>OX645062.1:47466940-48098520 GCA_951905685.1 Eumerus sabulonum | reverse complement strand
GTTTTACGGAATCATCGAACCTTTCAAGGACGTCTACGAAAATCGACTGCAAGGGAAGAAAGGTTATTGGTAATTTAATATTGATTCCTTTCAACCAATTTTTCAAAGTTGTATTTCACAACTTAAAAACAACGCTCAAGATACGTCCTTCTTATCGGAAGGCTAAAACAATAATACTCGAACCAGAAGTCAAAAAATGTTCCGCTCTCTTTGTGGTGTGTTACTTAAATGAAATTTCGAGACTTGAGGCTCCGTTCACTGAACCAATAGTGATCGCTAACAATGGGTGCGTTCACGCTTGAATGATTTTTTCTTTCTCGATACTACATGTCAATATCATCTTTGGTTCTCGAGATAATCGAAAACTCCGAACGCATATACGCACATACTCTTACTTACTTACTTAACGGGCGCTACAGTTCGGGGTGAACCTGGGCCTCAACCAACATGCCTCTCCACCTAGCACGATCTTTCGCTAGTGTTTTCCAATGCCGCACGCCCAGTTGGTTGAGGTCCCCTTCCACCTGTGCGCGCCACCACAGGTGCGGCCATCCTCTATTTCTTCGTCCCTCGGGGTTGGATTCAAAGACTCTACGGGCTGGAGCTGTGGTGTCCATTCGCTCTACATGGCCTAACCATCTTAGGCGTTGGATCCGTAGACGCCTGACCAGACTCATGTCGCTGTACAACCCGTACAGTTCGTGATTGAATCTTCTCCTCCAACCTTCCTCTGTGTTTATGGGACCGAAAATCGAACGCAGAATCTTTCTCTCGAAACGACCAAGGATTTCCTCATCCGCTTTAGATAAAGTCCATCTTTCTGCGCCGTATAACAGGACCGGGATAATTAAGGTCTTATATAAGGTCAACTTGGTCGTACGAGAGAGGGCTCTACTTCTTAGTTGCCTCTTGAGCCTAAAGAAGCAGCGGTTGGCAAGAGTAATTCTGCGCTTGATTTCGAAACTGGTGTCGTTGTTCCAAGTCACCGCGGAGCCGAGGTATATGAAGTCCTTAACTACCTCGAACTTATATCTGCCAATATGCACGTTCTGTCCAAGACGTCGGTGGTAAATGTCCTTTTTCGATGACAGCAGATATTTAGTCTTGCCTTCATTAACTGCCAAACCAATTTTTGCCGCCTCCATCTCAATACTCGCAAACGCCTCATTGACATCTCGCTGCGATCTACCTATTATGTCAATTTCGTCGGCGTGTGCAAGGATTTGAAATAGATTGTGCCTCTTGTATTGGCCTGTGATTTTTGCACAATAATTTCTAATATGATGTTAAAAAAATCACACGACAACGCATCGCCCTATCTAAATCCTTTCTTGACTTCGAAACTATCGGTCAGTTTTGCACCGATTCGGATGGAGCAGCGAGCATTTTCCAGGGTCATCCTGCATAGTCTGATGAGCTTAGCAGGGATGTCAAAAGTAAACATGGCATTATATAGTTCGTCTCTAATTTCGCTGTCGTATGCGGCCTTGAAGTCAACGAATAGATGGTGTGTATCGACTTGAAATTCATTGGTTTTCTCCAGGATCTGCCGTAGTGTGAAGATTTGATCGATGGTGGACTTCCCTGGCCTGAAGCCACACGAATAAGGACCTATCAGCTTGTTTATGAATGGCTTCAGGCGTTCACACAAAACGGCAGCGAAGATCTTGTATGCGACATTAAGGAGACTGATAAAATCTTCGAACGTCGTGCCTGCAATAGCACCTCTCCAAGTTTTCAATCGCCCGCTTCTCGTGCTCTTTCTTTTTTCTCTTGAGAAGCTTATGTTCCTCCTTTCTCTTAAACTCGTAGAGCTCACGAGCCGCTCTTGTTTTTTTGTGTAGTGAGGCTTTGTATGCCTCCTGCTTTTCCGCATGAATCCTTCTACACTCGTCATCGAACCAGGTGTTTCGTCGTGGTGGAGCTTTAAGGCCCAGCACTTCCGTTGCTGTGCTCTTCAGGGCTTGTTTGCACAGGCTCCATTGTTACCCTACTGACTGAGTGGAGGATTGAGGTGTATCGGAGAGCTTAAGGGAGACGCGGTTGGTAAAAGCACTGGCGATCTCCGGCGATAAAAGCTTTCCGACGTCATAGCTTGGTGTTCTAACTCTACTCCGCGGTGTTCGTGTTATGCGCTGACGTATCTTGGCTACTACAAGATAGTGGTCTGAATCGATGTTCGCTCCTCGGAAAGTGCGAACATCAAGAATAGTGGAGGAGTGTCTGACGTCAATCGCGATGTGGTCAATCTGGTTGGTGACTGATTCATCTGGCGAACGCCAGGTGCCTTTGAGTATATCGAGGTGGGAAAATCGTGTGCTGTCTACAAGAAGATTTCGCCCCCTGGCAAGGTCGATCAGCCTGTGTCCGTTATCGGATGTGGTGTCATGTAGGCTGTGTTTGCCGATGACCCGCTCAAAGATGCTTTCTTTACCCAGCTTAGCGTTAAAATTTCCTAGTATGATTTTGGTATCATAGCTGGGGCATTTGGTATATGTTCTGTCTAGGAGATCAAAGAAATCATCTTTGATTGAGTCATCCTTGTCTTCCGTGGGGGCATGGACGCATATGAGGCTGATGTTACAGAAATTTGCCTTGATGCGGATCGTTATGAGGCGTTCACTCACATACTGGAAACTTAGGACTTTATGTCTTAGTCCACCTCTAACAACAAATCCGCATCCAAATAGTCTCTGTCCTCTCTCCCTATAACAGTCACCGTAGTAAATGTCGCAGTTTTTCATCCGCTTTTTACCCGGTCCATTCCATCGCATTTCCTGGATGGCGGTTATGTCCGCTTTGTAGCGGTCTAGGGCGTCCACAAGTTGTTCGGCCGCACGTGGTCTGTTTAGGGACCTAACATTCCACGTACAGAACCGAAGGTCCTTGTTTGTTTTTTGTTTTCTTATAGGGTCGTCAACATAGATCCGTTCCGCTTTATTATCCGAGGCTGTTTTTTGTTTCTGAGCAATTAGTGGTTTTACGGTTATGGTTCGTTAGACCATAGCCCAACCGACACTAATCCTGTTTGGTGGCGCAGGATACTCGCCATTCGGCCTCTTCCGTCAGTAATTTCCCTTTTAAAGAAATTTCCAGATGGCACCACGAGGAGGTGGAAGTAGGACCTGACTAGCAGAGCTGCAAGATGTTCGGCTGCAGAGGCTCTTACTCGCTTTTTGTCGGGCCAGCATCCGTCGGCACATGCGCACATCTCTATAAAAACATTGGATTTGGATTTTGGTGACCTTGAAACACGGATTTATGTCCAAATTTGGAATTCGTAAAATCAGCATCATAATCGGTCGAATCGTTTAGGAGCTACGATGCCACAGACAGACACACAGACACCTCAAACTTATAACACCCATCTTTTTGCGTCGGGGGTTAAAAATGAAAAAATACGAAATTATATGGGTGGTTTAATTTTTCCCACTGGGAAGTAAGTCGTGTGGCCTTGCGGGTCGCACCTAGACCACATTTTTATATATGACTTCGTAGTCGAATCCCGCCACCTATGAGTCTTGAGTATGGTTCTCTTAAACTCATTAGGTACGTTAGGGGTTTGTGGTCTGTTACCATTTGGAATTTCCTCCCACATAGATATGGTCGAAAGTATTGCATTGCCCATATGATGGCCAGAAGTTCCTTCTCTATAGTGGAGTATGTAGTTATATTCACTGCTAGAAAGGGTTCAGCCGGCGAAACAAATTGGCTTGTGGCTTTTTATGTGTCGGGTTTATTAGTTGATAGCCGCTTCACAACTGAACTTGATATTACAAATAAATACTAATAGGGTGTGTTCATTATGTATACAATACTATGCGACCTTGTGGCAGAACGGCCCCTAGTGCGAAGTTGGTGGCGTCTGTTGTTAGGACGACGGGCTTACTGAAATCTGGAGGTTGCAAAATTGTAAAAACCTTTTAACAAATCTTAGTCTAGTGGGGCCCCTAATGAATTTTCTATAATACCTTATTACGCCCAGGAACGCTTTAATTTCTGTACTTGTGCTTGTATTATTGCCGGATTTGGTTTGATGCCTTCAGGGGTTATTATGTGTCCCTGGAAAGCGATCTCTTTCTGCAAAAATTCGCACTTGTCTTCTGGATTTTAAGATTAGAACCCCGTTGTCTATCAAAAACTCGTTTGATGGATTCGAGGTATTCCTGAAGTGAGATTGAATAGATGATAATGTCATCTAGATAGACTAGCCATATCTTCCTTATCAACTCCTTAATTACGTTGTCCGTTACACATTGAAACGTTGATGGTGCGTTCTTTAACCGGAAAGTCATCCTCAGGAACTCGTAGTGCCCTCCCTTGACTGTAAATGCAGTTTTCTTGATGTGTTGAACGTTGAAACGTTGATGGTGCGTTCTTTAACCGGAAAGGCATTCTCAGGAACTCGTAGTGCCCTCCCTTGACTGTGAATGCAGTTTTCTTGATGTTTTGAACGTTGAAACGTTGATGGGGCGCTCTTTAACTGGAATGGCATTCTCAGGAACTCGTAGTGCCCTCCCTCGGCTGTAAATGCAGTTTTCTTGATGTGTTAGGATCCATCTCGATTTGGTGGAATTTGATGGCATCTACTTGCTAGGTCGAGGATAGTGAAGTACTGAAATGTTCCCAATTTGTCCAATATCTCGTTTATATTGGGTAACGGGTATCGGTCGGTTACGGATTTCTCATTTAGTTTTCCAAAATCGATAATCAGTCTCCATTTTTATTCTGCGCTGGTGTCCTGTTTTTTGAGGATGATCCAAACGGGGGAGCTCCACTGAGAGTATGTTTTGGTTTTTTTGTAGGCTTCTGCTATCTGTTGGTCTATTATACTCCAGACAGACACCTTACATTCATGTATTTTTCCCATTTTCCGGAGAAAAAATGAGAAGGAACTTCAGTCGTTGGCCTCAAGGGTGCGCCTTCGTCCGCGAGCAAAGGCGAGACAATCACATAGGAAATGCTCTGCAGTATCATCCTCCTCTTCGTCACATGCAGCACAGGTAGACGTCTCACCGAGCTTGGCAAAAGTGTAATGGCCCGTGATAACTCCCACAAGCCTTCTGCAGTCGACTCTCCTAAAAGACAGGAGGAATGCTGCAGATTTTTTGCAGACATCAGGGCATACGCGCTTAGTCATCCTGCACCCTAGACAGTCCCTCCATCTACGGTTGTGTGTATTAAATACACAATCGTTAATGTAGGAATTTACCTTGGACGCAGGTTGACCTAGAGGGGGTTCAGGCCCTGAGAAGCTTTCTTCTGAACCCATTCTGGCGAGTTCATCAGAGATCTCATTCCCTGGCATCCCAGAGTGGCATGGAACCAATCCAAGCCTTAATGAATTTGGTCTGCCGACTTTGTTCAGGAAGGACTTGAGTTCAGGCACTAATTTGGAGCTAGTTAAGGGGTTACACACACGTATTGCATGGCCATTAGGATTGCGTATATCTTTGATTGGAAGACGGACGCATATTTTCCTAAGGAGTAGTGCAGTCGGATGTTTTCGCGCTCAAAGAAGACCCCAGTACCGGACCCCCGCCCAGACCTGGAGCCATCCGTGGAAATGCGAAGAATATCCTTTCCAGGTATCAGTATCCAGTCATAGCCAATCATGACGCCACGGAAACTCGACTGTGAAATGACGGCGCAGTACAATAACGGGCGTCAGTGCGTCAGAAGGCGTGTCCATGAGACAGGGGTCGCAGGACAACTCTTGCGCAAGCACGCCGTTTTTCCTATGCGAACTATACCAAAAGCCATTTCTCTTCAGGCGAGACATGGCTTTCAGAGCACACCCTCTGATAAATATATCAAGAGGTGGAAGGCTCATCATAGCATCTAGAGCAGCGCCCGGCCTGCTGGGGAAGGCCCCCGTGCAGCTGAGGCAAACCGTTCCATGGAGTTTGGTGAGAGAGGCCACGACGTGTTTGCGTTTTACTCTGTTCCACCAGACAACCGATGCATATGAGATTATAGGTCTTATCATTGCCGTGTAGATCCAGAGGACTTTTGCCGGTGATAAACTTCATGTTTTGCCAAGAAGCTGACAACAACATGCTTTGACTAAAGAAACTTGCTATCTAAGAAGACTCCTAGATACTTAGCCTCCTTGGATATCGGGACGGAAGTGCCTTTTAATACCAGCTGAGTCATGTCAGTATTTTTCCTCCTTCTCGTAAAGAGAACGACATCGGCCTTAAGAGGATTGACTGACAGCCCATTTCTAGTACACCAATAATCGATCACATTTAGCGCCTCCTGTGTTTTGAGATGAACAGTCGCTGAACATGAGCCGACAGAAAGAATGGCGACATCATCCTCATAGGCCTGCACCATAACAGCGGAGACAGGACGCCCCCTTGTGGGCAGCCCCTGTTTACGCCGGATTTAACATACTGGTCGTGGCCTGCATCAGCGGTTAATGTCCTGTGCATGAGCATTGCCATGATCCATAGGACCATTGCTTCATCTACGCCATGATGTCTGGCAGCGTTGCACATGCTGTCAAAAGTTGCGTTATCGAAAGCTCCCTCAATGTCGATGAAAATGCCCAGCGCGTACTCTTTCCTTTCGAGCGCGCATTCAATTCTTCCGACTAGGTTCTGAAGCGCAGTCTCGCAGGATTTTCCGCACTGATAAGCATGTTACATCTCCAAAAGGGTGCATTCGAAGGGGAACTTTGCGCACGTGCAACTCTACCAGTCTCTCCATGCTTTTCAGCAGGAAGAATGTTAGACTAATTGGTCTGAAGCTCTTGGCAAGTGAGTAGTCCTCTTTTCCTATTCTGGGAATGAAGACCACTTTCACTGTGCGCCAAGGAATGGGTATGTGAGCAAGTGCTAGAATAGCACTGAAAATTCTTTTTAGAGTAGGAAGCAGCTGCCATCGAAGGATGCCACAGCAAATTTAATAGCTTCAGTAATAACCACGCGCGCCGCAGTTATTATCATCGTTTCAGTTGCAGTTTCCCTTGAAGGAGTGTGCAACGAGCCAATGTCGATCTGATTTCCCGAGAAATGAGTCTCAAACAGTAAACTAAGAGTTTCAGCTTCAGACTCAGTAAAGGCACCATCAGATTTTCTGAGTGCATCCAGCTTTTTCGGTTTTCCCCGTTTGCGAACTTTAACCAACTTGCTTGTTGACTTGATCTCTTCGCAGAAGGTCCCATAAGAATCGTTCTTCGATTTACGAATAAGTTTCTTATATTCTTTCTGTTTCGACCGATACTTGTTCCAGTCATCTTCCAAATTCGATTTGAGCGATCTATTTAGAAGAATTCTGGCTTCACTGCGAAGACTTTGGAGCTCGGCATTCAACCAGGGGACAAATTTCCTGCAGGGCGGTTTGCTGACAGGACATGCGAGTTCAAAATAACTGGCGATGATGCTATTCAGGTTATGAACAGCGTTCTCTACCAATTGTTTCGTTCTAAGTTTAGGTAGGGCCTGAGTGGATTTCTCAAGCTCCTCTCTAAACCGTACCTAGTACGTCCTTCTCGGATTCCGTCTAGGTTGCAAGGAACCACAACCTAATCGGAATTCGATATATTTAGTTAGTGATGTCCTTCACCTGGCGAGATGCCAGCAACAATCCCTGTTTAAATGCCCGGGTCAAGTTGACATACGGCCTCCTCGCGGCGCCCTCTGGATAGCCTCTTCAACAACCGTTGGGAGGTGAACAAACGTATGCAGCGACAAAACCCCGACCAGAATGGCGGTTGTGCGGCGGGCTAACAATCCGCCCAGGTAAAAAAACCCAAAGTTATGAATGAGCAAGATGCCTCGGATACACGGACGGATACTCGACGACGACAACGCACGAAAAAGGAACACGATTTGCGAGTATGCTCCTGGAATGTCAGAACCCTGTACACTCGCGGAGCTGCTCATAAACTAGAAGAAATCCTCACGCAGTACAAGGCGGATATTACTGCGGTCCAGGAAATACGATGGATAGGAAACGGTATGATTAGGAAGAAAAATTGCGACATTTATTACAGCTGTCACGAAAGGTTGCACTTACTGGGATGCGGATTTGTCGTGGGAAAGCGGTTAAGGTCGAAGGTCATCGACTTTAAACCTATAAGTGATCGCCTGGCTGTGATCCGCATCAGAGGCAGATTTTATAACATCAGCCTTATATGTGCACACGCCCCTACCGACGAGGCTGAAGACCCAATCAAGGAGGACTTCTATGACCTCCTGGACAACGCCTACGGAGCTTGTCCGGAGTACGATGTAAAAATCGTGCTCGGGGACCTCAAAGCTAAAATCGGTAAGGAGAACACCCTTGGCGGAGTGATCGGAAAGCACAGCCTCCACGACACAACAACAGATAACGGCTTCCGACTCGCTGACTTTACGACAGCTCGTAATGCGGAGATAAGTAGCACAAGATTCCCTCGCAAGCGAATACACACAGCAACCTGTCGATCTCGGGACGGTCGTTGGCTGGCGGTTGGTTGGCGGTTACCAAATCGACCACGTGCTCATTGACGCAAGGCACTCGTCAAACATCCTGGATGTGCGAACATTCAGAGGGGCAAATGTCGACTCTGACCACTTCCTCGTAGCAGCAAGATTCAGAGCTCGACTGTCCAATGTCAGAAAGCTGCACCAGAACAGGCGAAACGAGTTGGTCTTAAGATCAATGAGGACAAAACGAAATACATGCTGTCAAACAAAAACCTTATTCTCTTATGATGTGTTGTTACACACACAACTTGAACGGAGTGCAGTGGCTTGGGTCGTGTTCGTTCACTGCTCTCAGGGGTGGTTGTCCTAGATAGGACGAGAGCCGACCAAATTCCGCTTTTGGTCATTGTCCGTAATAATTCGTTCGAGCACTTTTAATATTGCATACGCAGAGGATGAATTTCAGTTGACCATATACGGTGTTATGCCTGCAGGCAGTACGCCTGGTCACTTTCCATTCACAACTGCGTTGCATACTTTTTGTCCGTATAGGAATTGCTTTTACTTGGCTATGAAGCGAATTTGAACTATAGAGCTTCCGATCGGCGGTCGATGATGTTAACCACTGTACCACGGCCACCCCCATATCTGTTGGATAGGGTCAAGTCAATCACCTCCTGTCGTCAACATTGTTGATGGTAAGGTCAGACGAGAGAATGAAGTCTAAAAGACGGTCCCCTCTTGTGTTACACTTGCTTTAGCATTAGCATTGCAACACAAGATGAGAACAATCTTTCCGGCTTCACAGTACTCTACGAGTTCAGAGACTTCTTTCGTTGCTGGAGGTAGTAACGAATCGTAGGGAAAGTAGGCAGACGCAACGACGAAGTGTTGTAGCTTACTTTAGCAGCCACCAGATCTTGTCCAGAAAAGTGCCCAAGTTTGGTTGCCGATAGTGAGTTCGATATGATGAGGCCGACCCTAGGCCTTACGGATCGCTCATCATAAAGAATCGTAGCATCAAGTATACCACCAAGGCCACATTGGTGTTTATTCCACACCCACGGTTCTTGAATGGATACAACATGATGACTTGTACTACTGCATGCAATTCTACTACTTAAAAGAGCAGTAGCAGTCTTGCAATGCTGTAGATTGATCTGCATAAAAACTATCCTCAACTTTTCAGAAGAGATGGCCACCTCTTTATAAGAGAGCTGCTTCTCTCGACTCCTTACGGTTATTTGGACCTCCTTCTGGGAGGAAGGGGTTTTGTTTGGCTATCTTCGCCTTCTGGTCTATGCTTTGATCCTTCTGGGTCACCACATCTGCCATTGGACTCCGATTTCCCACCGCCCCACCGGAGAGGGAGGCATCGCACACTCTCTCCCTAGCGAGGCTATTCTTAGCGGCGGTCTTCCGTTTGCGGGAGCCTTTACCTATCTCGGTTAAAGCTCCCTTCGGACGCCGGTGTGGGACAGCCTTACCAGTTCGAGGATTGCTAGGACCCGTAACGACTTCGCCTTCTGCGTTCGGAGTCTGCCTGTCAGCCCCGCCACCTCTTTCGACGGCAGTGCCGGCCATAGCAGAAACCTGACAGCTTCCGGCTCCGTCATTACGGGAACTGATCACGCTCTTATTGGGTAGTTGAACCGTCCCTGTAAGAGGAAGGGGGTTGGAGGCGAATGCCGAAGGTGCGAGCATGCTTACGCCTCCTTCAGCAACCTTTCTCAAACGCCGACGTTTACCGCGCTGCGCACCTTCGAGAGAGGAGTGGAGCTCAGGAAGTAGGGTCGGATAGATTTCGGTACGAGATAACTCTCTTAACTGGTTCCCCCTGAGGTTTTGCCTCGACCATTGTGCCTTCGGCTTTGTCAGCCTCTTTGCACAATTTTCGGGCACGCCTCTTACCTCTAGTTTTTTGGCACTTAGCAGTGCATTCAGCAGTACGTCCCAATTCTGGGGCGCGTTCCACCTTTGCGGGGTCCCGTGCCGCGGCATCGTTGGTGTCGCCTGCGCTGGATGCACCGCTCATGCTCAGTCGGATCAGGTGTTAAAATAGTGAGCCGCAGGGGTCGGTTTCATTCCGGGCCGTAGGGTTAAAAATGAATGTTGGGGCCTGCAGAATCCTTGCCCCGGCCGCGACCAAAGAGATTGCGGGCAGATTTCCGCTGCTGCGGGTACCACCTGGAGTACACAATTCCTTTGGTTTGTCCATTCAATTTCGGGTCTTCGAGTCTTAGTTCGAGGTCTACGACCTCTTAAGCCTCCCGCCACCACAAGGCGCCCGAAGAAAGGAAGGGCTCAAGATGATACTTCATTACCTAAAGTCACCTTTTTTGATGGGTGTTTCATTCAATACTCAAGTTGTTTCACTCAAGACTCAAGTTGCTACTTGTGGTGTCGTGTGACATGCGTCAACTACTCACATATGTATGTCAATTGAAACCTTGTACTTCCACAGTCCATTCATATTTTTTTGCGTTCAGCGATCAAATTTTACTATCGGTCACCTACGTTTTAAAAACATAACATTTAATGGGCATTTAATATCTTCAGATGAGATGGCTAGCAAAGTGCGCAACCTAATCCAAGTCTCTATAACAAAAGACACCCTTTTTGCTTCATTCTTTTTTAACCAACATCCTAGACTATGAATTTGTATTTTTGTTCATTCTTTTAGTCATTATGGAATCCAGAATCATCATGGCACATGGAAGTCAGTTGCTGGGAAGGCAAATCATTTTTAATTTTCCATTCCATTGCATTTCATAAGGCACGATACCTGAAAAGTCATAAAAATTGTAGCCTCCGGTGTTGTTTTTTCGCCTAAAGGCCATTTTATCATACTTGGTCCACTGCAACACATGTACATATGTACATGTACAATGTACAATGTACATATGTACATTTTTATTTTTACAATAATTTACTACCAATAATGAGCAATAAAAGTTGAGGCCCAGGTTCACCCCGAACTGTAGCGCCCGTTAAGAGGAAGAAGAATGAGCAATAAAATATTTTAATTCCATCCGTTGAACGAATGGACGAATATATAAATAAGTAAAAAGATAAGTGTTTACAATTGTACGAGCATGATTTTAATATTAATTGACAGTTTTGACGTTGCCAATGGCATGCCACACGGAGCGTAAATAAGCCCAGTACTGGATTCTGTATTGAATTCTTATTTAAATTTTGCATTTGAGTATGTTGATGATTTTGTATTGGCTTTATGTGAAACTGGGTCATGCAATATGGTGTAGGGAAATGATGAGATTTCATTGTTTTCGTTGATTGTCTTAAGGGATTAAGGGTTGATCCGCTCAATTTTTCAGAGATTGATCTATAATTGCTATAAATATCAAATTTCAAAATAATCTCTTCATTAAATTCTGTAAATTGATTTCAAGAATTGCAAATTTGGTCAATCATGAGAGCATAAACATTTATTAAAACCTATTGAGGCAAAAGAAGTATATTCTCTCCAAAATCAATACTTCAGTCTTTTTTGTAGTGAATTTGAATTATGAACATGTACATAAATACATATGTATATGCTTCTTGAGAGAGTACCGTGGCGCAGTGGGTAGTGTGTTGGCCTCTGACGCCGATGACACGGGATCGAATCCCGACACAGCCATGTCATCGAAGGTGTTTTTTCACGGTGTTTCTCCTCAGCGGGGTTCTGACAAAACCCCCTGTAGTAAAATTGTCATGAAAAGCTTCTCGAAATTCGCAGTTCCGAACCGACAATAAACCTTAGGTCCTGCATACAAACTTAACGGGGGCTAGAAATCGGCATTAAACTGTAGGTCCCTTTCACCTGTGTGAAAAATAAATCACACACAACATGGGTGATTGAGAGAAGCTCGGCTCAGGTTCTTCATGGACTGTAACGCCAACATCTATACTTCTTCTTCTTCATTGGTGACGTTACAGCCCATGAAGGACCAGAGCCAAGCTTCTCTCAATCACCCATGGTGTGTGTGATTTATTTTTCATACAGGTGAAAGGGACCTACAGTTTAATGCCGATTTCTAGCCCCCGTTAAGTTTGTATGCAGCAAAAAAAAAAAAAAATCAGTAGGGGATGGAAATTTGTGTGAGACTCTTCTTCTTTGGTGGCGTTACAGCCCATGAAGGACTAGAGCCAAGCTTCCCATCAATCACCCATGTTGTGTGTGATTCTATTTTTCACACAGGTGAAAGGGACCTACAGTTTAATGCCGATTCCGAGCGGCGTGAGTCGAGAAGCTTTTTCTAGGCAAGTTATACTGCGGGGGGTTTTGCCAGTACCCCGCCGAGGAGGGACGTCGCGAAATACGAATTCGATGGCGGTGGTGTTATAGGGATACGAACTCGTTCATCGTGCGTCAGAGTCCAACACACTAACTACTGCGCCACGGCGCCCTTTGTGTGAGACTCTCCGCAAAATTAGTATAAAATAATTTAATTGAAACAACCATAAATCAATCAGCTTTTGAGAAAACAATCAACATTCGAAACATAAATAAGTGTTACTCCTGAATTACGATAGATGGCGCTGATATGTTTCTGAAACGCGCTAACGTTGTGTGCTCTCTATCTGTACTTAAGTGCGGGCATCGGGCACTTCACACTATAGTTCATACGGTACCTATACTCTGTTATTTGACTACTAAGCGTCCCAGTCATGCTTATACGAAATTTAGATGCCCCGAGATTATGTAATGGGACGAGACTTCGTGTCACACGACTTGGCCGCAATATCATTACCGCCGCTATTTTAACCGGCGTAGGAAAGGGTGAGAATGTAATGATCCCACGAATCCCAATAATTCCCACAGAACTCCCGTTCCAGTTTGAAAGGCTACAATTTCCTCTAAAGCTTAGTTTCGCTATGACCAGTAATAAAGCGCAAGGTCAAACATTAAAGGTGGCTGGGGTGAACTTAAAAAAGCCGTGCTTTTCCCATAGATAATTGTATGTAGCATGTTCGCGTGTGTCCAATGCCCAGAATCTTTACATTCTATCCCCAAATGGAAAGACATATAATATCGTCTACAGTAGCGTATTAAAATAACATTCTGTTCCGAGATCTCTTTTGTGTTCTAAATCAGGAAAGGGGAACCGTGTTACCCCGAATTTAACGCGAGCGAAGCCGCGGGCAAAAGCTAGTACATACATACATATGCTTCTTATCCTTGCAGTAACGACCTTTAGTTTGACCTGAGCTATCCGCATTAATATTTTGTATCATCACAAGATAGTTATTAAAAATAATAGCAAAGCTAATAGCGATAGTATCTCAACTCCATTGTTTTTAATTTCGACATCAGAAGGGTGTAAGTGCTGAAGGGAGAGATAAGAGGGCAAAGTAATTGTATACGAACGATATAAAGTTGGACATTAGTACGAAACGTGATGCAATTTTATTCAATACCGGTAGAGCGCTTTTTTCATTTCTATGACAAAGTTTGAATTGAATTAAGAGAAAAAAAAATGCTTTCATTGGATGATGTGTATTCCCATCAGTAATGGTAGTCATTACTTGAACGTACGTTTTCGGTCAATTGATTAAATGGAACCGAAACAGATAGTTAGATGTTCGAATTGAGTTAAGAATTATTCAATTAAACTTGAATGCCCAAGCTATTGTTGCTGAACTGTTGATTGGTAATCGAGCAGAAGGAGATACGTATAATCTGGAAGGGTGTTTGCAATCAACGGGTAAGTGAATCAATTAACACTATGATAGCTGAAGAAAGTTCTTAATGAAACCATACAGAAATATCCAATTACACCGAATGAATAATAGTTGGGTACTGGTTTTAGAAAACAGATATTAAATGGAAAACGGAAATAAAATTCAATTGACCCAGCCCTTTCGTTTAAACAAAAAACAAAAACCTAATAATTCTTAATAAACTCACGCTTCGCAGGGAAATGGGGACTGTTCCCTTCTCCCTATGATAAATAAAATGACATCGAACCATTCATTCACGTTCTTCTTCTTCTTAACGGGCCCTACAGTTCGGGGTGAACCTGGGCCTCAACCAACATGCCCCTCCAACTAGCACGATCTGTTGCTAGCCTTTTCCATTGCCGCACACCGCAGGTGGGAGGTTAAAATTTTGGATGTAAAAGAGCAGCGTTTTGCATGCTAGCGGAAATCTTGGCACGGCATTAGCTCGTCGGAGGGGGGATCTTACTGCTATAAAATAACTACACTATTAATAAAAAAATAAAACATGCCATTAGGTAGGTAGCTGGAATGGGGAGGGGGTCCGTCCAGACATAGGACGTGGGAAGTAAAAAAGGAGCTGCTAGGGATGGTAAGTTTTATGAAGTGAGACGGTGGTAGCATGTTCTGGTGTTGTCGAACATTGAGGCAAACCCTCCCTGATATTGAGGCGCGCACTTTCGTCACTCTGGCGGGACGTTCGTCAAGTTTTCCAATGCTAGACGAAGCTGGAAACTGCCGAAAAGGGAGTTATTGGCGATCTACTACCTCTCGGCAGTGTTAGGAGGTGTTTAGGTTTTTCCCTTTTTGTTTTTTTTTTTTTTTTTTTTTCATACTTTCCTTGCCCGGACTGAAACACGCCATACCCAGTTGGCTAAGGTCGCCTTCAACCTGTGTGCGCCATCTTAAGTGCGGACGTCTTCTGCTTCTTCGTACCTCTGGGTTGGATTCAAAGACTCCTCTTCGGGCTGTAACTGTGATGTCCACTCGCTCTACATGGCCCAGCCATCCTAGGCGTTGAATCCGTAGACGCCTGACTAGAACCATGTCGCTGTAAGGCCCGTAAAGTTTGTGGTTGAATCTTTTCCACCATCCCCCGTCTGAGTTATAGGCCCGAAAATCACGCGCAAAATCTTTCTCTCGAACCGACCAAGGAACTCCTCATCCGCTTTTGATAGTGTCCATGCTTCTGTGAGAGGGCTCTATTACTTAATTGCCTCCTGAGCCCAAAGAAACAGCGATTGGCAGGAGTGATTCTGCGTTTGATTTCGGAACTGATGTTGTTGTTCGAGGTCACTACGGAGCCAAAGTAGACGAAGTCCTTAAGTACCTCAACCTTATATCTGCCAAATGCAAACATTCTGGCCAAGACGCCGGTGGGGAGGGTGCTTTTTTTGATGATAGCATATTTTTAGTTTTGCCCTCGTATACCGTCAAACCGATTTTCGCCGCCTCCATCTCAATACTCGCAAGCGCCTCATTGACATCTCGCTGTGATCTACCTATTATGTCCATATAGGAGGATTTGAAAGAGATTGTGCCTCTTGTATTGGCCAGTGATTTTTGCACAATCATTTCCAATATGATATTGAAGAAACCACACGACGGCGTATCGCCTGGCCTAAATCCTTTTTTGACATCAAAACTATCGGTAAGGTGTTTACCGATTCGGATGGATCAGCGAGCATTCTCCAAAGTCATCCTGCATAGTCTGATCAGTTTAGCAGGAATGTCAAAGGTAGACATAGCGTTGTATAGCTCGTCTTTAATTGCGCTGTCGTATGCGGCTTTGAAGTCGACAAATAGGTGGTGAGTGTCGACTTGAAATTCATTGGTTTTTTCCAGGATCTGCCGTAGTGTGAAGATTTGGTCGATGGTGGACTTCCATTGCCTGGATCCGCACTCATAAGGACCTATTAACATATTTACGAAAGGCTTCAGGCGTTCACACAAAACGGGAGAGAAGATTTTGTAGGCGATGTTAAGGAGACTTATTCCTCTATAGTTGGCGCAATTAGAGGGGTCTCCTTTCTTGTGGGTCGGACATACGACATATGGCAATCTTAAGTTCGTCGTGGTCAGGGGGACAGAATTCTCTGCGGTCTTCGTCGATTAGCAATGGATCATTCTACCTGGCAGCCGTATATTGACTAACATCGCAGTTATACAGTCTCCAGGAGTGGTTTTTCCATATTCTCAGCATCGACTGCGATTCTACTACTAGTTGTCGGTTCTCATCCCTGCAGGCTTCCGTTCTGGCTTTATAACCATGGCATGTTCGCTTTATCTGTTGAAAAAACTTGCGAACGTCTTGCCTGCAGTAGCATCTTTCCAAATCCTCAATCGCGCGCTTCTTTTGCTCTTTCTCCTTTCTTCTGAGAAGCTTATGCTCCTCCCTTCTTTTCAACTCGTAGAGCTCACGAGCTGCTCTTGTTCTTTTATGCAGCGAGGCCTTATATGAATCCTGCTTCGCTGTGTGAATCCTCCTGCACTCGTCATCGAACCAGGTGTTTCTTCGTGGTGGAGCCTTGAAACCCAAAACTTCGGATGCAGAGATTTTCAGGGCTTATTTGCAAAGGTTCCACTGCTGTTCTATTGATAGCGTGGAGGTTGAGGTGTATTGGAGAGCTTAAGGGAGACGCGATCGGTAAAAGCAGGAGCGGTTTCTGGCGGTAGTAGCTTTCCGACGTCATAACTTTGTATTCTTACTCTACTCCGCTGCGTTCATGATATCCGTAAGCGCATCTTGGCTACTACAAGATAGTGGTCGGAGTCGATGTTAGTCCCTCGGAAAGTTCGGACATCAAGAATAGTAGAGAAGTGTCTGACGTCGATCGCGATGTGGTCAATCTGGTTTGTAGTCGATTGATCAAAAGACTGTTCAGAAGGTGCCTTTGTGTATATAGAAGGAGATTTCGCCACGTAGCAAGATCAATCAGCCTATGTCCGTCATCAGATGTGATGTGGTGTAGGCTATGTTTGCCGATGACTCATTCAAAGATGCTTTCCTTACCCAGCTTAGCATTGAAGTCTCCTAGTACAATTTTGATGTCATAGCTGGGACATTGGGCATACGTTCTGTCTAGGAGATCGTAGAACTCATCTTTGACGGAGTCATCCTTGTTTTTCGTAGGGGCGTGGACGCAGATCAGGCTGACGTTTAAAAATGTAGCCTTGATACCGATTGCTATGAGGTGTTCGCTCTCATGCCGAAAGCTTAGGACTTTTTGCCTTAGTCCACCTCGAACAACAAATCCGCATCCAAACAATCGTTGCTCTCTCTCCGTAAAGCAGTCGCCGTAGTAAATATCGCAGTTTTTCATCCGCTTTATACCCGGTTCATTCTATCGCATTTCCTGGATGGCGGTTATGTCCGCTTTAAAGCGGGCTAGGGCGTCCGCGAGTTGTTCGGCTGCACATGGCCTGCTTAGGGACCTAACATTCCACGTACAAGGCCGAAGATCATTGTCCTTTTTTCGTTTTTTGCAAGGGTCGTCGGCTTGTGGTTGCTTCGGAGTTTGTGGTTTTTTTACGGTTACGGTTTACTAGGCCGTGGCCCAACCGACTAATCCTATTTTTTGGCGCTGGAGGCTCTCTAGAGATCTTATGATCGTACTGTCCCTCTATCGTGAGGAGAAATGAGTTCCTCGCGTTTACACTGAGTGTTGCGATCCAGAGCAACCTGGGAAGTGCATATTGAGGAGAAGGTTATGTGTTTCTTCTTCTAACATTATCCAAACTTCGTTTGTTAGGACTCAACTCGGAGTTAGTGGGTCTTTCGAGAGTATTTTTCTCAGTCTGGGGGTGTCTGAAATTTTCTGCACATTGTTGCAGAAGAATTTCCAAGACTTCCTTTTTTCTTTCCTCAGAGCTTGCTTATACACCCTGAGTGATTCTTTGTACATACTCCAGTCTCTGTCGGTTTTTGTGTTCTTGTGCTCAAGATATCGACCCGAGAGTCGCTGGGGTTTGGTCCATGAATGCTAGGTTAAAAACCAGGTAGCGGTGGTTTGAGAAGGAGTGTTCTTCAGAGATCCTCCACTCTCTTATTCTGCCATTGAGAGAGAGAGATGCTAGAGTTATGTCCAGTACCTCCCTGCGGTTTTTGGTAAAGAATGTGGGTATATTTCCCTTATTACAGATGCATAGATTAGAGGTTAGTATGCATTTAATAAGCCACTCACCTCTTTCGTTTATATCGCTGCTGCTCAAATCGTGTGATGCGCATTTGCGCTCGCACCGATTAGGAGCCCAGCTTGTTGTCTTGACGCGTTCTCGACAAGTCTTTTGACCTCGTCTGGTGGGATGGTCATCTCCTGAGCCATATACGATGAGGCTATCCATAATTTGTCAATGGGTGATTGTACTGCGATCACCGTGCTGTCAGCTGTAATTTGGTAGAGGCTAAGCCCTTACAGATTTTTTTGCAAGTATGCAAGTACGGGGCTTACCTTCATTTTGTGGTATGAATAAATTATAGGCTGCAGTCCTTAGTCCTCGAACCTTGTGGTCCTGTACCCATGGCTCTTGGATTAGGACTATATCTTCTTCTCCTTTAGTCAGCCTGAAGAGGGGATTTCAGAGGGATGGTGGTTAATTTGAATTAATGTCAGCATCAGAGCTGCTATCAATTTTATTAGGTGGTGTTGAGGTCCTCCAGATCCAGGTCTAGAAGATGGTCTTCCATTGGCTAGCTTGTTGAATAGTCCTCGCTTCTGGAGTCGAGCAATGACTCCTGGTATCTGCCGACCAGGGTTGTTGCTGGGGTTTCAGCTTCTTCCGTCGCAGGGCCCAGACGGGATTGGGGGTTCCTGCTCCGTCGAGCTTTCCCTTTCAACCTCGCTACTAGTTAGGTCTTCGTTGCCAGATGGTGGCGTTTCCTCATCCTTTTTGTAAATATTCAGATTGACTTTTTTGAAGCCAAACCTTATTTGGTAGTCGCATTGGGCCAGAAGTTCCAGGGCTTCACTGTTCAGGACAATGATTGCCTGTCTCGACTTGCTTTTTGGTTCCTCCAGCTTCACGACTTTTCAATCTTTGGTTGCGAGATTGGGGTTACAGTAGTTGATGGTCCTCCAGCATCTTGCTCGCGGTCGCTTAAGGATCTGGTTCTTGGCTACAACCTTGAGTCTAGCTGCCTCCCATAGATCCCCTATTTTCGCCACTGTAGCCTTTAACAGATCGAGGGATCGTTCGTCGGCACAGCTTAAGAGTTTTACCCTGCCTTGGTATCATCCAGCGTCGCCGCAGATGGGCGGTGGTCCAGGGATTTTCCTTGCTATTTTTAGAAAGTGTCGCTGTCATCTATGATTTCAACCGTAATGCACTCCCTCGCAACCTAGCCGATAGGCTTTGATGGCTTGGCCGGTGCTTTAAGCCTAGCCTTTCTAGCCTCCCGTTTCTGTCCTTCGGGCGACGATCTGGGCCCCTTGGCTTTTTCTTTTTCTTGGGCCAGGATTCTGTAGCCCAGGCGACCGACTCTCTAGCTTTCTCTGATAGGTCAGTCTTATGTCCCCTTATGTCTATAGGCCCTGGTCGATGGATTCAATTTCTTGGTGTCGGCTTTGTCTTCCGACAATTTATTGGGACGGCTTTTTGGTAATCCAACTTTTGGAGCTTTTGCAGCCTGTGATGTAGAGCCTCTTCCGGCTTTTTATGATATCTGGACTCGTTTTTAGGGTTCCGTAGCCAAACAGTAAAACGGGACCCTATCACTAAGACTTCGGTGTCCTTCCGTCCGTCTGTCACCAGCCCGTATCTCATGAACCGTGATAGGTAGACAAATGTTGTATTTCTGTTACCGCTATAACAACAAATACTAAGAACAGACAAAAATAAATATTTGACAGACATGATTTTCGTCGAAACAAATCCCTTGGTCACAAACTGACCTAAGGTTATTCGACAAAATCCTACAACCAGTAGCAAACTTCCGACCTTTGATCCCTATTGTGTCTTTGATGTATTAATCCTAGCTGCAACCCTTTGTGTGATTTATTTTTCGCACAGGTGAAAGGGACCTACAGTTTAATGCCGATTCCGAACGGCGTGAGTCCAGAAGCTTTTTCATGGCAAGTTTACTACGGGGGGTTTTTGCCAGTACCCCGCCGAGGAGGAACGTCGCGAAATAAACATTCGATGGCGTTGGTGTTATCGGGATCCGAACTCGCTCAACGTGTGCCAGAGTCCAACACACTAACCACTGCGCCACGGCGCCCTCCGTGCAAACCTTTACCGAAAGCTTTTATGTTCACACTGGTTTATCGACCGAACACACTGTATACTAACTTGTTACACGCTATTATTACCTACTTACTTACTTATCAGGCCAGCGATCCATGGAGGATCTGAGCCTGAGCTATAGCTGCCTACCATCACTGACGGTCCCGGGCACGCTGCTTCCAGTTATCAAGACCAAGATGTCTTACATCCGCGATTACTTGATCTTTATACCGGAGGTTCGGTCTTCCTCTTCTTCTCGAACCAGGAGGCTCGGAGTCAAAGACCCTCTTAGCTGGAGCGTTGATGTCCATGCGCTCGATGTGGCCGAGCCAGTGTAGTCGACCGATCTTTGCCTTCCGGACTACATCCTCATCTTTGTACAGCTCGTAGAGTTCGCGGTTGTGTCCTCTTCTCCATTCACCTTCCTCACAGACAGGACCAAATATCCGGCGCAGAATTTTTCTCTCGAAAGAACCCAAAATCAGCTCCGCTGTCCTGCTTATCGTCGAGCTTTCGGCTCCGTACAGCAAAACTGGCAGTATGAGCGTTTTGTAAAGCATGACCTTGGTCTTTCGAGTGAGGAGTTTTGACCCCAAGTTGTTTGGACAAGGCGATGTAGCAGCAGTTGCCAAGGGCGATTCTATGCCGGATCTCCACTGTGGTGTCATTTGTGGAATCTACGTTTGCCCCGAGGTAGACAAACTCCTTAACTACCTCGAAATGGTAGCTGTCAATTGTTATATTTTGTCCCAGGTGGTGAGCGACGGATTGGTTTCTGCTTGACAGCATGTACTTCGTCTTGTCCTCAGTGACCTTAAGACCAACTCGTTTCGCCTGTTCTTCAATCGCCGTGAATGCTTCCACAATGCCACGGTAAGAACACGCGATGATATCGATATCATCCGCGTATCCTAGCAGCTGGACGGGTAGTGCCTTCCCTGTTGACGCCCGCCCATCGCACTATCTGCTCCAGCACCAGGTTGAAGAAGTCACATGACAGCGCATCTCCTTGCCGAAATCCGGTGCGTGTTTCAAACGGTTCCGAAGTCCTAGAACCGAGTTTCACGGTGCATCGAGTATTATTTAGCGTGGCGCGACAACTGGATCAGTTTTCCCGGGATCCCGAATTTGGCCATTGCACCAAACAGTCCTTCACGATGAATGCTGTCGTATGCGGCCTTGAAATCGATGAAAATAGGGTGTGTATCGATTCGAAGCTCGTTGGTCTTCCAGGATTTGTCGAAGTGTGAAAATTTGGTCTATAGTCGATTTGCCGGGCCGGAAGCCGCACTGGTAGCTGCTGATTAGTGCGGTGCAAAATGGCTTTAGACGTTCACACAATACGCTGGACAGGATCTTGTATGCGACATTGAGCAGGGATATACCTCTATAGTTCTTGCAAGAGGTAGGATTCCCTTTTTTTATGGATGGGGCAAATAGAGCTGGTATTCCAATCGGGCATACTTTCGTCTTCCCAAATTCTGCAGATGATCTGTACATGCTTCCTACCAGATCATCGCCGCCAGCCTTGAAGAGCTCTGATGGCAAGCCATCTGAGCCTGCGGCCTTGTTGTTCTTCAGCTTCTGAATAGCTGTGCCGACTTCTTCGATGCTGGGTGGGAGGACTACTTCAGCGGATGGAGTTGGGTTTTCCTCGGTCCCTACCACTCTCTCTTGGTCATGCTCGTGAGGCAGCTGTTGGAAACGCTGCTTAAATACATCCACTATTCCCTGCGGGTCGGTGACAAGGTTACCCTGGCAGTTTCGAAGAGCCTGGGTGCCGCTTTTGAAGCCTCCTTCAAGGCCTTTGGCTTTCTTGTAAAAGGCTCGTGTTTTATGCTTATCCCTATACTCCTCGATATCCTTGAGCTGGGAGGCTGCGAAGATTATTTTCTTTTTGTTCGTTTTACTTTCTGGTCAAATTTTCGAACGTCGTTCCTGCATCTCCATCTCCTCGATCTCGCGCTTCTCGTGCTCCTTCTTTTTTCTTCTCAGACGCGCATGCTCTTCCCTCCTTTTCTGTTCATAGAGCTCGCGGGCAGCTCTTGTCTGTCGATGCGATGTGGCCATGTATGCATTCTGTTTCTCTACGTGGTCCCGTCTGCACTCATCATCAAACCATGGGTTTCTCGACGGTGGGGGCTCGAAACCGAGTACATCTGAGGCGGCCTCTCTAATGGCGTTCTGACGGCGACTCCATTGCTGTTCTATGGTTTCTGCAGATTGCATCGGGACTTGAGAGAGCTTGAGGGAGACTTGATCGGCGAAGGTCCTGGCGGTCTCCTGTGTGTTGTTGACTGGAGGAGTGTCTACCATCGATCGCAATATGATCAATTTGATTGGTTGTCGATTTATCGAAAGACCGCCAGGTCCCCTTATGGATGTTGAGGTGTGGGAATCGTGTACTTGCTACTACCAGATTATGTCCCGCAATAAAGCACTAGCCTTAGCCTGACGTGGTGTTGTGTAGGCTGTGCTTTCCAATGACCCGTTCAAAGATACCTTCCTTACCCAGCTTCGCATTGAAATCTCCTAGAACGATGTTGGTGTCATAGCTGGGACATTGCGCATACGTTCTGCCTAGGAGATCATAGAAGTCGTCTTTCTCCTCTGTGCGGGCGTGGACACATAATAAGCTTATATTGCCGAGATTGGCCTTGATGCGGATAGTTATGAGGCGTTCGCTTACATACTGGAAGCTTAAGACTTTTTTTCTGAAAATTTATGGAATCCTCTTCGATCCAGGTTTTCCATCCGACAGGTTGTTGAGAATCAACTCCAAACCAGCGTTCTTACTAAAGCGGGCTGAAGGCGAAAGACTGAATAGTATGCAATAGATAGATTTCATCAACTGTACAATTTTCATACTTTAGCGCCAAAAGTTGTCACACCATTTTAGTTCGTGAAGTTAGAGGTTCGCTTTGTTTTGGGGAATTTATTCCCGCCTAGTACACTGTAGGGTTAGATGTGGTAAGAGTTTACATTATTTACATAGTGGGTGTTTTCGTGTGGTTAACATAATACGTAATAATGCATTCGATCAAATATAAACAATTCGTTCGGCATACCAAGCACTGTAACTTAGTATTTAAGTTTTCAAAAACATTTTCTTATACAGCTACTCAAAACATTTCAAAAGAAACCCACTTATGACGTGCGCCATCAGCTTTTTCAACGATCTCGTCATCTCATCACTCCATCCAGCTCATAAGTCTTTTAAAACCTGTAATTCACAAACCACATCTTGACACCACAGAGCTCCTAAGCTTCCTTCTTCATTTATCCAATTTTCCAAGACTTGCACTTGGTAACCTTTCAAAACTTCTTAACCTCGAACCATATCCCATTCCACTTATCTTAGAGTAAAAAAAAAAAAAAAACAAAAATATTTAATGAAAAATTCATTCGCACCGTGACATCTTTCGCCCCAAAACTTCGTCAACACGAATTCCCAGGTGAAAACCATAATTCCACCGAGCCATCTCCCAAAAAACTTTCACCAAGATAAATGGAAAAATATGAAACGCGACAGATTCATCATATTTCCTCTTCTGCCCTCTTAATTTCGTCGCCTGGTCCGGGAGAGAATAATTAATTTTTGACAAGAATGAAAGCTGAAACCGGCAGTGAAGCTAGATGGTCTCGCCATTATTTCGCTTTGGATTTTGTGGATAAGATTTGGCGATTTAGATTCGACCAAGATAACCCGTTTGTTATCTAAGGTTTCAATTCATTAGTTATGGGATGATAGTGATTAATTAATCGTAATTTCTCAAAATTGTTTCGGGGAAGACGTTCTCTTATAGGAATTTATCGAATTGTACTGCAATCTGCAACAAGCTCATGTTGTTTTCGATTCTATTACAAATGACACATTATTATAGATAGGTAGATAGCAGATGGAATTTCTTTCTCCATCTGTTCGGGATGAAAGTCCTTGAATTGTTGATGGAGGGGGAAATGACCGGAAGAGCTCATGAATTTCATAAATCAAGTAAAAGATACGAATACTGACTAACGGATGGATTGAAATTTTTTTTTGCATTTTTGATTAATTTATAAAGAAAAGCAGAAAACAAAAAAACAAAACAAACTTTTCATAACGTTGATGTTGCGAGATAATTTATGGAAAACCTTAGCTTACATCATTGCTATAATTTATAATCCGCCTATCCGCCTATGTTTCCCGTTGACCGTTCTCTGTTGACTGGTCAGATTTGTTTCTGAACTTATTTTTGGTTTCAATTTTCGCCCGGGGGAATAGGCTGAGAGTTTTGGTGTGGTATATGGGACGATAGATTTAGTTTTAATTTTGCGAGTGGCTCTGTTCCTCAAGGGCTTCAAGTTCGAAGGATAAGTGGTTGTATTATTAAAGGACTGCTAAATGACGCGACGTTTATTTAATGCTACCAACTGAAGTAGATAACTAGTTACCATCACAGCAACGCAAGAGCATGTTTTTTTCTAAAGTCGCGAAATGCGTTTAACGTTTTTCCTTGTTTAGTTCGCAAGGATAAAATAGAGCCGAGAACAACCAACCATTATACGAATCTTCATCAAACTCAGCACCGCAGCCACAGCGCAACAAGTCGAACACTTTTCAACGACTCTACGGGAAGATAGTAGCTGTATTCAAAGAGAGAAGCACGGAACAGAACAAGCCAAAACAGCGCATATTTGTGAGAAATGTCAGATCAAGGTAGAACAGAAAGGTACAGCCTTATGTTAACCGAAAATCGTAACATATACTATTTGTCAGAAAGCGCGGCTGTTTTTTAAACCTTTCATTATTCTACCTTACAAAAACAGCGATTTGCAAGAGTGATTCTGCGTTTGATTTCGGAACTGGTATCGTTGTTCCAGGTCACTGCGAAGCCTAGGTAGATGAAGTCCTTGACTACCTCGAAAGTATACCTGCCAATATGTGTGCCCTGGCCAAGACCTCGGTAGTGAGCGTCCTGCTTGATGATAGCATATATTTAGTTTTGCCCTCGTTTACTGCTAAACGAATTTTCGCCGCCTCCACCTCAATACTCGCAAACGCCTGATTGACATCTCACTGTGATCTACCTAGTATGTCAATGTCGTCGGCGTATGCAAGGAGTTGCGAGGATTTGAAATAGATTGTGCCTCTTGTATTGGCCAGTGATTTTTGCACAATCGTTTCTAATATGATGTTGAAGAAATCACATGACAGCGTATCGCCTTGCCTAAATCCTTTTTTCACATCAAAACTATCGGTAAGATGTTCACCGATTCGGATTGAGCAGCGAGTATTCTCCAAAGTCATTCTGCATAGTCTGGCAGACATAGTATTGTATAGCTCGTCTCGAATTACGCTGTCGTATGCGGCTTTGAAGTCGACAAATAGGTGGTGAGTGTCGACTTGAAATTGGCTTTTTCCAGGATCTACCGTAGTGTGAAGATTTGGTCGATGATGGGCTTCTCTGGCCTGAATCCGCACTGATAAGAACCTATCAGCTTATTGACAAAAGGCCTCAGGCGTTCACATAAAAGGGCAGAGAAAATGTTGTAGGCGATGTTAAGAAGACTTATTCCTCTGTAGTTAGGGCGGGTCTCCTTTCATGTGGATCGGGCAAACGATGCTGAGACTCCATTCCTCGGGCACTCTTCCCTCTGACCATATCTTACATATGAGCTGGTGCATGCTCTTAACCAGGTCTTCTCCAGCTGTCTTCAAGGCAGCAGACAGTCCGTCTGCGCCAGCATCTTTATTCGACTTGAGTTTCGATATGGCGATCTTAACTTCGTCGAGGTCAGGGGGACGGAATTCTCTGCGGTCTTCGTCAATAAAAAATGGATCATTCTGACTGACAACGGCATATTGGCTAACATCGCAGTTATACAGTCTGCAGAAGTGGTTTTTCCATATTCTATTACGAAGTGTCCGTTCTCATCCCTGCAGGCTTCCGTTCTGGCTTTATTACCTTGCCATGTTCGCTTTATATGTTTATAAAACTTTCTAACGTCACGCCTGCAGTAAAACCTATCCAAATCCTCAATCGCGCGCTTCTCGTGCTCTTTCTTCTTTCTCCTGAGAAGCTTATGCTCTTCCCTTCTTTTTAACTCGTAGAGCTCACGAGCTGCTCTTGTCCTCTTATGCAGCGAGGCCTTATTTGCATCCTGCTTCGCTGTGTGAATCCTCCTGCACTCGTCGTCGAACCAGGTGTTTCTTCGTGGTGGAGCCTTGAAACCCAAAACTTCGGATGCAGAGCTTTTCAAGGCTTATTTGCAAAGGTTTCAATGCTGTTCTATTGATAGCGTGGAGGATTGAGGTATATTGGAGAGCTTAAGGGAGACGCGATCGGTAGTAGCACGAGCGGTTTCTGGCGATAGTAGCTTTCCGACGTCATTACTTTATATTCTTACTCTACTCCGCTGCGTTCGTAATATCCGTAAGCGCATCTTGGCTACTACAAGACAGTGTTCCGAATCGATGTTAGCCCCTCGGAAAGTTCGAACATCAAGAATAGTGGAGGAGAGTCTGATGTGATCAATCTGGTTGGTAGTCGATTGATCAAAAGACCGCCAGGTGCCTTTGTGTATATCGAGGTGCGGGATGCGCGTACTGGCTAGAATGAGATTTCGCCCCGTAGCAAGATCAATCAGCCTGCGTCCGTTATCGGATGTGGTGTCGTGTAGGCTATGTTTGCCGATGACTCGTTCAAAGATGCTTTCCTTACCCAGCTTAGCATTGAAGTCTCCTAGTACAATTTTGATGTCATAGCTGGGACATTGGGCATACGTTCTGTCTATGAGATAATAGAACTCATCTATGGCGGAGTCATCCTTGTCTTCCGTTTGGGCGTGGACGCAGATCAGGTTGATGTTAAAAAACGTAGCCTTGATACGGATTGTTATGAGACGTTCGCTCACATTCGCTCGCCTTAGTCCACCTCGAACAACAAATCCTCATCCAAACAATCGTTGCCCTCTCTCCCTGTAGCAGTCGCCGTAGTAAATATCGAAGTTTTTCATCCGCTTTATACCCGGTCCATTCCACCGCATTTCCTGGATGGCGGTTATGTCTGCTTTATAGCGGTCTAGGGTGTCCGCAAGTTGTTCGGCTGCACGTGGCCTATTTAGGGACCTAGCATTCCACGTACAAAGCCGCCGATCATTGTCCTTTTTTCGTTTTTTGCAAGGGTCGTCAACATTAATCCGGTCCTCTATATCCGAGGCTTGTGTTTGTTTCGGAGGTTGTGGTTTTTTTTATTGCTACGGCTTACTAGGCCGTTGCCCAACCGGCTAATTCTGTTTTTTGGCGCAGGAGGCTCGCCATTCGCTCTTCCCCGTCTGCAATTTCCATAGGAAATCTCCAGATGGCACCACGAGGAGGTGGTGGTGAGATTTACTAACAGTGCCGCAAGATGTTCGAGTGCGGTGGCTCTTCTCGCTTTTTAGCAGGTCAGCATCCGTCGGATAAATGCTACCCCTACGAGGCCTTTGTTAGTCCTTTGCCATGAGAAATGTATCCAGTTTGTCTAAGTTCCTTAATCGGGTCGTCAGAAACAGCTGGCCAGTTTAAAGTTGACTGATCAGATGCTTGTTGTCCAGGTCGTGGAGCGAATGGTACAGCGTTTTCCTCGACATTATTCATCTCATCAGCATGTTCAAGTACTTCAGCTTCCTCGATGAAAAGCATTTCGCTGGAAACATTACCGTTGTCAGGCAAGCTTGATATCATGTTAAGATTTATCGATATATCAGCGTAATAAGGATTATTACCGAGAAGCCATTCCAAAGCTTTAAGAACTTTCTGTTTACGTACACGAAAATCAGAGTAGCCATTCATTCCTGCTTGACGTACAATGACAATGCCTAATTCAGAAGGTGCTCGAGGGAGTGAAGTCGCAGGTGGAATAATATCTCGGCGTCAGAGGTCGACATACTATCCACTGCGCCACGGCGGCGCTCTCGAACGAAGGGGTAGGTGCAATCAATAAAAAAAACGAAGATTGTTGTGTCAATGACTTCAGCCTAGGTTGGGGAACCGAACCATAGTTAGACTAGGTTCAAGTGTTATGCAAAAGACACAGGTCGGCCCATTGTGATACCACCAGGATCATTACCCTGATCCGCTACCTGAGAACCAACCGGTGCCTCTGATGAAGCGATGGAGTTGAGCTATTTTTAGGTTTGCTAGCTCACTTAGATTTTCATAGAAGGGCGGGCCGAGGTATATCCTCCTGCGGTTCGCAAAAGAGGAGCATGAGCACAGAAGATAATGGATTGATTCCTCTTCCTCCTCGTCCATGCAGCCGCGGCAAAAGTTATTGGAGGGCAGCCCTAGTCTGGCGGCGTATTTTCCAATGATGCAATGACCTGTAATGACACCCACTAGAGTGCTCAAAGTAGCCCTTTTGGTTGCTACTATGTCCTTTGTTCGTCCTAGGTTTAGCTTAGGCCAGATTTGTTCAGTGATAAAGCTGATATTACTTTCTTTCCATTGGAGGTTGGTCGCCTCTATGGTTCGAAGTTTTATCATGTGCTTTACCGTACTTATTGGTGTTTCAAGGTACCCGAGGATAGGAAAACTGAGTGTGCTTGACCCTAACTTTGCGAGTTCGTCGGTCGCGTAGTTTCCTGGAATATCCCTATGCCCGGGAACTCACATTACTTTAATGTTGAACTGTTCAGCCATCTCGTCTAGAGATAGGCGGCAGTTTAAGGATGTTTTTGATTTGTGGGTTACCGCGGCCAGGGATCTTATCGCAGATTGGCTGTCCGTGCAAATAATAATATCCTTAGCGGATATTACATTGATCCTGAGCCATGCAAGGGCCTCCGTTATCGCTGTTAATTCAGCCTCCTGTCAAGGACTAGGCCTAGGTATCTAGCCTGATCTGTGATTATTAGTTCGGTTCCATCCAACCTCGGTGGGTTGAAGGGCGGAATTTTATATTTATTGGTAAACAGTACTAGGTCGGTCTTCTTAGGATTAACCCCAAGTCCACAGTACTGCGTCCAGGTTTCTGTTGTACGTAATGCAACCTGCATTAGGTCGCTTAGAGTGTTGGGAAATTTTCCTGTGGCGGCAATAGCAATGTCATCTGTATAGGCGGCCACAGCGTACCCTTCCTGTTCTAGCAACAGTAGTAGTTCGTTGACCACCACATTCCAGAGGAGAGGGGAGAGTACCCACCTTGTGGTGTACCTCTACTGGCCATTCTAGTTGAGATGGCACCAGCGAAGTTGGCTTTGACTACTCTTTGCGTTAGCAGTTGTCGCACCAGTTCTATCACTGATCCCGTAACACCCAGATCAGACAGCGCTTTGGTGACGGCCCATGGTTCAACATTGTTAAAGGCGCCCTCAATGTCGAGAAAGGCGACTAGAGTGTATTCCTTACGTTCCAGTGACCTTTCTATTTTGCCGACCAGTAAGTGGTGTGCTGCCTAAACAGTACTCAACTCCAAACAATTCTTACTTCGCTGATTTTCTTACGGCGGTATCACAATGTCGCGATCGAGCGCTCGCGCTTTTGACAGCATGGGTAGGTACAGTGAATTCATATGGAGTAACACGGAATGCGACCTCAGGCATTGTTTCGGGTAATATGGGAAATATCGTAAGCTCGAGCTCAACGCCAAAGTAGAGCCGGTGGCTACGCGGTCGTGCGTTTTGACAGCTGCAATGCTTCTCATTTGTTTAACAATGTTTTCTCGAAGAAATTTGCACGTCATGCACAAACTTATTTGATTTCAACATTAAGGAGCAAACGTGCCATACATTTACATACTTACATATGTATATGTATGATATGTAAGAATTTTTTCATTTTGCTGCATAGTGGTCCAAGCGCCTGAAGCCACATTTCGTTATAGGAATTCCTAGGTCGTGCGATTGACATATGTTTATCGTAAGTCGGTACAACGCCGGTCAAAAGGTCGACCACTCGTACGCGACATTGTGATTCGATCATTAATCTAATGCGAACTGTAAGCTTTCCTTTCTTCTAAATTGAATTTTGTTTAATTCCAAGGTACTTTAGAAGGACAAACTGAAACCTTAACTTGGACCACAAGACCCAGATTAGGTCGCTTGTTGGAAAATTCAAATTGTTCCTTAGAAGAGAATACCAATTACCTGATACTTTCCACCTCCTTTCATAATTTATTCATAATCCAAATCTCTGCCACTAAACCTTTCTCTCTATCCTATCTGTGTCCCTCGTTCAATGGACACTTGCCCTTGCTCTTCATTTGAGAGCACTCAATCCCATTTAAGCAATTTCCAATGAACTGATTCTTGTCATCCGTTCATGTGCTTCTCAGAGTCGTAATTTCTACGAAAAAACATTTTCGCTCGCTACGTAGTTTCACTTTCCTGTCAGTAATGACATTAAATGAAGATTAAACTGTCCATATTGTGCCATTCTGGTCGACAGGTTTATTTACCCTGCGGTGGAATCAATTGCTGGACGACGTGACCTTTCCTGCTGTTCTTTGTTTTCTTTCACCTCTTGGCGAGGACTTTTTGAAGCCAGTTGAAAGACTTGTTTACGCTGCCTTAATCAATTGGAAGACTTGTTCGATTTTTTTACGTCTTGCCTTAAGGTAAACCGCTTTATTTTTTATCTCTTTTGTTTATCTTTGGATAATAGAATGAAAGCTTATGGAAGAAGATATAGCTCTCCTTAATCCTGTTTTCGAATCATAAGCTGTTGGGTAAGAGGAGCAATATTGAGTTAAGTTGAAGGGGCCGCAATTCTCATTTTAACTGAAAACAAAAGGATAACTTACTTACTTAGTTACTTTGGTGGCGCTACAGTCCGTGGTGAACCTGAGCCTCAACCAACAAGCGTCTTCAGCTGGCACGGTCTTTGGCCAGCGCCGCACGCCTTGTTGGTTAAGGTCCCCATTCACCTGCGTGCGCCACCGTTGATGCGGCCGTCCTCTGCCGCGCCTTCCTTCCGGGGTGGATTCGAAGTCTCTTCGCTGTACAACTCGTACAGTTCATTGTTATATCTTCTCCTCCATACACCGTTTTAACAAACAGGACCGTAGATAGTGCGCAGAATTTTCTTCTCGAAACGACCAAGGGCATCTTCATCCGCTTTTGTTAACGTACAAGCCTCTGCGCCTTAAAGGAGGACTGGAATGATTAAGGTCTTATATAGTGTCACATTGGTTTTCCGAGAGAGGGCTCTACTTCTCAATTGCCTCTCGAGCCCAAAGAAACAGCGGTTGACAAGAGTGATTCTACGTTTTATCTCAGCGCTGGTGTTGTTGTCGCTGGTCATCATTGAGCCAAGGTAGACGAATTCCTTGACCACTTCAAAGTTATGTCCGCCCATGGTGACGTTCTGGCAAATATGTCGGTGCTGTCCGTCTCTTTTAGATGAAAGCAGATATTTGGTTTTACCCTCATTAACCTTGACACCCATCTTAGCCGCTTCTACCTCAATGCTTACAAAGGCCTCATTGACGTCTCGCTGTGTCCGTCCAATCACGTCAATGTCGTCGGCCTACGCAAGCAATTGCGTAGACTTGAAATAAATCGTACATTTTGTGTTGGCCAGTGACTCTTGCACGATCTCTTCAAGCACGATGTTGAAAAAGTTGCATGATAGCGCGTCACCTTGCCTAAATCCTTTTTTAACATCAAAGGTCTCGGTTTGCTCATTACCGACCTTAATGGAGCAGCGAGAATTCTCCATCGTCATCCTGCACAGTCGGACGAGTTTGGCAGGGATGGTAAAACTAGACATGGCTTTGTATAGCTCATCTCTATACACGCTGTCATATGCAGCCTTGAAATGGACGGTTTTCTCCAATATCTGCGGAAGCGTAAATATTTGGTATATTGTGGAATTACCTGGCCTGCAACCATACTGATAAGAGCCGATCAGGTTATCCAGAAACGGTTTCAGGCGTTCACAAAATACGGCAGAGAATATCTTATATACGATGTTAAGGAGACATATTTCCCTATAGTAGGTCGTCCCCCTGGATAGCTACGCTGGAACTCGCCAGGTAGTGAACCAATGTGTGCAGCGACCCAACCCCTTGTTCCTGGGGAAAGAGGAACCTGACCCTCCAGGTTGGGGATTGTGCTTGGGGATAACATCCCTATCACGTATCACGATACGGTTACAAAGCTGACGACCCCTGCAAACGACTAACGGACTTGAGAGTCTGCACCTGGAATGTGAGGTCTCTTAACAGACCGGGTGCAGGCGATCAATTGGAGCAAGCCCTCAACTGCGATAAAGCAGATATAACCGCACTCCAAGAAGTGCGATGGGATAGACCAGGCAAAAGATGAATGAAAAACTGCGACATCTACTACGGGAACTGTTACAAGGAGAACAAACAGCGCCTATTCGGGGGCGGGATTCGTTATTCGAGGAAGAATTCGGCAAAAAGTCTTAAGCTTCCGAGATATAAGCGAACGCCTCATAACAATCCGCATCAAAGCTGAATTTGGAAACATTGGCTTAATATGCGCTCACGCCCCAACGGAAGAAAAAGACGATCGACTCAAAGAAGAATTCTGCGATCTCCTGGACAGAACATATACCCAATGCCCCAGCTACGACACAAAAATAGTTCTAGGAGATTTTAATACAAAACTGGGCAAAGAGGACATATTTGAGTCGATCATAGGTAAGCATAGCCTCCATAACACCACATCTGACAACGGACTTAGGCTAATCGATTTCCTAGCGGGGCGTAACTTCCTTGTAGCAAGCACGCAATTCCCCCATCTCAACATATACAAGGGTATCTGGCGGTCCTTAGATCAATCGACCACCAGCCAGATTGATCACATCGCGATCGACGCCAGACACTCATCTTGTATTCTCAACGTACGAACCTTCCGAGGGGCCAACATCGACTCGGACCACTACCTGTTGAAACCAAGGCACGAATGAGGATAACAAGAATGCTTAGGAGTCGAGTCGGACTACGTAAGTATGACGTCGGAAAGCTGCAGTCGCAACAGACTGCCAGAATTTTTGCGGGTCGTGTCTCCCTCAAGCTCTCTCAAAATCTGACCACAGCAGCACAAACAATAGAGCAGGAATGGACGCATTGTCAGAGCGCCGTCAAAGACGCTGCCTCAGAGGTGCTGGGTTTCAAACCGCCCGCCACTACCTAGAAACCCCTGGTTCGATGAACAATGCGAACAAGCCCATGCAGCAAAACAAGAGGCATAAAAAGCCATGCTGCAACGACGGACGAGAGCTGCTCGCGAAATCTATGAGCAGAAGAGAAGAGAGGAACACACGCTTTTCAGAAGAAAGAAGAGAGAGCACGGAAGGCGTGAGATCGAGGAGATGGAGAGATGCCTCCGCAGGAATGACGCCCGTAAGTTTTACAATAAAGTAAAACGAACATGCCATGGGTACAAAGCCAGAGCGGCGGCCTGCAGGGATGAAAATGGAGAACTCGGAGTAGAGAGAGTCGCAGTCGATGCTGAGGACTTGGAAATACCACTTCTGCAGACTGTATAACGGCGATGATAGATGAGATACCGCTGTCAGGCAGAACGAGTCATTCGTAATGGACGACAATATAACAGAATTCAGTTCACCCGACCTAGACGAAGTCAAAATAGCGATATCAAGGCTTAAGTCTAATAATGTCGCGGGCGCAGACGGCCTGTCTGCTGAGCTGCTTAAGGCGGCTGGAGATGAGCTGAGTTCAGCATCGTTTGCCCGGTCCATAAGGAAGGAGAACCCTATAACTGCGCCAACTATAGGGGAATAGGTCTCCTTAATATCGCATATAAGACCTTGTCTGCCGTATTGTGTAAACGCCTGAAACCGTTTGTGGATAACCTGATCGGCTCTTATCAGTGTGGTTTCAGACCAGGTAAATCCACAACGTATGTATATTGGCGTTACAGTTCATGAAGGACCAAAGCCGAGCTTCTCTCAATCATGCATGTTCCCATAGGTGAAAGGGACCTACAGTTTATTGCCGGTTCCGAATGGCGAATTTCGAGAATCTTTTCATGACAATTTTACTACAGGGGGTTTTGTCAGATCCCCGCTGAGGAGAAACACCGTGAAAACACGTTCGATGACATGGCTGTGTCGGGATTCGATCCAATGTCATCGGCGTCAGAGGCCAACACACTAACCTCTCCGTCACGGTGCACGGTAAATCCACAATAGACCAAATATTGATGCTACGGCAGATCTCGAAAAAGACCCAGGAATACCAAATCGACTCTCACCACCTCTTCGTCGATTTCAAGGCTGCATATGACAGCGTGTATAGAGATGAGCTAGACAAGGCCATGTCAAGTTTTAACATCCCTGCCAAACTCGTCCGACTGTGCAGGATGACAATGGAGAATTTTCGCTGCTCCATTAAGGTCGGTATTGAGCAAACCGAGACCTTTGATTTAGGAAGGTGACGCGCTGTCATGCAACTTTTTCAACATCGTGCTAGAGTCACTGGCGAACACCAGAGGTACGATTTATTTCAAGTCTACGCAATTGCTTGCGTTTCGCTTGCCGACGACATTGACGTGATTGTTCGGACACAGCGAGTCGTCAATGAGGCCTTTGTAAGCATTGAGGTAGAAGCGGCTAAGATGGGTCTCAAGGTTAATGGGGGTAAAACCAAATATCTGTTTTCATCTAAAAGTGACGGACAACACCGACATATTGGCCAGAACGCACCAATGGGCGGATATAACTTTGAAGTGATCAAGGAATTCATCTACCTTGGCTCACTGATGACCAGCGACAACAACACCAGCGCTGATATTAAACGCAGAATCACTCCTGCCAACCGCTGTTTCTTTGGGCTCAAGAGGCAACTGAGAAGTAGAGCCCTCTCTCGGAAAACCAAGGTGACACTATATAAGACCTTAATTATCCCCGTCCTCCTTTACGGCTTGGACCTTAACAAAAGCGGATGAAGATGCCCTTGGTCGTTTCTGCGCACTATCGGAGAAGATATAACGATATAAGATATAACGAAGAACTGTACGGGTTGTACAGCGACACGCCTGGTACTACGTCTACGGATACAGCGTCTAAGGTGGCTAGGCCATGTACAACGCAGAGTATTCGAATCCACCCCGGAAGGAAAGCGCGGCAGGACAAAGACCGTGCCAACTGGAGACGCTTGTTGGTTGCGGCCCAGGTTAACTACGAACTGAAGCGCCACATAAGTAAGTAAGTCACCGCTGCCAATAATGACTCACTCACACCTTATTGTTTATATAACTATCCTTTATCTTATCTATTTTTCGTACTCTTCATATCTTTATCTCTTTTTTTGTTTTTTTTTTTTTTTTTTTTTTTTTAGAGACTCGCGCAGGTTCAAGAGCTTTTATATTCTCTTATGATGTGTTGACACACACAACCTGAACGGAGTGCAGTGGTTGACGTCGTTGATGTTCGTTCACTACTCTCAGGGGTAGTTGTCCTAGACCTAGGCCGAGAGCCGACCAAATTCCACGTTGGTTATAGTCCGAAGTAATTCGTTCAAGCACTTTAGTATTGCATACGCAGAGGATGAATTTCGGTTGACCATATACTGAGAGTGTTATGCCTGCAAGCAGTACGTCTGGTCATTTTCCATTCACAACTGCGTTGCATACTTTTTGTCCGTATAGGAATTTCTTTTTCTTGGCTAAGAAGCGAATTTGAACTATTGACCTTCCACTCGGCAGTCGATGATTTTAACCAATGCATCACGGCCACCCCTTGTCTAAACAGACATATATCTATAAAGCATGTACATCCTTAAAAGACTATGCTTGCCTTATCTGTATATTGTGTTATTAGTAAATAAATAAATAAATAAAGCCATAAAAAACCGCACTTTCAATTCAAAATTTCCATAATAGCTTACTATTTTATTGAAGTACTCAAAGCCCACCATAATTACCGTTAAATTCCCTATCCCCAGGGAAATCCAATACTCTCTTCAGTAGCTTCTTTGTTCCATAAACAGTAATTTCGTATCACAGAGACCTGTTCTGTCATCCAAATAATGAAATACGCCTTTCTAATGATATACAATGCTTCCACACCCTATCATTTTATTTAGCTTATTAACCCGAAATCCAATTAACGTTCTAGTTCCACGCATCCCATCACACCAGTCTCACACAATTGTACATATTTTAACACAAAAAGATTTACTACCATTCCCAGCAGGGATGGGCAACGAATTTTATGCCACTCCATCCAAGACACAAAATAGCAAACAACAAGATACAATTGTACACTATCCAATCTTGTTTATACATTCGCTTCAGCACTCTGACCAACCTTTTAATGACTTGAGTATGTCTTCTGCACACAACCGGGTTTTTGGGGAATTCAGGATGTCTTCCTTCGTATGTACATATATTTCTCTCCAAATGCCACTATGACGGAGTGGTAAAGCCGTCGAAACAATCTGGCTACCAGCACACCATTCCATTTTAGTATTCCCCACCATTGTGCCCATTATCATGGCCATAATCATCAAGGTCATCATTTTACGTTTTCGGTCTTGGTTTTATTATCTGGAACAAAAGCGTATGTCCACATTTTGTGATTTTATTGAATAGTTATGGAGGACCATTGCTCGGCAAAAGTTTTTGTTGCGAGAGGGGGTGGTGGGAAATTAGGCCTAGTTGGCAAAAGTTGGCCGTAGGAAGTCGTAAAATTAAGCTGCACTTATCGGATGGAGAAATGCAAATGAGGGATTCCGAAAGATTGAGAGAGAAAAGCAACAAATGTGGTATATACTTGTTGACGGGTAATTCCACAAATATCTCGTCGCATTGTAGAAAACTCGAATGATAACTACAGGGGAAAATGGTAATTTTGTGGATAACTTGCTGCAACGGTTGCAGCAGACAATTGAGACAGTTTTGCTCATATAATTATCGTTATGTGACAGTTGTGTATCTTATAATTTCCTTTCGAAACTTTCATGTAGAAAGAGATTGTACCCTCCTCAGATACACTTTGACTTTTCACCTTTCACCTTGTTATGCAAAACCAATTTGTCCCACAACCGAAATCCAGTTGCCGTAGGAACCATTTGAATATTTAATCCCAATTTCCGAACAGAACAAGTATAACAACATCCACGTCTGACTGCATTCGACTACGTAACAAACGGCCAAAAACTTATCGAAATCCCCAAAACAAGTTTGAAATTTCAGTATCAAAAAATACAACATCCTATTCGAAATGCCGAATTGTTGCCATGTATGTCCTTCATTCAGTTATCACGTCATAAATACACGCTCCACTAAACCCTGTGCAATTCATAGGAATTTATCTAACATCCCCCATCGCTCTCTGTACACTACCACTATAGGCATAACATGGCATAACAACAGAATAACAAGAAAGAATAAAAAAATAAAAAAAAAACAAAAGTGGGAGCACATCGAATACCAGGAAATCTCCCTTCTACCCACGGAGCTCTACATAAGGATCAAATACAGATTGGACCTTATTTTAGGACATGGTGTATGGTAGGCCTACCCATGAATAGATGTCCGTTGTCGGGCGCCATTTTTCCATCTGTATGTCAGTCAAGCCGCTTGTCTCGCTGTCTGTTACAGTTGGGCCATTTCCTGTTGCCACATTTCCTTCACAGATATGTATACTACATACGTACTACTGCAACTAAACGCATACAAAAACGTACTATCTACCGTCTGACCACCATCGACACAGAAAACAAGCGAAGCGTTTTTGGTTTTACGCAATTCAATGTACGATGGGAATGTTTAAAAAAAAAAAAATTTCCCCTCCTTCTCCTCTCCGGTTGATTGTATTGATTTGGAAATACCTTTTTGTTCTCTTTCAACTTTTCGTTTCTGGTTGCCTCATTCGTTTGTTGTTTCTTGCCCGAAAAGAGTATCACACAGAGAAAAAGGACGAAAGGACAATAAATAACAATTTGAGATGAGAACGTGTCGTATTTGGGGAGCTTTATTTGGGTTCTAGAGTTTTCACACCTTGATTGTTTGTCTAGTTGTTGTGTATTGATTCGTTTTCGAATGGTTGTACGAATCGAATTGATTTCAATTAGATATTTGCCGGCTTTATGCGGTTGGTGGCGGTGTATATTCCTTATTATTCCAAGTTCAGTGACGGCTATGTGTGAGTGTTTAATAAGTTATTCGATGTTTTTTTTTTTTTTTTTTGTTGAAGGCTTCTGCTATCCGCTGGAGCACTCAGACGCAATCACTGGCCCATTGTACTCCAGACAGACACCTTGCATTCTCCGTTTTCCGGAGAAAAAATTGAAGGAGCTTCAGTGATGTAGAGCTAAGGGATTCGGCACACACCACGTCAGCTCCAAAGGTGCGCCACCGTGCGCGAGAAAAGGCGGAACAATCACAGAGGAAATGCTCTGCAGTGTCATCCTCCTCCTCGCCACATGCAGCACAGGTAGGCGTCTCACCGATGCCAAGCACGTGGAGGTGCTTGGCAAAAGTGTAATGGCCCGTGATAACTCCCACGATAAGACAGGAGGAATGCTGCAGATTTTTTGCAAACATCAGGGCATACGCGCTTAGTCATCCTGCAACCTGGACAATCCCTCCATCTACGGTTGTGTGTATTAAATACACAATCGTTAATGTAGAAATTTACCGTGGACGCAGGTAGACCTAGAGCGGGTTCAGGTTCTGAGAAGTCCTCCTCTGAACCCATTCTAGCGAGTTCATCAGAGATCTCATTTCCTGGGATCCCAGAGTGGCCTGGAACCCATACAAGCCTTAGTGAATTTAGTCTGCCGACTCCGTTCAAGAAGGAATTGAGTTCAAGCACTAATTTGGAGCTAGTTAAGGGGTTACACACAGCTTTTAGTGCAGCTTGGTTGTCACTACAGACGCATATGCTTTCCCCCTTCCACCTGTGCTTCACAACATAGTGCATGGTCATTAGGATTGCGTATATCTTTGATTGGAAGACAGACGCATACTTTCCTAACGAGAAGTGCAGTCGGATGTTTTCGCGTTCAAAGAAGACTCCAGCACCGGACCCCCGCCCAGACCTGGAGCCATCCGTGAAAATGCGCCATCCAGCCATAGCCAATCCTGACGCCATGGAAACTCGACTGTGAAATTACGACGCAATAGGATAACAGGCGTCAGTGCGTCAGAAGGCATGTCCATGAGAGAGGGGTCGCAGGACAATTCTTGCGCAAGCACACTCTTATTCCTATGCGAGTTGTACCAAAAGCAGGTTCTCTTCAGACGAGACATGGCTTTCCGAGCACACCCTCTGATAAATATATCAAGAGGTGGAAGGTTCATCATAACACTTAGAGCAGCGCCCGGCGTGCTGGGGAAAGCCCTCATGCAGCTGAGACAAACCGTTCTTTGGAGTTTGGTGAAAAAGGCTACGACGTGTTTGCGTGTTAGTCTGTTCCACCAGACAACCGATGCATATGAGATTATAGGTCTTAACATTGCCGTGTAGATCCAGAGGGCCTTTGCCGGCGATAAACCCCATGTTTTGCCAAAAACTCCTTTGCATTGCCAGAAAGCTGACAGCGCTTTGGTGGTTTTTGACTCAACATGCTTTAACCAGAGAAGCTTACTATCTAAGATGACTCCTTGATACTTAGCCTCCTTAGATATCGGGATGGAAGTGCCTTTTAGTATCAGCTGAGTCATGTCAGTATTTTTCCTCCTTCTCGTAAAGAGAACGACATCGGTCTTAAGAGGATTAACTGACAGCCCATTTCTGGTACACCAATCATCGATCACATCTAGCGCCGCCTGTGCTTTGAGACGGACAGTCGCTAAACATGAGCCGACAGAAAGAATGGCGACGTCATCCGCATAGGCCTGGGCCTAGATTCCAGAGGCATTGAGTGCATCAAGCAGAGATTCGACCACCATGCACCACTACAGCGGAGACAGGACGCCACCTTGAGGGTTGCCCATGTTTACGCCGGATTTGACACACTGGTCGAGGCCTGCATCAGCGGTCAATGTCCTGTGCATGAGCATTGCTTTGATCCAAAGGACCAGTGCTTCATCTACGCCATGATGTCTGGCAGCGTTGCACATGCTGTCAAAAGTTGCGTTATCAAAAGCTCCCTCAATGTCGATGAAAATGCCCAGCGCGTACTCTTTCCTTTCGAGCGCGCATTCAATTCGCCCAACTAGGCTCTGAAGCGCAGTCTTGCAAGATTTTCCGCGCTGGTAAGCATGTTGCATCTCCGAAAGAGGGTGCATTCGAAGGGCAACTTTTCGCACGTGCAACTCTACCAGTCTCTCCATGCTTTTCAGGAGGAAGGATGTTAGACTAATTGGTCTGAAGCTCTTGGCAAGTGAGTAGTCCTCTTTTCCTATTCTGGGAATGAAGACCACTTTCACTGTGCGCCAAGGAATAGGTATGTGAGCAAGTGCTACACTAGCAGTGAAAATTCTTTTCCGAGTAGGAAGCAGCTGCCTTATACCTTTTTGCAGCATAACAGGATATATCCCGTCGGTGCCCGGCGATTTGAAGCCATCGAAGGATGCCACAGCAAATTCAATGGCTTTAGTCGTAACCACGCGCGACGCAATATACCAGCTACGCCGAGCTGTTTTCATCGTTTCAGTTGCAGTTCCCCTTGAAGGAGTGTGCAACGAGCCAATGTCGATCTGATTTCCCGGGAAATGAGTCTCAAACAGTAAACCAAGAGTTTCCGCTTTAGATTCAGTAAAGGTACCATCAGATACATACCATCTGAGTGCATCCAGCTTTGTCGGTTCCAGGTTATGAACAGCGTCCTCTACCAACTGTTTCGTTCTGAGCTTAGGTAGGACCTGAGTGGATTTCTCAAGCTTCTCTCTAAACCGTACCCAGTCCGTCATTCTCGGATTCCGTCTAGGTTGCAAGGAAGAGATCCGACAATTCAATCGGAATTCGATATATTTATGGTCCGACAGCGTAGCATCCGACAAGACTCGCCAGTTAGTGATGTCTTTCACATATCTGTTGGATAGGGTCAGGTCAATCACCTCCAGACCACAGGAGTCGTAACAAACGTTGGAAGAGAGCCAACATTGTTGTTGGTAAGGTCAGACGGGAGAATGAAGTCTAAAAGACGGTCTACCCTTGTATTACACTTGCTGCTGCCCCAAGCAGTGTTTTGGGCATTAGCATCGCAACAAAAGATGAGACCAATCTTTTTGGCTTCACAGTACTCTACGAGTTCAGAAACTACCTTCGGTGGTGGAGGCAGTATCGAATCATACGGAAAGTAGGCAGACGCAACGAGGAAGTGTTCTATAACTCCGTGCATTTTGTAGCTTACTCTTGCAGCCACTAGATCTTGTCCACAAAAGTGCCCAAGTTTGGTTGCCGATAGTGAGTTCGATATGATGAGGCCGACCCTGGGCCTTTCGGATCGCTCATCATAACATGCCGCCAAGCCCACATAGGCGTTTATTCCACACCCATGGTTCTTGAAGAGATACGATGAGGGGGTTTGTACTACTGCATGCAATTCTGCTACATTAAAATGGAAAGAGATCCTACCAAGGCCGAAGCAGGGACGTGAATCGTATGCAGACTTCAGAGTCCCGACAGAGGCTTCATCCATCCCCACAACCAGAGTAGAGCCCTCTTTTTTCAGAGAGCCTTTACTCTCCTTGTAGGAGTAGATAACCCAAGCTCTCGTGTTAAGCCCTGGATTCTGTGTGCGTAAGCGCGTCAGCACATTCACCTTATTTCCAGGTTTCCCCGGAATCCGGCAGATGGCGTGCGTTCATTTCGGGCGACTAACTACCTGGTATGTAGCAGTTCCCAGAGGGGGAGAAACCCGTTGCCGAGGCTAGCTCCAGTAGATGATCCTCACAGTGCTTGCAGTCTGCGGTGGTCATTCTACTATCATCGCCAGCTTTCCCTATCCTGACCTTTTCAGAGGAGATGACCGCCTCTCTATAAGAGGGCTGCTTCTCTCGACTCCTTACGGTCACTTGGATCTCCTTCTCGGAGGAAGGGTTTTTTTCAGTGATGTCCCCGCCTCCGATGAGCAGTTTTCGGCTATCTTCGTCTTCTGGCCAATACTTTGATCCATCTGGGTCGCCACATCTGCTATTAGACTCCGATTTCCCACCGCCCCACCGGAGAGGGAGGCATCATTCGATATCCTTTGGTATTGGATTTAGTTTGGGCGTTGACATGTTGTGACAGAAGGTTATTTTCAGAGTATTTTTAGAGCGAGTCATTGAAATATAAACAGGGAATTTTTTTGGGTTGTCAGGTTCCGACACTTCTGAACTTACTAGCAAAGTTAATTTGTAAAAACTGTCAATGATGGTGGCCAACTATTCATTCCGCTCTAATTGCCCCCTTACACTGGTTGAGGCGAGGCGTAAGCGAAGCCTCTCTCTACTCGACTCCAAATCAAAAACGTTCGTCCGCGAACTGTTCGAAAACGTGATGTCCGATTGTAATGAAATTTTGCACACTGACATATCTTAGCATTGCGCAGGTACCTTGATTGTGGATAACGCCAAATTTTGCGTCGGTCACGAACCATGGTCACAAATGTCCAAACTTTCGAGCGCGCCGATTTTTCATTGAGTTAAAATATTTTTACTTTTTGCACGCCCCCTATATTTTGAGATTCTTTAAGGCCATTCCACGTCCGTGGTAACCGTAACGATAGAGCACAACACAGAGCACCTATATAGGTGTGAATTACAGCACGATTGCGTTCGGTTTGGTCAGAAAAGGAAAAAATCGTTCTAGAATTTGAAAGGGGCGCGAAGCTCACGTCACTTAAGACATTTAAGCGCTTTTTGGCCATAAAACTGCAGTCTACACGCAAGTCAAAATTCCGAATAGTCAACAGAAACTCAGTGCCGTTTTCATAGTCGTAACGCTATTCCGTAAACCTCACTACAGGTGACTATTGCAGTTATTAATAGACCTGCTAACTAATACCTGCGCTTAATTTAAGATCATAACAAAGCAACATACCCGTACAGAGACGTACACGCGACGCAGCGCGACATCAAGAAAGCCCTGCACATCGAACTGCTGAGCAACGAAATGCTACAAATGCTCAAGCTGCTGAGCGTATGCGTGCAACGCGATGGGAAAAGAAAACGGATCGTCTTATGGCAAAGTTCGAAGCAGCAATGGCTGAAATGCAGTAGTTTCCGTGCACAAACTGCGACCGCGAAACTCTTCGTTCCGAACGAGGACCCTGCAACAGGTGTAGTCGACGGTCAAACGCTGCAGACATGTTTCTTGCTGCAAATTTCATGGATCCAGCCGAGGTCCCAAATGAACTTCAAGATCCTACGCTTGTGGAAATGATACTCATTGCCAGAATCCACCCGGTAATGCACGTGTACCGCATAAAAGGTCGCAATGAACCAGGCCACCCTGCGTACTGGCAGGAAGTTCAATCGCTGGCAACGGCTCTTCCTCACACTGTGCCATCGTTGCCTGTTATCACGGTACGTCATCGCGCACCAACTGGCCACAGAGGCTTTCGTGTTCATCGCCAAAAAGTCATTCGTGCTCTTCGTTGGCTCAAGTCGAATCACAACTACTACGGCCACATTGTGATCTCCGAAGAAGCGCTAAGTTGTCTCCCAGTCGATGGCGACGTGTCAACGGAACTTCAGACAGTTAGCACTGAAGCCGAGGCAAGCGTCATGGCAATGACAACAGACCAGAAGCAGCCAGAAAATGCCCAAACCGACATGGATGACGTTGAGATTGGCATCACGACTAGCGTCTCAGCGCTGCAGAACCAGCGAATTCAATCGATAATTGAATGGCCAGCGGCGCGCCCTGTCGCTGTGCTTGAATGGACGCATGAAGGATACGTCACAATGGCCTCTCCGTGCCATTTTCCATACGGAAATGCAGACATCAACGATAACAATCGCCCAGCAGATTCGCGCAAGTTCCACGCTTTCGCTACTTTGCCTGGAACACGATGCAGCGATCTGAGACAAACAAACGTGACATGATTTTTGCGAAAATAACGACTTTAATGGCAACGTGGGACAGTTGCATGAAGCTGTGGCAACTGACAACTCGATACTTGGCAAAGTAATTCACTGTGCATCTAAACTTCGAGGAACCAGATGCTACTGATACGCCAATCGCACAAGCCTAGAAGCAACGGTTTCACAATTGGGAGTTCCGACAGAATTCATTACGCTCTCGGCAGCTGATCTTTGATGGCCGGATCTCGCGAGACTTTTGGAAGTTGGTTTTGAAGCTGAGAGCAACATGACAAGGGCTCAGATCACACGACAGCGACAAAAACTGCTAAATCTTAACCCGCTGATTGCAGACGAATCCTTCTTTGAGCGTACAAGGAGATACTTGAATGATGTGATCATTCCACTGTACGACGTCGAAGACTGTTGGTACCGCTACGAGTGCCAGCACCGCGGATCGCCTCACTTGCACGGTGTCATCTGGTTGAAAAATGCTCCTGACATACGCTGACTAAGTGATATGTCAGCAGTAGAGGTTGAAGCAGCGCGAGTGTTTTACGATAACCTGGCATCAGCGATTAGTCCCAACATTAACCAAGAGCCTGCCCACTGCATACGTCACGCATACAGTACTCAGACCCGCGTACTGAAGGTAATGCAGGACATGCACACATTGCAAATAGACTGCAGCGGCATACACATCCTTTCCATACCTTATTGGAAATATCGACGCTGAAGATGGAGAAAGGACAGTGGCCATTTCTCCCTGCGCGAAATGATGCTTACATTAACGACCATTGTCCGTTCTTCATGTGGTCGTGGAGGGCAAACGCCGATTTCAAGATAATCACATCAGAATACACAGTTATTAACTTCATTGCTAAATATGCTTCAAAATCTGAACCACAGTCCATGGCGCTCAAGGACGTGTTTCGTAATGCGGTTGATTCGACGACCAATGGCGCTCGAGCTGCTTCAGCATTCGCGAAAACTTTGAATCGATTGATGACAGATCGAGACATAAGCGCATGCGAAACGATGAATTTGGCTCTTGGTTGCGACCTGTGCTCGTCATCTCGCAGCATCACTACGATTCTGATTAGGCTGGAGGAATACGTTACTGTCCGGATGCAAGAAGCTGAGGAAGAAGGCGGATCATCATCATTAAACCTGTTAGACTTCCACGCTGCACGGGCTGATGAGCATACTGGCATGACGATGACTGATTATTTGCGCAAGTTCTCATAGAAGGGCCGAAACCAAGTAGGTGTTTGTCGCTGAGAGCGTGTTCTTAAGGTTTATCCAAAAGTCGCATGTGGAACGGAAAACGACGAGCTGTTTGCGATGCAGCTACTTCTTCTGAGTATTCCTTGGCGGACATAGGACGGTCTTAAAAGGCCTGGAGAACTTTGGATGTCCGCTTTTACTCGCTACGAGCAAGCCGGTTTGCTGGGAACAGAGTGGAGTCTCGACATGGGCGCTGCAGAGCTTGAAGACGACGTCTTAATTTGAAAGTCTCTGCGTTTACTTTTGCGGCGACTTTTCGCAACTGGTTCCTGTTATGGACACTGCACTGTATGCTCAGCCAAAATTACATGAGGCTGAAGCTGTGGCTGCAAAGTACGCGTACAACCAGGCAAGTACTTTGTACTTATGCAAGTCATGCGACAATGTGGACTTGAACAAAAAGATTTTCGCGAGGCACTACATCGTCTGTCTGGTGGTGAATCTACGTTAAAAGACTGTGCCCTTTTTCGCTCACGGGTGACAAGCAACAACTCTGAGCCTGGATTTAAACGTGCTGTTCGTATTATGGCCAAGAACGAAGATGTAGCACGATATAACTATGAACGTCTGCAAGAGTCAAACAAACCAGTGACACTAATTCGCGCTACATACAACAAACGCATTGCTGCAATAGCCGGCGACGATGCTGCATCGTACCCTGCAGAAACTTCGACTGGCGCAGGGATCACTTGTCGTATTGCGGAAAAACCTCTGGACAGAGCAAGGACTTTGCAACGGATCGTTTGGAGTAGTTGCAGACATTGTATACGCACCGTCACAAGCAGACACGTATTACTCGCATATGCAATTCTGCGTTATGGTAAAATTCCCGACCTACACTGGTCCAACTTGTGCAAGCGGCTGCTTTCCGATTATGCCGTAAATGGCGCCGTTCTTGCATAATGATCAAGCGTGCACGAGAAAGCAGCTCGCTCTCCTCTTGGCGCACGCAATCACAGTGCATCGCAGCCAAGGCATCACATTGGACAAAGCTGTGATCGACATTGGTACGAGCGAGTTTTCTCCAGGCCTCACGTACGTCGCAATGTCACGTGTCAAGACGTTGCAAGGCCCATTCTCCAACGATCGCACAAAGAAGAAACCAAGGTCCACGTCGCCAAGCTACAGAAGGTCGAAGAATTTCGCAGCTCATCATCTTCCGCGCAACCTTACGAAGACTACGAAAAGACCATCAGTAACGGTCAGTACAACTGTATGCTTGTGGTTGAAAAACGCTGCCCAAATCCGCGCGATGTGCTCGAAATTTTCCGCAAGAAGAATAACCTGTACATCGATCCGTTTGCGTCTGCCAAGAAACTTGACACTCAGCGTCCATCGTTACCTTCTCTGATCGATATGACTCAACAGTATTGCAACACAGACGCATCACTTCTCGCGATGGTCGCCCCACAACCGTCAGCTAATGTCGTCGTGCGAAAGCGTCCAAAGTTTGTTGAAAAGCAACGCTTACTGCCGCCGCCAACTATCGACCTTACTAGCGTCTCACCGACAGAATCGATGAAATTATTTGAGAAAATGAAGCTTTCCGTACCGTCATTTTCAATCCAGCGAAAGGCAAATGAGTTCTAGCAGCTGTGTGAATTGAGCAATGAGTTTCATAAACGATTTAAAGAAATGTGGATTAGTTAGTGATGTTTCTTGTACGCTTCGCCTCAATATTTTGGTGCAGGAGCGGATAACCAGCTCCGTCCACCGCCCTAGTATTGTTGTTTACTTACTTACTTAACGGGCGCTACAATTCGGGGTGAACCAGTGCCTCAACCGACATGCCTCTCCACCTAGCACGATTTTTCGCTAGTCTTTTCCAGTGTCGCACGCCCAGTTGGTTGAGGTTCTTTTCCACCTGTGCGCGCACCCTTACGTGCCGGTTACGGTTTTACGGTTATGGTTTGCTAGACCATAGCCCAACCGACACTAATCCTGTTTGATGGAGCAGGATACTCGCTATTCGGCCTCTACCCTCAGTGATTTCCCTTGTAAGGAAATTTCCAGATGGTACCACGAAGATGTGGAAGTAGGACCTGACTAGCAGAGCTGCAAGTTGTTCGGCTGTAGAGGCACTTATTCGCTTTTTGTCGGACCAGCGTCCGTCAGCAGATGCTACACCTAGGAGACCTTTTTTAGACTTTTACCATCCATTACCATTGTTGATAGTTAGATTGTAAGTTCACGTTTAGTGACTGTCGGTCATAAAGCTCTGTAATGCTAAGTATAACGGTGTACGAACAATGAGTTCTCGGTCAATCTCCCTCAAACTGGGATTGAGCACTTATGAGCAGGACGGTAGTAATGAGAGTAATGAGTGCAGTTTCTTCGAGCTGAATATTTGGCTATTTAAGCGTCGCTTTGTTCGACAATTTGCTGCCATTTTTAAAGATCGGGACTGCAAGCCCGATGAACAGGAAACTGTCAACCATGCTCCCGGAGCTTCTGGCGAGTCACCATCGTTGTGTGTGGCCTGATGTTGTCCTGATTCCTCTCATATCGGCGATAACTCACCACTTCTGGACAATTGTTTCCGTAAGACTGTACAATTGAATACAGAATAGATCTGAGGTAAAAGTTTTGCGCAGGGCAAAGCAAGGCCGTTTGCATCGGCCCTCGATTCAACCATGACCGTTTTCACTTGAAGTTATCGTACGTGATCCAATTTTCATCACCAATCACCATCCTCTTCAGAAATGGGAGAGCAGCGATTCGTAGATGATGGGCCTTTCTGGCCACCTGGAGTTTCTTTTTGTATCCAGCCTTGTTCAAATGGTTTCAAACGATTTCTTGTGCAATACTTTGCCTGTATCAGAAGACGGGGGTGGCCGTGGTGCAGTGGTTAACATCATCGACCGCCGAGCGGAAGGTCTATAGTTCAAATTCGCTTCATAGCCAAGAAAAAGTAATTCCTATACGGACAAAAAGTATGGAACGCAGTTGTGAATGTAAAGTGACCAGACGTACTGCTGCAGGCATAACACTCACAGTATATGGTCAACCGAAATTCATCCTCTGCGTATGCTATACTAAAAAGTGCTTGAACGAATTACTACGGACTATAACCAACGCGGAATTTGGTCGGCTCTCGTCCTATATCGGTCTAGGACAACCACCTCCGAGAGTAGTGAACGAACATCAACGACCCCAACCACTGCACTCCGTTCAGGTTGTGTGTGTCAACACATCATAAGAGAATATAAAAACTCTTGAACCTGCGCGAGTCTCTAAAAAAAAAAAAAAAAAAAAAAAAAACGTCGTACCAGGCCGATGTCGCTGTACAACCCGTACAGTTCTTCGTCATATCTTCTCCTTCATACACCTTTTGAACAAATGGGACCGTAGATAGTGCGCAGAATTTTACTCTCGAGACGACCAAGGGCATCTTCATCCGCTTTTGTTAAGGTCCAAGCCTCTGTGCCGTAAAGGAGGAATGGGATGATCAAGGTCTTATATAGTGTCACCCTGGTTTTCTGAGAGAGGGCTCTACTTCTCAATTGCCTCTTGAGCCCAAAGAAACAGCGGTTGGCAAGAGTGATTCTGCGTTTTATCTCAGCGCTGGCGTTGTTGTCGCTAGCCATCAGTGAGCAAAGGCATATGAATTCCATGACCACTTCAAAGTTATATCCGCCCATGGTGACGTTCTGGCCAATACGTCGGTGTTGTCTGTCTCTTTAAGATGAAAGCAGATATTTGGTTTTACCCTCCAAAACTACACTACCCAATCTTAATCTAGCCTAGCCTATTTTATATAATAAATACATACGTATACACATACACATGCACACACAAATATATATATATATATATATATATGTATGTATGCTGGCGTTACAGTCCATGAAGGACCTGAGCCGAGCTTCTCTCTCCATCCCATGTTGTGTGTGGTTTCATTTTCCCATAGGTGAAAGGGACCTACAGTTTTTATTGCCGGTTCCGAACGGCGAATTTCGAGAAGCTTTTCATGACAATTTTACTGCAGGGGGTTTTGTCAGAGCCCCGCTAAGGAGAAACACCGTGAAAAACATGTTCGATGGCATGGCTGTGTCGGGATTCGATCCCGTGTCATCGGCGTCAGAGGCCAACACACAACCCATTGCGCCACGGTCTCTACATAGGCATATATATGTATATACATATATGTGTGTATATAAGGTATATAACTTACAACTAACCTAACTGACTTACTACTACCTAAATTTAAAGTCAGCTACTATATTATATACATTTTTTTCTTATGGCACTAGGCCCAAGGGATTTAGCGACGGAGTTTCCTCGAGCCACCAGAAACGCTGCGCTTGTCGAGCTACATCTACTCGCTCTTGATTGGACGTTGCCACACTGGAACGGAGACGCCCCGGCTCACGGTGTGCAACATCGCGTTCGTAGGACAGACTCTTTTCCACAGACCTTCGGGACACGTGAAAGATTAACGGAACCGCCGATTTGTCCTGTATCAGTTCGCGGTTGCCGTAATGCAAGAATGCTTCTGGGGGAACAAAGCCACTAAGGCGCGCTTTCTCGTGATATAACTCATTTGGGTAATAAGCCCCAGATATCAAGTTATTGTTCGAATTCATTGCCCTTGCAACGTGACTTCGGATCAGTTTGATCAAAAAGTTGTCAATCCTAATAATTTTGGCTCTATTGTATAGGACCTCGTTGGGATATTATTTTGTGTACTCGGATTCTGGTGTTCTGTGCAATGAGAGACAAGTCATTAGACATAGTCTCTCAAACACACGAATCCTTTCCATCAAGCTGGCACTCACATTGAACCAAACGGGACATCCATAGTCGATCATGGGCCTTACTTAAGCCATGTAGCAGATTATTTTCACTCTCTTATCAAGTTGGCTGCTATGAAACAGCCACCTTAACAGAGCGAAAGCTCCCCGGGCACTGGCCAAAGCAGCATCTACATATATGATTATTAAAATACGGATACTGGTAAAACCAGTACAACAATGGAAAATCTTCGCCAGTTTCGCCTCGTAACCGTAGAGGCCCCAGACAATGGCGTTCTGAACAAAATGGTTTCAGATTTTTGGAAGTTGATTTTTAACTTCCAGTCGTTACAAAAAGTCTGAACTTTTTCGAAATCACGTTGCAAGAGCGTAGCTATGACATCAATCGTTGGGCCTGTCCTGTACGCGACTAGGTCGTCTGCGTATGCTATCGAATGTCGAAAGGAAGCTATCAGATCACTGACGTAAGTCCATCTAACCATATGGGGTCGAAGACCTTTCCCAGGCCAAGCAGATAGGCACCCGTGCATTGGTTCTTGCATCGGTTCCATTGGATATCCGAGATGAGTTTCGACGCTGCATGAATCGTACCATGCCCCGCCTTAAAACCGAATTGGTTATCCGGAATGTGGTTCAACCCATTTTGAAAGGGCTCTGTGAATCATCTTCTCGAATACCTTGCTGATGCTCGGAAGGAGACTTATCGATCGGAGATTTGCCGGGTTAGTCCAACACACTAACCACTGCGCCATGACACTCTTTTTTTTACACTATTAGTTGATCATATAAAGCGGGTCATGCCGGAATTTTCAATTTCGATTTAGTTTAAAATTAAAAACCAAATTAAATCTGGAAAAAAATTAAAATATTCAAAAAAAAAAAAATTTGCGCGCGCAATTATTTAAATTTGAACAAAAATTCCATTTTTGACGCTTTTCGCCTCCAAGTCACGTCATTTTTCTTAAAGAATTTTGCACGACTGAATACGGCCATATTCATCATCAAAACTGAATATACGTGAAGCAAAACTACTGATAAAAACAAAGAATATCAAGAAACAACAATAAATCTCATATATCAACTTTAGTCTACAACAAAACAGTTTAAGACAATATGCCAGTTCCTTCTAAACGATCCCGGAACTTAGCACGATCGACCAGGCACGCAGCCAGAATGAGGAACGTTCGCCCAAACATAATCGACGACCCTCTTCGAAACTCAAACATAGAAACAACACATTTTGGAGACACTGACATTATCAGAACATTCATCTAGAATCTCGACAAGCACGTGTTCAGACTCTGCAACAACTGCTCACGGCTACAACTCAGCCACCATGAAGTCATCTGCCATTACTGCACTAAAAACCCAGTCAAGTACACTGCTCAAAACAATATGGATCCAGGAGATGTTCCAGAGATTATGAAGACATTGTCAGTCGTCGAGCAGATGTTGGTAGCACGGATTCAACCCGTTCTCAGCATCAACCCCATCAGCTCCGCAGTTAAGGTGTCAATGGTCAATTCCGTTACAAAGGAAACGTGCTGCCTAGAGTTCCTATTATAGTCAACATGCTGCTGGTTAGGAAGCAGGGAGCCCAAGGTTACAAAGACTTCAGGGTCAGACGACAGGTGGTACACGATGTTCTGGTGTTTCTAAAGCAACAGAATCGCTTCTATGCTGACTTGCAAATCAATGTGTCCGCGGCACTACCAGAAGATGGAAGCGTCCAAGATCAACTTAGACATGTCGACGGAAATGTTGCCAACGACTCAATGCCCGATGTTGCTGAAGACAGTGACGATGTGGTTATTAATGCGTTTCCCGTGTCAAGTGGTATGAGACAAACCGAGGTTGTTCGTGATGTAATCGATTGGCCCGCAGCTTCAGCAAATCCGGTCAACGAATTCACGACTGTTGGATACATCGTCATCTGTTCCCTTCTTTTTTTTTTTTTTTTTTTTTTTTTTTTTTTAAATAATTTGCGCGCACTCAAGGTCTAATAACCTTATTATGTCGGGGACACAGTGCGGGCAGAAGGTAGAGAGGAGGAGGAATAGAGGAGATGCCGATGGACATTGATCTTAAATGACTGCATGTTGCATTGAGGGGGGAAAACCGAATCCGGCAGGGAGTTCCAGATTCGTGTGGTTCGGTTAATGAAAGATTCTCTATATTTGACAGTACGTCCGAAAGCGGGCCTCAGGGTATATTGGTGAGCATTCCTAGAGAGACGTGTATTGCGGGAGAATTGTTGAAGGGGCGGAATGCAACTGGCTATTTCATCAGAGCATTTTTGGTGGTAGTAACGATAAAACAGGGCGAGGCAGGTAACATTCCTGCGGTGTTCCAGCGAGTCTAATGTTTTGGTAATGCTGGAGTCACCTATCAGTTTTATGGCTCGTTTTTGTATTTTGTCTAGTAGGTGCAGTGAGGTCTTGGAAGCACCGGACCAGACATGAGGTTTAAACTCTAATTTGGGGCGAATGAACGCCTTATAGATTGTAGCCAGATCTAAGGGTGAGAAATATTTCTTGCATCTGTATAAGAATCCTAGGCATTTCGCAGCATTCTTGGCGACACTGAATATATGGTCGCTCCAATTAAGATTGTGAGCAACACTTATACCCAGGATAGAAAGCTTTTCAGTTTCTGAGATGCAATTGCCATTCATGGATAATGGCTGCGGGTTATTTATACGCTTTAACGACAAGAGACAGCATTGTGTTTTGGAAGCATTAAATTCCACTCTATTGTTTTTACCCCATTGGATGATGCTGTCGATATCGGAATTTAATGAGCTTAACATAGCTGCCGCTCATTATCTACAACCGAAGTGCAGGGTCGTAAACTAATGAACGAATATGACAAGCTGAGGGTACTGTCGTCAGCGAAGGAGTGAATTGGATTAGAAGTAACGGACAAGAGATCATTTATAAAAATAAGAAAGAGTGTCGGAGACAAAACGGAGCCCTGGGGAACACCGGTATTTACAAAGTGAGTATCAGACTTGAATCCGTCCAAAACAACTTGAATTGAACGATTCGAAAGGTAGCTTCTAATCCATTGAAAGAGAGACTCATCGATCCCAAAAGCACGCATTTTCGACAAAAGGGCTTCATGCCAAACCCTGTCAAACGCTTTCGAAATATCCAGTGCAACAATTTTGCTTTCACCTGCTTGGTGAAGCGAGTGATTCCACTTTTCAGCGAGATATGCCATCATATCACCAGTGGATCTGTTGCTGCGGTAACCGTATTGGCGGTCATTGAGGAGTTTCCGTGATTCAAGATATTTCATAGGCTGACGGTTAATCAGCGTTTCCATGACCTTGGAAAGAAGGGACGTTAGTGCAATGGGTCGGTAGTTGGAGGGAGAAGATGATTCGCCTTTTTTGAGTATAGGCTGGACAAATGCTGTTTTCCACCTACTCGGAAAGAGCCCAGAGGTGTAGGAAAGGTGAAAAAGCTTACGCAGTGGTTTTGCCAGCGTAGAAGAACACCTCTTCAGAACTATTGGGGCGATACCGTCTGGACCAGCGGACTTGTGTATGTCGAGGTCTTTAAGAACCCTTGCGACTGTACGAGTGCGGAAGTGGATTAGTCCCATGGTGGAATTGAAGCACTCTAGTACAGGCGGAGACAAAGTACAAGCTGGCAGCTGAGAACTGGTTGCGAAATGGGTAGGTAGGTTAGCTTTGTCTAAGGGGGTGACAGCTGGAATGTCGTTGTGGATGAGCGTCGGTATAGACGACTTAGTTGAGTTTTTTACGTTTTTTACAAACGACCAGAAACTTTTGCTACCTTTGGGACATTGAAGGATTTTACGCCTTAATTTTTGGTCGGATTGGAATTTAATCCGTCGAATGTGGGTGTTGCAGTCATTTCTGGCTCGTATGTACTTTTTTCGGTTTTCCTCAGAGCTGTTTGCCTTGTAGGCCCGAAAACTTAGCTCCCTGAGCCTAATAGCCTCTTTGCAGCTCGAGTCAAACCACGTAATATCCTTAGGCCTGGAGAATTTTGCTGATATCATGCAGTGGTCAGACAAGCCTAGGGGTTCCAATACATCGATCGTGTATTTGTCAGGCTGAGAGGTAAGAAACAAGTCCAGTGTGTTGGCGGTATGACCAGCAACATCGGGGATACGTGATGGCTCATTCACAAGTTGAGTTAAGTGATTTAACTCAGCAAAAATTTCAACATACCTTCCTTCGGGTGTTGTCTGTCCAGAATGTCGAAGCCACTGAGAATTGTGTACATTGAAATCGCCCGCTAAAACGATTTCAGTGCGAGGGAACAGGGAAACAATTCTTTGGATGGAATCAGACAGAGCGTCGAATGCATCAAATGTTGCATTCCTGTCTAGATTGGGGCTTCTATAAAGAAAGCAGTAGTGAATTGAGTGCTTACGGAATATGAATTTAAGCCATATGAAATTAAATTCCGGGGTGGATGTTTGGCTATACTGTGGAAGTAACTGGTAAGCAATATCACTACGGATATAGATGGCGAGACCACGGCGAGAAACGAATAATGGCACTAAGCTATATCCAGGAAGACTTAGATCCGAAGGATCAGACTTTTCATCGACCTGTGTTTCACAAAGACACAATGATAATACACGTTCTAGAGAAAATCAACCTACATTTCAGGAATGGTTTCCATTCTTCTGCCTCAACACGATGCAACGCCACGACGCAATTAGCAAAGGCTTAATCTACGCCAACATGACAAATTTCAATGGATCCCCGGAGTATCTACAACAAAAAGTCAGAGAAAATCCGGCGCTGATGAACCGTTTTCTCTACTTTGCTTCAAGCACAATGCCTTACTGGTATTAGAAGCGTTTAGAACTTGAAAGTATAGTCAGCCAACTTGGTGTTTCAACATTTTTCTTGACGTTAAGGGCGGCAGATCTCTGGAGGCCATGCCTAACTAAACATTTTGGATACGATTCAACTGGGAAGTCTGAAGCTCAGGTTGCAAGGGACATGCTCTCAAAAGCAATGTCAGTTGCAGACAGTTATTTTTCGCAAGAGATTGAAACTGTTTGTGGAAGTATTGGAGAAGAAGTATCCGATCATAGACTATTGGTGCCGTTTCGAGTATCAACATAGAGGAAGCCCACATGTTCATGGCGTACTTTGACTGTCTGGAGCTCCTGACGTTAGAAACTTTGAGTCAATGAATATTGAAGAGCTGACAAATTTTCTTCTTCTTTAGTGGCGTTACAGCCCAGAAGGACCAGAGCCAAGCTTCCCTTCAATCACCCATGTAGTGTGTGATTCTATTTATCACACAGGTGAAAGGGACCTAAAGTTCAATGCCGATTCCGAACGGCGTGAGTCGAGAAGCTTTTCCTAGGCAAGTTATACTACAGGGGGTTTTGCCAGTTCCCCGCCGAGAAGGGGCGCCGCGAAATAAACATTCGATGGCGTTGGTGTTATCGGGATTCGAACTCGCTCATCGTGCGTCAGAGTCCAACACACTAAACTATTTCGCCACGGCGCCCTGACAAATGCCAAACATTAATACGACAACCTGGTGTCAGCGATCAACCCCAATCATTCGGCAAGATCAGACCTGCAGCCCAGTAGAATGAGAGCAACAGACCTCGAACTCACTGACAAAAACATAGCCAATCAGATGTAAAAGACACACACGGTTTGCTCGAAGTCGTACTGTCTGCGAACAATCAATGGACATGAGCAATGCCGGTTTGGATTTCCAAAACCACTACTCTTTGAATCGAAGCTTGCGAAAGACGAACGAGCAGTTTTCTGTTATACACCTGCTCGAAACGATGGACTACTCAACCCATTCAACAAGTTTGTTTCATTCGCTTGGTGAACAAACACAGACATCTCCATTATCGCTTCCGTATATGCAGTGACATCTTACATCACTAAGTACGCCTCAAAAGGTGAACCAAAGTCTGAAAATTTCAAACAGAGCTGAGGGCTCTTCTAGAGAATAGTATCGGTACTAAGTCAAGAACGGAACGGAACGGAAGTCAAGAACGGAAGTTCTGATGCTCCGCGAATAATTCAGGCATATGCGTACAGAGCAGCAAATTTTAACGACTTGACATTCATGGACTTTGCCCGAAAATACACTGTTGCTGTTGGAAAATCAAGTTTTCAATCGGTGAACCTTCCTTCTACATCGAGGGCCGCTGCACGCCCAGTGATGACAGTTCCCGTTTGCAAGACGCATCTTGCTAGAAAAGAAAGATTTGTTCAAGTCTTTCCTAAGTCGTGAAAGGTAAGTCTCGTGAAACCGACGAAATCTACTACAAACAACAACTGGTACTTCACACTCCATGGAGAGTCGATATTACAGCTTTGCAGACGCACACAACATGGGAAGAGTCATACAAGGCACATGGCGTCGCTGTTTGGGCGTTAAACATAGATATGGCGGACGTTGTCGAAGAGAATGACGAGCCAGAAACTCCCATATATGAGACACACGATTGGATGGCTGCTGCCGCAGTGCTTCCGAATCAAACACCTGCAGACGCCGAACTTGGATTCCGAGATGTCGATCGGCAGCATGACTGTTACTTGTCTTTCAGCAAATATCCAGGAGTAGAAAACGAGCTCAAGTTCATTGATGGGGCAATGGCTTCCTACTAAATACCAGAAGTTGAGGCGGCCGCAAGCTGCTTTACAATGAACATCGAGTAACAAGCCGTGACAGACTTCATCACAAGAGCGAGAAACGGAGAAACGACGGACAAAATGGCAATAGTCATAGGAGCTACTGGAACCGGCAAGTCGTTAGTCATCAACGAAGTTGTTAAAAGTTTCGGCTTGGAGCACGTCCAGCTAATGGCTCCAACCGGCGTGGCTGCAAAAAATACCGGTGGCCAAACTCTGCATTCCGGACTGCACATTGCCATATCAGCCAGAGTTACGCCCCTAACTGGACCCAAAGAGAGTTTCAGGAGCATTTCAGTAATATCAAGGTGATATTGATAGACGAATTCAGCATGATAGGGTTGCGTATTCTGAGCAAGATAGACGGCCGGCTTAGATAAGCTAACCCTGAGAAGCAGCACGAAACAGCCAGTTTCGGACAAGCCTCTGTATGGCGTACCTAAAGAGTCGGATGAGTTTTTCCTACGAGGCAAAGCAGCTTATTTGCAGATACGGAAGACGTTTATTCTCAAGCAAAACATGCGACAGACTGGCGATGTACAGAAATAATTTCGAGAAGCACTTCATGCTCTAGCCCTAGGCGAGAACAACCTCTCGCACTATGAATTCCGTTCACAACGCTTTGTCGACAATAATTCAGGATCGACCCGAGATTTCAAGGACGCGACACTTAGTCATACAACAGCCGCGTCAGATGACGGAGCTCAAGGACTGAGCGCAGAACTGTTACTCTGCGTTGGTGCTAAAGTGATGTTACGCCAGAACCTGTGGACCTCTTGCGGACTGTGCAATGGCTCGATGGGCACAGTCATTTACATTATTTAGGATCCGACCAAAAATAGAGTCGAGAACTCCATACCAAGCGAAGCTCCTATCTGCATCATGGTCAAGTTTGAAACTTACGCGGGACCGACTTTCGCTTCAGGCGCTATTCCTATAACGCAGGTCGTAAAGTCATTCAAAAAGGGAGCTGTCAATGGCACGAGGAAACAATTTCCGTTATCACTGTCTTACGGCATTAGCATTCATTGGTCTTAGGGATAAGTGAATTTAGTGCCGGGTTGGCCGACGTTGCGTGTTCGAGGGTCAAGAAAATTGATGGAATCCTCTTCGATCCAAGTCCTTCATCCGAAAGGTTGTTGGGAGTTAACTCCAAACCAGCGGTCTTACTAAAGCGGGCTAAGCTCGAAAGACTGAATAGTATGCAATATATAGATTTCATCAAAATCGCAGCAATAATCTATGATGAAACAATTGCTCAATTTTCATACTTTAGCGTCAAAAGTTGTCACACCTTTTTAGTTCGTGAAGTAGAGGTTCGCTTTGTTTTGGGGAATTTATTCCCGCCTAGTTTATGTACATACATATCCTTTACGTTTTCTTGATATAGCGGTGAAAGAAAACCTGTATCCCAAAGATGTTTAAATGAAAGTCTACTAATTTGATTCTATCACTTATAACTTTATAGATAGCACCGTGGCGCAGTGGGTAGTGTGTTGGCCTCTGACGCCGATGACACGGGATCGAATCCCCACACAGCCATGTCATCGAACGTGTTTTCACGGTGTTTCTCCTCAGCGGGGTTCTGACAAAACCCCCTGTAGTAAAATTGTCATGAAAAGCTTCTCGAAATTCGCTGTTCGGAACCGGCAATAAACTGTAGGTCCCTTTCACCTTTCACCTATGGGAAAATGAAATCACACACAACATGGGAGATTGAGAGCAGCTCGGCTCAGGTCCTTCATGGACTGTAACGCCAAGATACATACATACTTATAACTTTATGAATATGTATTAGCTCCTTACGGAGGGCTATTTTTAATGCTTCCACGTCGATCAATTATAACAATCCAGTCAAGCTGTAGTAGTTGCCCAAGTATGAGTCATTTATTTGGGATCGGAAGAGAGTTTCGAAGAAAATGTCATTACCTCCCGTCATTCTCGTTCGTAATCACTAAAAACATGCTTGTCGTGGAGAACATCTTCGGATGCCGCAGTTGCCATGAACATCCTAATTAATTTGATGAGAAAATAATTTCGGCAAAGAAAATCCATGTCGACGGGTGGGTATGTGAGAGAATGAATTTTGTCTCCGGATATGGCAGATTCTCATTAGCAATGCAAGGAATTAGGATAATTGACGGCAAAACTCTATAAAGGAGAATGAACCTCATGAAAAGAAAAAAAAAAACCCACACAGACTTTTGCTTACATGCCTAGATAGTACTCGTAGCTGGTGAGATTTAATTTAATTATTTTTCCATCATCAGCTCCGGATAGCAGCGAGAGTGTTTCATAAGACCATGATGATGTAAATAGGAAGCATCCTGAAGGCGCCTCAACGAGAAATGTGGGAACGTAGTAAGAGCAGACTCTATCTGACGATCACGTAAATCGATATCCTTTGGATGGTTGCTTTAAAAGATTTAGATAAACTTGAAACTCAACACCCATAGATCAAGACCTTTTACTGTATTTTTTTCTCTTTCTCAGTACGGTGCCCAAAGGAAATACAAGAAAGTGCAACTTATAACGTTTCGATTCACTTGCTTCCAAGCGATACAACAGTATCTACAACGTACTCGCTGTAACTTAAAACATTTGATGTCGACCCAAACTACAGTACTTTGTTGCTTGATTCCCGACAGATACGCCGGTACAGCAATGTCAATTCGATCTCGAACGACCGGCCAAAGCCCACACTCCGAACAAAATATAATTTAGCAAACAAACTCAATTGCTTTATCCAACCAACCACTATCGGATGAGGATACATTTCACTGACATTACATATTATTGTCGCCGATAGAGTGTAAAGATGAAAACAACCATCACGTGCCATTGCCATGGGCTTGATTTACGTACAGTGTTTCACGAGTATATTACTAGGGTTGGTGATGGTAGTGGCGGTGGCCTTGGAATGAGACGACTGGGCAGTGGTTACACACTGGAGGAGTGAAGTCGGGTCGAGTGAAAGAAAAGTAAGTCGATACAAGTAAATTAGATCATGCGATGAGGTTAGAATGGAACTCAGCCGTCGAGCTGTAAGCTGTGAGGTGTGGTTGTTTCAGATTCAAGAGTAGCAGATGTTTAGATGTTCAGAATGGGGTTTACCTCCTAAATCCAAAGACTAAATATTGGACAATTTTGTGGGAAGATAATAACAACGAGATAAGTAGATACATTTTTATCGGATTACAACCACAGATGGGAGAGTTGGGATGAAGATAATCCGCAAATGATGTGCGTCTTTGCGAACCGCTTGTTACCCGAATTGGAGTAAGAGATTCGTGCAGAGCCTTTCGTCCATTGATCACTGAGATAATTAAGTTGAAATTTGTTTCATCTCACGGACCTTGAAGGTTTTCCAGGAACTGGTAATTATGTGGCACGATAATGGAATAAATTCACGAAAGCCATAGAGAAACTAGAATCCAGTTTCCTGCTACCTTTGTTGTGGGTTTCGAATAGAAGATGGCAATTCCAGCAATTAATTTCTTGAATGACAAGCAAACATTGTCAAGGTTATTGTTTGTTACCTTGATGTAATTGCGTAGGTATTCTTTTCTTTTGCAGCTATCCGGATGAATGTGGGGTAAGCAAAGTGAATGATGAGAGCAATGCATATAAACTAGTGGAAGGTCATGTTTACTGTTCCAACCGCCCGTTTTTTTTTCACGGTCAATTTTACGAATAACGAAAGGATAAGCAAACAGATGGCTTTCGTTTAGCTCTTTCTAAGCGCTTTATGCACTATGGATATTTACTCGCAGCTTAGAGGGATGAAAATATTGCTTACGTCTGTGGAATTTGCCAGTACCCCGCCGAGGAGGGACGCCGCGAAATAAACATTCGATAGCGTTGGTGATATCGGGATCCGAACTCGCTCATCGTGCGTCAGGGTCCAACACACTAACCGCTGCGCCACGGCGCCCTAAACTGGAGCGAAGAATAAAAAAAAACATTTTAAACGCATGCATGATGCCCGATCTCATTGAAAACATTAAATATCACAATAACTATGACTCCATGCTCAGACTTATTGCGTACATCTTCAGGTATAAAAATAACACTATCAAGAAAAATGTTAAGTCATTTGGACCGCTTACCATTTATGAGCTTAACATAGCTCTAAAAGGGTTGGTAGAGAAGAATTCCATGCTGGCCCACAAGCACGTTTCAACTTTGTTCGGGACAAGTTTTGGCCCATACATGTTTAGACGGTGACCCACAAAGTTGTCGACAAATGTGTTCGCTGCACTCGAGCAAAACCATTCCGTATTCTTCCAATTATGGGAGATTTGCCTCATCAACGAGTACAACAATCAGGACCCTTTAATATCGTTGGAATTGACTTCGGCGGCCCTTTTAGCATTCATTTTCGTCTTCGAGGTACATCATCTGCAACGGCTTATATCGCAGTATTTGATTTCTTCGTCACCAAAGCAATTCATCTTGATCTAGTGGAAGATCAAACGGCTCATAGTTTTCTGGCTGTTCTAAAACGTTTCATAGGCAGACGGGGACTATGCACAGTCCATATTGATAATGCTACAAATTATATCGGATCCCGATACCAATTGCATGAGCTTTCTTAGATGTCCATGAAGACTGACAACCGGGAAGAGATAGTGCTACAGACGGAATAGAATGGAAAACTATTCCTCCTAGATCTCCACATTTCGGAGGTTTGGGGGAAGGCGGCCGTTAAAAGCTGCAAGTTTTATATGAAACGTATTTTGCAAATTTCTTCTCTGACACATCCCGAACTAAATACAATTATCATTCATATTGAATCCATTCTTAATTCTAGGCCAATCACACATTTGTCCGAGAATCCCAAAGACCACCAGGCACTTACTCCAGGTCACCCCCTGATTGGAACCTAATATTGATAATACTGATATTGCAGCAGTCGAACCACAGTTACATTACTCTAACTCAACACCTTACCACAACTACAGTGTTATTTTCAAAAGTTTTGGTCGAGATGGTCCCGAGAATATTTACGAAGCCTGCAAGTGCGCGCAAAAGGGGCCAAGTCTGGCCTCCCGATTGCTATAAACAATCTTGTAATCATTGAAAAAGAAAACCTTCCACGACATAAATGGAGGCTAGGCAGAGTCATCCCGGAAAAGACAATGTCGTTAGAGTAGTGACAATCAAAACATCCACCGGCGAAGTTCAATGAGCTATTACGAGAATTCGTTGAATTCCTATTGAAGAACTTAAGTTGCTTCAAGGGCGGGAGGATGTTGAGTCTTAAATACATTCATTTGTTTTATTTAAAATTAAATTACTTATCTTTAACCAAACTGAAGCAACCTGTGCACCCTGCTATATTTTGATTTGAAATTTCATGAAATGTAATTTTTTTCTAATGTAGCCCTTCCGGTTGTCAAACAATATTTCCTGTATCTTCTGCTTCTTGCCAAACAGTGAAGACCGCGTCACCAATTAAATCCAAGAGGATCTAAACAATCAACAAGGATAGTATCTTGCCGCGCAAGTACCACAACAGTGAAGCAAAAACGCTTGCCTTCTCTCATCAACATCCTCAAACGAGGAAAACCGATAAAATTGGATACATTCAGAAAATCTGATGGTACCTGATGTTCAGGACAGGCATCACCCGAAGAAAGGTATGTCGAAATTTTCGCTGAGTTGAATCAATTAACCCAGCTTGTGAATGAGCCATCTCGTATTCCAGATGTTGCCAGTCATATCGCCAATACCCTGGACTTGTTTCTTACCTCTCAGCCTGATAAATACACTTTGAAAGTATTATCTCCTCTAGGCTCGTCCGATCACTGTGTCATATCAGCTTAATTCCCATATTCATTCCCCACAGTTAAAGAAAAAGCTCCAAAAAGAATAGTATGGATATATAAGAAAGCTAATTGGTGTGGCCTTAACAACTTCTTTCAGGGCTTTAACTGGTCGTTATGCTTCCTCGACAACGACCTGGACGCCGCAGCTGATATGAACACAAACATTATCCATACTGGCACAACCACTTTCATCCCCAACAAGATAAAAAGTATTAAACCGGAGGATAACGCGTGGTTTGACTTGAGCTGTAAAGAGGTTATTAGGTTGAGAGAGATAAGCTTTCGGAATTATAAAGCAAACACTACTGAAGAAAACCGAAAAATATATATACAAGCCAGAAATGACTGCAACTCCCACATTCGACGAGCTAAATTTTTACACGGCCAAAAACTGAGGCTTAAGATCCTACAATGTCCCAAAGGTAGCAGAAGTTTTTGGTCTTTCGTCAAAAACATCAAGAACTCCGTCTCGTCGTCTCTACCCATGCTCATCCACAATGGCATTCCAGCTGTCAAACCCTTAAACAAAGCCAATATGCTTGCCCATTTCGCAGCAAACTCGCAGCTTCCCAGATCATCTTTGCCTCCGCCTTTTCTGGAGTTTAATTCCGTACTCGTACACTCGTTTTTAAAGAACTTGACATACACAAATCAGCTGGTCCAGATGGTATTTCCCAAATAATTCTGAAGAGGTGTTCTGCGCTGGCAAAAGCACTGCGTAAGCTTTTTCACCTTTCCTACTCTTCTGAACTCTACCCGAGTAGGGCTAAGACGGCATTTGTCCAGCTCATTCCCAAAAAAGGCGAATCTTCTTCTCTCTCCAATTACCGATCCATTGCACTAAAGTCCCTTGTTTCCAAGGTCATGGAAACGATGATAAATCGTCAGCTAATGAAATATCTCGAGTCGCAGAAACTCCTCCATGACCGGCAGTATGGTTTCCGCAGCAACAAATCCACTGGTGATTTGATGATGTATCCCACCGAGAAGTGCAATCGGTCGCTCCACCAGGCAGGTTAGAGCAAAGTAGTTGCACTTGAAAGCATTTGACAGAGTTTGGCATGAAGCTCTTTTGTCGAAAATGCGTGCATTCGGGGTCGACGAATCTTTTCTTCTATTGATTAGAAGCTACTTTTCGAATCGTTCAATTGGACGGATTCAAGTCTGATACTCACTTTGTAAATGCTGGTGTTCCCCAGGACTCCGTTTTGTCTCCGACACTCTTTCTCATTTTTATAAATGATATCTTGTCGGTTACTTCTAATCCAATCCACTCCTTCGCTGACGACAGTACCCTCAGCTTTTCATATACGTTCACTTCTTTACGACCCTGCACTTCGGATGTAAATAGTGAGCGGCAGTGTATGTTAAGCTCTTTAAATTCCGATATTGACAGTATCATCCAATGGGCCAAAAACAATAGAGTGGAATTTAATGCTTCCAAAATGCTGTCTTCTGTCGCTAAAGCGTAACACTGACCCATTGCCATTATCCATGAATGGCACTTGTATCCCTGAAACCGACAAGCTTTCCATCCTAGGTATGTGCATCAGTGACAACCTTTGTTGGAATGATCACATATTTAGTGTTTATAAGGCGCTCATTCGTCCTAAATTGGAGTTCAACGCTCATGTCTGGTCTGGTGCATCTAAGACCTCACTGCACTTACTTGACAGAATACAAAACCGTGCGATAAAACTCATAGGAGATTCCAGCATCACAAACTCATTACACTCGCTGGGTCACCGTAGGAACGCCTCCTGTCTTTCATTGTTTTATCGTTTTTTTCACCATAAATGCTCTGATGAAATAGCCGATTGCATTCCGCCCCTTCAAAACTTCACCCGCGTCACGTCTCTCCCGGAATGCGTATGAATTCACTCTGAAGCCCGATTTCAGCGGTACTGTCAAATACAGAGATTCTTTCTTCAACCGAACCACACGAATGTGGAACGCGCTACCTCGCTCGGTCTCCCCCCTCAATACCATATGCAGACATTTAAGACCAATGTCAATAGGCATCTCCTCTGCCCCTCCCTGTTACCTTCTGCTCGCACAACGTTTAGCGTTGTAAGGCCTTAGCCTTGAGTGCGCGTGTGTCCATAAAAAAAAAAAAAAAAAACAAAAAAAAACAAAATCAGATCGCCATCGGCTCGTTGCACTGCAACTGAAACGATGAAAACAACTCGGCGCAGCTGGTATATTGCCTCGCGCGTGGTTACGACTGAAGCCGTTGAATTTGCTGTGGCATCCTTCGATGGCTACAAATCGCCAGGCACCGACGAGATATATCCTGTTATGCTGCAAATAGGTATAAGGCCGCTGCTTCCTACTTTGAAAATAATTTTCACTGCTAGCACTTGATCACATGCCCATTCCTTGGCGCACAGTGAAGGTAGTCTTTATTCCCAAAAGAGGGAAAGAGGACTACTCACTTGCCAAGAGTTTTAGACCAATTAGTCTAACATCCTTCCTGCAGAAAAGCATAGAGATACTGGTAGAGTTGCATGTGCGTAAAGTTAAAGTTACCCCTCGAATGTATCCGCTTTCGGAGATGCGACATGCTTATCAGCGCGGAAAATCCTGCGAGACTGCGCTTCAAAACCGAGCTCTCGAAAGGAAAGTGTACGCGCGGGGCATCTTCATCGACATTGAAGGAGCTTTTGATAACGCAACTTTCAACACAAGTGCAAAGCTGCCAGACGTCATGAAGCACTGTTCCTGTGGATCAAAGCAGTGCCTGTGCACAGGACATTGACCGCTGATGCAGGCCTCGACCAGTGTGTCGAATCCGGCGTTAACAGGGGCGTCCTTTCTCTGCTGTTACGGTGCAGGGTGGTCGATTCTCTGCTTGATGCTCTTAATACCTCTGGAATGTCGCCGTTCTTTCTGTCGGCTCATGCCTAGCGACTGTCCGTCTCAAAGCACAGGCGGCGCTAAATGTGGTCGATGATTGGTGTACCAGGAGTGGCTGTCGGTCAATCCTCTTGAGACTGATGTTGTTCTCTACATGAGAAGGAGTAAAAATACTGACATGGCTAAAGGGCACTGCGACTGCAGTGACAGCCAAGCTGCACTCAAAGATGTGTGCAACCACCCAACTAGCTCCAAATTAGTGCTTGAACTCAAGTCGTTCTGGGTACAGATTTGGTAGACTAAATTCACTAAGGCTTGTATGGGTTCCAGATCACTCTGGGATCCCAGAAAATGAGATCTCTGATAAACTCGCCAGAATGGATTCAGATGAGAGCTTCTCAGGACTGCTCTACCTGCGTCCACGGTAATTTCCTACATTAACGATTGGGTGTTTAATACACACAACCGTAGATGGAGGGATTGTCCAGATTACAGGATGACTAAGCGCGTATGCGCAAAAAGTCCGCAGCATTTCTCCTGTCTTTAAGCAGAATCGACTGCAGAAGGCTTGTGGGAGTCATTACGGGCCATTATACTTTTTCTAAGTATATCTGCGTACTTGGCATCAGTGAGACACCTACCTGTGCTGCATGGTGCGATGAGTATGATAATGCAGAGCATTTCATCTGTGATTGTCCCGTGGCTCGGTGGCTCACCCCAGGAGGCGACGTGCTGTGTGCCGAAGCTCTTAGCTCTACTTCACTGAAACGCTTCCTTACTTTTCACCGGAAAACCGGGAAAATACAGTAATGTAAGATGTCTGTCTGGAGTACAATGGACCTGTGTTTGCGTCTGAGGGCTCCCACAGATTTTTTTTTTTTTTTATATGGGGCTAGTGCTACCATTAGCAATACGGCACTGCGACCATTGCAGATCTATTGTGCCTGCTAGCCGATTAGCCGAGAAGCCTCTCCACTTCTATAATGAAGTGAGAATGCTTCTCGTAGGAGCCAAGGTGATCCCCTCAGGAGTCATAATTTCGCTGAGAAGGATACGCTTCCTAAGATGGCAGAGAGCAGCATACTCACCTAGTATGTGTTCCGTCGTCTCTTCGTCCTCGAGACAGAGCCGACACTCAGTTTCGAACGAGAGGCTAATTTTGTTTAGATGGTATCTCAGAGCGCAGTGTCTAGTCTTCTGACTAGAGTGCTTGTTCAGGGGTCGTATTAGTCGTTTAGATTGACGGAGTCCCCGAACGCTGTTCCAAAGGGACAGGTGTTGCAATTTTTCCCACTTGTCTAAGAAGTAATGTATCTTAGACCCGGGAATGCCGCAGAATGGTTCCGGACCTATATATTTGTCGCTGGAACCTTTCCTGGCAAGTTGGTCGGCAATTTCATTGCCCTTGATACCTTTATGTCGTGGCACCCAACAAAGTTTAACAGTGTTTCTTTTGGCGAGGTCTTGTAGGGCGTCATTGCATTCCTCGACGGTTTTTGAGTTTGTGCTGTGCGAACCCAGCACTTTAAGCGCTGTTTGGATATCAGAGAGTATGTTGATAGTTACTCCTCTAATGCCAGTCTCGAGATTTAGATTGAAGCATGTTAGGATGGCACGCCGCTCTGCTTGGAAGATGCTGGGACTCATTCCCAGATGCCGGCGCAAATGACGGAAGCCATCTTGGAGCCATCCCTGTACCACCTAAGGCCTTTGGCATTTAGCAGGGGATCACTGAAGGTGAAGGTGTGTGGCAATCATGTCCAGCTCGGGAAGGTGTTGTAATATGAACAAGTGGCCTACGGGTCTACATGGCATATTTTTTCCCGAGCAGAGAATTCTGATTGCACTGCGTAATGCTACTTTTTGACAAAAAGGCGCAGTGGAGTGAGTCCTATGAGTGCTTCTTGGGCTGCCGTGGGGCAGGTTCGCATAGCGCCTGTGATGCCGAGACACGCTAGTCTCTGAAGGCGTTGAAGCTTAACAATTGTAGTTTTTTGCTCGAATTCTGTCCACGATACGGTGGACCCGTAGGTGACTTAGGTCTTACTATCGCGGTGTATAACCAGTGGACTATCTTAGGCTTAAGTCCCCAGGTTTCACCGTAGGTGCGTCGACAGGCCCACATGGCCTTAGTCGCTTTCATGAGTTTATTTTTCATATTGGAGTTCCAGTTGAGACTGCAGTCTAGGTCAATACCTAGATAGTTTACTTCCTCTGAAAATCCTCTGCGTGTGTTATTTAGAAAGATTGAGCAGGGCTGTACCTTTCTCCTCTTTGTAAACGATGTGGCAGCGGGTTTTAGCTCGTCACATCTGGACGTCTCTACTACAGCAATTGGTGCAACCACCATACTGCTGGCTGTAAGTTTTCCTATCTAAGGAGGCGCACCGTGGCGCAGTGGCTAGTGTGTTGGGATTCCTACTGCGTGGCGCAGTGGCTAGTGTGTTGGGATCGAATCCTGACACAGCCATGTCATCGAACGTGTTTTTCACGGTGTTTCTCCTCAGCGGGATTCTGACAAAACCCCCTGTAGTAAAATTGTCATGAAAAGCTTCTCGAAATTCGCCGTTCGGAACCGGCAATAAAACTGTAGGTTCCTTTCACCTATGGGAAAATGAACTCACACACAACATGGGTGATTGAGAGAAGCTCGGCTCAGGTTCTTCATGGACTGTAACGCCAACATACATACATTTTGATGATCATCTAAATGAATTCAAATCTATAAGCCTATTGGCACTTAAGTTCTATTAGTTGAGCCAGAGATTTGTCGCTGACTGCCAGAACTTAGTGCAGGAGGTTTTTCTCCTTATTTGGCGTGCTCTGCATGACTCTCCAGTTCTGTGCATGTAAGTCGTCATTTTGAGAGTCCAGCTTCGCCAACACCTTCGTGATGGGAAAGCCAGTGCTGTGTGGGAAGTAGCCCCGAACGATATGTGGCTCGAGAAAGCTTCCTCTTCCACAAGCATAATATTAAGTCCACTCTTGTCCTTGATGGCCGTAAAATTGGTTGTCATCCAATCGGCCGTAGCTGGGAGGTCACACACAATGTATAACCACCCTGACTTGTAGGTCAATCCCCTGTAGCGAGGTTTGGGAGCCTTACCCGGCAGCTCGATGGAGGTGTCAACTATAGCCTCCTGAACGGCTGCCATCTGCGCTGTGGTAATGGTGTTCGTTTCCAAGTCCTTGGGGACGATGCCGAGTCGGATCCTCTCAGCTACACTACTGTAGTTTTTTTTTCGAGCTGGTGGTTGCCGATCTTGCTGCGTTAAGCAGCCGGGTTTGGTGGAATAGTGTCAGCGGAACGATCACGTTTCAGTTCCGAACCTGCGGGTATAGGGGTAGATTTTGCATAAACTAGAGCCTCATCTCTGGTTTTGCCCTGCATTAGAGCAGCTTTAAAACGTCGCTGCTCCGACGATTTAAGTTTGACGAAGCCACCAGATGGTACAGGCTTTTCCTCTACGTGCCTGATGGTTTCGTTCTTTGTTACACTTGGGAGTACATCTGAGAGCATACTCACAGAATCCCCACCAAGTGTGGTGTCGGAATCGGAGAGTGAAGACACATCTTCTGCTTTCCGTCCGGTTGCAGTGCCGGCAAAAGATGCCGGCATAACTTCCGGTTTTTGAGCCGCTGGGGACCCAGCGATGACGTTAGAGAGTCATCAGTCTCTTCAAAAATATTTGTTTATTTCAATGGTTCCCACGAACACACGGGAAAAAACGATCACCTGCAGCGGAGCCTGAGATACTGCAGGAAGGCTTTATTGAAATCGCAGGTCGTCCGGTACCCTCTTAGCCATGCATCCGTCGGCGTATGCTGTTCCACCTTGGAGTTAGGGGAGTGAGGGAGTGATGGGAACAAGGAAGCGGAGAGGTGGGGAGGGGTGTCGTGTGATACTGTCTAAATCCGAATTGGTGATTCGGTAACGTTCTTATGGTGAAGTATTGCTTGCAGTCTTTTTTGTAGAATTTTTTTCCAAGATTTTAGTTAAAACTGGTGAGAAACAGATTGGCCAGTACAACTTTTTCATGCCCCATCTATACTATTTGACATATGGCCACTGCACTGGCTTCATAAACTCACAACTTATTCCCTCGTCACTTGCTCGCGATGCACCCTAAATGGAACACATGCTAATTAAGGTCGAATGCAGATATCAAATGGATATGCATGCTAATGAATTAAAACGCTTCCACACGGTCCGACGGGATAGTATATTACGTCCGTGAATTAAAACGCGTCCTCAATTGACAACCGGCTACAAGTATTATTCGTGTATCTCACAATTAACATCAATTGAAGCTGACACACACACGGTCTGTCGGTTTAATTAACAAGGCACGATGACACTATGACACAAAGATATTCCAAGTGCACCACACTGACATGATACTATGATACCCGACTGACCTATAAAACACACGTGCCAATGCATGATGATGTAAGTCATCAGGGTTCGGATGTCGCTTGCAACTTTAATTGCATTCAGGCATCCTGTCTGTCATTCGACATCTTAAAGCGCAATTTCCTTATGTCAGGATAAAGGACAAAAAAAAATCTTCCGCACAGATGGTTTCTTCTAATTGCTATTATCGGTACCCATACAATGGAGATGACTGCTAGAACGGGTTCTGTGACAATCGAGGAGAGGACTTCCTCCAGCCGGCGGTGGTAGTGCGCCGTAAAGTAATTACCCAAGTAGTTTGGCATAAAATGCTTTCTTCTGCATCCATTAACGACTCGAAGTCATATTCAGTAGCACAACGAGAATGATGTGGGATAGGAACGTGGATGGGAACGATGTTGGTTGTTACATTCACCAGACATCCTGTGGGCGTTTTGACGATGGTCTTTTCTCTTCTTGGCTTTCCGGGTCTACCCGTCATCTTTATTGTTTCTTTACTAAGATCCTTGCCGATACAAGTCCAAACATTGAATGGAGAGATACTAAAGATAGTTGTTACACGGTACACAGAGTCCTGAATTTTGACATTCGGATGTCATTGCACTTGCGGCGCTCGGTATGAGGTTGAATGTTGCCAACAATAGACGACTAATGGAGTAGTCTAGCGTAAAGTAAAGGATGCACTTTTGTTATTAAATGGTCCTTTAGTGGTTACAAAGGAATTGAAAGTTCTTTTGTGGCCGTAAAGAAATTCGGGCGAACGAGCAACATAAGTGAGTTAAAGGGGTATGAATAGATATAACCACATGTGACCTACACATGCACTAGTACCTACTGACATGACGTCCTAGAACGGAAGGTTGAGGTGAAATAAACAATTTTCCGGGTAACAGATTAAAGCCGAAAATAAGAGTAAGACCGTAGCTAGTAACAATAAATCTCTAGTGACGGCAAGTACGAACGATGTGTGTGATAAGAACCCTTTTCCGAGTCACCTCCGTAATACATGACTCTCCATCTTGACTATTCATTGTATACCTGGTCAAAGGAACAAGGCCCTTGTCCTGCATACTAGTGTAGGCAAAAACAATTTGTTTCCCTAGAGTGCGAATAAGGGTAGAGTGAAATACATATTATTTGAATAAATTGCCAAGAATTTATGAGCGAAACGCCAGGGGTTGGGTGGAATCTTTTGGGGCTTTTGGGTCTTTGGTGGTTCATTTTGCACCCGAGGAGTCGGCAGTTTGTGATGAATGTGCCTGTAAGTTTTGCATTGTAAGTTTTGCTAGGGTCAGACGAGGTTATCTATAATGCAGACGAGTCAGAATTTGTGATTCCCTATGATGAGTTTGAATTTTTCATGCAACTTGGTTGTTGTTTGTGGTGAGGTCGAAGGGATAGTGGTGTGTTTACGAGCCTTCGCACTTACATATGTTATAATAGTTACAACTACCGATGTCTTATGATGGACTCAATTTATAACACTTAAGGATCTTTCTGGGTATTAGCCAGCTAAGGTCTCTAAGGCTTTGTCTTATTATTATTTACTTTTACTTTGCTTTAAATGTGTCTATCTGCACGTGTTGCAGTTAAGCGAAATGTACTGCCAACAAATACGCATTGCTTTATTGAAAAAAGGCTTATGTTCGTCTTGTGTAGTGGCCTGTGGCCGGAATGCCACTAGCATTCTCTTTAGTGCATTTTCACTGGATGGATCGATAAAACAGGGAGATGCACAATAACGCTGACGATGTTGGAATTTAATAAGCTAAACATATGCTGCCACCCAATGTTAACAGCCGTAGAGCAGAATCGTAAGATTGGGAACGAATATGTGAAGCAGAGGGTACTGTCATCGGCAAGTGAGTTGATTGGATTAAGAGTGACAGACGAGGTCATTCATAAAGACAAAACGGAGGTATAGGGAACACCAGCATTTACAAGATGGATGTCGGATCTCAATCTGTTCAAAATAGCTTAAATTAATTCGATTCGAAAAGTATAATAGCTTATATTCCGTCGACAAAGAGGCTCATTGATACCAAAAGCTGGCACTTTCAGCAAAAAGGCTACGTGCTTTTCCTTTGGTGGCGGTACAACCCATGAAATACCAGAGCCAAGCTTCTCTCAATCACCCGTGTTGTGTGTGATTTATTTTTCACACAACAGAAAGGGACCTACAGTTCAATGCCGTTTTGGAACGGCGTGAGTCGAAAAACATTTCCAGGGCAAGAAAACTATTTTTTTCTTTCTTTTCCTTCGTTTTCTCCCTCCTTTCGGGCGAATCACCATCACCACCGCCACTGGCATCAATATCATCTGAGGAATCACTTTGCGCGTTATTATCGTACTCCCCACCGACATCGGACTCATTCTCGTTCGGTTTAAAGTCCCCATCGGTGGGCTCGTCTTCCGAACTTTTATCATAGTACTCCCCGTCATTTTCGCATGCCTCTGCCTTAACTTCTTCCAGCAACCGTTTTCTCTGCCTCCTGATCTCGACGCCCCCTTCTGCCACTACTAGCGTCGTAGGTGCCTCCGCCATGCAGTTGCTATTTGATACGCATTAGTCCGTTTTCACCACTTTCACCCGCGGTTTGTCTAGTAACTTCGGCTCAATTAGCATCGGGTACGACTGGCTTTCGTCTGGCACTATAAGGAACTCACACCCTTTATGTATTCAGACCTGCTCTCCTTCAAAAGTAGCTGGATGGATCTTTCTGGTCGGGTCCTGACTCGATACCCGTTTGCCTCTGCTTCCTTTACGTATTCGGACCTACTCTCCTTCAACAGCAGCTAGGTGGGCCTTTCTGATTGGGCCCTGACTCGTCCGCCATCCATTTGTGGGCAATCCCTCTTCTAGTGGCCGGATTGAGGTACGCGAAGCATTTTAGCCCACTTCCTTTGATTCCGCCGCCGGGCCTTCGTTCACCCTCCCGCTGCTCCGTCTCCCTGCGTACTGAAGTGTATGCTCTCCGCCCACTGCTCCATAGCCCCATCACACAGCGAACCCTGTTAAGAACGTCGTTGACCAACATTGGCCGTATCGCTCGGAAGGCTTGCTGCCATTTCGCATCCACTATCCCATGAAATACTAATTAATAAAATCTTGTCGTTCTTTTTCCGCGCTACAGTTCATGACGAACCTGGGCCTCCTTTAAAAAAACTCTCCAACTAGCACGATCTTTCGCCAGCAGTCTCCAGTGACGATAGTTGGTTAAGGTCCTCTTCCGAGGCGTCGGCCCTCGGGGTTGGATTCTAAGATCTGCCGGGCTGGAGCTGTGTTTTCCATGCGCTCGACATAACCTAGCCATCTTAGGCGTTGGATCCGAAGACGCCGCGTTATGTTGATGTCGCTGTACAGCCCGTTCAGTTCACTGTTAAGTCTTCTCCTCCACTTCCCATTTATGCAGGTCGGGTCGAAAATCGTACGCAGAATTTTCCTCTCAAAACGACCAAGAGCCTCCTCATCCGCTTTTAATAAGGTCCATCTCTCTGCGCCATAAAGCAGGACCGGGATGATAAGGGTCTTGTATATTGTAACGCATGTATGAACACACTCTTTATTACAAAAGAAGCCAAGTTCAGGGCAATTGGACATCTGTCCCTTATGACTTTTTGTTTTTGACAAGAGAAATAAGTTCATTTTTACCGAGGCAACTCACGTGTTTCTCTTTTTCTTAATCTGTAATTTCTCATCCAATCTCCAAGTTGAGCAGCAATCAATCCCCGAGTTTGCAACACTGGTATCAGAAGTGGGATGCTCAACTAGATATGGCGGAACTAAACGAAAATTTTGAAAAACTGTTCGCGAAACTTAACCAATTGTGCGCTGATGTCGAGCAGCGACAGTCTAGCATTGCGCAGCTCGCATAAGAGCAGCAGCGACAGTCCGAAGAGCTAAGAACAATGACTGGAACAGCATTTGCTAAAAGGGTTTCTGAATGTTCCACCGCCGAAAAGCGTTCTTCAACAGAACACACCCAAATCCAAAAGGAGAATTCAGCGGAAGAGTGCCCGCAACCCGGCCATCGCAGTTCATCCCCAAACAGCTGCAGTCTGTTTCCACCACCATTTGAAAGCAGTACAACCCGTTGGCGAGATTATCCACTACAATTTGAGATTATCGCTGAGGCCAATGGCTGGACGTCTCTACAAAAAGCTCGGACACTAGCAACATTACTATGAGGGGAAAGCGTGGCGGTGCTCGCAAATTTGGATGCTTCGGACCGTACCAATTACGATCAATTGAGTTCAGCTCTGCAACTCCGTTTTGTGAGCCTAGAGAAACACGATTCTCACGCAACTTTTCGTTCCAGGCGGCAGCGGTTCAGTGAAGATTTTGGCGCGTTTGCTAGTGCTAGTGCACAGTGCTTCTGTGCAAGTGGATGCCCAATATTAAGTTGTTTAAATGTAATTGTTCTGGTAGAAATAAATATTCCCAAAGAAGAAAATAGTTTGTACTATCTGAATCTCTTTCCGTCTAATGTAAGCACAACCCAATTAGCCAATGAATTTGGTGATCTTTTTTCGAGACAGGCATCATCCATTATCCATAAGTGTAGCAATGTCGAGTCTACGCATCGTAACTTTGTTCTAAGAGACTCCATATATCTGGGAGAGGTAGGCTGCACTGAGGTAGCTAACATATTGTGTCGTTTGAATGTTCAAAAGGCGCCTGGGGCTGATGGTATCTGAGCCATAGATTTAAGATCAAATGCTGACATTTTTGCTCCAATAATAGCTAAATTTATAAATCTAAGCTTTGATACGGCGACGGTACCAGACAAATGGAAAGAGGCAATTGTTCGTCTGATATACAAGGGAGGTAGCAAAAAACAATCGGAGAACTATCGTCTAATTGCAATCTTGCCAGCTATCGAGAGAAATTATAGAACAGATCGTGTCAAATCGAATATGGGACTTCATCCACAAAAATGATATAATAAGCAAATGGCAAAAGGGAAGAAGTACTAACCATCTTCTTGGCGATTTTGCGAATGTCATCAATACTAGCCTCAGCAAACGTCACCATGCCCTGGTTCTGTTCCTGGACTTCAGCAATGCATTCGATACTCTCGACCACAACAAGCTTATCTCTGCAGTCTATTAGGGGAAAGCAGGCAGACTGGATAGCAGACCATCTGGCAGAAAGAACATTTCGGGTGAGGGTCAAAGATTGTTGCAGCAGGGCTTATAGAGTACAGTATGGAGTACCACAGGGTAGCAAGATGGGCCCATTACTTAATTACTTAGGTGGCGCCAGGTTCCATGGTGAACCTGGGTCTCAACCAAAAAGCGTCTCCAGCTGGCACGGTCTTTGGCCAGTTGTTTCCAGCACGGCACGCCCAGTTGGTTAAGGTCCCCATCCACCTGCGTGCGCCATCGTTGATGCGGCCGTCCTCTGGCGCGCTTTCCTTCCAGGGTGGATTCGAAGACTCTTCGGGTAGGAGCTGTATTTTCAATGCGCTTTACATGGCCTAGCCACCTTAGACGCTGTATCCATAGACGTCGTACCAGGCCGATGTCGCTGTACAACCCGTACAGTTCTTCGTTATATCTTAGTGCGCAGAATTTTCCTTTCCGCTTTTGTTAAGGTCAAAGCCTCTGCGCCGTAAAGGAGGACTGGGATGATTAAGGCTTTATATAGTGTCACCTTGGTTTTCCGAGAGAGGGCTCTACTTCTCAATTGCCTCTTGAGCCCAAAGGAACAGCGGTTGGCAAGAGTGATTCTGCGTTATATCTCAGCGCTGGTGTTGTTATCGCTGTCCATCAGTGAGCCAAGGTAGACGAATTCCTTGACCACTTCAAAGTTATATCCGCCTATGGTGACGTTCTGGCCAATACTTCGGTATTGTCCGTCTCTTTTAGATGAAAGCAGACATTTGGTTTTACCCTCATTATCCTTGAGACCCATCTTAGCCGCTTCTACCTCAATGCTTACAAAGGCCTCATTGAGGTCTCGCTGTGTCCGTCCAATCACGTCAATGTCGTCGGCGTACGCAAGCAATTGCGTAGACTTGAAATAAATCGTACCTCTTGTGTTGGCCAGTGACTCTTGCACGATCTTATCAAGCACGATGTTGAAAAAGTTGCATGACAGCGCGTCACCTTGCCTAAATCCTTTTTTAACATCAAAGGTTTCGGTCTGCACATTACCGACCTTAATGGAGCAGCGAGAATTCTCCATTGTCATCCTGCACAGTCGGACGAGTTTGGCAGGGATGTTCAAACTGGACATGACTTTGTATAGCTCATTTCTTTACACGCTGTCGTATGCAGCCTTGAAATCGACGAAGAGGTGGTGAGTGCCGATTTGGTATTCCTGGGTCTTCTCCAAGATCTGCCGTAGCGTAAATATTTGGTCTATTGTGGCTTTACCTGGCCTGAAACCACACTGATAAGAGCCGATCAGGTTATCCACCAACGGTTTCAGGCGTTCACACAATACGGCAGAGAAGATCTTATATGTGATGTTAAGGAGACTTATTCCCCTATAGTTGGCGCAGTTATAGGGCTCTCCGTTCGTATGGACCGCGCAAACGATGCTGAGATTCCATATGTCAGGCCTGCTTTCCTCCGACCATACCTTGCAAATGAGATGGTGCATGCACCTTACCAGCTCATCTCCAGCGCCTTAAGAAGCTCAGCAGACGGGCCGTCTGCCCCCGCGGCTTTATTAGACTTTTGTCTTGATATCGCTATTTTGACTTCGTCTAGGTCAGGTGGACTGAATTCTGTTACATTGTCGTCCATTACGAATGACGGATGAAAAATTTCGACATCTACTACGGAAACTGCTACAAGGAGAACAAACAGCGCCTATTCGGGTGCGGATTCGTTATTCGAGGAAGACTTCGACAAAAAGTCTTAAGCTTCTGAGATATAAGCGAACGCCTCATAACAATCCGCATCAAAGCTAAATTTGGAAACATTAGCTTAATATGCGCTCACGCCCCAACGGAAGAAAAGGACGATCGACTCAAAGAAGAATTCTACGATCTCCTAGGCATAACCTACATATGCCCATTGTCCCAGCTAGTTCAAGGAGATTTTAATGCAAAACTGGGCAAAGAGGACATATTTGCATATATGAGTCGATTATAGGAAAGCATAGCCTCCATAACACCACATCCGACAACGAACTCAGGCTAATCGATTTCTTAGCGGGGCTTAACCCGCAAATCCTTGTAGCAAGCACCCGATTCCCCCATCTCATCATCCACAAGGGTACCTGGTGGTCTTTTGATCAATCGACCACCAGCCAGATTGAACACATTGCGATCGACGCCAGACACTCCTCCTGTATTCTCGACGTACGAACCTTCCGATGGGCCAACATCGACTCGGACCACTACCTTGTTGTAGCCAAGGTATCAATGAGAATATCAAGAATGCTTAGGAGTCGAGTAGGCATCGTAAGTTTGACGTCGGAAAGCTACAATCGCAAGAAATCTTTGCCGATCGTGTCTCCAAACTCTCTCAAAATCCGTCGACAGCAGCACAAACAATGGAACAGGAATGGGCGCATTGCCAGAGCGCCGTCAGAGATGCTGCCTCCGAGGTGCTGGGTTGCAAGCCGCCACCTCCTAGAAGCCCTTGGTTCGATGAACAATGCGAGCAAGCCCATGCACCAAAACAAGAGGCATATAAAGCCATGCTGCAACGATGCACGAGAGCTGCTCGCGAAATCTATGAGCAGAAGAGAAGAGAGGAACACACGCTTCTCAGAAGAAAGAAGAGAGAACACGGAAAGCGTGAGATCGAGGAGATGGAGAGATGCTTCCGCAGGAATAACGCCCGGAAGTTTTACAATAAGGTAAAACGAACATGCGATGGTTACAAAGCCAGATCGGCGGCCTGCAGGGATGAAAATGGAGAGCTGGTAGTGGAGTCGCAGTCGATGCTGAGGATTTGGAAAGGCCGCTTCTGCTGACTGTATAACGGCGATGATAGACAAGATACCGCTGTCAGGCAGAACGAGCCATTCGTAATGGACGACAATGTAACAGAATTCAGTCCACCCGACCTAGACGAAGTCAAAATAGCGATATCACGACTTAAGTCTAATAAAGCCGCGGGCGCAGACGGCCTGTCTGCTGAGCTTCTTAAGGCACTGGAGATGAGCTGGTTAGGTGCATGCGCCATCTCATTTGCAAGGTATGGTCGGAGGAAAGCATGCTCGACGAATGGAATCTCAGCATCGTTTGCCCGGTCCATAAGAAAGGAGACCCCTGTAACTGGGGAATAAGTCTCCTTAACATCGCATATAAGATCTTCTCTGCCATATTGTGTGAACGCCTGAAACCGTTTGTGAATAACGTGACCGGCTCTTATCAGTGTGGTTTCAGGGCAGGTAAATCCACATTAGACCAAATATTTACGCTACGGCAGATCTTGGCGAAGACCAAATCGACACTCACCACCTCTTCGTCGATTTCAAAGCTGCATATGACAGCGTGTATAGAGATGAGCTACACGCAGCCATGTCTAGTTTCAATATCTCTGACAAATTCTTCCGACTGTGCAGGATGACAATGGAGAATTCTCGCTGCTCCATTAAGGTCGGTAATTACCATGTAGAGCGCATGGAAAATACAGCTCCGGCCCGAAGAGTCTTCGAGTCCACCCCGGAAGAAAGGCGCGGCAGAGGACGGTCGCTTTACGGTGGCGCACGCAGGTGGAAAGGAACCTTAACCAACTGGGTGTGCGGCGCTGGAAACAGCTGGCCAAAGACGGTGCCAGCTGGAGACGCTTGTTGGTTGAGGCCCAGGTTCACCACGGACTGTAGCGCCATCTAAGTAAGTAAGTAAGAGGATGAATTTCAGTTGACCATATACTGTGAGTGTTATGCCTGCAGCAGTACGTCTGGTCACTTTCCATTCACAAATGCGTTACATACTTTTGTCCGTATAGAAATTACTTTTTCTTGTCTATGAAGCGAATTTGAACCAAAGACCTTCCGCTCGGCGGTCGATGATGTTAACCACTGCACCACGGCCACCCCAAGGTAAAACGAACATGCGATGGTTACAAAGCCAGATCGGCGGCCTGCAGGGATGAAAATGGAGAACTGGTAGTGGAGTCGCAGTCGATGCTGAGGATTTGGAAAGACCACTTCTGCAGACTGTATAACGGCGATGATAGACAAGATACCGCTGTCAGGCAGAACGAGCCATTCGTAATGGACGACAATGTAACAGAATTCAGTCCACCCGACCTAGACGAATCAAAATAGCGATATCACGACTTAAGTCTAATAAAGCCGCGGGCGCAGACGGCCTGTCTGCTGAGCTTCTTAAGGCGCTGGAGATGAGCTGGTAAGGTGCATGCGCCATCTCATTTGCAAGGTATGGTCGGAGGAAAGCATGCCCGACGAATGGAATCTCAGCATCGTTTGCCCAGTCCATAAGAAAGGAGACCCCTATAACTTGGGAATAAGTCTCCTTAACATCGCATATAAGATCTTCTCTGCCATATTGTGTGAACGCCTGAAACCGTTTGTGAATAACGTGACCGGCTCTTATCAGTGTGGTTTCAGGGCAGGTAAATCCACATTAGACCAAATATTTACGCTACGGCAGATCTTGGCGAAGACCAAATCGACACTCACCACCTCTTCGTCGATTTCAAAGCTGCATATGACAGCGTGTATAGAGATGAGCTACACGAAGCCATGTCTAGTTTTAATATCCCTGACAAACTCGTCCAACTGTGCAGGATGACAATGGAGAATTCTCGCTGCTCCATTAAAGTCGGTAATTACCATGTAGAGCGCATGGAAAATACAGCTCCGGCCCGAAGAGTCTTCGAGTCCACCCCGGAAGGAAGGCGCGGCAGAGGACGGTCGCATTTACGGTGGCGCACGCAGGTGAAAAGGAACCTTAACCAACTGGGTGTGCGGCGCTGGAAACAGCTGGCCAAAGACGGTGCCAGGTGGAGACGCTTGTTGGTTGAGGCCCAGGTTCACCACGGACTGTAGCGCCATCTAAGTAAGTAAGTAACAGGATGAATTTCAGTTGACCACATACTGTGAGTGTTATGCCTGCAGCAGTACGCTTGGTCACTTTCCATTCACAACTATGTTGCATACTTCTTTCCGTATAGGAATTGCTTTTATCTTGACTATGAAACGAATTTGAACTGTAGACCTTCCGCTCGAAGTTCGATGATGTTAATCACTGCACCACGGCCACGGTCTTAAATCGCGTTTATTCTCCTGCGTCTTATTTGGTCAACCCTTCATAAAAACAATCCTTTTAGGCAGTAACTTTGATGACGCGGGAGAGACTGACATGGGTCTCGGTTAGGTATTAAGCAACTCAGAAACATTATTTGCACATGATGCCCATCAACTAAGCCATATCACAAGGTCCAGGACTTAAATGTGTTTTGCTTCAAACTGAATAAAGTCGCTAGCAACAGCTTTAAACATCCATAGACTTTGAGGTCTTGAGTTTATTCGAAATCCGTTTTTGGTTTCTTGTTTGGCCCATATCGTTGTCTCGCTCAGAGTTTAAAAGTAACTACGAAAAGATACCAAGTCATAACGACATAAAAAGAGGAAATAAAGCAACCCTTTCAATTTCCCATTATATTATAAGGTAATCTAATCCGAAAAAGATTACTTGCCATGTATCCTTTAAATATAAATAAGGATATAAATCAGAGGCACTCAAGTCTGCCCATTACTTCGAATCTTCCTGGTCCAAATTCAAAGAAAAAATTCCTTAGAAACAAGAAAACAATTAAGAAGTAAGAAGAAGAAAAGCAGCTTCATTAAACTGTCATGACACAAGGTCTTACTAATTGTGCTTACACCCCTCTGCCATCGGACGGACGGTCAAGGAACAGAAGAAAAAAATATCAAGCAAGAAACGACAGAAAAAACTACCCCTGTATCCCTGCAACTGATAAGAATTGTTTCACCTCTGCCATTTGCTCCTCTTTTGTCGATGGTTGTCACTCTATTTGCTTTTCGCAGTGATTCGGGTCAAGCCATAGGAAAGACGTGTCGCTATACAGCATACAGGACATAAAACGGCCACAAAAAAAAAAAACACACAAACACGATCGAATATTGCAGCACATGTATGTACACATTGTATGTACAAAGGACATTAGGTGGATAATGCTGTTTCTTGTACATTTCGTCGGTGATAATCGACCTTTTAGGGGGGCACGAATGAATGGATACGTGTGTGTCGACTCATGTCTGAGAGTCCGAGGAACAAAACCAGAAGACACAACAATTCTAATTCTTTATCCTTGGCTACAACATACCCAGGCACGTCGGGTAAAATATCTAGCACGTCTTATGCATCCTTTCATGCTTCCATAGAATAGTATGTCCGTTTTATGGACGGTGGAAAATTGTTGTCTTTTTCGTACTCAGCTAAAAAAACAAAATATCCGGAGCTTAATCGGCGGAAGATACTTTGAGAAGAGCACAACAAGTTTGTTCTTTAAAAAGCTTTAATTTCCACTAGAACCCTTTTAGGATTTTTTATTTTTTTTTTTTTTAAAGATTTTGAACGTGCTTTTTTAGTTTTTGTTTTAAGCGCCATTACACCGGCTATTGTAAAAAGGTCTATAAAGCTGCTGGAGCAGGGCATTCTGTTGAACACTTGTTGAATTTAATTACATCTCGAGTAATGATTTCATTAATTGTTGCCCTTCCCGCCGAATAAAGAATAGATGTCATTGGTATTTATCATTGGTATTTATCGACGCGGTGCAAGGGCCCAGTAAAGGTCAATGACTCTCGGGGTAGCCCCAGAGGAGACATAAAGCCAAGATGTGGTCAATGGGCCGGATCAAGGTGTTACAGGACCCTTGCCTAAGATCAGCCTGGCTGGAGGCCCATCTTGAAAATAGTCCTGCCGTAAGGAAGTATCCTGAGCACCGTGCGCACTCAGGATTATCTAGCCCCCTCTTGCGCACTACGGATCTCTGTGCTACTCGTGGGACTTAATAAAAAACAACAACACTAATAATAATATCAACAAAAAAGAAAATAAAAAACCATCAGAATGTATGGACACAGATACAACTGCTGAGTCTCGGCGAGGTGCTGTGACATTGGCCTCCATAAATAAGCCTGGTCCAGCATCCTCTGACAGCGGTACCAAGACCGACGCTCCACAAGGTGCTAAGACATTAGCACACGTAAAAAAGTCTGGTCCAACAACCTCAGGAAGCAGCAGGAATGTTGCTATCCGACAAGGTGCTACGACATTGGCCCACACACGAAAGCCTGGTCCAACACCCTCAAGGAGTTGTCAAAGTACTGACGAACGGCAAGGTGATAGGACAGCGGCCTCTAAGCAAAAGCCTAGTCCGAAGGGCTACTTTGAGCACTCAAGTGGGTGTCATTACAGGTCATTACATCATTCGAAAACACGCCGCCAGACTAGGGCTGCCCTCCAATGACTTTTGCCGCGGCTACATGGATGAGGAGGAAGAGGAATCAATCCATCACCTTCTCTGCTTATGGCCCCTCTTTTGCGTACCGCAGGAGGATCTACCTCGGCGCGCCCTTCTATGAAAATCCAAGTGAGCTAGCCATCCTAAAAATAGCTCAACTCCATCGCTTCATCAGAAGCACCGGTTGGTTCTCAGGTAGCGGATCAGGGTAATGATCCTTGTGGTATTACAAAGGGCCGACCTCGGCCTACGTGTGGCTTATGCCAACCACTTGTACCTAACCTAACCTATTGGTATTCATCAAATCTTAAATGATGATAAGTCAAATCTTGAAATGCATAAAGCAAAAGTAGCCCGAGTCTAGACGGAAGGGTAAAGAAATTACGTATCGTGAAGGATTTCAAATATTGAGACGATTGTGCAGGACCGTCGTGCTTCGATGGCAGGTAGCATGGAGCAAGCAATCGATTACTGTTAACGATATGTGTTTGTTGTAGGCGATAAATTCAACAGAGAACGCTCAGTTGGTTGAAGTCCCTTTCCACCTGTGTGCGCCACCTTATATGCGGTCCTCCTCTGCTGCGTCGTCCCTCGCGGTTGGTGTCGAAGACTCTTCGGGCCGAAGCAGTCATGTCCATTAGCTCTACATGGCCCAGCCATCTTAGACGTTGGATCCGAAGACGTCTAACTAGGCCGATATCGCTGTACAGCCCGTACAGTTCTTGGTTGAATCTGCTCCTCCACTCTCCGTTTACACAAACGGGCCAAAGACTGCAAGCTGAATTTTGCTCTCGAAACGCCCAAGAGCCTCTTCATCCGCTTTTGATAAGGTCAAAGCCTCAGAAGAGGACCGGCATGATTAAGGTTTTGTAGAGGAATACCTTAGTTTTTCGAGGGAGGGCTCTACTACTCAGTTGCCCCTGGAGAAGCAGTGGTTGGCAATAGTTATTCTGCGTTTTATCTCAGCGCTGGTGTCTTTGCTGCTTGTCGCTATCGAGCCAAGGTAGACGAAGTCCTTGACTACTTCAAAAATATAGCTGCCGAAGGTGACGTTTCGACCAAGACGTCGGTGTTGCGCGTCTTTCTTTGCTGACTGCATATATTTGTTCTTGTTCCCATTTACCCTTAGACCCACTTTTGCCGCTTCTGCTTCAATGCCTGCGAAAGCCTCATTGACGTCTCGCTTTGTCCGTCTAATAACGTCAATGTCATCTGCGTAGGCAAGTAATTGAAGTAGATCGTACCTCTTATATTGGCCGCAGAGGCCCGCATGATATTTTCAAGAATAATGTTCAAGAAATCACATGACAGTGCGCCACCCTGTCTAAAACCTCTTTTTAATATCAAAGGGGTCGGTTAGTTCACCTCCGACCTTAATGGAGCAGCGAGAGTTCTCCATAGTCGTCCTGCACAGTCTGACGAGTTTGGCAGGAATGTTAAAACATGACATGGCTCTGTATAGCTCGTCTCTATGAACACTGTCATACGCGGCTTTAAAGTCGACGAAAAGATGGTGCGTGTCGACCTGGAATTCAGGGGTCTTCTCCAAGATCTGTAAATATTTGGTCTATTGTCGACTTTCTTAGCCTGAATCCGCACTGGTAGGAATCTATCAGATTGTCCACGAACGGTTTCAGGCACTTGCACAGTACGGCAGAGAAGATCTTGTGCGCAATGATTAGGAGACTTATCCCTCAGTAATTGGCGCAGTCATAGGGTCTTCTTTTTTATGGACCGGGCAAACGATACTGAGATTCCATTCATCGGGCATGCGTTCTTTCGACCTTATCTTGCATCTAAGTTGGTGCATGTTCCTGACTAGCTCATCGCCAGCTGCTTTAAACAGTTCCGCGGGGAGTCCGTCTGCTCCAGCAGCTTTATAAGACATAAGTTTCGATATCGTTATCTTAACATCGTCTAGGTTGGGTGGACGGGATTCTCCTTCGTTTTCGTCAATTGAGAATGGTTCGCTCTGCCTGACGGCGGCATTTTTACTATCATCGCCGTTATACAGTCTGCAGAAGTGGTCCTTCCACAATCACAGCATCGACTGTGACTCCACTACTAGTTGTCTGTGCTCATCCCTGCAGGGTTCTGCTCTGGCTTTATAGCCTAGTCCAACACCCTCAGGTGACAATGGGGTGAGGAATACTCCTCGAGACCCAGCCCTGAACGCCCCCAAAACGCGATATAAGGAACGTCGCGCGGTTAGCAAGATACTGGAAAAGCTGCGCGACGTACCAAGAAATCAGCTCTTGGAAAGGAGGAAGAGGGCTCTTGATTGGGCGGAGAGCATAATCAAGAGCACTGGAGACTCATCCAGTAAAGAGCAGGATTGCAAGCGCCAGAGGTCGGCTGAGAAACTTCCCTCCACCTCAAAGAAAGCGCGGTCACAAAGTATCCCCCCCAATTCCCAAACACAACCCTCTTAACGCGACGTGCTAAAGGTCTCGACCACAATGGCAGTTGTCGATAGAGGGGATGTGGATGGGAACGTCTCTCCGGCTAAGTGGACTCTGATTAGCAATCGCTACTCAAGGAATACCCTGGACACTTCCCTATCACCCATCATGCAGGGTACTATCAAGGCAGAATCAAGCTGACCTTTTTAAGCATGCACTCAGCAGAGTCGGCGAGGTCTGGGAGGGAGCTCAGCTTGAGGCTGTACCTTAGAGCCAAATCCCAAATAGGCCTAGAGCTAGAGCCATCATACCGGCCTACCCTGAGGATCCCAAGGAGATTTTGGCACATATGCAAAATTGCAACCCGCAAATCCCCACCAAAAATTGGAAAATTGCCAAGCTGGAGTAGCGAACGAACATCAACGACCCCAACCACTGCACTCCGTTCAGGTTGGGTGTGTCAACACATCATAAGAGAATATAAAAACTCTTGAACCTGCACGAGTCTCTAAAAAAAAAAAAAAAAAAAGCTGGAGGATGTGAAAGGGCCCTCGAGGTTGATTACAATAATAATCAATGAGGATTCCCTGACACCTCTAGCAGAGGCAAACAATATGATCTCTCTGGGCTTTGACTCCGCAAAGCTCAGAATATATAAAAACGACGGGGAGGACTCAGCTAACAGAGCCTCTGGAGGTGCATCAAACGACACCAGGGTGTCGACGTACCCGGTGCAACCCCCTACCCTGGAGCCGATGACCACGGAGGAGAATCTCTCGGTTGAGCGCCCCCTCCAAAGAAGTGAATAAGATTACCGGGGAAGACAGCAATCTACTGTCCGACCTGGACCTCCCCGAGGTAGGCCTTGGAGAGACTATGTCAGACTTCGATCTGGAGTCTGATGAAGAGCCTGCCAACGTCGCAGCGGTGGAAGTAAAAGCCGCAGGGCCATCATGCTGCGGATCCTACAAATTAATCTCCACCACTCCACTGCGGCATCGGCCGCCTTAATGCGGCGGAGAAGGTGTAGTTCTGATCCAAGAACTACGGTTACAACATGGTACACAGACTCGGAATAACTGAATACAAGCTCAACTACGTGCGCGATGCAGGTAAGCCCAGAGCTTGTATCTTAGCCAAAACATATATGAAAACACTTCTACTCTCATCCTATAGTGACCAGGATACTACGGCTATTAGTGCCGTGGGCAAATCGTTCAAGCTCTGGATTGCCTCGGCCTATTTAGCCCACGACCACTCAAGTCCTTCCCCTCCGGCCAACGTGGTGAACAACAACGTGATGCCAACGCACACCACACGATATGGGGCAGCAGTAACATCAACGAACGAGGTGAGTCTTTGTTTAATTATTTACTACATACGAACCTCATCGTTTGTAATAACGGCTGCGAACCAACTTTTATTACTAATAATAGACAGGAAGTCTCAGATATAACTTTTGCATCACAGGACATTGTCGACAAAGTCAGGGAATGGAAAGTCCTAAAAGAGCACTCCCTTTCTGACCATCGCTATATTCAATTCAGCATAGTTAGCCACGTCAGTGCCCCTGCTCCCTTCATGAACTACAGGAGAACTGATTGGCAAACGTACAGAACCTATGTTGAACCTTACCTAGGGACAAGACACCCGACCCGACTGTTGCTAGAACAGGAAGAGTACGCTGTGACCGCCTATGCAGATGACATTGCTATTGCCGCCACAGGAAAATCTCCCAGCACTCTAAGCGACTTAATGCAGGATGCATTACGTACAGTAGAAACCTGGACGCAGTACTGTGGACTTGGGATTAATCCTAAGAAGACCGACCTAGTACTGTTTACCAATAAATATAAAATTCCGACCTTCAACCCGCCGAGGTTGGATGAAACCCAACTAATAATCAAAGATCAGGCTAGAAACCTAGGCCTAGTCCTTGACAGGAGGCTGAATTGGAAACCTAACATTCTTGATCGTGTCAAGAAAGCAACCACTGTCCTCTATAGCTGTAAGAAAGTGGTGGGCAGAAGGTGGGGTTTCCAACCAAGCATTATGCATTGGCTCTACACAGCAGTCATAAGGCCCATCCTCCTATATGGCATCGTAGTCTGGTGGACTGCTCTGGACAAGGCAGTCTATCGAAACCTTCTGGGGAAGGTACAAAGATCGGCCTGTTTATATATAAGCGGAGCGACCAGATCAACCCCCACGGAGGACCAAAATATCTTATAAGATTTTCCACCGTTGGACCTCTTCAGCAAGCAAGTTGCTGCCTGCACGGCCCCACGAATTAGGGGCATAGGAAAATGGCCCACACTACAAAAAGGACATACTACCATTCTTAAACACTTAAGCACAAAGTACCCATGGATATAGACTACATCATCCCGCAGAGTGTGTTCACTAGGAACTCCGAAGTTGCCTTTTCATCCAGGGAGGAATGGGCTGAAGGAAAAGTTATACCACAGGACTCGATCTCCCTCTACACCGATGGCTCCAAGATGAAGTCGGGTGTAGGTAGTGGAGTCTTCTCCAAGGAACTTAACCTCAGCCTATCATTCAAACTCCCAAATCACTGCAGTGTGTATCAGGCAGAATTAACAGCGATAACGGAGGCCCTTGCATGGCTCAGGATCTATGTAATATCCGCTAAGGATATTATCATTTGCACGGATAGCCAATCTGCGTTAAAATCCCTGGCCGCGGTAACCCACAAATCAAGGACATCCTTAAACTGTCGCCTATCTCTAGACGAGATGGCTGAACAGTTTAACATTAAAGTATTATGGGTTCCCGGGCATAGGGATATTCCAGGAAACTGCGCGGCCGACGAACTCGCAAGGTTAGGGTCAAGCACACTCAGTCTTCCTACCCTCGGGTACTTTGAAACACCAGTAAGTACGGTAAAGCACATGATAAAACTTCGAAAAATAAAGACGACCAACCTCCAATGGAATAAAAGTAATATCGGCTTTATCACTAAACAAATCTGGCCTAAGCTAACAAACAAAAGACCTAGTAGCAACCAAAAGGGCTACATTGAGCACTCTAGTGGGTGTCATTACAGGTCATTACATCATTCGAAAACACCCCGCCAGACTAGGGCTGCCCTCCAATGACTTTTGCCGCGGCTACATGGATGAGGAGGAAGAGGAATCAATCCATCACCTTCTCTGCTTATGACCCCTCTTTTGCGTACCGCAGGAGGATCTACCTCGGCGCGCCCTTCTATGAAAATCCAAGTGAGCTAGCCATCCTAAAAATAGCTCAACTCCATCGCTTCATCAGAAGCACCGGTTGGTTCTCAGGTAGCGGATCAGGGTAATGATCCTTGTGGTATTACAAAGGGCCGACCTCGGCCTACGTGTGGCTTATGCCAACCACTTGTACCTAACCTAACCTATTGGTATTCATCAAATCTTAAATGATGATAAGTCAAAGCTTGAAATGCATAAAGCAAAAGTAGCCCGAGTCTAGATGTTACAGTTGCAAGCAACTCTCCCACGGTAAAACACATAGTCTAAGCAAAATTCAATGTAATGCACCTGCGATCGTCGAACTCACACGAAATATGACGACAATGCGTCTATCCAATTTCCGGTCACACCGACGAAATACTTGGAATCGGGGACAACGATCGCATGTGCAAAAGTGCAAGCTCAACATATGTGTACATTAAGTAAGGTATCAAACGTAAGAATAAGACATTGTAAGTTCAGTTTGGATGATAACTCAATAAAGATCGGACATAAAGTCCAAATTAAATTTTTTTATTGATTATTTTTTCTCAACTCGAAATTGGCGCAGTCGGTAGGATACCCGGATGTATCCACAGTGTTTTTTAAAACTTTACCGGGTATTACCAGTTTTTCGCTTCTGATGGCAGAAGTTCAATGAAGAAGTTCCTTCTTAAGGTAGAAGTGTGAAACAAACAGATCCCTCTTAAGGTAGAAGTGTGGAAAAAACAGTGTTCTTAAATGTGATAACTCGCTTCTTAAGGTAGAAGTGTAAAATAAAACAGTGTTCCCTGAATTTAGTAATCCGCTTCTTAAGGTAGAAGTGTAAAATAAAAACAGTGTTCCCTGAATTTAGTAATCCGCTTCTTAAGGTAGAAGTGTGGAAAAACAGTGTTTCTTAAATGTGATAACTCGCTTCTTAAGGTAGAAGTGTAAAATAAAACAGTGTTCCCTGAACTTAGTAATCCAATTCTTAAGATAGAAGATCGAAGTGAAACAGTGTACTCTAAATGTGATAACTCGCTTCTTAAGAAGATCAAAGTGAAACAGTGTGCGCTAAAATAGAAACAGACGTTCGAATTCAAAAAGGAAAACCAAAGAACAACAGCAACAGCGAGCAGACATACAAAACGAGGAAGAGACATCAGCAAAGTAAATAAAGCCAATACCTTTTATAATTATTTTTTTTTTTTTTCTCTCTCTTCAATTCCCTCTGCTTAATTTTAGTAATAGGATATTTATTGTAAACCTAACATTTAAAATCGTTAGTTCTCATGACTTCTCTTGAGGACCAAATTATAACTTTAAACGAACAATCCAGGCAGCTTTCCGACGTCGTCACTAATTTCTTCTCGAACGACCACCCACAAAACTCCGAATCTAAAATGCTGTCCCTCAACATAGATCCTCTAAAATATCTTTCCAAATTACCTGAATTCCACGGACAGTTTAAAGATCTTCAAAATTTCGTCGATTTGATAGACAAAGTCCACCCTATACTCATCAAATACGACACTCTCGCCCAGAGTATATTCTCTGATACGATCAAATCTAAACTCAAGGGCCGAGCCCGAGAAATAATCGACATAAACAACCATGTCACAACTTGGAAAGAGATTAAGGAAATTCTTTATAACAACTTTGGAGACCGTAGCACTCCAGAAGAACTATTCGATGAGTTAAGAGGTATTAGGTTTAAAACGAACGCTGTAGATTTCTTTAATAAAATAAAGAACGTACTAAGGAGACTGAATATTAAAGCAAAACAGACAATGACAGACAACCCACAACACATTGAGACTGCCATAACGCAAAATAAAACATCGGCTCTAGTGGTCTTCAAAAGCAAGATCCCAGAACCAATGAGGTCTATCCTTCATTGTAGAAATCCCTTAAATCTTGAACAAGCCATTAACATCCTTTATGAATGCAACTACGCATATTTTAATCTACACGGAAATAGACCTTACAATCCCCGTTTAAATAATACTACAAAATCCAATGACTCTCCCAATCACCACCGAAATTATACATACACCCAATCACCATTTAATCATTTCAATAGTCAACCCACATTCCAGTGTAGTCAGACATATCAAAGAAACAATCACTCCCAATCTCCCCCAGAACCAATGGAGATTGGAATGGCCCGAAAAGATAGAAGCCCCCCAAACGGACAAAACCCAGGACGTAACCGAAATAGACAATACCTACGATTTCAAAATGTAAATCCTCGAAATCGCAATGTTCGACGAGACGTACAGACAGCAGGTAATGAAAGACTCGCGGCCGATGATGAGAACGAACAAAATTTTCGTTCAGAGGCCTCGAATCCAAGTTACCATATATAGTCGTACAAGGGAATATTAGACCGCTTAAATTTATATTAGATACAGGAGCGACACATTCGATAATCAACCCCGAAATGTGTTCACCAGATAAAATACACCCCATGGCGACCCCGATAAAAGTAAGAACCCTGAATACAAAAATAGATATAACCCAAAAAGCAATTGTGCCTGTCTTTAAAGAACTAGGGAATCCCAAGGACGACTTCGAGATGTATATCTTCCCCTTTCACGAACAATATGACGGACTCATAGGTAATAATCTGCTAGTTCCCCTTAAAGCCAAAATAGACCTAGGTAAGGAAATACTAGTGCTAGGTGATAAACAAGTAAAGATATATCATGAACAGCCTGAAATACAATCTGAACCGCTTTACCAAAATGCAATGACCTTTCCTATAGTCCAAGAAAACCCATTGCAGTTGGAACAGTTGAAGCTCGATCATCTAAATAGTGAAGAGAAATCAGGACTTCTAAAAGTCCTAAAGAAATACAAAGATGTATTTTACAACGAAAACACGAGCTTGACTTTCACTAACGCAATTAAACACAGAATACGAACTACCAACAATATCCCCATTCAAACAAAGAGTTACCGTTACCCGTACATTCACAAGGGTGAAGTACAAAAACAAATCAAAGAAATGCTCGAGAATAAGATAATACGTCCTAGTAACTCACCTTACTCAGCACCGATTTGGATCGTGCCTAAGAAGGCCGATTCAAGCGGAAAACAAAAATGGCGACTTGTCGTGGACTACCGCAAACTGAATGAGGTAACGATCGACGACAAGTACCCCATTCCATGTATTGACGAAATCCTCGACAAGAGATACAAGAAGAAGACATTCATAAGACGGCATTCAGCGTCGAGAACGGTCATTACGAATTTCTTCGTATGCCTTCGTATGGGGCCTGAAAACAGCCCCAGCTACTTTTCAGCGTCTTATGAATGAAGTACTAAAGGAGTACATTAATGTTGTCTTACTGGTATACATGGACCATATAATAGTATTTTCGACATCTTTGCAAGAGCATCTGGTTGCATTGACAAAGATCCTCCAACGGCTTAAGGAAGTCAATTTGAAAATACAAATCGATAAATCCGAGTTTCTCAAGAGAGAAACTGAATTTCTCGGACACATCGTCACCCCTAATGGCACAAAGCCAAACCCAAAAAAGGTGGGATGTGTTAAAAATTATCCGATCCCAAAAACTAATAGACAAATAAAACAATTTTTAGGCCTTACCGGTTATTACCGGAAGTTTATAAAAGATTACTCTAGAATAGCGAAACCAATAACAAAATAAATAAAAAAGGATGCCAAAATTAATATTACAGACCCTGAATACATAGAATCCTTCACCACTCTCAAAACCCTCCTTACGAATGATCCCATTCTTACGTACCCCGATTTTAATAAAACATTTGTTCTTACCACAGATGCTAGTCAATATGCGTTAGGTGCCGTCCTTTCACAGGACAACCACCCCATATGTTATGCTAGCCGTACCCTAAATGAACATGAGGTTAATTATAGTACTATTGAAAAGGAGCTTCTGGCTATTATATGGGCCACAGGATATTTTCGTCCATATCTCTTTGGCAGAAAATTCCTGATCGAAACTGATCACAAACCTCTCACATGGCTCTTCTCCGTTAAAGAACCAAATTCTAAACTTGTGAGATGGCGCTTAAAACTCTCCGAATACGACTATGATATCAAGTACAAAAAGGGAACAAAGAACATGAACGCAGACGCTCTATCTCGAATAAATCAGACCGAAATCAATTTTGTAGAAAACGAAGCTATTCCATTAAGTAAATCTTGCATTAATACATTCAAAACTCAAATTATTTTTCGAAAATCTCACTCCGGATCTCTTAGAATAAAACGAACTAAAATATTTAATAGAAATCGAACAACAATCCATACAAAAACTCTAGATGAAGAAACTGTTGTTACTCTTTTAAAGAATCACTTCAACCCCGATAAATTGAACGCTATTTTAATAGATGATGAAACCTTTTACACTGTTATAAAGCAAACCTTTTTGAAACATTTTAAGCAAAACGGCAGGTTCAAAATTATTAGATGTCTGACGTTATTAGAAGATGTTACTAACGAAGAGGAATTAGCAACATTAATAGAGAAGGAACATTTACGGAATAATCACAGAGGAATAGAAGAAAACTATAAAGAGATATCTTTAAGCTATTATCACCCAAAATTAAAAGAAAGAATCACTCAATTCACTAATAACTGTGAAGTCTGTAACATGGAGAAATATGTCAGAAATCCACCCAAACCCCTTTTTAAACTAACCGAAACCCCTTCAAGACCATTTGAGATAATACATGTTGACATTTTCTATAGCCTTGAAAAATCGCTTTTCGTCACAATAATTGATAAATTCTCTAAACATGCATGTGCTATAAAGGTAATAAGTAGAACGTGGACTGAGTTTAAGAGAGCTCTCTCCTTCTATTTTAGCCAGTTCGGGCAAGTCAAGAAAATCATTACAGATAATGAACTAGGTTTTAAAGCTCCCATTTTTATCCCACTTAAATGCAGAACTTCACTTCACGTCCAATAGCAACCACACATCGAACGCTGATGTGGAAAGGTTGCACAATACAATAAATGAACACATCAGGCTCCTTAAGCATGACGAAGTCAATAACGAAGGTCCTGTTGAGGAAAAGTTATCAAGAATAATTACATTTTATAACAATACTATCCATTCCACAACTAACAAACGGCCTATAGATTTTGTAACTGGTAAGATACATGAGGATGAATATAAAACCATCCAGACCCGAATACAAGAAAAGAAACAGAAAGTTCTAAATAGGATCAATCAAAACAGACAAGATTTTCCTCTAACAAGTGGACAAAATTTCGTAAAGGAAATAAGAGGTGGAAAAAATCACTCAAAATATAGAAAAATTGAAACAGAAAAGGTAGACGAGGATCATTCGAAAGACGTAAACAACCAGAAAATATACTATAGAACCCACATAAAGAAGAAAAAGAAATACCAAACTAACAGAAACTAACCAGAAATAGTAATCCATTCGCATATCTTATTTTCAGATGAAAACATCTCTAGCCGCGATTACCTTTACGATAATACTAACGATGATGGTGACACAAGAGATAGTCCTACACAACTTAAACAACAATAACGGTTACTTGACATTGGACTTAGGAAAACGTAGGATTATAAAGGAATATATTAAAATTTTACACGTAATTAACACTACAGAATTCGAAAAGGCTGAAGAATATATTGGCAGAAATATTCTAAATTTCCAAAACAAGACTAATTTAGTTGGCCCGATGTATAATGCAGTAAATCAGAACTTTATCTTGTTAAAGGCTAAGGTAGAAAATATTAAACCTAACATTCGCTCAAAAAGAGGTCTTATAGATATACTAGGTACAGGACTCAAAGTAATTGCCGGAACTATGGACCACGAGGACAAAAGACAGATAGAAGCAAAATTAGACGAACTCCTTGACGACGACAAAAAACTGATAAGACAAACTAATACCCAAGTACTCATTAACGGAGAAATAGCTGAACAAATACAAAACATAACGACTCACATAAAGAAACAACAGACGATAATAGAAACATACTTAAACACCTACAGCAACAACCTAGAGAATAGAGTAATGACCCTGGAAGACGAAGTCTCATTAATGCAAAACTTATACCAGATTAATAATGACATTTCCTTATTAAGTAATCATTACGATAACATCGAACACATCCTTCTCACAACCAAATTAGGAATCCTTACTAGAAACATATTGAGTCCCGAAGAAATAGAAATGATTCCCGACGTAGAGTTCTTCAAAGATATTAAATTAGCAGTCTCATACTACCAAAATCAAATCATATTAATACTTCTGATCCCTAGACTATCTGACTCCATTTACACCCAAGTCCTAATAGAACCTTTGCCAGATCGACAAAATAAATCACTTGCCGTTAGTGATAAAGAAATCCTACTAGATAATAACAATAACATCTACAAAATTCCTAAAGACAATTTGAAAAGAAATTTGGTGCCGCTGACTGATAGCTGCATAAAAAATATAATGCTTTCGACTGAAGCAGTATGCCCTAAAACACTAGAAATAACAAAGGAAATCAGGGAAGTCATACCAGGAACTATTATTGTTAAGAACTTAGATAAAAATCAAATAACACAAAATTGTAAGAATATGAATTTAAGCATACAAGGTAATTATATGATAAAGTTTAAGAATTGTAAAGTATCCATTGAGGATACAACATTTGAAAACCATGAAAGAAAAATATATGATACTATTATACTACCTAATGTACTGACAAAGATTCATGAAGGGAAACTAGTGCATAATATCAAACTTGATGAGCTTTACGTTAAACACATAAAAAATACCGAACGCATTGAGAAAACTTCATCCATTAATAAAGCATTTAACATATCTTCAATTAGCACGAACATTTTTATAATTGTAATTCTTGTAACTATATATATTCTTAAAATAAAGCATAATTAAACAATTTTAGAGGTTTCGTCGGAGCCTCAATCTTACGGTGGGGGTGTTACAGTTGCAAGCAACTCTCCCACGGTAAAACACATAGTCTAAGCAAAATTCAATGTAATGCACCTGCGATCGTCGAACTCACACGAAATATGACGACAATGCGTCTATCCAATTTCCGGTCACACCGACGAAATACTTGGAATCGGGGACAACGATCGCATGTGCAAAAGTGCAAGCTCAACATATGTGTACATTAAGTAAGGTATCAAACGTAAGAATAAGACATTGTAAGTTCAGTTTGGATGATAACTCAATAAAGATCGGACATAAAGTCAAATATAGCATGGAGCAAGCAATCGATTACTGTTAACGATGTGTGTTTGTTGTAGGCGATAAATTCAACAGAGAACTTTTTTAATGTTACAACCAACAAGCCTCTCCAGCCGGCCCGATGTTCGGCCAGCCTCTTCCTGTGCCGCACGCTCAGTTGGTTGAAGTCCCTTTCCACCTGTGTGCGCCACCTTATACGCGGCCCTCCTCTGCTGCGTCGTCCCTCGCGGTTGGTGTCGAAGACTCTTCGGGCCGAAGCAATCATGTCCATTAGCTCTACATGGCCCAGCCATCTTAGACGTTGGATCCGAAGACGTCTAACTAGGCCGATATCGCTGTACAGCCCGTACAGTTCTTGGTTGAATCTCCTCCTCCACTCTCCGTTTACACAAACGGGCCAAAGACTGCAAGCTGAATTTTGCTCTCGAAACGCCCAAGAGCCTCTTCATCCCCTTTTAATAAGGTCAAAGCCTCAGCGCCGTAGAGGAGGACCGGCATGATTAAGGTTTTGTAGAGGAATACCTTAGTTTTTCGAGGGAGGCCTCTACTACTCAGTTGCCTCTGGAGAAGCAGTGGTTGGCAATAGTTATTCTGCGTTTTATCTCAGCGCTGGTGTCTTTGCTGCTTGTCGCTATCGAGCCAAGGTAGACGAAGTCCTTGACTACTTCAAAAATATAGCTGCCGAAGGTGACGTTTCGACCAAGACGTCGGTGTTGCGCGTCCTTCTTTGCTGACTGCATATATTTGTTCTTGTTCCCATTTACCCTTAGACCCACTTTTGCCGCTTCTGCTTCAATGCCTGCGAAAGCCTCATTGACGTCTCGCTTTGTTCGTCTAATAACGTCAATGTCATCTGCGTAGGCAAGTAATTGTGTGGACTTGAAGTAGATCGTACATCTTGTATTGGCCGCAGGGGCCCGCATGATATTTTCAAGAATAATGTTCAAGAAATCACATGACAGTGCGCCACCCTGTCTAAAACCTCTTTTTAATTTCAAAGGGGTCGGTTAGTTCACCTCCGACCTTAATGGAGCAGCGAGAGTTCTCCATAGTCGTCCTGCACAGTCTGACGAGTTTGGCAGGAATGTTAAAACATGACATGGCTCTGTATAGCTCGTCTCTATGAACACTGTCATACGCGGCTTTAAAGTCGACGAAAAGATGGTGCGTGTCGACCTGGAATTCATGGGTCTTCTCCAAGATCTGCCGTAGTGTAAATATTTGGTCTATTGTCGGTTTTCCTAGCCTGAATCCGCACTGGTAGGAATCTATCAGATTGTCCAGTAACGGTTTCAGGCACTTGCACAGTACGGCAGAGAAGATCTTGTACGCAATGATTAGGAGACTTATCCCTCTGTAATTGGCGCAGTCATTGGGTCTTCTTTCTTATGGACCGGGCAAACGATACTGAGATTCCATTCATCGGGCATGCGTTCTTCCGACCTTATCTTGCAGATGAGTTGGTGCATGTTCCTGACTAGCCCATCGCCAGCTGCTTTAAACAGTTCCGCGGGGAGTCCGTCTGCTCCAGAAGCTTTATAAGACTTCAGTTTCGATATCGCTATCTTAACATCGTCTAGGTCGGGTGGACGGGATTCTCCTTCGTCTTCGTCAATTGAGAATGGGTCGCTCTGCCTGACGGCTTCATTTTTACCATCATCGCCGTTATACAGTCTGCAGAAGTGGCCCTTCCACTATCTCAGCATCGACTGTGACTCCACTACTAGTTGTCCTTGCTCATCCCTGCAGGGTTCTGCTCTGGCTTTGTAGCCGTAGCATGTTCGATTTACTTTCTGGTAAAATTTTCGAACGTCGTTCCTGCCGTAACATCTCTCCATCCCCTCGATCTCGCGCTTCTCGTGCTCCTTCTGTTTCCTTCTCAGAAGCGCATGCTCCTCCCTCCTTTTCTGTTCATAGAGCTCGCGGGCAGCCCTCGTCCGTCGATGCAATGTGGCCATGTATGCATTCTGTTTCCCTACATGGGCCTGTCTGCACTCATCCTCAAACCAGGGGTTTCTCGACGGTGGTGGCTCGAAACCGAGTACATCTGAGGCGGCCTCTCTAATGGCGTTTTGACAACGACTCCATTGTTGTTCGATGGTTTCTGCAGATTGCATCGGGACTTGCAACAAGGTAATGATCCGAGTCGATGTTGGCTCCTAGAAAGGTTCGGGCATCTAGGATGCTGGAGGAGTGTCTGCTGTCGATCACAACATAATCAATCTGGTTGGTTGTCGATTGATCAAAAGACCGCCAGGAGCCTTTGTGTATATCGAGGTGCGGAAAGCGCGAATTGGCTGGAAGGAGATTTTGCCCCGTAGCAAGATCAATCAGCCTGTGCCCGTTATCGGAAGTGGTGTCGTGTAGGCTTTGTTTGCCGATGACTCGTACAAAGGCTTTCCTTACCCAGCTTAGCATTGAAGTCTCCTAGTACAATTTTGATTTCACAGCTGGGACATTGGGCATACGTTCTGTCGTAGAACTCATCTTTGGCGGAGTCATCCTTGTCTTCCGTTGGGGCGTGGACGCAGATCAGGCTGATGTTAAAAAATGTAGCCTTGATATGGATTGTTATGAGGCGTTCGCTCACATGCCGAAAGCTTAGGACTTTTTGCCTTAGTCCACCTAGTAGAAACTAGAAGAAATCTACTACAAACAACAACTGGTACTTCGAACTCCATGGAGAGTCGATTTGACAACTTTGCTGACGCACACAACATGGGAAGAGTCATACAAGGCACATGGCGTCGCTGTTTGGGCGTTAAACATAGATATGGCGGACGTTGTCGAAGAGAATGACGAGCCAGAAACTCCCATATATGAGACACACGTTTGGATGGCTGCTGCCGCAGTGCTTCCGAATCAAACACATGCAGACGTCGAACTTGGATTCCGAGATGTCGATCGGCAGCATGACTGGTATTTGTCTTTCAGCAAATATCCCGGAGTAGAAAACGAGCTCAAGTTCATTGATGCGGCAATGGCTTCCTACGAAATAACAGAAGTTGAGGCGGCAGCAAGCTGCTTTACATTGAACATCGAGCAACAAGCCGTGACAGATTTCATCACAAGAGCGACAAACGGAGAAACGACGGACAAAAAGGCAATAGTCATGGGAGCTGCTGTAACCGGCAAGTCGTTAGTCATCAACGAAGTTGTTAAATGTTGAGCACGTCCAGCTAATGGCTCTAACCGGCGTGGCTGCAAACAATATCGGTGGCCAAACTCTGCATTCCGGACTGCACATTGCCACATCAGCCAGAGTTGCGCCCCTAACTGGAAAGACCCAAAGAGAGTTTCAGGAGCATTTCTGTATTATCAAGGTGATATTGATAGACGAATTCAGCATGATTGGGTTGCGTATGCTGGGCTAACTCTGAGAAGCAGCACGAATGTTGTAGAGGATTTGTTGTTGTATTCCTTGGCAACTTCAATCAGCTACAGCCAGTCTTGGAGAATCCTCTGAACGGCATACCAAATGAGTCGGAGGAGTTTTCCCTGCGAGGCAAAGAAGCTTATTTGCAGATACAGAAGACGTTTATCCTCAAGCAGGTCATGCGACAGACTGGCGATGAACAGAAACAATTTCGAGAAGCACCTTATGCTCTAGCCCTAGGCGAGAACAACCTCTCGCACTATGAATTCTAGTCACAACGCTTTGTCAACAATAATCCAGGATCGACCCGAGATTTCAAGGACGCGACACGATTGATGGCAACCAACAAAAACATCAAAGCTTATAACAAGAAGGCCTTACGATTGCTTGGATGCCCAGTGACTCGAATAAATGCCTCAAACAATAATGCAATAGCCGCACAAGCGTCAGATGAGGAAGCTCAAGGACTGAGCGCAGAACTGTTACTCTGCGTTGGCGCTAAAGTAATGTTACGCCAGAACCTGTGGACCTCTTGCGGACTCTGCAATGGCTCGATGGGTACAGTCATTGACATTATTTACGGTCCGACCAAAAACAGAGTCGAGAACTCGACCATGGTCAAGCTTGAAACTTACACGGGGCCGACTTTCGCTTCGGGCGCTATTCCTATAACGCAGGTCGTAAAGTCATTCAAAAAAGGAGCAGCCAATGGCACGAGGAACCAATTTCCGTTATCGCTGTCTTACGGCATTAGTATTCACAGGTCGCAAGGAATTACATTGGACAAAGCAGTTTTGGACTTAGGGATAAGTGAATTTAGTGCCGGGTTGGCCTACGTTGCGTGTTCGAGGGTCAAGAAAATTGATGGAACCCTCTTCGATCCAAGTTTTCCATCCGAAAAGTTGTTGCGAATCAACTCCAAACCAGCGTTCTTACTAAAGCGGGCTGAACTCGAAAGACTGATTTCATCAAAACGCAGCAATAATCTGTGGAAAAACAACTGCACAATATTCATACTTTAGCGCCAAAAGTTGTCATACCATTTTGGCTCGTAAAGTTAGAGGTTCGCTTTGTTTTGGGGAATTTATTCCCGCCTAGTTTAAATCCCATTGAGCATCTGTGGGATTTATTTGAAAGGAAAATTCGCCAACACACAATAACAAACAAAACTATGCTAAAAACTGTGTTTAGAGAAGAATGGGAAAAGATGATCCCTGAAGATACTACCAAATTAGTCAGGTCCATGCAAAAACGCCTGCAAGAAGTCTTAAAAAGACGCGGATACCCAACGAGTTATTCAACTTTAAGGTATTTTTATTTTTTCGTTTGATATTAACATAAAAGGTGAACGCGGACTTTTTCTGCTCATTTGTTGGGTGTTTCAGTAGAAAAGAGCCGATAGCTGGACCCTTGTTCATAGGAATTCAATGAAATGTTTGGTTTAGGCTGAACCCACACCGAAGACGACAAAACGTTTTTTTGTCGCACGACAAGAAAACGTTTTTCATTCTAACCCACACCAACCCCAACACTTACCGACAAGCAAAATGTTTCCGACGAATTGTTGCGCTTGGTGAGGGTTGAAAAAAACAAATTCAGTCATCGTCGTTTGAAATGTCGTCTGATTCAATATATGTAATTATAAATTGCGCTCCTTTGCTTGCTTGCTTGCTTTGGTAGCGTTACAGCCCGTGAAGGCCCAGAGCCAAGCTTCAATCACCCACGCTGTACATACAAACATACATACATTTTCAGTGGCCCGCATGTTCCACTAAAAGAGTGGCGGGGGTAATGCGCGCACGCGGGATCTCCAGGCCACTCGATCCTCCGCCATCGACTCTAACTTATCACGAGCTATGCCCAAGCGCACCCAGACGAGTTTTTGGACTTGGTCTCACCATCTCGTCCTGGGTCTGCCAAACGGTCGCCTGTCTGATGGTATTGCATCCAAGGCACGCTTCGGAAGTCGTGATGATGGCGACATTCGTCTCACGTGGCCAAACCATCGAAGCACAGCCCTTTCCGTTCGGAGTAGCAGTTCCCACAACAGCACGAAGAAATCTCATTTCGGCAGCTTGTATTCGCGATCTTATTCTTTCGGTCAATACCCACATTTCATGACCATAGGTGAGGTGAGTTGGAACAAATACTGAGTTAAAAACCGCTAACTTGGCCTTGACATCAAGCTCGGTCTTTCTGATTACAGATCTTCCAAGATGTTTCAAAATTTACCCAGCTTGGCCAATCCTGCAGGAAAGCTCAGTATTACTCCTCCCATCACTCGTGAGATCCCGAGATACTTAAACTTCTCCACCTGATTCAATGAAACTTCACTAACATGTGGAGTGCATTGGACAGGTGTTCTGGAAATAATCCTAACCTCGGATTTGTCCACGTTAACCCTCATTCCAGCATCAGCACCTACGGCCACAAACCTATCTGGCGCGCTGGAGTTCCGTCTGGGAGGATGTGAGGACAACTAAGTCATCTGCAAAAAGAAGATGGCTTATCCTCAACTCTCCCAATGTGAAACACTCCTCGCCAGTTCATATATATAATGAAAAGGAGAGGTGACAAGACGCACCCTTGGCGAAGTCCAACGCCCACAGTGAAAGGTGTTGATTTACTACCGTTAATCCGAACGCAGCTGCTACAGTTTGTGTATAGAGACTGCATGGCCTTCAACAGAGGACCATCAATCCCATACTCCTGCAGAACCCTCCAGAGTTTACCTCGAGGAACTCGGTCATATGCCTTTTCCAAATCTACAAAGCAGTTGTAGATCGGTTTGGCGTACTCCCAAGCCTTCTCGAGTACCATTCTTAGAGTGAAAAGCTGGTCGGTTGTAATTCTGCCGTGACGAAACCCGCACTGTTCATCCCCTATCCTGGATTCGACCATAGCTTTAGACGCACCTTCAGTACGTTAGCGTAGACTTTACCGGGGACACTTAAAAGAGATATGCCCCTATAGTTGGAGCACACTTTTTTATCCCCCTTTTTGAAAAGAGGGACAATCACCCCAATCTGACAATCGCTAGGTGTCTCACCGCATTCCCAGGCCACCTTAATGACATGAGAGAGCCATAATACTCCCTCTTTACCCATTGCCTTAGGCATTTCTGACCGAACTTCATCCACACCGGCGGATTTGTCAACTTTTAGCGATTCAATCGCTAAAATGACTTCCTCCACCGTTGGACTATTCTCCGCACCACTCAAGACTATAGGTCTGTCCTCCTCAGCGCCCTGTTCGGGATTGAGCAGCTCTGAAAAGTGCTCGCTCCATCTGCGTATGCTGTCCATCTCATTGGAAAGCAACACACCATCTTTGGATTTAACTCCTTCCATTATGTTGACTTTTCTTCCTCTGAATCGGCGAATGGTTTGCCAGAACACCTTTTTCGCAGATCTATGATCGGCATCCAACTTCTCGCCGAACTCACCACGCTGTGTGCGATTTATTTTTTACACAGGTAAAGGGGACCTACAGTTTAATGCCGATTCCTAACGGCTTGAGTCCAGAAGCTTTTTCATGACAAGTATACTACGGGGGATTTTGCCCCGTAATATACATCGTCCTCCTTTGCTCAATCAAAATTAGTAGCTTCTCCGCGTCAACTTCTATCTTCGCTTCACAAATTCGCAATGCATCGATCTTGTCGCAGAAAGACTAAATACCGGCGAACAGATTTCGACATGTTTTTTTGCTTTGTCGTGTCGTGCTTTGTTTATTTCGTCCGGTGTGGGTTGACCGCAAAGGTAGTGTGTACTTTTCGGCAACGACACGTGTTCGCAACACGTTTGTTGCGTTCGGTGTGGGTTGGCTGTATGCAATCTATATATATAAAAGAGTTCCGTGACTGATTGACTGACAGACAACGCACCGGCCAAACCGCTGAACCTATAAGGCTGAAATTTTGACAGTGTATTCTTATAGTGACATAGATATCCGCTAAGAAAGGATTTTTCAAAATTCCACTCCTAAGTCAGGTATTATTTGATTCAATTATTTGAGTCAATTTTTGTTTCCTCTCTTTTGGGCTCTCTGTTCGTATTCGATGAATCATTACACGATTCAATAGGGAGCTCACCACAAAGTGACACTTAGCCCGCATTTTGTCTTTGTGTTTGTGGATTTTACGTTATGCTGAGAGACACCGCACAAACACTCGCAAAAAAAGAGAAAAAGAAAATGAGAAATGTCAAAGTATTGAATCAAATTCCCAGTATAGGCAATGCAATATAGAGATGCGCAAAATAGTTCCAACCGCAGAAAGAACATGGAACCGTTCTTTTCCTGATCGGAACTACAATACATATGTATGTACATATGTATTTAGCTTTTTTGTTTCTGAATTCAATGGCAAAATGAAAAGTTACGATAGATTTTTTAAAAACATGTTTTATCATCATTTCAAACCAAAAGCAATCATAAAAAATTAGTTTAGTTTATTTCATTTATTCATTTTATTTATTTGTTTCAGAAACTGAGAAAATAACAAATAAAATATGTACATAAATCATGCATGCATACTCGCACCGATATGGAACTAGCAAACCATGTCCATGTCCGGACCTGAATGCATACTCATTACTCGCACCGATATGGAACTAGCAAAAACATGTCCATGTCCGGAACTAAATGTATACTCGGACCTATCGGAACTATCAAAAACATGTCCATGTCCGGAACTAAATGTATACTCGGACCGATATGGAACTAGCAAAAACATGTCCATGTCCGGAACTAAATGTATACTCGGACCGATATGGAACTAGCAAAAACATGTCCATGTCCGGAACTAAATGTATACTCGGACCTATCGGAACTATCAAAAACATGTCCATGTCCGGAACTAAATGTATTATCGCACCGATATGGAACTAGCAAACCATGTCCATGTCCGAACCTGTATGCGTACTCGCACCGATATTGAACTAGCAAACCATGTCCATGTCCGGACCTGAATGCATACATACATGTATGACATTCGTTCACGAAATGCGGTGCGGGCATTATATTCTTTCATTTCTTTTCTTCATTTCAGTTCCAGTGTGATGTACAGTGTACACCAACTGTTCGAGCTTTATCGCCACATCTCCATACTTTTGGGTTTCGTGAAAACTACGGGGTATAACTCATACCGTATGAGAAGCATGTTCGTTGCATTTATGTTTTTTTTTTTTCGTCTTGTACATATGTGATGAATAAGGGTTGAATGGAACTATGGAACTATTTTCGTTCAATTTGCGGAACGAGAAGACATGTGTCCGAGAAAGGACATAGTTCCGTGAACTATACATGTCCGGAACTACCCAACTCTACAATGCAACCTACCCCGGACGCTTCTCACTTCTCTATCCAAATGTTCCTGTTTCGGGAGAGAGAATTGAATCGTATAATATCCGACTAAGGGGGTAAAATGAGATGTATGTAAATGTTCATATGAAAAATCGTATTCACTGCGACTATTCTCAGCGTCTCCTCTTTATGCGGATCTTCGTATACTTTGGGAGTGACCATTGTTTAATTGGGTTAGTGTTTTCATTTTTCTGACGTTTCATTTGATGGAGATATGGCCAGGTGTCAAAAAAGACCACGCTTTAGGTAGAGTTTACACGGTGCATCCCAATAATACAGAGTGTTATTATCTGCGTATGTTGCTTCATGAAGAACGTGGCCCAACTTCTTTTGAAGCATTAAGAACGGTAAATAATGTGGTATATCCGACTTTTCAATCTGCTTGCAAGAGTTTAGGCTTGCTTGAAGACGATCAGCACTGGTATGCCACTCATACGTACGGAAGAGGCCGTACTTTGTAAATCACCATTTAGGATTCGCGAACTGTTTACAATAATGTTAGTGTTTTGTCAAGTATCAGGTTCACTAAGCTTATGGGAGAAATTCAAAGAATATTTATCTGAGGATTTCAAACGACAAGTAGAAAGACAAATTAAAGATATTATTGAGCAGTTTTCTGATGAAGTGTACAATAAATGCTTATATGTTATTGAAGAAATTGTCTTGGCATTAGGTGGACGTGCCTTCAAAGAATATGGCTTGCCGCAGCCAAACAGACCACAAGATTTAGGCAATGTACAATACTTGAGGGAAACTAACTATGACGTTGAAGCTCTGGACCGGTTTGTCATGGAAAATCAGGGTACATTAACCGCAGAACAAAAGTTAGCGTATGATGAAATTATAACCAGTGTTGAGAAAAATGAGGGACGACTTTTCTTTCTAGACGCTCCGGCTGGCACTGGAAAAACCTACCTTATAAACTTGATCTTAGCAAAAGTAAGGAGTGGTCGTAGCATCGCCTTAGCTGTCGCGTCTTCCGGAATCGCTGCCACGCTTCTAGAGGGTGGTCGAACTGCACATGCCGCTTTTAAGTTGCCACTTGACCTTACACGTGTAGAGACGCCTATATGCAGTATATCAAAACAAAGCAATCTGGCCGAGGTATTAAAAAATACTTAAATAATTGTTTGGGATGAAATTACAATGGCACACAAGAGAAGCGTTGAGGCTATCAATAGGTCTCTACAGGATATTCGTAGTAATAAGAACCTGATGGGTGGTGTGACAGTACTATTGGCAGGAGATTTTCGTCAAACATTACCTGTGGTACCTAAAGGAACCCGAGCTGATGAAATTAAAGCCTGTCTGAAAAAATCAGTTTTATGGCCGTCAGTAAAAATCCTCAAGCTTACCAAAAATATGAGAGTATATCTGAAAGACGATATATCAGCTGCTAAATTTTCAGATATTTTAATGAAAATAGGGAATGGTGATTATCCATCAACAGATAACATGATTGTTGTCCCGGATGAGTTGTGTACATTCGTAACTACTTCTCAAGAACTGATAGATCGCATTTATCCAGGAATTGCTCAAATACAGGAGAAAAGTATCGAATGGTTTTGCGAGCGGGCAATTTCAACTCCAAAAAACGATCAAGCCGCGCTTATTAATGACATGTTATTGAAGTTCTTTGACGCGGAAGAAATGGTCTACAGGTCGATAGATACTGTGTGTAACGCAGATGAAGCTGTAAGTTATCCGGTAGAATTTTTGAATTCGCTAAAACCACCGGGAATTCCATACCACAGGCTTATTTTGCGGAAGGGCACACCGTAATGCTACTTCGAAACCTACAGCCACCGAAACTGTGTAATGGTACTAGGTTACAAGTCAAAGCAATGCATAAAAATTTAATCGAAGCTATTATTCTGACCGGATGTGCTCGAGGAGATACAGTGTTAATTCCACGTAATCCTTTAATACCCAATGATCTTCCATTCGACTTCAAAAGACTACAGTTCCCCCTGAAAATATGCTTCGCCATGACGATTAATAAATCGCAGGGCCAAACTTTGAAATACGCTGGCATATATTTAAGGGAAGGTTGCTTTTTCCACGGACAGTTTTACGTAGCTTGCTCGCGTATAAGTTTGCGTAAGAACTTGGTGATGTTGGTGCCACCCAATAAAGAAACAAAAAATATAGTTTATAAGGAAATACATTGAATAGATCAAAATACGACCCTAACCAATGCCCGATACCGTGACCAATGTCTTGGACCCTAGCCAATGCCCCGCGAGCCAAGCCGCGGGTAAGGAAGCTATGTATATATGCCAGAGTATTTTTTATTCATGATCTTTCGAGACGCAAGAAAATTTTTACTTCAATCAGATACGATTTGAAAGACAGTACAATAAGATCGGGAGTTAATTTGAACGGTTTCAGTTGAGCAAAAAAGAAAAAGGAAGTAAATAGTATTGATGTTGTGTTTTTTATTACACATAATTAAAATTATAATTATACCATGGAAATTTGACCTCTAAGTATGCAAACGCGGACGAAGTCGCGGGTAAAAGCTAAGGAAGCTATATAAAATGGACATCGGCGTAACGAGCGCGGCCGAACAAAATGTTCTGTCGTGTTGCGTTCCATTTGGTGTATGTTGACTCATAAGATGCAATGTATTCTTGTCGTACACGACAAGGAAAAACGTTTTGTCGGCCTTGGTGTGGGTTCAGCCTTATGTTCTTCTTGTTATTGTTTATGAATGTGCATAATTAAAATTCAAAAATTTCTATTAGTCTGTTTGTTTCAATGCAGAAAACAATTGTAATAGTAGGTGAACGCAGACTTTTTCTGCTATGCGTATATCGTTTACAATTGGTAATAATAAGTTTAGTAATAGCTGATGGAATAATGTGGTATGCGCACTGCATGACGCTTTAGTCGGATATTATCACGATTCAATTCTTGTTTATTCTCTTTTGTGTTTTCTGTCCGTTGAATACGAATCATTATACGATTCAATAGAGAGCTCTCCACAAACTGACACTTAGCGCGGATTTCGTTTTTCACAAATACTTGAAAACTGTTCGAGCTGTGGATTTTTTGTACGCAATTTTTTAGGTTGGATTCTTGTAAGTAATTTTGAATTTGTTAGTTATTTATTTACGTAGATAATTAATTATTATTAATACTGAATTAAAAATTAAAGGTTTAAAGGCGTTTTGTTGGGTATTTGAAAATGGATTTTCATACGGAAGCGTGGTCGGCAATAGTACAATTGACGAAACGTGCAATAGAAGAAGTTAGCGACCCCGAGAACGAGGTTTGGGGAGCGCTGCAGAAGTGTAGCGAAAAGGCGAAGTTAATACTTCGTTAAGAACGCAATGGGTAAAGGAATGGCGGAAGAAGCGTGCAACAGAGAGTTCCTTCACATTTGTTGTGAATGATTTGCACAACACCGACGACAATTCATTTCGGAACTGTCTACGGATGGATGCGGGAACATTTAACTTTTTACTCAGCCAAGTTGAGGCTGATTTAAAAAAACAAGTGATCATAATGCGAGAACCAATCCCTGTCTGCGAAAAATTATCTGCCACCTTAAGGTTAATGGCTACAGGGGAAAGTTATAAGAGCACCGAATATCAAACAAAATTGTCACAGCCTATTCTGACGAAGACGGTCCCTGAAGTTTGCCGCGCTATTTGGAACAATTTAAAAGACAAGTATTCAAAGGCATATTAGTTTTTTATTATAAAAATCACAGATAACTTCAAAAATAATACTTAATAATTCATTTAACAAAAATATATATATGTATGTATGTACATAGAATTTAAAAATCACAATCTTCGAAAGTTTTATCTATTGCCTCCTGTAATAAGTCCCTTGTCCTCTTCTTAACGGGCGGGGCTCTGTAGAGGTGTCCTCGATTATGCCATCTTTGAGGTCTTTCTGAATTTTCCACGCAACGTTTCGCCTTATTGAAGGATTCCGTATAGTCTCGAGCTGGGTGGCAACCTGAGACCCAAGCCAGTAATACTCCAGCCTCTTCTCTTTTTGCTTCTGTTCAATAATATTTTGGACACTTTCAATGTCTTGCAGCAGTCCCTTACGAAAGCTTGATTGTGTTCTCTACAACAAAAAAGAAAAAAGTTGTATATGTATGGTACATATATGAAATGATGAGAAAAAGAATGTTTTCTTGTTTTCAGTTCCCAACCTCAACATCTGAATGGGAAGAAATAGCTGATGCTTATGCTATGAAGTGGCAGTTTCCAAATTGCTTGGGTGCCCTAGCATGTTTCGTTGCCATAGCATAGATTTACTTGTATTCTAACAAAGATATTGTAAAAACTGCAAATAAGAAAAAATGTTCAAGTGGAATGTTTCCATGTTTCATGATTCTGCAACAACTCTCGAGCAGTAAATCCACTCATTCTGGCCTGCGGACGAAAGTGTGTGCATTTATGAAACACCCTGTGCGAGAAGTCCAATCGCGGATTCACTATGAAATGTCCAATTTTAATTCCAAGAAAAAACGATCCTTAGTCCAATATACATACATACATACATATGTATATGTATAATTTATTTTATTGAAAAAAAAAATGCACACGCGAGCAGTTCACAATTACATAAGTCTTTTTCTTAGGAGAGCGCGAAATGGACTGACTGGTATATCTTCTTCTTAATGGGCGCTACAGTTCGGGGTGAACCTGGGCCTCAGCCAACATGCCCCTCCAACTAGCACGGTCTTTTGCTAGCCTTTTCCATTGCCGCACACCCAGTTGGCTGAGGTCCCTTCCACCTGTGTGCGCCATCTTAAGTGTGGCCGTCCTCTGCTTCTTCGTCCCTCGGGCTTGGATTCAAAGACTCTCCGGGCTGGAGCGTGGTATCCATTCGCTCTACATGGCCCAGCCATCTTAGGCGTTGAATCCGTAGACGCCTGACTAGGCTCACGTCGCTGTACAGCCCGTAAAGTTCGTGGTTGAATCTTCTCCTCCATCCCACGTCTGCGTTTATAGGCCTGAAAATCACGCGCAAAATCTTTCTCTCGAACCGACCAAGGGCCTCCTCATCAGCTTTTGATAGTGTCCATGCTTCTGCGCCGTACAACAGGACCGGGATGATAGTTAACTCTTTCGTTCGGGAAAGGGCTCTATTATTCAGTTGCCTCCTGAGCCCAAAGAAACAGCGATTGGCAAGAGTGATTCTGCGTTTGATTTCGGAATTGATGTCGTTGTTCCAGTTCACAGCAGAGCCAAGGTAGACGAAGTCCTTAACTACCTCGATCTTGTATCTGCCAATACAAACGTTCTGGCCAAGACGTCGGTGGGGAGCGTCCTTTTTTGATGACAGCATATATTTAGTTTTGCCCTCGTTTACCGCCAGACCAACTTTTGCCGCCTCTATCTCAATACTCGCAAACGCCTCATTGACATCTCGCTGTGATCTACCTATTATGTCAATACCGTCGGCGTATGCAAGGAGCTGCGAGGATTTGAAATAGATTGTGCCTCTTGTATTGGCCAGTGATTTCTGCACAATCATTTCCAATATGATGTTGAAGAAATCACACGATAGCGCATCGCCCTGCCTAAATCCTTTTTTGACATCAAAACTATCGGTAAGGTGTTCACCGATTCGGATGGAGTAGCGAGCATTCTCCAAAGTCATCCTGCATAGTCTGACGAGTCTAGAAGGTATGTCAAAGGTAGCGTTGTATAGTTCGTCTCTAAGTAAGCTGTCGTATGCGGCTTTGAAGTCGACAAATAGGTGGTGAGATTCGACTTGGAATTCATTGGATCTGCCGTAGTGTGAAGATTTGGTCGATGGTGGACTTCCCTGGCCTGAATCCGCACTGATAAGGACCTATCAGCTTATCTACAAAAGGCTTAAGGCGTTCACACAAAACGGCAGAGAAGATTTTGTGGGCGATGTTAAGGAGACTTATTTCTCTATAGTTGGCGCAATCAGAGGGGTCTCCTTTCTTGTGGATCACGCATACGATACTGAGACTCCATTCCTCGGGCATGCTTTCCTCTGACCATATTTTACAGATGAGCTTGTGCACGCTCCTAACCAGGTCATCCCCAGCTGCCTTGAAGAGCTCAGCAGACAGTCCCTCTGCGCCAGCAGCTTCATTCGACTTGAGCTTCGATATGGCAATCTTAGCTTCGTCGAGGTCAGGGGGACAGGATTCTCAGCGGTCTCCGTCGATTAGAAATGGATCATTCTGCCTGACAGCGGTATATTGAAGAACATCGCCGTTATACAGCCTGCAGAAGTGGTTTTTCCATATTCTCAGCATCGGCTGCGATACTTCTAGATGTAAGTTCTCATCCTTGCAGGCTTCCGATCTGGCTTTATAACCTTGGCATGTTCGCTTTATCTGTTGACAAAACTTTCGAACGTCACGCCTGCAGTAACACCTCTCCAAATCCTCAATCGCGCGCTTCTCGTGCTCTTTCTTCTTTCTTCTAAGAAGCTTATGTTCCTCCCTTTTTCTTAACTCGTAGAGCTCACGAGCTGCTCGTGTTCTTTTATGCAGCGAGGCCTTATATTCATCCTGCTTCGCTGTGTGTATCCTCCTGCACTCGTCATCGAACCAGGTGTTTTTTCGTGTTGGAGCCTTGAAACCCAAAACTTCGGATACAGAGCTTTTCAGGGCTTGTTTGAGGTGTATTGGAGAGCTTAAGGGAGACGCGATCGGTAAAAGCACGAGCGGGTTCTGGCGATAGTAGCTCTCCGTCATAGCTTTTTATTCATACTCTACTCCGCTGCGTTCGTGATATCCGTAAGCGCATCTTGGCTACTACAAGAAAGTGGTCCGAGTCGATGTTAGCCCCTCGGAAAGTTCGAACATCAAGAATAGTGGAGGAGTGTCTGACGTCGATCGCGATGTGATCAATCTAGTTGGTAGTCGATTGATCAAAAGACCGCCGGGTGCCTTTGTGTATATCGAGGTGTGGGAAGCGCGTAATGGCTAGAAGGAGATTTCGCCCCGTAGCAAGATCAATCAGCCTGTGTCCATTATCGGATGTGGTGTCATATAGGCTATGTTTGCCGATGACTCGTTCAAAGATGCTTTCCTTACCCAGCTTAGCATTGAAGTCTCCTAGTACAATTTTGATGTCATAGCTGGGACATTGGACATATGTTCTGTTTAGGAGATCGTAGAACTAATCTTTGGTGGAGCCATCCTTGTCTTCCGTGTGGGCGTGGACGCAGACCAGGCTGATGTTAAAAAATGTAGGCTTGATGCGGATCGTTATAAGGTGTTCGCTTAAGTGCCGAAAGCTTATAACTTTTTGCGTTAGTCCACCTCGAACAACAAATCCACATCCAAACAATCGTTGTCCTCTCTCCCTACAGCAGTCGCCGTAGTAAATATCGCAGTTTTTCATCCGCTTTATATCCGCATTTCCTGGATGGCGGTGATGTCCGCTTTATAGCGGTCTAGGGCGTCCGCAAGTTGTTCGGCTGCACGTGGCCTGTTTAGGGACCTAACATTCCACGTACAAAGCCGAAGATCATTGTCATTTTTTCCTTTTTTGCAAAGGTCGTCCACATTAATCCGGTTCGTTATATCCGAGGCTTATGGTTGTTTCGGAGTTTGAGGTTTTTTTACAGTTACGGCTTACTAGGCCGTAGCCCAACCGACTAATCCTGTTTTTTGGCACAGGAGGCTCGCCATTCGCCATTCGCCCTTCCCCGTCTGCAATTTCCATAGGAAATCTCCAGATGGCACCACGAGGAGGTGGGGATGGGACTTACTAACAGTGCCGCAAGATGTTTGACTGCGGTGGCCCTTCTCGCCTTTTAGCAGGCCAGCATCCGTCGGATAGATGCTACCCCTACGAGGCCTTTGTTAGTCCTTTGCCATCCACTGACTCGTATATAGGTCACCGTAAAAAAGGGAGAAGGAGAAGGAAATTGTAGGTGATATATTTGGAAGGTAATAGATGAGAAAAAAAAAAAATACTACGTGTAGCATATCCGTTAACCCTAGAAGGGTAACCTTCGTCGATTCGACGAACATGAATTTAATTTTTTTAGTTTTCTCCTTGGTCCTCTTACTGATAGGATCATCTTTTCTCTTTTCGTGTAACCCTAGCCATCTCTAAGTGCTTGCAGTGTGTGGTCGTACGGTGGTGTACCTGCTTGGGAAAGTGCATTTTTTATTGAAAAACGGCGAAAATGTTCGTCGAAACGACGAAGGTTACCTTTTACGTAACTTTTAGTGTACGATCAGATTTTTAATATGCAAGGTAATGTCATCACTGGTGACGACCGGGTTTGCTGTCTCGGCTGCCTTCTGGATCGCCGTTTATGTGCAACATTGCATCGATAATGCAATATCCTGCACATTGTTTCTTGCAAGGGTATCATAAAACGGCGACGATCGGGGCGAGCTAGCGTATTATGCGAAACTTGCAGTAGAGTTAGGATTATTCTTTAGCATTTAAGTTCATTCGCATTCGGAACGGCACCAAACAAAGGGAAGGTATTCCCGTAATTTTAATAGAGGGAAAACTCATAGTACCATGGATGAAGAAACGGATAGAAGCAACAACCTTACAAAGTAATATTAGATCTTGTATTGGAAAAAATATCCTCGAAAATAAAGAACCGTTAAGGGAGCACAACGTTAGTGCAACAAAAATAAAAACAAGAAAAATGTGCAAATATTGTCCGTACACACAAGGACGCATGACTAAGTCAACGTGCAATAAATGTGATGCAATCAAATTCGAAGAGCTTAAAGTTGAACTCTGGAGTAAATGCTCGTAATAATTTTGTTTATTTTTTACTTTTACTATGTTCTTATCAACCATTATCTTTCAAGTTGCTACTTTTTTTTTATTAAAAAAAATATATATTTATACTAAAAAAAAAAGAAGCCATCTCAAAAACGCAAGCTCATGTGAAGTGCATGAAGTTGACCTCTGCAACAAATTACCAAATACTTTAGTTTCGTTTTTTATTTTTAATATGTTCTGTTAACTAGTGCATAAACTTTTAAATTCTCACTTCTTTTTACAAAAAAACAAAATTGCCTTTTTATTAAAAATTAAAAAAAAGCAAGTTATCTCAAAAAACAATGGCTCCAAAGACTGTTTCGAAAATAAAAACTCAAGAATTAAGAAAAAGAACATACATAAATATGAAGTGCGCACAGGGGTGAGCTTCTATAAATGCACACACTCGTGTTCGTGAGCGAAAAAAAAAGTGCTCACGGCCCACTACTCATGAGCGGGTGCGCTTAATAATAGCGCACGCTCACGAGCAGCTCATGAGTGTGCGTTTCCTTACCCAACAACAACACTGTCCGAGAAATCTCATATGTGTGTCGGTTCTCGTCCGATCACCGCAATTAACCAGCTTCGGGCGCGGTCAGTACTTAGATGGGGGGCGGCTTGGTAATACCGTGTGATGTTCTTAGGGTTCCGTACCCAAAGGTAAAACGGAACCCTATTACTAGGACTTCGGTGTCCGTCCGTCTGTCACCAGGCTGTTCCCCCTGCGGGTACGGGGTTAGAATAGTCCCGAGGTAAGGCATGCCTGTCGTAAAAGGCGACTAAAATCCAATCGAGCGTGCTAAAATCCTGGCACCTCAGGAATTTGACGGAAGGTAAGTTGTCAGGCTTGAGTTTTGGGTGGACTCAACTGAAAGTGACTGGTTTCAGTGGCGAAGTGAAAACCAAGGCACTTAAAAATAATTTGGTACCACGGGGACAGGAAGCCCCCGGAGTGAACTAGGTGAGTGAGTGTGTGAGTGATTAAATGAAACACAGCCAAGAGGCACTTTGTGCCAATGATGAAAATTAATTGTGATAGTAGCAAATAATACGCACACTCAGTAGCCGAAATTCGCTCCGGTCCTGTCTGTTTGAGGTAGGCCCCCTTGTGGGAGCATCGTGGTGGCTGTGGTTATCCCAACATCGCGGGAACGCATGGTATCTGACAAGATCAAGGAAGACTTCGGTCTTCGGTCTAAAAAGTCAGATGCAAGAGGTGTTAGGTAGATCTCGGCCTTTATCAAGGGTGGTGTTCATGTCCCCAAGCATGACTCCGAATTGAAACCAGACTATGTCATCTAAGGAAGGGGCGTTGGTGGACGCATTATATTCACCCCATGTGGGATGGCCCACCGTGGAATTAAGCCGACAAGGCAGGTGTCCACGTAAAACCCCAAACGGAATCTGTCACCAGGCTGTATCTCATGAACCGTGATAGTTAGACAGTTACCACGACAAATACTAAAAACAGAACAAAATGAATATTTAAGGGGGGCTCCCATACAACAGACAAGAATTTCATCCAAAAAATCCCCTTGGTCACATACTGAACTAAGGTTAGTCGACAGTATTCCACAACCAGTAGCAAACTACCCAGTTTTGATCTCTTTTGTGTCTTTGATGAATTAATCCTAGCTGCAAACCTTTTTCCCATATTTCCCATTATTGTTATTCACCATTTCACATCATTGCTGTCAAGTAAGATAATTGATTTGAATTCATGAAGATTTTTGATTATCAAAGTAATATGCCAATAACCTGCCTTCAACCAAGATCTGTCATCATACAAAACATATGATTTAATGTGATGACTGATGAGATAACATACATATGTACATAGTCTCTTTCATATTTATATATACAGATGGTACGGAACCCTTTGGGCGAGTCCGACGTGCACTTGGCCGTTTTTTTTGCCTATTTTTTAGTTATTTAATTTCTAACAAAAAACGGCTAGACCGATTTCGCTAAAAACTTTATCAGTTCTAAGAATGAACCCATGTCAATATTATCTTTGGTTTTCGAGACAATCGAGGCGAAAATTCCGCACGCACGTACGTACACACACACACATCTCTATAAAAACCTTGGATTTGGATTCTGGTGACCCTGAAACTTGGAGATATGTAAAAATTTGGAATTCGCAAAATCGGCCCCATTACAATAACCTTCCACTGGGAAGTTAAAGAAAGAAAAAACATAAGAAAAGAGAACTAAAAGAAAGTAAATACATAAATAAACACATACATACATAAGTAAAAAGAACAAAAGGATATGTTAATTCAGGATATAGCATCCATATGTACGTATGGCAAAAATTAGTTGGACGTCGTAGTGGCAGCTATTAGAGTTTCGTTGTTTTTTACTACAGTGCTTCCAGCATCAGTTGCTTATTTTATGTAAGCAGAGCCATGTATTCCATAAACACTGTATGGTTGGTGATTGTTTCTCAGTCGTATGCCATGGTTAAGCAAAAGGTGCGTGTTTTTGGAGAGGCCTTCATTCAAGATCCTACTTCCTTAACGACTTGACGGATGTTCAGCGGGTAAAGATAACTGACCAACTAAATTATTTAAGAAACACTAAGTGGTTCCATGAATAGGGGGTCATCCCCACTCGTAGCAACACAACGGGCCTCTCCGGCTAAAGTGTATATATACTCCCCCCTGGGGAGACTACGGGCTACCTAACCTAACCTAGCCTTTATATCACACCCGATAAACCACAAATCAGTTCATTGAAATTGTCCTGATTAATTGATTAAGTTCATAAACTCATCGTTAGCGCTTGTGTGCCAATTAACATAATTGGTGTGTTCAATTTGGTAAGAAAAAGGACAATCAAACAAAACCATCAGTCAGCTCGTCGAATCCGTCAGTCGTTGGTATATCTACATAATACAATTAATCTCTTAAACTCAAATAGCTTTTTATAATTCATGAATTCAACTTACGGATATATCACGTTTGTCTCGAAAAAAAAAAAAAAAACAAGCCCTCACAGCACACAAGTACATAAGTAATTGGCAAAAACAAATGTGTTCGAAAACTATGGAATCCTAATAGGTACTTGTGGAATTTATATCTATCTATTCAACCAAAAAAAAATCGCAACCGATTTAAATTAAACCAACCTACACACCAAAAGTAATCAATTAAATGCACATCCACCCGATAACCATCCAAAACCAACCCAGGAATGTAGGGCCCCTAGTCTCTACCGGCATTTGGAATAGATTTAGTCGAAGCTCATTTTAATGGAAACTTAATTACTTAAATTAATTTCAAAGCTCAGTGTAATTAGTAAAAACAGTTTGAATGAAATTCAACTAATTCCCGGAAGTCCGTGGACTGAGTTTCGCCCTCATCCATCTGTGGGTTGATTCGGTGCGCTCCATCTGCGAGTGTCATTGACGTATTAGAATGAATTGGTTTCCAAAAAAAAAAAAAAACAGGAAATAGATACAAATGAAACCCGGTGGCGAATTTTAAGTGGATAAATAGACCGACTAGTATCTCTTGTTTGGCTTTTTTTGTTTTTGTTTAATTGCCTCTTTTAGAGTGTGTGATACGGCCAATTAGACTGCGGGTTCTTGTGAATTATAACCGATTTTGGGATATTATTTTAATTTTTCGAACCGTCATCAACTTCAGTGGAATTCTGGCTAATATTTTTGCAATTTGCCTGAATATTTCCAATTAATTTTAAATACTTGATGGATGATACATATGTATGTGGCTACGGAAGAATTTTGATTATTGAAAATTGTTGGTTTGGAATAATGAGAAATGTGGAATTCGTAGTGCGAGTCGTAAAGAGCGTTTACATTATTTTAAATGATTCTGCATTAATCCTACTAAAGTTTAATTGGACTGTTAATTCGGAGCAGAAAAAGATTTAAGCTCTTTTAACCAAACGCGAATTCGTTATGTCGAGAGCTAGCACCATGCTCAGAGACAAAGCATTTTGAAATTTCATGTGATAAATATATGTACGTAAATTACGTAGCACCGTGGCGCAGTAGGTAGTGTGTTGGCCTCTGACGCCGATGACTTGGGATCGAATCCCGACACAGCCATGTCATCGAACGTGTTTTTTACGGTGTTTCTCCTCAGCGGGGTTCTGACAAAGCTCCCTGTAGTAAAATTGTCATGAAAAGCTTCTCGAAATTGGCCGTTCGGAACCGGCAATAAACTGTAGGTCCCTTTCACCTATGTGAAAATGAAATCACACACAACATGGGTGATTGAGAGAAGCTCGGCTCAGGTTCTTCATGGACTGTAACACCAACATACACACATAAATTACTTACTTACTTACTTACTTACAGAGGTGGCGCTACAGTCCGTGGTGAAACTGGGCCTCAACCAATAAGCGTCTCCAGCTGGCGCAGTCTTTGGCCAGCTGTTTCCAGCGCCGCATGCCCAGTTGGTTAAGGTCCCCTTCCACCTGCGTGCGCCACCGTTGATGCGGGCGTCCTCTGCCGCGCCTTCTTTCCGGGGTGGATTCGAAGACTCTTCGGGTCGGAGCTGTATTTTCCATGCGCTCTACATGGCCTAGCCACCTTAGACGCTGTATCCGTAGACGTCGTACCAGGCCGATGTCGCTTTACAACCCGTACAGTTCTTCGTTATATCTTCTCCTCCATACACCGTTTGAACAAACGGGACCGTAGATAGGGCGCAGAATTTTCCTCTCGAAACGACCAAGGGCACCTTCCTCCGCTTTTGTTAAGGTCCAAGCCTCTGCGCCGTAAAGGAGGACTGGGATGATCAAGGGGTTATATAGCGTCACCTTGGTTTTCCGAGAGAGGGCTCTACTTCTCAATTGCCTCTTGAGGCCAAAGAAACAGCGGTTAGCACGAGTGATTCTGCGTTTTATCTTAGCGTCGGTGTTGTCGTCGCTGTTCATCAGTGAGCCAAGGTAGACGAATTCCTTGACCACTTCAAAGTTGTATCCGCCCATGGTGACGTTCTGGCCAATACGTCGGTGTTGTCCGTCTTTTTTAGATGAAAGCAGATATTTGGTTTTACCCTCATTAACCTTGAGACCCATCTTAGCGCTTCTACCTCACTGCTTACAAAGGCCTCATTGACGTCTCGCTGTGTCCGTCCAATCACGTCAATGTCGTCGCCGTACGCAAGCAATTCCGTAGACTTGAAATAAATCGTACCTGTTGTGTTGGCCAGTGACTCTTGCACGATGTTGAAAAGTTGCACGACAGCGCGTCACCTTGCCTAAATCCTTTTTTAACATCAAAGGTCTTGGTTTGCTCATTACCGACCTTAATGGAGCAGCGAGAATTCTCCATTGTCATCCTGCACAGTCGGACGAGTTTGGCGGGGATGTTCAAACTAGACATGGCTTTGTATAGCTCATCTCTTTACACGCTATCGTATGCAGCCTTGAAATCGACGAAGAGGTGGTGAGTGTCGATTTGGTATTCCTGGGTCTTCTCCAAGATCTGCCGTAGCGTAAATATTTGGTCTATTGTGGATTTACCTGGCCTGAAACCACACTGATAAGAGCCGATCAGGTTATACACAAACCGTTCCAGGCGTTCACACAATACGGCAGAGAAGATCTTACATGCGATGTTAAAGAGACTTATTCCCCTATAGTGGGCGCAGTTATAGAGGTCTCCTTTCTTATGGACTGGGCAAACGATGCTGAGATTCCATTCGTCGGGCATGCTTTCCTCCGACCATACCTTGCAAATGAGATGGTGCATGCGCCTTACCAGCTCATCTCCAGCCGCCTTAAAAACAGACAGACCGTCTGCGCCCGCGGCTTTATTAGACTTAAGTCTTGATATCGCTGTTTTGACTTCGTCTAGGTCGGGTGGACTGAATTCTGTTACATTGTCGTCCATTACGAATGGCTCGTTCTGCCTTGCAGCGGTATCTTGTCTATCATCGCCGTTATACAGTCTGCAGAAGTAGTCTTTCCAAATCCTCAGCATCGACTGTGACTCTTCTACCAGTTCTCCATTTTCATCCCTGCAGGCCGCCGCTCTGGTTTTGTAGCCATGGCATGTTCATTTTACCTTATAGTAAAACTTACGGGCGTCATTCATCTCTCCATCTCCTCGATCTCACGCTTTCCGTGCTCTCTCCCCTTTCTTCAGAAAAGCATGTGTTCCTCTCTTCTCTTCTGCTCGTAGATTTCGCGAGCAGCTCTCGTCCGTTATTGCAGCATGACTTTATATGCCCCTTCTTTTGCTGCATGGGCTTGTTCGTATTGTTCATCGAACCAGGGGTTTCTAGGTAGTGGCGGGTGGTTTGAAACCCAGCACCTCTGAGGCAGCGTCTCTGACGGCGCTCTGGCGATGCGTCCATTCCTGATCTATTGTTTGTGCTGCTGTGGGCGGATTTTGAGAGAGCTTGGAGGAGACACGATCGGCAAAGATTCTGGTAGTCTCTTGCGATTGTAGCTTTCCGACGACAAACTTACGTAGTCCTACTCGACTCCTAAGCATTCTTGATATCTTCATTCGTACCTTGGCTACAACAAGGTAGTGGTCCAGGTCGATGTTGGCCCCTCGGAAGGTTCGTACGTCGAGAATACAGGAGGAGTGTCTGGCGTCGATCGCAATGTGATCAATCTGGTTGGCGGTCGATTGATAAAAAGACCGCCGGGTACCTTTGTGGATGTTGAGATGGGGGAATCGCGTGCTTGCTACCAGGAGGTTACGCCCCGCTAGGAAATCGATCAGCCTATGTCCGTTGTCGGATGTGGTGTTATGGAGGCTATGCTTTCCTATGATCGACTCAAATATGTCCTCTTTGCTCAGTTTTGCATTAAAATCTCCTAGAACTAGCTGGAACATCGGGCATAGGTTTGGTCTAGGAGATCGTAGAATTCTTCTTTGATTCCATCGTCCTTTTCTTCCATTAGGACGTGAACGCATATTAAGTAAATATTTCCAGCTATGTACGTAAATTGGTCACTTAAATTCGATACTAAGCCGCTTTGTTCTCCCAGATGCTTTGGAAAACAGATATACATATAGGTGCAATCAATGAGCACTTCAAGATTTTTCGAAATCAATTTGATCCTTGAGCTATTTTTAAATATTGAAATATTGAGACATGTCGAAAACCTGGACCGATTCGCTCAAATTCTGCTTAAGGAGGTTTTTCCTTGGAAAAGGCTTGTTTCATTTATTTTAAGCTCAACGGAAATGATAATAAAAACGTGTCTTTGAATGACAAAGTCCTGGATACGGCTTGATTGATCTCACAAAAAACTGTGTACATATTGGCGTTGACTTCAACGGAATCTACCAATCTTCATACCAAAATATCGGATTTTATACAAAATTTGAATAAAAAAAATTCTTTAATGCAAACTATTTAATCTATGCCCTTTCTCGCGTGGCTTCATAATTCCATCGGTGCAGAATTTCGGTGGCTTATCGACAAAACTTTACTTTTACAAGAAAGCCAAAGGCCTTGCAGGAGGCTTCAAAAAGGGCACCCTGGCTCTTCGAAACTGCGAGGGTAATCTTGTCACCGACCCGCAGGGAATAGTGGATGTATTTAAGCAGCACTTCCAGCAGCTGCTTAACGAGCATGACCAAGAGAGAGTGGTAGGGACTGAGGAAATCCCAACTCCAGCCGCTGAAGTAGTCCTCCCACCCAGCATAGAAGAAGTCGGCACAGCTATTCAGAAGCTGAAGAACAACAAGGCCGCAGGCTCAGATGGCTTGCCATCAGAGCTCTTCAAGGCTGGCGGCGATGTTCTGGTAGGGAGCATGCACCAGATCATCTGCAGAATTTGGGAAGATGAGAGCATGCCCGACGACTGGAATACCAGCTCTATATGCCCCATCCACAAAAAAGGCGATCCTACCTCTTGTAAGAACTATAGAGGTATATCCCTGCTCAATGTCGCATACAAGATCCTGTCCAGCGTATTGTGTGAACGTCTAAAACCATTTTGCACCGCACTAATCGGCAGCTACCAGTGCGGCTTCCGGCCCGGCAAATCAACCATAGACCAAATTTTCACACTTCGACAAATCCTGGAAAAGACCAACGAGTTTCAAATCGATACACACCATCTTTTCATCGATTTCAAAGCCGCATACGACAGCATTCATCGTGAAGCACTGTTTGGGGCGATGGCCGAATTCGGGATCCCGGTAAAACTGATCCAGTTGTGTCGCGCCACGCTAAAAAACACGCGATGCACCGTGCAACTCGGTTCTAGGACCTCGGAACCATTCGAAACATGCACCGGATTTCGGCAAGGAGATGCGCTGTCGTGTGACTTCTTCAACCTGGTGCTGGAGCAGATAGTGCGACGGGCAGGCGTCAACAGGGAAGGCACTATCTTTTACAAGTCTATCCAGCTGCTAGGATACGCGGATGATATCGACATCATCGCGTGTTCTCGCCGTGGCATTGTGGAAGCATTCACGGCGATTGAAGAACAGGCGAAACGAATTGGCCTTAAGATCAATGAGGACAAAACGAAATACATGCTGTCAAGCAAAAACCAATCCGTCGCTCACCACCTGGGACAAAACATAACAATTGACAGCTACAATTTCGAGGTAGTTAAGGAGTTTGTCTACCTCGGGGCAAACGTAAATTCCACAAATGACACCACAGTGGAGATCCGGCGTAGAATCGCCCTTGGCAACCGCTGCTACTTCGGCTTGTCCAAACAACTGGGGTCAAAACTCCTCACTCGAAAGACCAAAGTCATGCCTTACAAAACGCTCATTCTGCCAGTCTTGCTGTACGGAGCCGAAAGCTGGACGATAAGCAGGACAGCGGAGCTGATTTTGGGTTCTTTCGAAAGAAAAATTCTGCGCCGGATATTTGGTCCTGTCTGTGAGGAAGGTGAATGGAGAAGAAGACACAACCGCGAACTCTACGAGCTGTACAACGATGTGGATGTAATCCGGAAGGCAAAGATCCGTCGACTACACTGGCTCGGCCACATCGAGCGCATGGACATCAACGCTCCAGCTAAGAGGGTCTTCGACTCCGAGCCTCCTGGTTCGAGAAGAAGAGGAAGACCGAACCTCCGGTATAAAGACCAAGTAATCGCGGATGTAAGACATCTTGGTCTTGACAACTGGAAGCAGCGTGCCCGGGACCGTCAAGGATGGAAGGCAGCTATAGCTCAGGCTCAGATCCTCCATGGATCGCAGGCCTGATAAGTAAGTAAGTAAGTAAGTATCGACAAAACACTTGGACAAGTAATTTTCCACGGCTGTCGGCCGGTACGTCTTTGACCCCGGGATCGAGCGAACCACTTCTGCGCCCGGTGTTCACTCATAGTACTCTTCATTCATTCATTCACTAATTTATTACGATTCAAGAAAATTCGTACAAGTAAGACATGTGTCTTTTATAGTACATGGTAGTTGTTCAGAACTAAACAGCCACCTTTATTTTTATAATGTAAACACATAGGAGCGAGCAAACAGAGCAAAGAAGTTGATCGTGTTTAACATGGCAAACGCCAGCTTCGATCTCTGTCCCTGCTCAATCCAAGTAGACACACAGCCTCCGCGCACCATACAGAATGGGGTAGCAGCAATACAAATAAACGAGGTGAGTCACTTTTTGAATTTTTAATAAGTAATACACTCCACGTTGCCAATAGAGGCATCAAACTCACATTCATAAACGCGGTTAGAGAAAAGGTACTTGACCTCAACTTCGCTAGCTATTTTGTCTCAAATGTGATTGGGGACTGGCATGTCTCCAATGAAGCCTCACTGTCTGATCACCAGTATATCAGATTCAACATCTCCGGTGAGGTTAATGAGGCTGAGCCTGCACATCAACCCAAACGAACGAATTGGGCTCGGTTCCAAACTCTACTCGCCGCTAAAGAGTATATGCTTCTTACGTCGATTGAATCGACAGACGATATCGACGAAGCGGCTTACCAGCTCAATGCAGCACTCATCTCATCCTTCAGAGACAGCTGTACACCCAGGTCAACTACACACAAACGGTGTGTGTCCTGGTGGAATACTCAGCTTGAGTCCCTAAGGAAGCAGGTGAGATCGCTGTTTAACAGAGCTAAGTGGTATAATAGTTGGACTGATCATAGATCTGCTCTAACTAAATACAACCTCGAATTGAGGAAATCCAAGGGAACGTCTTGGAGAAAACATTGCGAAAACATAGACTCGCTTCCAACTGCGGCCCGACTCCACAAAGCACTATCTCGAGAGCACACAAATGGGCTCGCGCTGCTTCTCAAATCAGACGCCACCTTTACCGTCAATCGCAGGGAAACCCTGGAGACCTTGCTTGAGGTGCACTTCCCTGGTTCTACTCCTTACTCGATGTCCTCTGACGATCAAATTAACGTCATAGATAACATCGACGGTAGAACAAATAGTGTAAAGTTATGCAAAAAAGGACTGAACGCGTCGACTGTACAAAATGGACTGAGCAACAGTTTATTTAGTTAAGTCGGTATAGAGAGTACATTAGAGTAGTACATGGTAAAATTCGAGATAGCTAGTCTTTGTGTATGTAAAGCTTATTGTCTATTACTAGTATATTTTAAGTAGATAACGCATGTATTTTATATAACACAATTCAACACTCCAACTTTTTATATAAATTACAAAAGAAATAGATAAATGAATTCATTGCAAGAATTAAAATAAAATAAATAAACTTTTCTTTAGGAAGAGCTTTTGTAAAAATATCTCCAACTTGTTCAGAGCTTGGAACATAACGAATTTCAAAAAAACCTTCTTTGAGCTTCTCTCGAATATAATGAACACGTACATCTATATGTTTTGTCCTGGCGTGATATTCAGGATTTTTCGCTAGCTTGATGGCTCCCTGGTTGTCTACGTACAACACAGGTTGTAGATGAATATTTGGTAGCAATTCCTGGACAAACATTGTGAACCACATCAACTCCTTGACTGTTTCTGAAGCAGCTATATACTCAGCCTCTGTTGTTGATAGAGCGGTGCATTGCTGTCGTCTTGAAGACCAAGATATGGGACTCCCACCAAGAAGTACTATATAGCCACTGGTAGAGCGACGCGTTTCAAAATCGCCAGCATAATCGGCATCGCTATAGCAAGACAAAGAAAAGACATTACTATGTTTAAAATGTATACCAAAGTTTTTGGTATGCTTCAAGTATCTGAAGATGCGTTTCACTGCCTTGATATGTATATCGGATGGATTGTCCAAGTGTCGGCATACAGCTCCAACTGCATAGGCAATATCCGGTCTGGTTGCCAACATCAAGTACATAACACTTCCAACTGCCTCACGAAACGGAAATACAATACTTCTTGACGAAACCATGTCTGTAGAAGTTAGCTTGGAGTTGGTGTCGCAGGGCGTTGAAACAGGACAGCAATCTAGCATTCTAAATTTTGTTAATAAACGTTCCACGTAGCATGATTGATTTACGTATATTGACCCATCCGGTTTATGTAAAATCTGAATTCCTAAATACACACTGGCATCGCTGACTTTGATTTCGAAGTACTTTTGTAGTTGACTTATCGTTTCCAACGCATCCCTCATATTACTTGCGGCGATAAGTCCATCGTCGATATAGAGCGCAAGAAAGATCTTCTGTGACTGCTGTCGCAGACAAAATACGCAGGGATCTGTTTTAGAAACCTCAAAATTCAGGCTAAGAAGCAGCTCGGTAAATTTTAAATTCCAGCATCTCGAGGCTTGCTTCAAGCCATACAAACTTTTGAGCAATCTGCATACTCGACCGGAATTATCATCGTACCCAGGAGGCTGAGCCATGTAAATCTCCTCCTGTAGATCACCATTAAGGAATGCTGTCTTTACGTCAAATTGTTTGAGTTTTAAGTTCTCTTGTGCGGCTATGGCTAGAATACCACGAATTGAAGTGAACTTCGCCACTGGACTAAATGTTTCTTCGTAGTCCAAACCATGCTGCTGACTAAAACCTTTAGCCACGAGTCGAGCTTTAAAACGGTTAATTTGATTCTGTGGAGAAAACTTGGCTTTGAAGACCCACTTACACCCAATTACCTTCTTATTTAATGGTGGTTCTACGAGGTCCCATGTCTTGTTCACCCGATGTGATAGAATCTCTTCGTCCATGGCCGCACGCCAGTTTTCTGCTTCTTCAGACCGCAGAATTTCTTCAAAAGATGTTGGTTCATCACTACAGCTGACAAACGCATAACCCTTCATTGCATTGACAAACATACTCGAACTCGGACTTGAAGATTTCGCCTGACTACGAAGTTTCATATGGAATCTGTCTGGTGTGCTGGTATCTTTGGGCAGTAGTTTGTGTTCTCCTTCATCTAGGTCCTTCCCTTCGTCGTCGACTCCTTCTAACACTCGCGAGTAGCTCTCAGATGTACTGGGTGGTACAGGTTTCAACTGAACAAGTGAATGTTCCTTGAACAAGACGTCTCTGGTTACTTCTATCTTATTCGATTCCTTAAACCAGACTCGAAATCCTTTCGTATTTTCAGGGTATCCGACAAAAATGCCAAGTCTCGATTTTCTGTCCCACTTCTGGCGCTTTTCTTTGGGAATGTGGACGTACACCTCACTTCCGAATATCTTAAGGTTATCAATTGGTTCTGTTTCTTGATACCATAGCTCATAGGGGCTTTTTCCGTTCATAGGACTGGGGCCAAAGCGATTTATTAAGTAGACCGCCGTATTCACTGCCTCCGCCCAAAGCCTTTCCGGCAGAGCTTTAGAATGGATTAATGTTCTCGCGATTTCTGTTATATACCTCATATCCCTCTCTGCCCTTCCATTTTGCTCTGGGTTGTAGGGAACAGTCGTTTGGTGACGGACCCCTTGCTTTTCTAAAAACGATTGAACTTGTTTATTCTTATACTCGAGACCGTTGTCTGATCTCAGGGTCTTAATGGTTCGATCGGTTTCCCTTTCAACTTTGTTGAAAAACTTCTCTATCAATTCAGGGACTTCTGATTTGTTTTTGATGAAGTAGACGGTTCTGAAATGAGAGAAATCGTCTTTGAAAAGCAAAAAATACCTTGAGCCTCCAATTGAGTTCTCTTGCATAGGACCACAGATATCAGTGTGTATCAATTCAGCTACTCGCTCTGCTCTCGAACTGCTCTTCACAAAAGGCAAACGATGCATTTTACCCAATGCACAGGAGTCACAAAAAAAGTTCGGGTTGTCAGCAAATTTGATTTTTCGCTGGTTTAAACTACTTCTCGTTTGGTTGATACTCAGATGTCCGAAACGCTGGTGCCATATCTCAACACTCTCAGGAACGGTTAAAATATTTGCGGATTCCTTTGGCAAAATCACTTTGAAATGCATTTTATATAATCGGTTACACCTCTGGCCGACTGCAACAACAATTCCATTTTTGGAAATTTCGCAAAAATTGTTATCGGAAAACAACTGGTAATTTTTATCTAAAGCACTGCCACACGAGAAAAGGTTGACCTTGATATCTGGAACGAAATATACATTTACTAATCGTTTTTGCTTCCAATAAGATTTGTCAAACGCCAAAATATTTATTGTTCCTTTGCCATACGCCATGATTTGCTGACCGTTTCCTATGGTTATAGGCATAGGCAACTCTAAATCCGAATATTCGCTAAACCACTCGCGGTGAAAAGTCATGTGCTCGCTAGCACCTGAATCCATGAACCATTCATCCACAGATTCATAATTTTTACTTTTGCTTACACCAGCCTCGCACACTAGAGCTTCACAGGATGACGAAATGTCCTCATATTTATTGGCAAAATTCAAACGCTCTTTTAGTTTATACTTATTTGGACAACTTATTTTCCAATGTCCATATTGGTGACACTTAAAACATTTTCCCGGTTTTTTCTGCTTATGCTGGTCGTTATGTTTTCGTTGTTTTTGTACAACTAGTGCACTGCTCTCCAAGCAGTTGGAAGAGGATGGCTGTAGTATGTTTAACCGCGCTTCTTCCATTATTAACCTTGAGGTTAGATTTCCAATGGTCTGCTGATCTAATGCCGTTGACTGCCATGCACTGAAGAAATGGGCAAACTGTTTCGGTAACGTCATCAATATTTTAGTCGTGAGCATAGAAATGGAAACCGTTTCTCCAGCGTCTTTTAATTGTTGTGCCATAGTTTCAAGCTTACTGATGTGTGTGGCTACGTCATCATGCGGATTTTTTTCATAGCTGAAGAAGCGTTGTTGTAACATATTAATGCTGGTTGTTGTTTTATGTTCGTATACAGACAAGAGCTTGGACCACATTTCTGCGGATGTAGAGCAATTAAGAATATGGATCAATGCTTGTCCCCCAACTGTAGTCGCTATAATTTTTTGAGCTTTCCTGTCATTCTGCAACCATTCCAGGTGTTTTTCCTTGTTTTCCTTCGTATCATTAATTGAGCTAGAATCTTCCCCTGTAACCACCTCAAATAAATTAGCTGCATTTAGCAGAATTTTTATTTGAAATTTCCACGTTGTCCACTGCTCTGCACACAGCAACTTATCAATTTTTACTAACTCACTATCCATATTTCTGTCTCTTATATTGCGCTCCCGTAAAACCTATCGCGAATCTGAAACTAGCTACGTACTTTTAATTTCTCACGAATTTTACAAGCGATCAAACGGAAATATAATGAGTTTTTTTCTTTATAAATTACGTCCTGGGCCCATAACCTGTAAAGTTATGCAAAAAAGGACTGAACGCGTCGACTGTACAAAATGGACTGAGCAACAGTTTATTTAGTTAAGTCGGTATAGAGAGTACATTAGAGTAGTACATGGTAAAATTCGAGATAGCTAGTCTTTGTGTATGTAAAGCTTATTGTCTATTACTAGTATATTTTAAGTAGATAACGCATGTATTTTATATAACACAATTCAACAAATAGCCTCTCTGGTAGACACTTCAGCCCTGACAGGATTAAATGGGCAATTGGTTCATTCAAACCCTACAAGGCTCCAAGGACGGTGTCTTTCCTGCGATCTTACAGAAAGGCTTGAATACAATTCTACCACCACTGATAGTTCTTTTTAGGTCTTGCTTCAACCTGGGATACACACACCAAATTTGGAGAGAGGTCAATCTTCCCAAAGATTGGGAAACCAAGTGAGCAACCTAAATCCTATTGCCCTATCAGTTGAACTTCGTTCTTTCAAAAACAATGGAGAAACTGATAGAGCTCCATATTAGAGGTATACTGGAAAATCAGATACCTCTGCATCCCAACCAGTATGCATATCGCAAAGAGCGATCTACCGAGAATGCACTACACCACTTGGTTTCACATAAAAGGAGATCGCAATCTGCGCCTTCCTCGATATAGAGGGAGCCTGCGATAATACTGGCTATGATTCGATCACCACTGCACTATCTTGCAGGGGTGTGGACCATCCCCCTAATTACTAGATTAGGGCGATGCTAAATAGCCATATTATATCAGCCACAAGCGGAAAGGTCTCAGTGACAGCAACGGCGGTTAGAGGATGCCCACAAGGGGGGTCCTCTCACCACTGCTTTGGTCGATAGTCATCGACGATCTACTACGCAAGCTAACCACTTGAGGTCATCGGATATGCTGATGACCTAGTAGTCATTGTTACGGGCAAGTTCGAGATCATTGCCTGTGAGCGCATGCAGCTTACGCTCAAACTTATCTCTGACTGGTGTGGCAGAGAAGGTTTATCTATTTACCCAAATAAGACAATCTTAGTCCCATTTACAAAGAAGAGAAAGGTACAACCCTGCTCAATCTTACTAAATGGCACACGCATAGGATTTTCGGTGGAAGCAAAGTTTCTGGGTATTGACCTAGACCGTAGACTCAACTGGAACTCCAATATGAGAAATGAAGTCATGTAAGCGACTAAGGTTGAGAGCACCGTGGCGCAGTGGGTAGTGTGTTGGCCTCTGACGCCGATGACACGGGATCGAATCCCGACACAGCCATGTCATCGGACGTGTTTTTCACGGTGTTTCTCCTCAGCGGGGCTCTAACAAAACCCCCTGTAGTAAAATTGTCATGAAAAGCTTCTCGAAATTCGCCGTTCGAAACCGGCAATAAACTGTAGGTCCCTTTCACCTATGGGAAAATTAAACCACACACAACATGGGAGATTGAGAGAGAAGCTCGGCTCAGGTCCTTCATGGACTGTAACGCCAACATACATACATACAAGCGACTAAGGCCATGTGGGCCTGTCGACGCACCTACGGTAAAACTTGGGGACTTAAACCTAAGGTAGTCAACTGGCTATACACCGCGATAGTCAGGGTCCACCGTATGGTGGACAAAAGTTGAGCAAAAAACTACAATTGTTAAGCTTCAACGCCTTCAGAGACTAGCGTGTCTCGGCATCACAGGCGCTATGCCAACCTGCCCCACGGCAGCCCAAGAAGCACTCATTGGACTCACTCCATCGCACCTTTTTATCAAAAAGGTGGCATTACGCAGTGCAATCAGAATTCTCTGCTCGGGAACAAATATGCTATGAAGACCCGCAGGCCACATGTCCATATTACAACACCTTCCCGAGCTGGATATGATTATTATAGTCTCGGACGCACCTTTGACAAGAGATTTGAGATACTGATCCCAAACCGCTGAGCATGGGAAAACCGTGATCCCCTGCTAAATGTCAAAGGCCTTAGGTGGTACACGGAAGGCTCCAAGATGGCTTTTGGCGTTGGCGCCGGCGTCTTTGGACGAAAACGCAAGATCTCGAAGGCCCTGGGAATAGGCCCCAGCATCTTCCAAGCAGAGCTGCATGCCATCCTAACATGCGTCAATCTAAATCTCGAGATCAAATCAGAGATCAACATACTCTCTGATAGCCAAGCAGCGATTAAAGCGCTTCGTTCGTACTCAAAAAGTAAGTGGGAAAAATTGCAACACCTGTCCTTTTGGAACAGCGTTCGGGGACTCCGTCAATCTAAACGACTTATACGGCCCCTAAACAAGCTCCCTATTGACATACTCATACTCAATAGGGTGGATATCAGAAGACTAGTCAGCTATCTAACGAGACACTGCGGTCTGAGATTTCATCTAAACAAAATTAACCTCTCGTCTGAAACTGAGTGTCGGCTCTTGAGGACGAGGAGACGGCAGAACACATACTGTGTGAGTGTGCTGCTCTCTGCCATCTAAGGAAGCGTATCCTTCTCAGTGAAGTTATGACTCCTGAGGGGATCACCCCGGCTCCTACGAGAAGCATTCTCAACTTCATCAAAGAAGTGGAGAGGCTACTCGGCTAATCGGTTAGCAGCACAATAGACCTGCAAAGGTCGCAGTGCCGTATTGCTAATGGTAGCACTAGCCCCATATATAAAAAAAAAAAAAAAAGGCCTTCACGTGGCCCCCCCTTAATAGCTACCCTGGCTCCCGCCAGATAGTGAACCAATGTGTTTAGCGACCCAACCCCTTGTTCCTGGGGAAAGAGGAACCTGGCCCTACAGGTTGGGGGTTGTGCTTATGCGTAACATCCCTATCATGTAAAAACCCAATCCTCTTAAGACCGATGTCGTTCTCTTCACGAGAAGGAGGAAAAATACTGATATGACCAAAAGGCACTTCCATCTCGATATCCAAGGAGGCGAAATAGCTGGGGGTCATCTTAGATAGCAAGCATCCCTGGTCAAAACATGTTGAGTCAAAAACCACCAAAGTGCTGTCAGCTTTCAGGCAATGCGAAGGAGCTTTTGGCAAGACATGGAGTCTATCGCCGGCAAAGGTCTTTTGGATCTACACGGCAATGATAAGACCTATAATCTCATATGCATCGGTTGTCTGGTGGAACAGACTAACACGCCAACACGTCGTAGCCTCTTTCACCAAACTTCGAAAAACGTTTTGTCTCGCTTGCACGGGGTTTTCTGAACTACGCCGTGCCGGGCGCTGATCAAGATGCTATGATGAACCTTACACCCCTTAATATATTTATCAAAGGGTGTCTGCCTTCCGACACATTGACACCCGTTATCCTTTACTTTGCTTGCTTTCAAGACATTACAGTCAGAGCCAAGCTTCTCTCAATTTGCGTGTATTTTTTTTTTTTTTTTTGTTGTACACAAGTGAAAGGAACCTACAGTTTAATGCCAACTCCGGGCGGCTTGATTCGAGAAGCTTTTTCGCGGCAAGTATACCGGGAGGTTTTGCCAGTACCCTGCCGAGGAAGGACGCAGCGAAATAAACATTCGATGGCGTTGGTGTTATCGGGATCCAAACTCGCTCATCGTGCGTCAGAGTCCTACACACTAACCACTGCGCCACGGTGCACTCCTTTAAGAGTCGAGCTTCACTGGCGGGCTGGCTCTGGCTGGATACTGAACCTGGAAGGGATAGTCTTCGCAATTTCACGGATGGCTCCAGGTCTTGGGGGTTCCGGTGCTGGGGTCTTCTTTGAGCGCGAAAACATCCGACTGCACTTCTCGTTAGGAAAATATGCGTCTGTTTTCCAATCAGAGATATGCGAAATCCTAATGACCATGCACTATGTTGGGAAGCACAGGTGGAGGGGGGAAAAGCATATGCGACTGCAGTGACAGCCAAGCTGCACTCAAAGATGTGTGCAACCCCCCAACTAGCTCCAAATTAGTGCATGAACTCAAGTCCTTCTTGAACAGAGTCGGTAGACTAAATTTGTTAAGGCTTGTATGGCTTCCAGGTCATTCTGGGATCCCAGGAAATGAAATCTCTGATGAACTCGCCAGAGTGGGTTCAGAGGAGAGCTTCTCAGGACCTGAACCCGCTTTAGGTCTACCTGCGTCCACGGTCAATTCACATATTAACGACTGGGTGTTTAATACATATAACCGTAGATGGAGGGATTATCCAGGTTGCAGAATGACTAAACGCGTATGCGCTGATGTCTGCAAGAAATCCGCAGCATTCCTCCTGTTTTTAAGGAGAATCGACTGCAGAAGACTTGTGGGACTCATTACGGACCACTACACTTTTGCTAAGCATCTCTGCGTGTGAGACGCCTAGCTAGGCTAGTTGGGTGCCCTATTGACATAAGGTAAGCTTACCTAGACTACGAGGAGTCCATTGTGCCCATTTTGAAAAAACTAACCCGAGGGGAACCTGTTAGTTGCCCGCTGAGCTGAACCACTCAGATTAAATTAAGAATCTTAGCAGTTTGTTGAAGACACAACCACGAACTCTACGAGCTGTACCAAGATGTGGATGTACTCCGGAAGGCAAGGGCCCGTCGACTACACTGGCTCGGCCACATCGAGCGCATGGACATCAACGCTCCAGCTAAGAGGGTCTTCGACTCCGAGCCTCCTGGTTCGAGAAGAAGAGGAAGACCGAACCTCCGGTATAAAGACCAAGTAATCGCGGATGTAAGACATCTTGGTCTTGACAACTGGAAGCAGCGTGCCCGGGACCGTCAAGGATGGAAGGCAGCTATAGCTCAGGCTCAGATCCTCCATGGATCGCAGGCCTGATAAGTAAGTAAGCAGTTTGTTCAACTTAATGTCTCTTGCCTCCTCTAAACCCAAGAAGAAGTTACGTTCCCGAGGAACGTAAATCTTTTCGGGCCAGTGCAGGACATTCACACAGTAGGTGACGAATGAATTCTTTTTCCTCTTCGCCCCTACAGCTTCTGCAAAAATCGTTGTAAGGCTGGCCTAGTTTAGCTAGTCATATCATGCAGTGTCCATTGAGGGTACCGACTACCAGTCGTATATTCCCTCTACCAAGATTTAGCAGACTTTCCGGCCTTTTTTTGTTATAGACCTAGTAGTTCCGCCCCTATTCTCTGAATAATGTGCTGAGTGGCGTTCTAGCATCAGTTGATATCTACGAAGTATCTGCAACTGATCCCAGTCTGGTTAGTTCGTCCGCCTTCTATTTTTCGGAAATATTCACATGCCCTGGTACCCAGCAGATGGTTACCTCATTGACATCCGATATTTCTTCTAGTTTCTCTTAACAGAGTTTTACGAGTTTGGATCTTATTCATGTTGCTTGCAGAGCCTTAAGAGCCTTAATGACTGCCAACATAGATTTTGATTCTCTTACCTGGGAAATTCTCCCTAAGAATCAGATCCGCGCCTTTTTTGATTGCGAAGATCTCAGCCTGGAAGACGCTACAGCCATCATCAAGTCTGTAGGAATGACGCGCTTCCTGAGGTTCGAAGAAGACTCCGGTTCCTGTACCGGTATCCGTTTTGGATCCGTCGGTATAGATTGCCAGTTCCTCTTCCGTGTTTACCATACCACCGGCCCATTCCTCCCTGGAAGGAGTCCTAACAGAGAATCTCCTCTCACAGTAAGAAAGTGGGGTGGTATAGTCCGTTTCGGTTGCTGACCTCAGGGTAGCCCATTGATCCAGGATTGATGCGTGGCCATGCGAACATCTTTTCCAAAGACTAGATTCTTGCATCCTTAGCGCAGCCCTGGCTGCAATGCTTTCACAGTACATGTCTAGTGGTGGAAGGTTCAGCATCGCTTCAAGGGCCGCTGTTGGTGTGGATATCATAGGTCCGGTCACCGCCAAACAGCCAGCCCAATGAATCCTTGTAAGACTTTGAAGGTTGCATTTCTTCTCAAGTGCTTTCCACCATTCAATTGATCCATAGATTAAAATAGGTCTTACCACCGCGGTGTACAGCCAGTATATCACCTTTGGTTAAAGCCCCATGTCTATCCGAAAGCTACTCTGCACGAATATAGTGCCGCGCAAGCTTTCTTGGGTCTTTCATTTATGTTGTCCTTCCAGCTAAGCTTGGAATCTAGAATTATGCCAAGATACCTAGCGGATTTGCTTGGAATCAGGTCGATACCATTTATACGTGGATATGTATACCTTGGTATTCATCTTTTTCTTGTGAAGAGAACTATCTCAGCTTTAGTTGGATTTACCCCTAGGCCTCGTTCCCCGACCCAGTTATTCACCAATAGCAGCGCATAACTTAGTTTTTCACTGAGGACCTGAGAAAATTTCCCAGGTACCAAGATGGTAATGTCATCGGCATAGGCCGTGACATTAAAACCCTGCGTCTCCAGGAGCTTTAGCTATTTCGTCGACTACGAGGAGCCATAGGAGAGGCGATAGAACACACCCCTGTGGTGTGCCTCGGTTGACTCTCACCCTTCCATTTGCTCCTCCTATCGACGAGTTTACTATACGAGTACTTAACATTTGTTCAACCCATCTACAGGTTCCTGAGTTTATGTGGGCCATCCGTAGGCTGGTCATTATTGCCTCGGTACTGACGTTATTGAAGGCACCCTCAACATCTAGAAAAGCCCCCAGGGCATATTCTTTGTCATTGAGTGCCTTTTCTATCGTATAGACCACCCTGTGAAGGTGCGTTATGTGATTGTGATAAGTAGCTATCACCAATCTCATCTTTTATGTATATGTCGATTAGTTGTCGATTAGTCGTTCCAGTCTTTTCATTAGGAAGGAGGATAGGCTGATAGGTCTATACTCCTTTACCGTGGCATGGTTAACCTTCCCTAACTTGGGTATAAACACCACCCTAACCTCCCTCCATGGTTGTGGGACATAAGCCATCTTGAGACACCAGCAGTATATGCGTTCCAGCCAGGGGATGATAAGTTCCCCTGGTTCTTGAAAATGTTCGGGTATATACCATCTATTCCTGGCGACTTGTAGGGGTCAAATGATTTTACCGCGAACAGAATTTTTTCGTTAGTAACGATCTTATCGATTATTATCGATTAGGGAAGTGACACTTTGCGGGGCGTCAAGCATGCTTTCGTTTGAGTCTGTCCAGCTACCATCAGATTTTCTGATAGAAGAAAACTGCGTGGGAGCCTTGGCAAGGATCTTTCTCAGAAGAGCGGCATCCGTACCTGATTCGATAGACCCGCAGACATTTCTCCACGAGCTCTTTTTAGCGAATCTAATTTTCTTTTTGAGTCGCTTAACATTATCTCTGTAAGTTGACCATTCGATGGAACCTTCTTTAGCGAGGTTCCAACTATGTCTGGAGATACGTAGCCGCTTTGCTATTTTAGCGTTCCACCATGGCGGGTAGTTCTTTTTATCTGGTTTTTTGATGGGGCAAGATCTCTCGAAGGACCGGTTTAGCTTATCGGTTAGGTTCAGTATCATCTTATCGATGTCTTTTGTGGAGTTGAGATTTCCATTCAGAGGTCGAATTAGGGTTTTTCCCAATTCCATATTGAACTTTTGCCAATTCGCCTTCCGCGGATTCCGAAAGACGTTGCCATCAGTTACGCACCGATTCAGATCAAAGAGTATCCAGCAATGGTCAGAAAGTGACGCTTTTTCGGACTCTCTCCAGTTTTAGACCTTTGCGCTCCCGTTTCCATGTACTAAAGTTACGTCTATAACCTCCCTTCTATTTTTAGTAATGAAGGTGGGTGAATTACCACGATTATATATAATTAGGTTAGTATTAAGGACATAACTGAACAAAGCCTCACCCCTACTATTTGTGCTAGTGCTACCCCATGATGGGCGTTAGTATCACACCCTAAGACTTAGTTCTTTTTACCTTGTTCGGTCATTGAGACCAGTTTCCTTACTCCTTCCGAGGTAACGTCCGTGCCTTCGGCATATGGTAGGTAGACTGACGCCATCGTGAAGGTACCATCTTTTCCTTTGACTTTCACAACCGTCTGATCGCCCGAGTTGGAATTGGTTAGCATTAGTGTGTGGAGTTCTTTCCTGGCAACAATACAAGTCCTAACTTTGGCTTCTTTACCATTGTAAAACGTTTTGTACTTAGGTGACTCTAGTCCTTTTACCCGATTGTGGAGGATCCATTGTTCCTGGACTAGGGCCAAGTCAAGCCGATCCCTATTGAGGAGCAGCATGAGGTTTACTGAGGCGGCTTTACTGCGGTGGAGGTTTATTTGTACTAACTTTATTGCTTGTAGTATCCTTTTCCACCTCCACCGGTGCCACCTCGCGGGGCCGCGCCTTCTTCGTAAGTCTCAAGAGAAACTCACCGGCTCCGAAGAACAAGCGCATAACCTTTTTTTTGCCTTAGAATCTCCGGTGGATTCTCTTAAACGAACATGATAATTGTCGTGTCATTTCCGTTGCTTTCCAAAGCCACAACCTCCCACCCAGTCATCCATAGGGACCGCTGGGTTTCGTACTATTAGAAAGCCGAGAATCTCCTCTCTCTTCATCCCCATATCCGGTACATTCATTTTGGCCATAGGGCTCTCCGGTATATTGTCCAGGGGAATTGACTTTTGTGCAGCTCGTTCCCAAGCCTTAAGACTGAGAACGACTTTTGAGGCGAAGTCATGCGAGAACTGGTATTTGCAGTCTAGTCTGCTTATGCCCCGCTTCCAGTTCGTGAGGCCAAACGTTGGTGCAGGCTTCCCAGCTTTCCCCCGAATGTGGTCGGAGATCGCTTTAGCCAGAGCTTTTTCGATCATCTTCCCCTGTTCGAAGGTGTAATGGCTGCTCGGCTTCCCGCAACACACTACAGCAAGCTTAGAGCATTACGGATAGCCCCGCTAAACTGCGCCGCACTATTGACCTTCGCTCTCTTCGCTGAGTTGTTGGCCTCTTCCTGGGTGTGGCATCCAAAATGACTGCGAATAATTAAAACAACCGCCCGGTTCCAGGTCAACAATACAAGTGTCTTTATTGAACTCCAAGTTGTCATGACAACATGACAACTACATGACAACTTCACATGTACAGTCAAGTCTCTTAAAATAGAACATATACACATTAATGTATGATAAATGGATATACATACATTATATGCTACATCTCCCCTACCAGTTCGAAACATATTTCATTAATATTATTATAATGTATATTAATTCAGATTTTACAATATTCATAATTCTTAATTATATATTGTTTAATACAAGGTAATTCATTTCATATATATATATATTTTTTTTTTTTTTTTTTTTTTTTTTTTTTCAGTTATATAATAATATTAGAAGTGATATAAATATATAAATTTGGTATATGTGTATTTGAGTATAAAAAGTATGTAGTAAATATAAACGAATTCATTATGTATGCATTAATTTCAATGTTATGTTCAAACACAAATTCAATTTAATTTATATACAGTTCCCGATCTTGTACGTGATGGACTATGATTTGCATTTGAATTAGTCACACTATTTCCCGCATTGTTGTTGTTATTTGGTGTTACAATAGTTTTTCCAATTTCATGTTCATCAATTATATGATCAAAATAATTACTAAATGAGTTATTTTTAATTATTCCTTTACTCCCACAGCTTCTAAGAAATTTAGAGTTTCTTCCATAGTCTTTGTTTTTTGAAGGAACAAAAACAGTATAAGACCTAGGCTGATTAAGTTTTTTCCTTATGTATCCTATTTCCCAGTTATTTCCTATTTTACAATAAACCCTTTCATTAATATCAAAACTTGTTTCTCGTCGTCTTGCATGTATATTGTAATATTTTTCATTTTGTAGCTGTTTATGTTTAATTGAATTTTTAATGTTTTTGTTACACCCTGATTTCAAAAGGGTTGAGTGAACAGGTATCTTTGTACGCAATCTTCTGTTCATTAAGATTTGGGCAGGTGCAACTTTTAAATGTTTGACTGGAGTATTATTATATTCTAACAGAGCTAAGTAAAATTCTTCCATATCAACTGATTTTTTAAGTAGGTTTTTTACAATTTGTACTCCTCTTTCTGCAAGTCCATTCGACTTTGGATAATGAGGACTACTGGTAATTATTTGAAAATTCCATTTCCTAGCAAATTCTCTACAAACAAATGAATTGAAAGGCATGTTGTCTGCAATAACAATTGCAGGAATACCTAGACGAGAAAAAAATTTACACCAACCTGCACATATATCAACTGCAGTTTTTGTTTTAATTTTTTCAATTTCGACCCACTTTGATAAATAATCTAATACTATAAGAAAACTTTCTTGATTCCATTCAAATATATCGCACCCTACTTTATTAAATGGCAATTCAGGTATTTCATGGCTAATCATTGGTTCGTCATAACATTCTGGTCTATATTGTACACAAGTCCAACAATTTTTAATATGGTTTTCTATGTCCGTTGACATTCCAGGCCAATAAAGTAGTTCCCGAGCCCTAATTTTGGTTTTAGTAATACCCAAGTGGGATTCATGAAGTTTGAGCAACATTTCGTTTTGTAATGATTTTGGTACAATTAATCTATGGCTTAAGAAAATCAAGTCGTTTTCAACAAATATATCAAATCTTTTTTGAAAATACGATTTTATGTTATCAGGAACTTTGTTTTTTGTTTTTGGCCAGCCTGATTTATAGATATTTAACAAATTTGAGAGAACGGGGTAATTTCTCGTCTCTTTTCGGAACAAATCTTGTTTTTCGTCACTTACATTTATTGATAGCACCATTTCAATTTTATTTTGTGCAATATCTTCTTTATCTAAAATAAAATTTCGCGAGAGGTAATCGGCTATATGCATATACCTGCCTGGCAAGTACTGCACTTCTATGTCGTAGTTAAACAAGAACAAACGCGTACGTCTCAATTTTGAAGACATTATTTTACCAACCTCTTTGTTCATTATTGCCTCCAATGGCTTATGATCACTATAAACTAAAACTTTATTTCCATAAATAAAATTGTGAAATTTTTTGCAAGCATATGCAACTGCAAGAAATTCCTTTTCTATGGGGGCGTACCCCATTTCGGTATTGCTTAAACTTCTTGAGGCATAGCAGATCGGTCTGTTGTCTTGTAAGAGACAACAACCTATACCAGCCTGAGATGCATCAGTTTGAATTGTAATCTTTTTTGATGGATCAAATGGTCTAAGGAATGGGATTTCTATTAATTTAGTTTTTAATATGTCAACACACTTTGTGTGACTCGGAAGCCATAGAAACTCAACGTCTTTTCGCAACAATTTTCTTAGCGGAGCAGTTAAGTTTGATAAATCAGGGATAAAACTTCTTAAATAATTAACAAAACCTAAAAACGCTTGCAAGTCTTTCTTTGAAGTTGGATATTTTAAATTTTGTATAGCTGCTATACGATTATCATCGGGTTTCATACCTTCTTTACTAAAAGTATGGCCTAAATATTTTACAAAATTTTGTCGAAATTGGATCTTCTTTTTATTAAATTTTATTCCTAATTTTCTTGCCCTTGCTAATACTTTTTCTAAATTCTTATCATGTTCCTCAACTGTTCGGCCATATATCAAAAAATCATCAATGTATATAATTAAACCTTCCAAATCTGCAAAATTTTCATAATTAAACTTTTGAAATATTTCCGGTGCTGTAGTTACACCAAAGGGCAAAACATTAAATTGGTAACAACCAAAGGGTGTTGAGAAACAACAATATTTTTTCGACTCCTCATGTAAAGGAACCTGCCAAAATCCTTCTTTAAGATCTAACACAGTAAAAAATTCTGAACCTGCTAGTTTTGTAGACACATCTTCTATAGTAGATATTAGGAATTGTTCTCTTTTAATAACTTTGTTTAGTTCTACTGGATCTAAACAAATTCTAAGTTGACCATCAGGCTTTTCCACTATTACCAAGTTATGAACCCAATCTCTAGGGCCCCTAACCTTAGAAACAATTTTCCTCATTTCCAAATCCTTAAGCGTTGATAGAAGTTTCCCTTTAATTTTCAATGGAATACGCCTCGGCGGGTTTGATTTCGGTACGGCATTATCCAAAATTTCAATTTTATATTTTTGTGGAAACTGCCCTCTTTCCTCAAATAGATCTTTGTGTATTTCTACTAGATTTTCTTTTGATTTTATCGATAATTTCAAAGAATTTACACTGTTTACACACCCTAATCTCACGAGACCTAAACGTACACAACTCTTTAAACCCAAAATTGGAACTAAATTGTTATTGCTTTCATTGTTATTCTTTATATCCTGAACTATGATGAAATCTTGTTTTAGTATAACATTCCTAAATATACACACCAAAGTTGTTTCACCTAAAGGGGTTATTTTGGGACTACCATATGGTTTTAAAACTATAGAAGTAGGCCTTATACTATTTTTATTCCTTATTTTACTATACCATTTAATTGGGATAATATTTACCTGAGACCCAGTGTCTATTTTGAATTTTAAGAATGAGTCTTCAACTCTTATTGTTTCTGTCCAAGAACTTTTCTTTTCTACCAACTGCAAACTGTCGAAAAAAAATAAGTTTTCATCACTTTTAACATCGGACGAATCGCGAATGCATCTCACATTACGTACTTTACAACAAATTGCGTAGTGGTTGAATCTACCACAATTATTACATTTTTTTCCTTGCGCTGGGCAAGTATATTTGGCATGGTTTAAATTACAAAAATTACATTTATTTTGTTGTGAGAATCTATCGTTATTGTTTACATTGCTTAGATACTTATTTTTCTTACTATAATCATACTTATTATTTTGTTTCATATTAACATTTCTATTTTTGTTACAATTTTGACTATCTCTATGATACGTATTTGTTGTTTTTCTTTCAAAAGAAGCGTTACTTGTATATTTTGGTTTTGTATGTGCTGGGCTTGTATTGATACCGTCTACACTGGAACTTGTTAAGGGACATTGGATTTCTTTCGTCTGCTTTTGAGCTACTTCTGCTGCACGGCATATTTCGACTGCTTTCTCTAAGTTCAATTCCGTGACACTCAACAGTTTTTCTTGTAGTCTTTTTTCGTTTGTGCCTAGTACAATCCTATCGCGAATTAAGGACTCTTCTAACGATGCAAATTCACAGCTCCTTGACAGTAATTTGAGATCCTTTAAGAAACTGTCAAATGGTTCCAAATTATTCTGGTTTCTACTAAAGAACTTAAATCTTTCATATGTTTGATTTTTTTTGGTATACAGTGATCATCAAATGCTTTCATCACTGCATCGATATTTTTTTATCCTCCTCTGACAAGTTGAAAGAATTAAATAAATCTAGCGCATCTTCTCCGACCATATTTAAAAATGTGTTAACCCTGATTATATTTTCTTTCACATTTACTCCAGCGGCGATTTCAAAAATAGAGTAATTCTGTCGAAATCTTCTCCAATTTTCCGCCAGGTTGCCCTCCAGTCTTAATGTCTGTATTCTTCGGACGTAATCCATGGTCGGTCTCCGATTAATTTAAATTTTGAATTCTTCAACGACTGCTATGTTTATTCACTTAAATGTCTTTATCAATTGATTCAAAATTAACTTTTGCACTTATTTTCCACAATAATATTAACTTTTGTTTAAGGATTATTCAGATATCTTGCGATTTATTTTTGCCGGCTGCGCCATGTGGCATCCAAAATGACTGCGAATAATTAAAACAACCGCCCGGTTCCAGGTCAACAATACAAGTGTCTTTATTGAACTCCAAGTTGTCATGACAACATGACAACTACATGACAACTTCACATGTACAGTCAAGTCTCTTAAAATAGAACATATACACATTAATGTATGATAAATGGATATACATACATTATATGCTACACTGGGATCTCACCTTTTTTGCCCAGACCCTTCCCTTTTCTTGGTAGCGGTCTTGCTAATTGCATCGATCGCAGTGGAAGTTGCCTAACCTGGAACCGTCTTAGCGACTTCGATCTTTGGTGCGCTCTTTCCACCCTTGCGTCGAGCCTGGGTGCCCCGGTTCGTCGTTTTCTTTTTGCTGGGTGCTTTTCAGGATCTTTTCCACCCTTTCTAGTTTTTCCACCATTGTCCGTTACCCCTTTGCCAATCTTTGGCTTTGTCAGGGCATCCTTGGCAACGGTTTCCTCAGCCCATTTGAGTTTTCTCTTCTCCAAATCGGAGAGCAGAGGAATACCCTTTTCTTCCAATACACGTTTAAGGTGTTCAGCTTTCCTGTATTCCGTAAGCCTTTGATTTCGCTGGGAAAGTTTTTCCCCCTTTTTGGCAATCTTGCCGTTTCCTTTGCTCTGCTGGACTGTCCCTTCGGGATCGGCGAGTAATTTCTCCTCCAATTCCCTCGAGATGTCCTCATCCTGGTCAGGGGCTACGTCGTTTAGTGCGTCTGCCACTGACTCAAGAGAGGGCTCTCCTTTCTCTTCAACTTTTTGTGTGTTTTTATTTATTTTTAAAAATTTGTTTCCACGACTTGGACGGAATCATGGGGTCCACTCCGACAGAGTCGCCGATTATCGGAGTAAGGCATTTATAACCTTAGGCCGCGCCTGGGCACCTAAGGGAGCTCGTTAACGGTTGGAAACAAACCCTCCAACCTTTCATCTTTGGGCACGGTTTCAATAAGCTCACAGCACCACTGGAATAGGGCTGACTACCTCTTAATGACTGGTATGGACACCATGTTGTTCAACATGGTAGCCCAGGCAAGTTTAAGCCCCAGCACGTCGTCAAGGTCGATAGTCACGCTGGGGAGTGAGACGCCTACCTGTACTGCCTACCTGTACTGCATGTTGCGAGGAGGATGACACTGCAGAGCATTTTCTCTGTGGCTGTCCCGCCTTTGCACCTGCACGGGGGCGCACCATTGGGGCCGACGTGGTCTGTGCCGAACCTTTTAGCCCTACATCAATGAAGCCTCTTCTCATTTTTCTCCAGAACAATGGACCAGTATTTCCGTGCTTGCGTCTGAGTGCTGAAGCCTTCAACAAAAAGAGAAAAAAGAAAAACATTTTGTAGACGAAAAAAAAAGATTTAACATTTCCTTGCCTTTTGAACACCTTTGTATGTGTTCGCGAATTTCAACTATTTATAATACATAATGTTGTCTATAGATTGGGTCATATGATGGGGTGATCGTACAGAAATCTCTCCACTAACAGAGATTAACGTTTATATAAAGAGATACTTGAATAAAGCAAAGATGTCTGTCTGTTACTAACAGCCGCTGTGTGCAGTGTTTTTTTTTTTTATTGAAGAAACGTCCTACAGTTTCAGAAATGGGATCACGTGCGTGTAACTTAACCAAAGTTCAATCGCAGTCAATATCGGGCTTCGTTCCTCAGATAAAGTGTTACGCGTGTTGTCCGATGGTAAATGCCAAAAATGTCCGAAGAGTGGGCAGTATTCGTGGAATCAGCTACAGTTGTAAGGCTGAAGGAAGTTCTACGCTTATTAAGGTTGCAGACTACGGGCACTAAAGCGGAACTGAAAATCCGAGCACACGAAGCAGCGCAGGATTTACTGGATGACGATCTTCGGAAGTTAATGCACGATGCTACCGCGAAGAATAGAGAAAATGGAACAGATGACTCAGTTGCACCTGAACAGGCTGTATCAGACCAGGAAAGTGACCTCGGTGACAACGAGGAAGAACATTTTGATGAAGAACTGGAGAAGCTGCAACGTATAGCGGAAAGAAAGAAGCAGATTGTTGAATTAAAATAGCAATTTCGCGAGCTGCAGACAGAAGATGCTGCTAGTTCCAAGTCAGAGTCAAACGTTGTCTCCAACTTTAAAGACATTGAGGATTCCACCACTCCATTTAGCGGAGATGATAACTATCCCATTGAAATATGGATTGAGCAATTTGAGGAGTGCTCGGAAATACTTCGTCTGGATGAAAGAGCTAAATATATATACGGTAAGAGGCTTCTTATTGGTACCGCGGAATTGTACACTCGAACAATTAATCCCAAAAGTTGGTTCGAATTAAAAAGTAACTTAAAAAGTGAATTTCGCTAAAGCGTAACGAAATCAGATGTTTACGCTGAGCTCCGTGATAGGAAAAAACGGCACGATGAAACAATGTTAGAAATTGCTTCACATATTGAAGTAGATGAAGCAGACTTATCGCAATTTATAATAAAAGGAATCCCCGTCTCAGAATTAAATAAAACTATGTTATACAGCGCAATCAATCTGACAGAACTTAAAAGTGCCTTGCGCAAATACCAAAAACAAAAACAAAATTCTTATCAAAGCAGAGTGGGAAAATCATTCAAAACAACTACTGGTTCATCTGTCACTTCTAAGTCAAGATCAGCAGTGATAACATCTAACAACAACAACCATCAAAACAAGCAACGTATGAGAAATGCCAAACAAGATATCACATGTCTTAAATGTGGAAAACCTGGTCACACCTCAAGAGCATGTGTAGATCAAGATCCAGTGATGACAGTGGAAAAGAAAACAGGGAAGTCAGTTCCGAACTGCATAAAGCAGCTAAACGTTGAAGGTGGTTTCTACCACAGTGCCATGGAGGGCCCCAGTACTCCTGTCATGGAGAAAGGTAACGATTTTGAAAAGGTTATAGATTTTCATTGGGCTACTGAATCTTTGAGGAGTTCCACATCGCTTTTGACGCTCTTGGACTCCGGGAGTCCATTCAGCTTCGTTCAAGAGATGTTTCTTCCAGCAGTTTTCCTGTCGGCTTTAAAGTATACAACACAGTCATATTGCGGAGTCAACGGCAGTCGTCTTGAAACTCTGGGAAGTATAGAAACTTGTATTTATTTTAACAATAAAATTATAAACTTGGATTTAATTGTGGTCAAAAATTTTTCAAGGAAATATCCTGTCATTTTAGGGGGAGACTTTTTTGGGAAAATTGACTTGGAGCTTCAAATTAATCAAGAGTTCAAGAAAAATCAAAATCCTCAAAAGACATTCAACGGCATAAAACATCAGAATGCGTTAACACCTTGCAGTGAAAATATGGATATGGAAAGCACTCAATTTATACAGGGAATATTAAATATTGATGACAACGAAATAGGGGGTGAGTTTCTATTAAATATAAACGAAAACCTAAGTGATTATCTTAAAGTAAAAGTTAACGAGGTAGTGAAGCCAGCTTGTTTTATCAATAACAATTCCTTTAAGCCGAAAACAGATTTTGAAATGAGAATCGTCTTGTCAAAAGATACTCCATTCTATTGTACACCGCGAAGACTTCCATTTGCTCATAAGGTAGAGCTTCAAAAGATCTTAGATGATCTTGTTTAAAACGATATAATTCGCGAATCTAGTTCTCCATACGCGTCTCCCACCCTACTTGTCCAGAAAAAGAACAAGGAGATGAGACTATGTGTAGACTATCGCGAACTGAATAAAGTCACTGTACGTGACAATTATCCATTGCCATTGATTGAAGATCACCTTGATCGTCTAAGAGACAAAAGGTATTTTACAACCTTAGATCTAAGAAATGATTTTTATCACGTTCAGTTATTTGAAGATTCCACTAAATATATGTACATCGTTCATTATGCCACTGGGCCAATATGAATTTTTAAGAATGCCCTTTGGTCTCAGAAACGCTCCGTCCATCTTCGAGAGGTACATGAAACACATTTTCAAAAACTTAATCTCCGTGGGTAAGATTATCACATACCTCGATGATATTCTTATTGCGACCCTAGATGTTGATGAACATTTAGAAATACTAAGGAGTGTCATAGATATTGTTGTTAAAAACGGTATAAGTCTACGATTTGATAAGTGTACATTCTTACAGTATGAAATAATCTATTTGGGTTATAAGATTAACCAATATGGTATTAGACCAAATGATGACAACCTAAAAGCAATCAAAGATTTTCCAACGCCGACTTGTCTTAAGGACGTACATAGTTTTTTAGGACTATGCTCCTATTTTCGCAAGTCCATCAAAAACTTGCGAAACCTCTTTATGATTTATTTAAGAAAAATACACATTTTACATTCGGCGTTAGTGAGATCGAGACGTTTAGAACTTTGAAGGACAAGCTAGTGGCATCCCCACTATTAGCTATTTACAGTCCACACTGTGTAACTGAACTACATTGCAATGCAAGTAGCAATGGTTTTGGAGCTGTGTTAGTACAAAAGCAAACAGATGGGAAGTTTCACCCAGTTTTCTATTTTTCCAGGAGAGCAACTGAGGCTGAGCGTAAATACCACAGCTATGAATTGGAAACTCTTTCCATCATATATGCACTTTGAAGGTTCAAAGTGTACTTAATAGGTATTCATTTTTAAATTGTTACTGATTGTCAGGAACTTACGCTTACCCTGAATAAGAAAACTCTCAATGCTCTTATATCCCGTTGGGCTCTGGAGTTACAGAGTTATGACTATGTAGTAGAACATAGAAAAGGAGAACGCATGACACATGTCGATGCCGTGAGCCGATCATTCAATGTTTTTCATGTCGACGATGAGTCATTTGAATTTGTGTTGGCGGCCGCCCAAAAGCAAGATCCGAATATCGTTTCAATAGTCGGAGTCTACACGAGGGCTTTCTTTTTGCGCCTTTTTCTTTTGAACCTACGTTCCAATTGAAGACGCGTCCACACGGAGCTTTTCTGCGCGTGCCTGTTTTTTTACATTTCGCTTCACATTTCAATTTCGTTGCCTGTGGTGATGTTTGAAAAGTAAGATTGGTATCCAAACGTACATTTCCAAGTCAGAAACAGGAGTGAAGCGACACCGCAAAACAAAGAAAAGGAGATAAGGAAATGTCAAAAAAACCCACGAAGTAGCTACCCGCGCGTGAGTGTGCCAATGTATTTCTGTTTCACTTACCCTCTCTTTTACACTTATTTTAGCCCTCATCAGATAGCCCTCGTGTAGACTCCGACATATATTCCAATTTGGGAAAGGCCGAAAGCCCGCAGTTCGAAATGATCGACGGCTTAATTTATCGCAAGTGGAAGGATAAAGTTCGTTTCTATGTTCCACATAACATGGAAAACCAAGTTATACGCACACATCACGAGGCCATGCGTCACCTTTTTGTGGATAAATGCTACGAACACTTGTCTTTGACTTATTGGTTCCCGAATATGAAGCGTAAAATTAAAGATTACATTGACAAGTGCTTAAAATGTATTTACTTCTCACCCCACTCTGGCAAAGAAGAGGCGTCTTTGCATTCTATCCCAAAAGGAAGTGTGCCATTTGATTCTTTGCACATTGACCATCTAGGTCCTTTGCCTAGTTCCCCAGCAAGGAAAAAGCATATTATTGTAGTTGTTGATAGTTTCACCAAATTTACCAAGCTTCATTCGGTCAAAACTACTCAAAGTAAGGAAACAATAGCTTGTTTAAGATCATATTTTGAAAACTATTCCAGACCGAATAGGATCGTTTCAGATCGGGGAACATGTTTCACCTCAAACGAGTTTGAGGAGTTCATGCGGGAATACGGTGTAAAGCATGTAAAGATCGCAACGCACTCGCCACAGTCAAGTGGACAAGTGCAACGAGTTAATCGTGTCATTATACCTATGTTAGCGAAAGAGTGTGATGCTACCATGTTGAATTTGCCATCAATAATACGGTTAATAGAAGTACTGGGTTTGCCCCAAGTGTTCTATTGTTTGGGCAAATTCAGAGGGGTGAACTATCTGATCGTGTTCAAGAATATCTTGCTAAAGCTTTAAGCAATAATCATACTAATCTTTCAGACATTAGGAATCAAGCATACAATAATACTAAAAGAGCTACCAACGGGGCGAATACGTAATGATAAAAAACATTTCCACTACGCCAGGAGTAAATAAAAACCGGCCAAGTGCGAGTCGGACTCGCGCACGAAGGGTTCCGTACCATCTGTATATACATATACATAAATATGAAAGAGACTATGTATGTATGTTACCTCATCAGTCATCACATTAAATCACATTTTTTGTATGATGACAGATCTTGGTTGCAGGCAGGTTATCGGCATATTACTTTGATAATCACCATTGAATTCAAATCAATTATCTTACTTGACAGCAACGATGTGAAAAGGTGAATAACAATAGATATGGGGAAAAGGTTTGCAGCTAGGATTAATTCATCAAAGACACAAATATATTGTCGACTAACCTTAGTTCAGTATGTGGCCAAGGGGATTTTGTGGATGAAAATCATGTCTGTTGTAAGGGAGCCCCCCTTAAATATTAATTTTGTTCTGTTTTTAGTAGCGTGGTAGCGGCAACAGAAATACATCATCTGTGAAAATTTCAACTGTCTAATTATCACGGTTCAAGAGATACAGCCTGGTGACAGACGGACGGACGGACAGCGAAGTCTTAGTAATAGGGTTCCGTTTTACCTTTGGGTACGGAACCCTAAAAAACTACTTGCGGTCCTTATGAGGTAGAAAAGGTCCTACCCAACGATAGGTATCTAACTGCGGATATTGAAGGCCTTCAACTAACTCGACTGCCGTACAAGGATATTGCATCGCCTAGCAACATGAGGCCATATAATGTAGAAGACATAGCAGATGTTGAGAACCCAGATGTTGCCGAAGAATGTCCCGAGGAACTTGATTCGTAGCAATGTATACGTATATATGTATATGGATGTGGTATTTAGTTATGTGCTCAAGTCTGTTTTCCCACGAAAGTTTTGTTTTATAATTTGCTATGTACTTAGATATCTTGAATTTATTTGACAGTAATTGAATATATGTGAGAGCACCGTGGCGCAGTGGGTAGTGTATTGGCCTCTGACGCCGATGACTCGGGATTGAATCCCGACACAGCCATGTCATCGAACGTGTTTTTCACGGTGTTTCTCCTCAGCGGGATTCTGACAAGACCCCCTGTAGTAAAATTGTCATGAAAAGCTTCTCGAAATTCGCCGTTCGGAACCGGCAATAAAACTGTAGGTCCCTTTCACCTATGTGAAAATGAAATCACACACAACATGGGTGATTGAGAGAAGCTCGGCTCAGGTTCTTCATGGACTATATCACCAACATACATACTACATACATTGAATATATGTATATTATCATGTAAATAAAAGGAATTATACTATCCTGTTATCTCAATTTTTGTAAATGGATTTGCTAAACTATATCGAATATTTTGTTACCATAATGCAACATAACTTTGGCTTTATTGAAGTTTGTAATAAGTACGTGTGAACAGAGGGGGACACATTGTAATCGGGTCGATTACCCCATCAGGATGGTCGAACTGTCGACGAAAAAAAAAAAGATTTAACATTTCCTTGCCTTTTGAACACCACTGTATACGTTCACGAATTTCAACTATTTATAATACATAATGTTGTCTATAGATTGGGTCATATGATGGGGTGATAGTACAGAAAACTCTCCACTAACAGAGATTAACGTTTATATAAAGAGATACTTGAATAAAGCAAAGAAGTCTGTCTGTTACTAACAGCTGCTGTGTGCAGTGTTTTTTTTTTATTGAAGAAACGTCCTACAATTTCTAATTGTATTCCAAGAAAATGATTTACTTCCCACTTATCTAATGCGGAAATTCTTATGTGTATAATTTTGTGAGCAAGTATATGATGACCAATCGCCTTTTACAGAAGTCAACAATTTGAACCAGCTTTCTGCGTAATCAGTAAATGAATCTTTCTGAATGTTCATACCGAAAATATGCCAGTAAAACGTTTTGTAACTTATCAAGTCTCAATTGCTCTTGAACGAATTCAATGACAGCTGAAGCCAATCTCCACAAACTAAAAAGGGACCAGAACCTGCTCCTAATTATTTTAATCTTTTAATACAACATAAAAACTTAATTGATACAAATTCCTAACAGCAATCTATCTGTATCTAACTTGTAAGTATTTGCTATTTATTCTGTCGTAAAAGTATATTAAAAAATTCCACTAAAATGCATTGGAATTCCAAAATACTCATTCAAACATATTTCTCAACCGAGAGTACCCCTACACACTATCAGAGTAAACGAACGATTTCTCTCTCACCCACAATTGATTCCCGAAATTTCATCCGAACTAATTTCTACTTGTAGACCCCATCCATCTAGTAGGGCGCACGCTCCCTAATCACTTTACGACAAACCCATAAATGTCACCGATCCGCCCGAAATCTGTCCCATTACTGAAAATTATTATCCATTAATTCGGTAGCACTGACGCAGCCTTCAGAGATACCTGGGAATAGACCGAATTAACTGTTAAGAAACACATTCGATCCGTGTCCGTCTCTATTCGAGCTTGTAGTTACCGAATTATTTTCTTTTATTTTCTAGGTCGCCCATAAAACTGATCGATTCAACCTGACATCGAAAGATTGATGGCAATCATTCTTCCATTTGGGGCTGACTATATGTACGTCATAAACTGTAGGCAACAGGTGGATGACTTGATTCGTAATTTGTATCTTTCATTCGAATACATCGTCAATTTTGGGGTAAGCAATTAAACTATTTTAAATGGAATGACGAAGCAGATACATCAATCAATCAATCTTCACAGCAATCTCGTTCCAATTGAGTGGATGTTTAGGACGACAACCAATCATTAAGGCTCATTAGCAGCTTAAGGTTAATATAACCCGAACTCATGTCCGGGATTAGGCACAGACTTTGCCCTTTCAAATTGTCCGTAAGTTCAGTTAATGAAACGACAAAATTTGATAGTCCCTGAAAGCGTATTAAGACCTAACGACTCTTTAAGTATCACGGATGTGACCCAAGGATGTCAGCCAAGCAGGACAATAAACACACACCATTTTGTACCTAGTAGTGCTATGAATGCAATCCAATTCCTGGTGACAGTAAATTCTTTATGAAGGGCAGTTAAATATTAAATTATATGGCAGATACTTTGTCAACCAGTATCGATGGAAATATCGATATACTTTTGACGAATTGCTTGAGAGCAGAATGAGGCGGTCGTGAGGGATATAAAAACTAATTTCGTCAACGCGTTGTATTTTGCGAGTTAGCGTTCTAGGCAGATGGAGTTATTGACTCAAAATTTAGGACACGAATGAGTGCTATGTGCAGGTTGACTACATCATTTTTTTTAAAATGTGGTTAATGCCGAGTACTACCGGCGAAAGGATACTAGGAAGTCAAGAATGGATGGCCTAATTTTACGAGGTGGTGTTATAGTTTTGGGGGGTGATCAAATTAAATTTATAACCAGCAAGATGGTGGTATGTTTCTTATGGAAATAATCCTTGGTTCGACGACTACTGAAGAAGAGAACTAAGGTTAAGGCCACGAACGTGACTCTTTCCGCTGGACCTGATATGATATCGTGCATTGAATTTTCAGGTTATGACATTTGCTTAAAATATAATACTCAGTAGTAAGTTAGAGTCAGCTGGTCGAAGCTAATCTCAGTTTCTCTCCATATAGTATTCCTGGACTGTAAAATGTAACTATATTTCTTGACTTATGTTATAATTTGTAATATCTAAAAGGAGTCCTTCGAGTCAAATGGAAGGAATTTTGTTACATTTTTTTGTTGAAGGCTTCTGCTGTCTCTTGGAGCACTCAGACACAAATACGGGTCCATTGCACTCCAGACAGACACCTTACATTACTGTATTTTCCCCATTTTCCGGAAAAAAAATGAGAAGGAGCTTCCGTGATGTAGAGCTGTAAGATTCGGCACACCACGTCGACCCGAAGGGTGCGCCACCGTGCGCGAGCAAAGGCGGGACAGTCACAGAGAAAGTGCTCTTAAGTGTCATCCTTCTCACAACGTCCAGTACGGGTAGGCGTCTCACTGATGCCATGCGCGCAGAGATGCTTAGCAAAAGTGTAATGACCCGTAATGACTCCCACAAGTCTCCTGTAGTCGATTCTCCATAAAGACAGGAGCAATGCTGCGAATTTCTTGCAGACATCAGGGCATTCGCGCTTAGTCATCCTGCAACCTGGATAATCCCTTCGTCTACAGTTGCATGTATTAAACATCTAATCGTTAATGTAGGAATTTACCGTGGACGCAGGTAAACATAGAGCGGGTTCGGGGCCTGAGAAGCTCTCTGGCGAGTTCATCAGAGTTCCCAGACTAACCTGGAACGCATATAGGCCTTAGTGAATTTAGTCTAACGAATGCGTTCAAGAAGGACTTGAGTCCATGCAATAATTTGGAGCTAGTTAGGGAGTTAGACACAGCTGCAGACGCACCAGTGCTTCACAACATAGCGCATGACCATTAGGATTGCGTATATCTCTCATTGGAAGACGGATGCATATTTTCCTAATGAGAAGTGTAGTCGAATGTTTTCGCGCTCAAAGAAAATCCCAGCACCAGAAACTCGCCGTGAAAATGCGAAGACTATCCTTTCAAGTTTCAATCCTGACGCCATGGAAATTCGACTGTGAAATTACACCGCACTAGGATAACGGATGTCAATGCATCAAAATGCATGTCCATGAGTTAGGGGTCGTAGGACAACTCTTGCGTAGACCGTTATTCCTACACGTACCAAAAGCCATTTCTCTTCAGACGGGATATGGCTTTCAGAGCACACTCTCTGATAAATATGTATATCAGGAGGTGGAAGGTTCATCACAGCATCTAGAGCATCCACCATGCACCATAACAGCGGAGACAGGACATTGCCAGGGTTTGACACATTGGTCGAGGCCTGCATCAGCGGTCAATGTCCTGTGCACAAGCATTGCTTTAATCCACAAGACCAGTGCTTTATCTACTCCATGACGTCTGGCAGCGTTGCACATCTTGTCGAAAGTTGCGTTATCAAATGCTCCTTCAATGTCGATAAAAATGCTCAGCGCGTACTCTTTCATTTCGTGCGTGCATTCAATTCTCCCATCTAGGTTTTGAAGCGCAGTCTCGCAGGATTTTCCAAGCTGATAAGCGTGTTACTTCTCCGAAAGAGGATGCATTCGAAGGGCAACTTTGCGCACGCGCATCTCTACCAGTCTTTCCATGCTTTTCAGCAGGAAGGATCTTAGACTAATTAGTCTAAAACTCTAGGCAACTGAGTAGTCCTCATTTACTGTTTTGGGAATGAAGACCACTTTCACTGTGCGCCAAAGAATGGGTATGTGGCAAGTGCTAGGCTAGAAGTGAAAATTCTTTTCAAAGTAGCAGCATAACAGGATATATCCCGTCGGTGCCTGGCGATTTGAAGCAATCGAAGGATGCCACAGCAAATTCAATTGCTTCTGTCGTAGCCACGTCCGATGCAATATACCAGCTACGCCGAGTTGTTCTCATCGACTTAGTTGAAGGGGTGTGCCACGAGCAGATGGCGATGGATTTCCCGGGAAATGAGTCTGAAGCAGTAACCTAAGAGTTTCCACTTTAGACTCAGTGTAAGGTACCATCAGGTTTCCAGGGTGTATTCAGCTTTGTCGGTTTACCCTGTTTGAGGACTTTAACTAACTTTCTAGTCGTACTCAGAGACTTTATCTCTTCACAGAAGGTCGTATAATCCTTATAATCTTTCTGCTTCGACCGGTACTTGTTCTAGTCATCATCCGAATTCGATTTGAGCGATCAGGAGACTTCTGGCTTCCCTGCGAAGACATTCCACCAGGGAACCAATTTTTTACAGGTAAGTTTGCTGACAGGACATGCGATTTCAAAATATGAACGGCGTTCACTACTAACTGTTTCATTCTAAGTTTAGGTAGGGTCTGAGTGGATTTCTCAAGCTCCTCTCTAAACCATAACCAGTTGTTTCTCGGATTCCGTCTAGGTTACAAGGAAGAGATCCCACAACTTAATCCGAATTCGATATATCTATGGCTCGACAGCGTAGCATCAGGCAATACTCTCCAGTTAGTGATGTCCTTCACATGATGCCGTCACAAATGTTGGTTGAGAGCTAACATTGTTGATGGTAAGGTCAGAAGAAAGGGTGATGTTGTATTGCATTTGCTGCTGTCCCAAGCAACGTTCTGAGCATTCGCATCTCTAGACAAGACGAGACCAATTTTTCTGGCTTCACAGTACTCTACGAGTTTAGAAACTTCCTTCACTGATGGAGGTAGTATCGAGTCGTAGGGAATGTGGGCAGACGCAACGACAAAGTGTTCTATCACTCCGTGCAGCCACCAGATCTTGTCCACAAAAGTGTTCAAGTTTGATTGCCGATAGTAAGTTCGATATGATGAGGCAGACCTTTCGGATCGCTCATCATAAAGAATCGTAGCATCACGTATGCCACCAAGGCCACATAGGCGTTTATTCCACACCCACGGTTCTGGAATTGATACAACATGATGATTCGTACTACTGTCCGAAATTCTAATACTTAAAAGAGCGGTAGCAGCCTTGCAATGCTGTAGATTGATCTGGTTAAAAATTGCCTGACATTTTCAGAGGAGATGGCCGCCTCTCTATGTATAAGAGGGCTACTTACCCGGACTCCTTACGGTCATTTGGATCTCCTTCTCGGAGGAAGGGGTTTTGTTGTGTCATGTGCCCGCCTCCGAGGTGCAGTTTTCGGCTATCTTCGCCTTCTGGCATATGCTCTGACCCTTCTGGGTCGCCACTTCTGCCATTGGACTCGGATTTCCCATCGCCCTACCGGAAAGGGAGGCATCACACAGTCACTCCCTAGCGACACGCTTCTGCGTCGTCTGGAAGGATGCTGTACGGAGTGTGGCTATTCTTCTTCTTCTTAGAGGGCGCTACAGTTCGGGGTGAACCTGGGCCTCAACCAACATGCCCCTCCATCTAGCACGATCTTTCACTAGCCTTTTCCATTGCCGCACACCCAGTTGGCTGAGGTCCCCTTCCACCTGTGTGCGCCATCTTAAGGGCGGCCGTCCTCTGCTTCTTTGTCCCTCGGGGTTGGATTCAAAGACTCTCCGGGCTGGAGCTGTGGTGTCCATTCGCTCTACATGGCCCAGCCATCTTAGGCGTTGAATCCGTAGACGCCTGACTAGGCTCATGTCGCTGTACAGCCCGCAAATTTCGTGGTTGAATCTTCTCCTCCATCCCCCTTCTGCGTTTATAGGCCCAAAAATCACGCGCAAAATCTTTCTCTCGAACCGACCAAGGGCCTCCTCATCCGCTTTTGATAGTGTCCATGCTTCTGCGCCGTACAACAGGACCGGGATGATAAGGGTCTTATATAGAGTCAACTTTGTCGTTCGGGAGAGGGCTCTATTACTCAGTTGCCTCCTGAGCCCAAGGAAACAGCGATTGGCAAGAGTGATTCTGCGTTTGATTTCGGGACTGATGTCGTTGTTCCAGGTCACTGCGGAGCCAAGGTAGACGTAGTCCTTACCTACCTCGAACTTATATTTGCCAATACAAACGTTCTGGCCAAGACGTCGGCGGTGAGCGTCCTTTTTTGATGACAGCATTTATTTAGTTTTGCCCTCATTTACCGCCAAACCAATTTTCGCCGCCTCCATCTCAATACTCGCAAACGCCTCATTGACATCTCGCTGTGATCTACATATTATGTCAATATCGTCGGCGTATGCAAGGAGTTGCGAGGATTTGAAATAGATTGTGCCTCTTGTATTGGCCAGTGATTTCTGCACAATAATTTCCAATATGATGTTGAAGAAATCACACGACGGCGCATCGCCCTGCCTAAATCCTTTTTTGACATCAAAACTATCGGTAAGGTGTTCACCGATTCGGATGGAGCAGCGAGCATTCTCCAAAGTCATCCTGCATAGTCTGACGAGTTTAGCAGGTATGTCAAAGGTAGACATAGCGTTGTATAGCTCGTCTCTAATTACGCTGTCGTATGCGGCTTTGAAGTCGACAAATAGGTGGTGAGTGTCGACTTGAAATTTATTGGTTTTCTCCAGTATCTGCCGTAGTGTGAAGATTTGGTCGATGGTGGACTTCCCTGGCCTGAATCCGCACTGATAAGGACCTATCAGCTTATTTACAAAAGGCCTCAGGCGTTCACACAAAACGGCAGAGAAGATTTTGTAGGCGATGTTAAGGAGACTTATTCCTCTATAGTTGGCGCAATCAGAGGGGTCTCCTTTCTTGTGGATCGGGCATACGATGCTGAGACTCCATTCCTCGGGCATGCTTTCCTCTAACCATATCTTACGGATGAGCTGGTGCATGCTCCCAACCAGGTCATCCCCAGCTGCCTTGAAGAGCTCAGCAGACAGTCCGTCTGCGCCAGCAGCTTTATTCGACTTGAGCTTCGATATGGCAATCTTAACTTCGTCGAGGTCAGGGAGACAGAATTCTCTGCGGTCTCCGTCGATTAGAAATGGATCATTCTGCCTGACAGCGGTATATTGACTAACATCGCCGTTATACAGTCTGCAGAAGTGGTTTTTCCACATTCTCAGCATCGACTGCGGTTCTACTACTAGGTGTCCGTTCTCATCCCTGCAGGCTTCCGTTCTGGCTATATAACCTTGGCATGTTCGCTTTATCTGTTGACAAAACTTTCGAACGTCACGCCTGCAGTAACACCTCTCCAAATCCTCAATAGCGCGCTTCTCGTGCTCTTTCTTCTTTCTTCTAAGAAGCTTATGTTCCTCCCTTCTTTTTAACTCGTAGAGCTCACGAGCTGCTCTTGTTCTTTTATGCAGCGAGGCCTTATAGGCATCCTGCTTCGCTGTATGAATCCTCCTGCACTCGTCATCGAACCAGGTGTTTCTTCGTGGTGGAGCCTTGAAACCCAAAACTTCGGATGCAGAGCTTTTCAGGGCTTGTTTGCAAAGGCTCCACTGCTGTTCTATTGATAGTTGGGAGGATTCAGGTGTATTGGAGAGCTTAAGGGAGACGCGATCGGTAAAAGCACGAGCGGTTTTTGGCGATAGTAGCTTTCCGACGTCATAACTTTGTATTCTTACTCTAGTCCGTTGCGTTCGTGATATCCGTAATCGCATCTTGGCTACTACAAGATAGTGGTCCGAGCCCCTCGGAAAGTTCGAACATCAAGAATAGTGGAGGAGTGTCTGACGTCGATCGCGATGTGATCAATCTGGTTGGTAGTCGATTGATCAAAAGACCGCCAGGTGCCTTTGTGTATATCGAGGTGTGGGAAGCGTGTACTGGCTAGAAGCAGACTTCGCCCCGTAGCAAGATCAATCAGCCTGTGTCCGTTATCGGAGGTGGCGTCGTGTAGGCTATGTTTGCCGATGACTCGTTCAAATATGCTTTCCTTACCCAGCTTAGCATTGAAGTCTCCTAGTACAATTTTGATGTCATAGCTGGGACATTGGGCATACGTTCTGTCTAGGAGATCGTAGAACTCATCTTTGACTGAGTCATCCTTGTCTTCCGTGGGGACGCAGATCAGGCTGATGTTAAAAAATGTAGCCTTGATACGGATTGTTATGAGGCGTTCGCTCACATGCCGAAAGCTTAGGACTTTTTGCCTTAGTCCACCTCGAACAACAAATCCGCATCCAAACAATCGTTGCCCTCTCTCCCTGTAGCAGTCGCCGTAGTAAATATCGCAGTTTTTCATCCGCTTTATACCCGGTCCATTTCACCGCAATTCCTGAATGGCGGTTATGTCCGCTTTATAGCGGTCTAGGGCGTGCGCAAGTTGTTCGGCTGCACGTGGCCTGTTTAGGGACCTAACATTCCACGTACAAACCCGAAGATCATCGTCCTTTTTTCGTTTTTTGCAAGGGTCGTCAACATAAATCCGGTCCGTTATATCCGAGGCTTGTGGTTGTTTCGGAGTTTGTGTTTTTTTTTTTTTACGGTTACGGCTTACTAGGCCGTAGCCCAACCGACTAATCCTGTTTTTTTTTGGCGCAGGAGGCTCGCCATTCGCCCTTCCCCGTCTGCAATTTCCACAGGAAATCTCCAGATGGCACCACGAGGAGGTGGGGATAGGACTTACTAACAGTGCCGCAAGATGTTCGACTGCGGTGGCTCTTCTCGCTTTTTAACAGGCCAGCATCCGTCGGATAGATGCTACCCCTGAGAGGCCTTTGTTAGTCCTTTGCCATCCGAGTGTGGCTATTGCCGGGAATTTATTCATGTAGTGTTCGGGATGGGAAAACAATCAAAACGTTCAACAAAACAATTTGCAATTCAATTCTTTATTTCAGAATTACATAACAATTTGTAACTCAATTCTTTACGACTCCACCACGACTCAACTATCGCTGACCACGACTCAACTACGAATGACCTACGACTGACTACGACCCTTTCCCTCTTTCCATATCTCTCTTCATTGTAGTGGATGACGCCACTCACAATGCATACGTGCATAGTTTCTGTCTCGTCTGTGTGGTTTGTCTGTGTTTCGCCTCTGCGTGGTGTTCTCTGTGTCTCATCTGTGTACTACTCGGTTTGTCTGTGTGGTTTGTTGTCCCACGTCGCATCTGCGTGGTTTTCCCTATGTCTCGTCTGTGTGGTTTGTCTGTGTTTCGTCGATCGTACCGTACTCTGTTCTTTGCCTCGTTCCTCGCTCGCCACCGCTTCCATCCCACATTCATTACTTGGGAACAGGCTACACTTCGTTGTTCGTCAAGGTCTGCGAAAATCTGGAGTCTGATGGTTTTAGCGAAAGCTGGTGAAAACTCCTCGGGAATCTTTCGAAAATTGCATTTGGTGCATGGAGACGAGTGTATATCAAACATTTTTGTGTGTCAATTGGATGGTATAGACTCGGACGACATACATATAATTCTAACAAGGGGTAGCATTGTGCTATATATGGGGGCTCCATAGAAGAGCCCCCATGTGCATGTTTCACAAAGAGCCGGTATGGAAAGCCGAAAGGCTCTTCCAACTTCTTATGGGTAACAATTCATCAATCCAAGCCATTAGGTAAATCCAGCCTTACTAATGCAACAAAGTCATACAAAACCGGCTGTTTCGATGATATCACTTTTCAGACATAATGGTATTAAATCCGCAAGACTAAACCAAAAACTCCTGGCTATCCTATTATTCAAGAAGTCATAGATCACGTGTGGACGTGGAGGGTACTCGGATACCACTTTTCGTGCGAGGGACGCTGAGTAAGCATTTTAGTTCTTGACGAAACTTGGTTGAGATGCCTTGATGCATTCATCGTATAGCCCGGACCTTGCACCATCTCCACTCCCAGGTGGGACAGGAAACGAAACTACCAAACATGTAGGGAACAAGTCTCTGCCACCTGGTGTTTTCTGCAAAGTAAAGTCGTCCGAGCAGCGAAGTTTTAACGCCGCAATAAAGCAGGGCAAAACTAAAGATGAGGCATATACATAGCATATGCAAGATCTGACGCTGCCACCAAGAGTCCGGAATTGAAATGAGATCGTTCCGCCGACAATACCTTGCCGAATTTGGCTGTCAAACGCAGCAATATCGGCAACCCTCAAGCCGACAAGACAGCTACATTAGTGTGCCTGGGAAGATCCGACTCGGCATCGTTCCCAAGGACTTGTGCGCAAACTCTATGGGCAGCCGTTCAGGAGGCTGTAATTGACACCTCCATCGAACTGCTGGGTAAGTTTAAGGGACCGACATATAAGTCAGGTTGGCTCTATTTCGTGTGTGCCGACGCCACCACGGCGGATTGGACTAATTTCACGGCCATAAAGGAAAAGAGTGGACTTGATATCATATTGGTGAAGGCGTCTTCTCGAAACCACACATCGTTCGGGGCCACTTTCCACAGAGCACCGGCCTACCCATCACCAAGGTGTTGGAGACGCTGGACTCGCAGAATGATGACCTATATGTACAGCACTGGAGAGTCATGCAGAACACGCCAGACAACTAGAAAGACCTCCTGCATCTGGTTCTGGTAATTAGTGAGATGTCCTTGGAGCAACTGATACAATTTAGATGCAAAGTGGCTTATCGTTTTGGCGATGTTAAGATCATCATAAAAAGCCGCGAAAAAACCTCAGCGGATGTACGACCACTTGCTTCAGAAACAAAGCAACCTACAGCCAGCAGTACGATGGTTGCACATTTTGTTGTAATAGAGACACCGAATTGTGACAACCCAAAATCCACTGCCACATCTGGGCCGACGACCACTAAAGGTCTTCCAAATAAAAATACAATTCGTCCCCCCACCAAACGAGGGGAGTCATCGACAGGAAGTAGATCAGAGGATCGCTTTCATTTGACCGGTAACTTCCGGCGTGGCAACAATAAGCCATACCGAACGAAGGTAAGGTTATGGGCCTCCAAAACATGTCGCATAAGCTAATCTACGCTATTATAGAATCCCCGCATGTGCGATCGGTTCTTACATTCAATTTCTCCCCATTCCAGAATCTATAGCAAGGGACTTGGCAACCGTCATCGTGGAAGTCCCCGCTGATGAAGGAGTAACTTCACCTTGCCATCGGATGCAATGTCAATGCGCACAACGTGCGCAGGCGTGCTACTTCTTGAATATTTACTTCAATCTCACCGTTGCTTATATAGGCAACAAACCAACTTTCATAAACGCGATTAAAGAAGAGGTATTTGACCTCACTCTTTCTAGCCCCTTTATTTGAAATATAATTGGTCTCCAATGTGGCCTCACTATCTGATCACCAACATATCAGATTTAACATATCTTGGGAGGTAAAGGAAGTTGAGCCTGGATATCAGCCCGAATGAACAAAGCTCAACTTGCTTGCATCGAAAGATGATATCGAGGAAGCGGCTTATCAACTCAACGTAGCACCAATCTCATCCTTCAGAAACAGCTATACACTCAGAACAAAACACACAAGCGGTGTGTTCCCTGGTGGAATGCACAGCTCGAATGTCTAAGGAAACAGGTGAGATCTCTGCTTAACAAAACTAAACGAAGGAATAGTTGGACTGATTATAGATCTGCTCTAACGAAATATATCCTCGAACTGAGGAAATCCATTACAGCCGCTATGCCAACCTGCTCCACGGCAGCCCAAGAAGCACTGATTGGACTCACTCCACTGCACCTTTTTATTAAAAAGGTTGCATTAAGTAGTGCAACCAGAATTCTTCGCCCGGGAACAGGCTTGCCATGTAGACATGTCTCGGACGCATTACCGCACACCTTCACTTTTGACAAGAGATTCGAAATATTGATTCCAAAGCGCTCAGCTTGGGAAACCAGTGATCCCTTGCTTAACGTCAAAGGCCTAAGGCCCCAAGATGGTTTCTGGTGTATGGCGCCGGTGTCTTTGGACCAAATCGAAAGATTTCGAAGGCCCTGGGAATGAATCCTAGTATCTTCCAAGCATAGTTATATGTATGTATTTATGTATGTTGGCGTTACAGTCCATGAAAGACCAACGCCGAGCTTCTCTGAATCACCCAGTTTACAGTTTATTGCCGGTTCCGAACGGCGAAATTCGAGAAGCTTTTCTTGACAATTATATTACAGGGGGTTTTGTCAGTAACCCGCTGATGAGAAGCACCGTAAAAAACACGTTGGATGACATGGCTGTTGTCGGGATTCGATCCAGTGTCATCGGCGTCAGAGGCCAATACACTACCCACTGCGCCACGACGCTCTCAGAATAATACGCCATCCTAATATGCGTCAATCTAAACTTGGAGACTGGCATCAAAGGATCAATATACTCTCTGATACCAGAGTGAAGGTAATCTGCTACATGGCCCTAATCAGGCCCATGATTGCCTATGGATGTCCCGTTTGGTTCAATGTGAGTGCCAGCCTGATGGAAAGGATTCGAATGTTTGAGAGACAATGTCTAAGGACTTGTCTCTCACTGCACAGAACACCAGAATCCGAGTACACGAAATTCTATCCCAACGGGGTCCTATACAATAGGGCAAGGATTTTACGGATAGACAATTTTCTGATAAAGCTGATTCGAGGTCACATTGCGAGGGCAATGACTTCGGTCAATAACTTGATCTCTGGGGCTTACTACCCCAACAGTATGTACCATGAGCGTGTGCGACTTAGCGGCTTTGTCCCTCCGGAAGCATTCCTCTACCTAGATCACTGTGGACTAATCCAGGATAGATTGGCGGTACCGCTTATCTTCCATGTGGCACGAAAGTACGTGGAACGGCGATTCCTCTACGGAGCTGAGGTCGAGCTCTGTGAGCCGGAGCGCCTCATTTTCAGCAGGGCGGTTTCAGACCGCGATCGGAGAGACGTTGTGAGGCAGCAGCAGCGCTTTTGGTGGCTGGAGATGACTCCGCAGTAAGCCTCTTCTAGGCAACAATCGCCAACACCAATGGCATACATAGGGTAGGGTAGGTTAGGGTAGACTAAAGTAGAATAAGTATATACACAAAAAAAAAAAAGAATAGGCTAAGTTTAGTTATATTAGAATAAGATAGAATAAGATAAGAATAAACAAAAAAATTCGATAGTATGCTAAGTTTTTTTAAAATTTCTTAGGTTTTAATAAATATTTAAAATTAAATGTAAAAAAAGAAAAAAAAAATATGAAATTAAGTCGAAAGACATTTTTGGAAAAAAAATAAATATAGGTTATCTTAGAGCGTCCGCATGGGGCCAGTAAGGTATTTTCAATATAAAGTATTAAGTTAATTAAGCTAGTTTAAGTCATTTTGTCTAGCGTAAGATAGCCATAAGTTTAATATTAATAAAAAATGATTTTTTAAACTAAAAAAAAAAAACTGAATACTCTCTGATAGCCAAGCAGCGCTTAAAGCGCCGAGTTCGTATAGCACGAACTCAAAAACCGTTAAGGAATGCCATGATGCCCTTCAAGACCACGAAAAAAGAAACAAAGTCAAACACTGGTGGGTTCCAGAGCACAAAGGTATTAAGGGCAATTAAATGGTCGATCAACTCGCCAGGTAAGGTTCCAGCGAAAGGTACATAGGTCCTAGGTCGAAGATCAACTTCTTCTCAGACAAGTGGAAAAATCGCAACACCTGTCCTTCTGGAAAGCGTTCAAGGACTTCGCCAATCAGAACGATTTATAGGACCCCTGAACAAACACTCTGTTAATAGAGTAGATATCAGAAGAATAGTCAGCTACGTTGAGGGCGCCGTGGAACAGTGGTTAGTGTGTTGGACTCTGACGCACGATGAGCGAGTTTGAATCCCGATAACACCAACGCCATCGAATGCTTATTTCGCGGCGTCCTTTCTCGGCGGGATTCTGGCGAAATCCCCCGTAGTATTCCTGCCACGAAAAAGTTTCTCGACTCACGCCGTTCAGAGCTGGCATTCCTTTCACATGAGTGAAAAATAAACCCCACACAACATGGGTGATTGAGAGAAGCTTGGCTCTGGTCCCTCATGGGACCAGGTCTGGTCTTCTTCGTCCCTCGGGGTTGGATTCAAAGACTCTCCGGGCTGGAGCCAAGCCCAGCCATCTTTGGCGTTGAATCCGTAGACGCCTGACTAGACTCACGTCGCTGTACAGCCCGTAAAGTTCGTGGTTGAATCTTTTCCTCCATCCCCCGTCTGCGTTTATAAGCCCGAAAATCACGCCCAAGATTTTTCTCTCGAACCGACCAAGGGCACCCTCATCCGCTTTTGATAGTGTCCATCCTTCTGCGCCATACAACAGGACCGGGATGATAAGGGTCTTATTCAGAGTCAACTTTGTCGTTCGAGAGGGGGCTCTATTACTCAGTTGCCTCCTGAGCCCAAAGAAACAAGAGTGATACTGCGTTTGATTTCGGAACTGATATCGTTGTTCCAGGTCACTGCGGAGCCAAGGTAGACGATGTCCTTAACTACCTCGAACTTATATCTGCCAATACAAACGTTCTGGCCAAGACATCGGTGGTGAGCGTCCTATTTTGATGACAGCATTTATTTAGTTTTGCCCTCATTTACCGCCAAACCAATTTTCGCCGCCTCCATCTCAATACTCTCAAACGCCTCATTGACATCTCGCTGTGATCCACCTATTATGTCAATATCGTCGGCGTACGAAAGGAGTTGCGAGGATTTGAAATAGATTGTGCCTCTTGTATTGGCCAGTGATTTCTGCACAATAATTTCCAATATGATGTTGAAGAAATCACACGACGGCGCATCGTCCTGCCTAAATCCTTTTTTGACATCAAAACTATCGGTAAGGTGATCACCGATTCGGATGGAGCAGCGAGCATTCTCCAAAGTCATCCTGCATGGTCTGACGAATTTAGCAGGTATGTCAAAGGTAGACATAGCGTTGTATAGCTCGTCTCTAATTACGCTGTCGTATGCGGCTTTGAAGTCGACAAATAGGTGGTGAGTGTCGACTTGAAATTCATTGGTTTTTTCCAGGATCTGCGGTTGTGTAAAGATTTGATCGATGGTGGACTTCCCTGGCCTGAATAAGGACCTATCAGCTTATTTACAAAAGGTTTCAGGCGTCCACACAAATCGGCAGATTTTGTAGGCATTGTTAAGGAGACTTATTTCTCTGTAATTGGCGCAACTAGAGGAGTCTCCTTTCTTGTGGACCGGGCATACGATGCTGAGACTCCATTCCTCGGGCATGCTTTCCTCTGACCATATCTTACAGATGAGCTGGTGCATGCTCCTACCCAGGTCATCCCCAGCTGCCTTGAAGAGCTCAGCAGACAGTCCGTCCACCACAGCAGCTTTATTCGACCTGAGCTTCGATATGGCAATCTTAACTTCATCGAGGTCATGGTGACAGATTCTCTGCAGTCTTCGTCGATTAGAAATGGATCATTCTGCCTGACAGCGGTATATTGACTAACATCGCCGTTATACAGTCTGCAGAAGTGGTTTTTCCATATTCTCAGCATCGACTGCGATTCTACTACTAGGTGTCCGTTCTCATCCCTGCAGGCTTCCGTTCTGGCTTCATAACCTTGGTATGTTCGCTTTATCTGTTGATAAAACTTTCGAACGTCACGCCTGAGGTAACCCCTCTCCAAAGCCTCAATCGCGCGCTTCTCGTGCTCTTTCTTCTTTCTTCTGAAGAAGCTTATGCTCCTCCCTTATTTTTAACTCGTAGAGCTCACCAGCTGCTCTTGTTTTTAAATGCATCCTGCTTCGCTGTGTGAATCCTCCTGCACTCGTCATCGAACCAGGTGTTTCTTCGAAGCCTAAACCTTCGGATGCAGAGCTTTTCAGGGCTTGTTTGCAAAGGCTCCACTGCTGTTCTATTGATAGCATGGGATATTGAGGTGTATTGGAGAGCTTAAGGGAGACGCGATCGGTAAAAGCACGAGCGGTTTATGGCGTTAGTAGCTTTCCGACGTATTCTTACTCTACTCCGCTCCGACGTATTCTTCGGACATCAAGAATAGTGAAGGCGTGTCTGACGTCGATCGCGATGTGATCAATCTGGTTGGTAGTCGATTGATCAAAAGACCGCCAGGTACCTTTGTGTATATCGAGGCGCGGGAAGCGCGTACTGGCTAGAAGGAGATTACGTCCCGTAGCAAGATCAATCAGCCTGCGTCCGTTATCGAATGTGGGGTCGTGTAGACTATGTTTGCCGATGACTCGTTCAAAAATGCTTTCCTTATCCAGCCTAGCATTGAAGTCTCCTAGTACAGTTTTGATGTCATAGCTGGGACATTGGGCATACGTTCTGTCTAGAAGATCCTAGAACTAATCTTTGGCGGAGTCATCCTTGTCTTCCGTGGGAGCGTGGACGCAGATCAGGCTGATGTTAAAAAATTTAGCCTTGATACGGATTGTTATGAGGCGTTCGTTCGCATGCCGTAAGCTTAGGACTTTTTGCCTTAGTCCACCTCGAACAACAAATCCGCATCCAAACAATCGTTGCCCTCTCTCCCTATAGCAGTCGCCGTAGTAAACATCGCAGTTTTTCATCCGCTTTATACCCTGTCCATTCCATCGCATTTCCTGGATGGTGGTTATGTCCGCTTTATAGCAGTCTAGGGCGTCCGCAAGTTGTTCAGCTGCACGTGGCATGTTTAGGGACCTAACATTCCACGTACAAAGCCGAAGATCATTGTCCTTTTTTCGGTTTTTGTAAACTATGAAACTTACTATATTTCAAAATTACCAAACTAAACTTCCTCGTAAGTTTCCAAACAGTAGGCATGTTTTATAATTCTGAAATTGCTATGATGTATAAGCTGTACATACATACATGCGAACGTACGTACAGACGAGCGTAGATCCATGCATAAGTTACTCAAATAGTATCCCGAACTTATTACAACATGTTCAAACTACAAGTACTATATCCAGGGAACCCAGCTTTACTTCAATTTGTGTTTCACAGTTCTCAAATCACCCACAAGAATACTTAATTAAGTGAAACCCCACGACACAAAACCGACACCAAAGACACCCTTTACCTCTAGAGTTTAAACGAATCCCAAATCTCCTATCTGGTAAACCCAACCCCAATTACTTCTGTTCAGGTAAAGCATCACAAGTGAATTTTTTTCATGTAAATTTCTCCCAATTTGGTGATGAAGCCTTCCTTAAGCTCTTTAAAAACCAAAAACCTGAACCCTGCCAGAAACACATCGATTTTCGTTCCGATCGAGTGGAGAGCAAAGAGGAAACACCGACCAGAACAAGCAAGTGTAACATATTCTCGGCAAAGATATTTGCTCGCAGCAATGAAACGTGATTGGAAAATTTGAACACAAATGTCTGGGAACAAAAAAAAAGGACTAAAGGACTAAGATGGCGATAAAAAGTAACATATACCAGGTATAAGGTACCTGTACCTGTTCTACGGGTCGAGTTCCATGTATTGTCAGTGACTGCGTTCCAAAGTAAGGAAATTCTCTTCGACCAAAGAAAACGCTACTCCCTACAGCAGTGAAGAAGGAAGAATGCTGTGCTTGTAATACGGAAGTAGGTTGCTTGGCTAGATGCTCCTGCCACACACATATACTAAACATTGGTCCTAATGGTATTCGATTTTTTTTCTGTGCAGGCATTTCCAATATATTCCCTCATACACGTCAGGATGCAAAGAGGCTGCTTAAGGCAGGCGGGATGGTAACGAGGAGTTATTGGCCCAAACCCGGTTATGAATGTGAAATAAGTTTTTTTGTCGAGTATATTCAAAGCGTTTCCCTTCTACGAAGAAGTATGTATTTGTTCAATATTTATCTTTTTGTTTCTGGACGAGTATCCCATCCATATGACTTATACCTTTTAAAGTCCACGTGTTGCGATCAATGTCCACGTCTGGGGATATGATAACAATCCTCGTATAAGGTAAAGACATGCCGTGGTAGCAATTTTACTTAGTGGTATCCGACATAATATCCTTTATCCGGCACATCAAAGGAGAATTCAAACTTTTAAGGATATATGTACGAGTTGATATGTTCGTGGTTATGACTATGTATGTATGTATGCATGATCGATATTATCGTTCTATTCGTACAATACCTAATTAAAGGAGAAATTGACTGAATCACATAACTTCAGCAAACGTACAAGAATCGAGTGATGAACGATTGTTTGCTTGTGTATTCCCTTTCAAGGAAGACGATTCGGAGGGAATGGTATATTCCTCGCCCTACACTTGCTCTTCCTTCACATCGACCACATCGAGACAAGTAAGAAGGTAGAAGAAGCTACAATAAATTGGAAAGAAATTATTTCCGAGAGGTTGCATGTTTTGTCATTCGTTGTTTACGCTGCCAAGGAGTGCCGACTGCTCATCGTGAACGACTGATATCCGGCTCTTGTTTGAAATGAGTTTTTGATTGAAGTACAGTTTATTGGAGCTTGATATTACATATATCTCATGTGAGTCGCCGATGGGGTTTTTGAACTCGCGATTTCTATTTTTAAATCGGATTAGATGAGTTGCAATGTATGGAACGCAGACATGACTCGTCATCTTGAGGCTTTTGTGTACCATTAAATTGCAGACTGTCATTTTAGTTCACAAGTTGGAGGTACGTGACAGGATAAGATATCGAGTGATTTTCTTTTTCCTTTCTTTTTTTGCCGAGATGATGAGGAATTTCATATACTTTTTGTAAATATTTTTGATTCAAGTGTCAGCCCTACAAGTTTGTTACGTCGTGATTTCATGGGTGTTTTCAGTTTGGGACGAGAAAAAATTTGCAGGAGAACAAGTTCGGCGTACCCAGTGGCTGAGGCATTGGCAATAATGAGTGATCAGGACATTAGGGTGACGCAACAACAAGGATCCGCAGGTTTTTTTCGGCATTTTTTTTCTTTTTAGGGATCCGTACCCAAAGGTAAAACGGAACCCTACTACTAAAACTTCGCTGTCCGTCCGTCCGTCCGTCTGTCACCAGGCTGTATCTCATGAACCGTGATAGTTAGTCACTTGAAATTTTCACAAATGATGTATTTCTGTTGCCGCTACCACGACAAATATTAAAAACAGGACAAAATGAATATTTAAGGGGGTCTCCCATACAACAGACATGATTTTCATCCAAAAAATCCCCTTGGTCAGATACTGAACTAAGGTTAGTCGACAATATCCCACAACAAGTAACAAACTTCCCAGTTTTGATCTCTTCCGCGTCTATGATGAATTAATCCTAGCTGCAAACCTTTTCCCTATATTTCCCATTATTGTTATTCACCTTTTCACATCGTTGCTGTCAAGTAAGATAATTGAATTCAATGGACACTTTGATGATCAATTATATCTCATCATGAAGATTTTTGATTATCAAAGTAATATGCAGATAACCTGCCTGCAACCAAGATCTGTCATCATACAAAAAATGTGATTTAATGTGATGACTGATGAGGTAACATATAACGTCTCTTTCATATTTATATAAGTATACAGATGGTACGGAACCCTTCGTGCGCGAGCGGATAGGTTCCAAATTAGAACGAATATATTTATACATAATACACAAAGGCGCATATTTCATAGAGAGATAATGGTTGCTTACTTTTATGAATGTACAGTACAAAGTTGAACAGTGATACTAGGCGGGAATGAATTCCACAAAGCAAAGCGAACCTCTAACTTCACAAACTAAAATGGTGTGACAACTTTTGGCGCTAAAGTATGAAAATTGTGCAATTGTTTCTTCAAAAATTATTGTTGCGATTTCGATGAAATCTATATATTGCATACTATTCAGTCTTTCGAGTTTAGCCCGCTTTAGTAAGACCGCTGGTTTGGAGTTAACTCCCAACAACCTTTCGGATGGAAGACTTGGATCGAAGAGGATTCCATCAATTTTCTTGACCCTCGAACACGCAACGTAGGCCAACCCGGCACTAAATTCACTTATCCCTAAGTCCACAACTGCTTTGTCCAATGTAATTCCTTGCGACCTATGAATACTAATGCCGTAAGACAGTGATAACGGAAATTGTCTCCTCGTGCCATTGACTGCTCCTTTTTTGAATGACTTTACGACCTGCGTTATAGGAATAGCGCCTGAAGCGAAAGTCGTATAAGTTTCAAACTTGACCATAATGCAGATAGGAGCTTCGCTTGGTATGGAGTTCTCTACTCTGTTTTCGGTAGGACCGTAAATAATGTCAATGACTGTTCCCATTGAGCTATTGCACAGTCCGCAAGAGGTCCACAGGTTCCGGCGTAACATCACTTTAGCGCCAACGCAGAGTAACAGTTCTGCGCTCAGTCCTTGAGCTTCGTCATCTGACGCTTGAGCGGCTGTTGCATTATTATTTGAGGCATTTATTTGAGCCACTGGGCATCCAAGCGATCGTAAGACGTTCTTGTTATAAGCTTTGATGTTTTTGTTGGTCGCCATCAATCGTGTCGCGTCCTTGAAATCTCGGGTCGATTCTGGATTATTGTCGAGTAAGCGTTGTGACCAGAATTCATAGTGCGAGAGGTTGTTCTCGCCTAGGGCTAGAGCATGAAGTGCTTCTCGAAATTGTTTCTGATCATAGCCAGTCTGTTGCATGATCTGCTTGAGAATAAACGTCTTTTGTATCTGCAAATAAGCTGCTTTGCCTCGCCGGGAAAACTCATCCGACTCTTTAGTTACGCCATACAGAGGCTTGTCCAAAACTGGCTGTAGCTGACTGAAGTCGCCAGTAAAACAGTGTGCCTCTGATATTTGAAGCAAAGTAGACAAAACGGTTTATCAGCCCCAGAAGGTTTATCAGAAGGGAATGGACGAGGAAAAGCTTTGACGATGTATCCAACAGTCGTGAATTCGTTGACCGGACTTGCTAAAGCTGCGGGCCAATCGATTACATCACGAACAACCTCGGTTTGTCTCATACTACTTGACAAGGGAAGCGCATTAATAACCACATCGTCACTCTCTTCAGCAACATCGGGCATTGAGTCGTTGGCAACACTTCCGTCGACATGTCTAAGTTGACCTTGAACCCTTCCGTCTTCTGGCAGTGCTGCCAAGATGGACATATTGATTTGCAAGTCAGCATAGAACCAATTCTGTTGCTTTAAGAACACCAGAACATCGAGTACAACCTGTCGTCTCACCCTGAAGTCTTTGTAACCTTGGGCTCCCTGCTTCCTAACCAGCAAGATGTTGACTGTATTAGGAACTCTAGGCAGCTCGTTTGCAATCGGTTGGAGATCTTGCTCGACGATTAGCACGTTTCCTTTGTAACGGATTTGACCATTGACACCTTGACTGCGGAGCTGATAGACGCTGAGAACGGGTGGAATCCGTGCTACCAACATCTGCTCGACGACTGACAATGTCTTCATTACCTCTGAAACATCTCCTGGATCTATATTGTTCTGAGCAGTGTACTTGACAGGGTGTTTAGTGTAGTAATGGCAGATGACTTCATGGTGGCTGAGTTGTAGCCGTGAGCAGTTGTCGCAGAGTCAGAACACGTGCTTGTCGAGATTCTGGGTGAATCTTCTGATAAATTAAGTGTCTAAAAAATGTGATGTCTCTATGTTTGAGTTTCGAAGAGGGTGGTCGTCGTTCCTCATTCTGGCTGCGTCTCTGGTCGATCGTACTAAGTTCCGGGATCGTTTAGGAGGAAGTGGCATATTGTCTCATCAAAAAAACTGCGTTAAAGGACTTGGGTCTGGGCCCATAACCTATTCGGATGAAACGTCATTACTCCGTGTATGCCAAAACAGAAGTGAAAGTTTTACTAGAAAAAGGCGTGAAAAAAGAACAGGTACTGTGAGCGACACATCCAATAAGAAGTACAGTGAGTCAGATTAATTTATTTAATCATAAATCAACTATTTCCACAGACAGGTTAACAGACTCCCCAGGTCGCCGGCAGCGCGACCGCTTACCAGGCCATCCCAGGTGGTCGGCACCTCCACAGCTTATCAGGCCACTCCAGGTGGTCGCCAGATTGACAGATTGGCCGGCAGCTCGACAGCTTACCAAGCTACGCTAGGTGGCCAGCAGCTCGAGCACTTACCAGACCACCCTAAGCTCGACAGTTTACTGGGCCGCCATTCGTAGATGGCAACTCCACGGCTCACCAGGGGACCATAGGTCTCCGGCTTACCAAGCCACTCTAGGTGGCCGGCAGCTCGACAGCTTTTGAGGCCACTCTGTGTGGTTGCCAGGTCGACAGCTTACCGGGCCACTTTAGGTGGCCGACAACTTCACAGCTCACCAGACCACCATAGATGGTCGGCAGGACGACAGTTTGCCCAGCCACCCTTGGTGGCCGGTAGCTCGACAGCTTAACAATCAACTCTAAGTGGCCGGCAGTACGACAGCTTACCAGGTCACCCTAGGTAGTCGGCATCCACAGCTTATCAGGCCACCCTAGGTTTCCAGCAGTTCGACTGCTTGCCAGACCGCTCTTGATGGCCCGCAGATCGACAGCTTTCTAAGCCACCATTTGTGGCCGGTAGCTCGACAGCTTATCAGGATACCATAAGTGGCCGGCAGTTCGACAGAGTACCAGGCTACCGAGGCTACCGTAGGTGGCCGGTAGCTCCACAGCTCACCATAGGTGGCCGGCAGCATGACAGTTTGCCAAGCCACCCTGGGTAGCCACCAACTTACAGCTTACCAGGCCACCCTAGGTGGCCAGTAGCTCTATAGCTCACCAGGCCACCTTAGGTGGTCGCCAATCTGGGTAGCTGACAACTCGACGGCTTACCGGCCCCCATACGTGGGCGGCAACTCCAATGCTTACCAGGGTACCCTAGGTGGCCGGCAGCTCCACAGTTTATCAGGCCACAATAGGAGGCCGGCAACACGACAGTTTGCCAAGCCAATCTTAGTCGCCGGCAGCTCGACAGCTTACCAGGCCACCCTAGGTGGCCGGCAGCTCTACAGTTCACCAGGCCACCATAGATGGTCGGCAGTTTGCCAAGCCACCCTTGGTGGCCTGAAGCTCGACAGCTTAACAAGCCACCATAAGTGGCCAGTAACTCGACAGATTACCAGGCGACTCAAGGTGGCCGGCAGCACGATAGTTTGTCAAGCCATTCTAAGTAGTAGGCAGCTCGAAAGCTTACCAGGCCATCCTAGTTTGCCGGCAGTTCGAAACCTTACCGGGCCACCGTACGTGGCCGGCAGCCTCACAGCTTATCAGGCCACCATAGGTGGCCGGCAGCATGACAATTTTCAAGCCACCCTATGTGGGACGTAGCTCGACAGCTTACTAGGTAGCCGGCAACTCGACAAGAAAAGAAAAGAAAGCCGAGTTTGATGGGGATCAGCTGTGACTTTCAGCTGCTTCAATGGTTTATTGAAAACTATATAGTGTGGTTGACAAGCCCGGGCTTATAAAGGTGGGCAACTGCACCGTTGCCCCTCGTGTGCAACTGCACCGTTGCCCCTGCTGGTGCAGGTTCCACCATTAGCTTCTCGTTATATGTTGATACAGCTGTTACGGCTAATTCCTCTGCTATTGTTTTCTCCGACGTTCTTTTTCTGTTTTGGAATAGCGTTTCACTGTCGGCTATTTTTGGCCAATTTATGTGAATTTCTGCTTTTATTAGTTTTTCCATGATTGCGTTTATGCTTCATGAACTGCAACATCGTCCTATCACGTAGTGCACTTAAGACTTGTTGTTTAATCAGGCCTGTAGTCATTAACCTTGTCCTGTTGAGTACACATAAAGATAGAAGTAGTTTTTCTTTGTCTCACTAAATCATAAACACTCAGTATTATTATCGCAATAACCTCTTTTCCGAGAACTTATTAGATATACTACCCATATCCTTATTCGTAAAACACTTCTGCTCGTCACGAAGTCATTCCCCAAAACACCTTCAAGACAAGACCCCGTTTAACCAAACTTCCTCTTTAGAGCATAAAATGCGCCTCCCAATGTTGAATGAAATAACCTGAACCGATGAACCAGACCAAAAAACAAAATGTTTACATATTCATGTCCCTACACCTGAGGTGCACCGAAGACCTCAACGATCCGCTCTGGCAGCAGTCATATAAGTCGTAAAAGATGTAACTACCTACTAAAAATGTTTAACCCGCAGATATCAGGTTCGTCTACGAGTACAATTTATACTACGAAACTTGATACCGCGCTCGTTGGTTCTGCTCCTAGTGACCATGGAGACGTTTCGACTGGCACCGTGTTGCTTGTGAAAAAAATTAAGTAAGATCGCAGTTTGTTTTTATGTATGTCTCGTTAGGATGAAACCTTTAAATTAAATTCACCGCCATTCTGCATCACTCATGGTATTTACGACTAAATAAACATTTTATACTCGTACTTCCAGGAATGTGTAGCGATACATGGTGGCAATTACCAATCCATGCGACTGTACTGTCTGTTTAACCTTGAGATACATTCGCACTTTGGTTACGGCCCCCAGGTTGCCATTTAAGTTAACTGCCATCTAAGTTAATGTGCCGAACAATATTTTACGGTAATCTGAGGGCTTTCCCGTACCGTAAAATTGCAGAAGCAATGAAACAGAAGTCTACATATATGCCGAGGTTAAGGAAAACGAAATCAATTAGCTGCGCATTTCCGATCATTTGCGATACATCCAGATGCCCTGATATGGAAGATAGTATTGTTCCTTAAATTAAATGATGGCTATTAACAGGCAACGACCATGTGGACAATGATAGCAATAATGGTTTGGGGGAGGAACCACTAGAATTGTGTTTACTCTCAATTGGGTTATGGTTATGCGTGGGAATTGTGGGTCGAAGAGGCATTGGCTTCGAATCGGTTGATGCGGATATGGGAATAGGTAGGTGGTTTGCAATCAGGACAATTACGATTTTCCCATCAGCTAAGTTTGCGATTCTTGTTGTCATGCCAGTAATGGCGGGTGCATTACAATTGTATTTATCCTATTTCTGCATACCAGCAATTGTGTGCTATATAGAAAACTGGCTTGGGTGAATCTACTATGGATGGTATTCCTTTGGATGTGGTAATAGTGGATGATAATGTTGCTTCTTTGTTATAACTACCTGCGTGAAGTCAGCCATAGCAACTTGATTTGGTGGCCCAATGTAGAAGAGTCCTTAAACTCTCCTTTATATACTCTAAGTACAGGTGTGGTGAAAAGAATTCATTTTTGGGAAATTTTTGAACAAAAACATTTTTTATTGAAAACCTATCTACGTATTCTTCTTTTTCTTAACGGGCGCTACAGTCCAGGGTGAACCTGCGCCTCAACCGACATGCCCCTCCAACTAGCACGATCTTTTACTAGCCTTTTCCATTGCCGCACATCCAGTTGGCTGAGGTCCCCTTCCACCTGTGTGCGCCATCTTAAGTGCGGCCGTCCTCTGCTTCTTCGTCCCTCGGGGTTGGATTCAAAGACTCTCCGGGCTGGAGCTGTGGGTTGATAAGGATCTTATTTAGAGTCAACTTTGTCGTTCGGGAGAGGGCTATATTACTCAATTGCAACCTGAGCCCAAAGAAACAGCGATTGGCAAGAGTGATTCTGCGTTTGATTTTGGAACTGATGTCGTTGTTCCAGGTCACTGCGGAGCCAAGGTAGACGAAGTCCTTAACTACCTCGAACTTATATCTGCCAATACAAAACGTTCTGGCCAAGACGTCGGCGGTGAGCGTCCTTTTTTGCTGACAGCATATATTTAGTTTTGCCCTCATTTACCGCCAAACCAATTTTCGCCGCCTCCACCTCAATACGCAAACGCCTCATTGACATCTCGCTGTGATCTACCTATTATGTCAATATTGTCGGCGTATGCAAGGAGTTGCGAGGATTTGAAATAGATTGTGCCTCTTGTAATGGCCACAATCATTTCTATTATGATGTTGAAGAAATCACAAGACAGCGCATCGCACTGTCTTACTCCTTTTTTGACATCAAAACTATCGATAAGGTGTTCACCGATTCGGATGGAGCAGCGAGCATTCTCTCAAGTCAACCTGCATAGTCTGATGAGTTTAGCAGATATGTCAAGGGTAGACCTGGCATTGTATAGCTCGTCTCTAATTACGCTGTCGTATGCGGCTTTGAAGTCGACAAATATGTGGTGAGTGTCGACTTGAAATTCATTGGTTTTTCCAGGATCTGCCATAGTGTGAAGATTTGGTCGATGGTGGACTTCCCTGGCCTGAATTCGCACTGATAAGAACCTATCAGCTTATTTACAAAAGGCTTCATGCGTTCACACAAAACGGCAGAGAACATTTTGTAGGCGATGCTAAGGAGACTTATTCCTCTGTAGTTGGCGCAATTAGAGGGGTCTCCTTTCTTGTAGATCAGGCATACGATGCTGAGACTCCATTTTTCGGGCATGCTTTCCTCTGACCATATCTTACAGATGAGCTGGTGCATGATCCTAACCAGGTAATCCCTAGCTGCCTTGAAGAGCTCAGCAGACACTCCGCCTGCGTCAGCAGCTTTATTCGAATAGAGCTCGATATGGCGATCTTAACTTCGTCGAGGTCAGGGGGACAGACGGTCTTCGTCGATTACAAATGGATCATTCTGCCTGACAGCGGTATATTGACTAACATCGCCGTTATAAAGTCTGCAGAAATGGTTTTTCAAAATTCTCAGCATCGACTGCGATTCTACTACTAAGTGTCCGTTCTCATCCCTGCAGGCTTCCGTTCCGGCTTTAAAACCTTGGCATGTTCGCTTTATCTGTTGATAAAACTTTCGAACGTCACGCCTGCAGTGACACCTCTCGAAATCCTCAATCACGCCCTTCTCGTGCTCTTTTTTCTTTCTTCTGAGAAGCTTATGCTCCTTCCTTCTCTTTAACTCGTAGAGCTCACGAGCTGCTCTTGTTCTTTTATGCAGGCCTTATATGCATCCTGCTTGGCTGTGTGAATCCTCCTGCATTCATCATCGAACTAGGTGTTCCTTCGTGGTGGAGCCTTGAAACCCAAGACTTCGGATGCAGAGTTTTTCAGGATTGAGATGTATTGGAGAGCTTAAGGGAGACGCGATCGGTAAAAGCACGAGCGGTTTTCGGCGATAGTAGCTTTCCGACGTCATAACTTTGTATTCTTACTCTACTCCGTTGCGTTCGTGATATCCGTAAGCGCATCTTGGCTACTACAAGACAGTGGTCCGAGTCGATGTTAGCCCCTCGGAAAGTTCGAACATCAAGAATAGTGGAGGGGTGTCTGACGTCGATCGCGATGTGATCAGCATCCCAACAATCGTTGTCCTCTCTCCCTATAGCAATCGCCGTAGTAAATATCGCAGTTTTTCATCAGCTTTATACCCGGTCGATTCCATCGCATTTCCTGGATGGCTGTTATGTCCGCTTTATAGCGGTCTAGAGCGTCCGCGAGTTGTTCGGCTGCACGTGGCCTGTTTAGGGACCTAACATTTCACGTACAGAGCCATAGATCATCGTCCTTTTTTCGTTTCTTACAAGGGTCGTCAACATTAATCCGGTCTGTTATATCCGAGGCTTCTAGTTGTTTCGGAGTTTGTGGTTTTTTTTACGGTCACCGCTTACTAGGCTGTAGCTCAACCGACTAATCCTGTTTTTTGGCGCAGGAGGCTTGCCATTCGCCCTTCCCCGTCTGCAATTTCCATAGAAAATCTCCAGATGGCACCGCGAGGAGGTAGGGATAGAACTTACTAACAATGCCGCAAGATGTTCGACTGCGGTAGATAATCAAGTGGGGATTTTAATGCCTAAGGTAAAGTCACACATCAAGGGAATTCATTATAGCGGTCTAGAGTAGGTCACGGAGGCTATGGCTATGGTTTTGAATGAGCTAGCTTGGGAGGGTAATCAATGGTGTCTCGATAAAAAAAAATGTTGCGATTTGTTTTTTGTTTACAAATTTCTTGAACTTATTTTCTACGCCCAAAACACTGTATCGAATGTCAGTTCCTTATTTGCATTAGATTCCCATAGTTGAATACATCGGATCTAAAAGCTGGACGATTTCAATGCAATAACCAAGTAAAGCCATTCAAATCAAATTTTCTAAACTTGTTACGTCAGATCTTCTTCGTAGAATCCATATGCCCATCTACATATATATGTATGTCGAAGCAAATATTGATGATAAGTCTGTCCTTTTGATAGGAGTATCGTTTAATTGCAATCATTTCAGCATTCATAAGAACTGTCACTAAGCAAAGGTTTTAATTACTGGTCTGAGCTGCAAACGCTCCATCACATATACAATCTTCCTTTCTTAAAATCTCTTCGAATGGGATTGTTTCATTAATTCAACTTTCTTCATTTACAAAAGATTCTTCTATCACCTAGTCGATTTCGACATTGTATTCAGAACTTGTAATCTTTATCACCATCACCATCTTTATCACCATCTTTATCATCCTGTCAAATGGTCTCGAATACAGTTTTCTGGTAACAGAGATTGTTCATCTCAAAACCGATTCTATTCCTAAAGCAATTTAACAAGAAAATATCCAACTTTAAACGGCCACTCATACAACCGGGTAAACTTAGAAACCTCGTAAACCCCATTCAATCCACATCCATCTACCTCATTCAATATCTCGAATCACACACATATCGACGAGTTCACAAAATGTTCAGTTCCGTCTTTAAGTATGACGTTGGCTTCGGGCGTTTCCATGTTCACTTCTAATACACCATCGATCGGAATATGAAGAAATAGAATAAACTCGAGAAATTCGAAAAGAAACTTTTTACTCGTATTTGGAAACGAATAACTCAAATCCGATTTAGCATTGAAAATCGATTTTTTACTCAAGCACCTTCAGCACATCGTCTCATCCTCAGCTGCATTCCAGGAGAGTTCACCGTGTGGAGCTATTCGTGAATAGCACTGAACGAAATAAAACCGAACCGAAGGTATTCAGAAAATAGGTTAGCCCCTCCGGCTCCACGCTTTGCATTTTTGTCTTATTTCGACCTAGAGAACGAAATTCCAGATGTCATCATTCGCAGTGATAGAATGTTGCTAGCAGTAGATAGTTGCTCTCGTGAAACTAATTTGAATTCCATAAGCGAATTTCCGAGCGGAACTTTCGTCCTATCCGAAGGGGAAAGTAAGCATTTTAATTTGTAACTTGTTCAGTTGGCGAGTTCCTTGCTAGATTACACAATTCTCGGGAGGGAAATTAAATGAACGACGAATGGGCGGTTACACAGTTTTAAGCCATATTTCATAACCCAAGAGCTCATTACAGTCTTCTGTGTAAAACACTCGAAATAATTATCGCTACAGCTAATCCGTCCCAGCCGTAGGATAGGTTACTGAGTTCATGGTGCATTTATGGCAATACAGTAGTCCTTGTGGTTTTGTAGAGATGGAGGAAGGAAAAATATCTTAGATTGAATTGTGGTATTGTGTATTGTATACCACTGGACGGGACGGAAGATTGATTGCATTTCGTGGAATGCCACTGGTTACGGGATGTGGGATGCAGTAAAAAGTTTATTGAATAATACTCGTATATGTAAGCAGCGAAGGATTGGAAATTATTAAGTGACCGGGTTGGTTAAGGGGGTTTGAAGATTAACCTAAGTTACATTGAATTTAATAGTTTAGAAATGGAGTATTTGTGGAGAGCAAGTGTGTTTGACTGAGAATAAGTACATTTGTAAATGTTATACAATATGTCACCCATTTATCCTGGACATTTTTCGTATTTTTCCTGTAAACCCCGTCTGATGATTAGTCCAACGCTGAAAATTATTGAACCGTAATTATTATCGCATCTTTGAACGAGTCATCGGCAAACATAGCCTACACGACACCACCTCCGATAACGGACACAGGCTGATGGATCTTGCTACGGGGCGAAATCTCCTTCTAGCCAGTACGCGCTTCCCGCACCTCGATATACACAAAGGCACCTGGTGATCTTTTGATCAATCGACTAGCAACCAGATTGATCACATTGCGATCGACGTCAGACACTCCTCCACTATTCTTGATGTTCGAACTTTCCGAGGGGCTAACATCGACTCGGACCACTATCTTGTAGTAGCAAAGATGCGCTTATGGATATCACGAACGCAACGGAGTAGAGTTAGAATACAAAGTTATGACGTCGGAAAGCTACTATCGCCAGAAACCGCTCGTGCTTTTACCGATCGCGTCTCCCTTAATCTCTCCAATATACCTCAATCCTCCACGCTATCAATAGAACAGCAGTGGAGCCTTTACAAACAAGCCCTGAAAAGCTCTGCATCCGAACTTTTGGTCTTCAAGGCTCCACTACGAGAAAACACCTGGTTCGATGACGAGTGCAGGAGGATTCATACAGCGAAGCAGGATGCATATAAGGCCTCGCTGTATAAAACAACAAGAGCAGCTCATGGGCTCTACGAGTTGAAAAGAAGGGAGGAGCATAAGAGGGCGCCGTGGCGCAGTAGTTAGTGTGGTGGACTCTGGCGCACGATGAGCGAGTTCGGATCCCGATAACACCAACGCCATCGAATGTTTATTTCGCGACGTTCCTCCTCGGCGGGTTCTGGCAAAACCCCCCGTAGTAAACTTGCCGTGAAAAAGCTTCTCGACTCACGCCGTTCGGAATCGGCATTAAACTGTAGTTCCCTTTCATCTGTGGGAAAAATGGATCACACACACCATGGGTGATTGAAGAGAAGCTTGGCTCTGGTCCTTCATGGGCTGTACCGCCACCAAAAGAAAGAAGAATTATTATCTCATTGAAAAACGAAAATCGAGTCACCACCCGATACTGCTCTACACGCAGATACACGACGGTAACAACAAACTTTTCTGATGAGAGAGAGTCCTTAAGCGACACACTAAACGTCTTTAGAAAAATGAAATCTTATACTTCTCTGACTTCAGATTTGTTTGATCAAGTGTCAAAGATGGACACCAGCAACGAGAAAATTCGACATACTACCTTGCCCGCAAAGTAAGGTGACCAACTCAATTTCAACGCATCTCAAATGCAATATCTATTCCTGTACTGCTGTATAACTGCGAAATATAGTCTACACGACACCACGCCCAAAAACGGACATCGGCTAGTCGACTTACTGGCGGGTCGCAATCTCCTCCTGGCTAGCACACGATTCCCACTTCTCAATATTCACAAAGGAACCAGGTGATCACCTGATCAGTCTACCACCAATCAGACTGATCACGTTGCGATCGACGCCAGACACTCCTCCAGCATCCTAGATGCTTCCGAGGAGCCAACATCGACTCGGATCACTATCTTGTTGCAGCCAAGGTACGAATGAAGATATCAAGGAAGCCACGGAGTGGAGCTGGACAACGAAAGTTTGACGTCGTAAAGCTACAATCGCAATACACCGCTAGGACCTTTGCCGATCGAATTTCCCTCAACCTCTCGCAAACTCCATGACACCGGAGCAACCCACAGAACAACAGTGGGAGCATTGCCAGTGTGCCGTCAGAGACGCTGCCTATGATGTGTTGGGCTTCAAGCCGCCGTCAGCTAGAAACCCATGTAGCAAAGCAAACTGCAAAGCCATGCTACGTAGACGGACGAGTGCCACTCCTGAAAATTACAAGCAGAAACGGAGAGAGGAACACACGCTTTTAAGGAAGAAAAAAGGCAGCATGAAAAGCGTGACCTGCTATCACAGGAATAATGTTCGCAAGTTTTATTAAAAAGTAAAACGAACATGCCAGGGCTATAAGGCCAGAGCGGAAGCCTGTAGGGATGATGACGGAAAACTAGTAGTAAAGTTATAGTCGATGCTGAGAATATGGAAGGAACACTTCTGTAGACTGTATTTTGTTTTTTTTTTTTAATAATTTACGCGCACTCAAGGTCTAATAACATTATTATGTCGGCGACACAGTGCGGGCAGAAGGTGTATTGCGGGAGAAATGTTGACGGGGCGGAATGCAACTGGCTATTTCATCAGAGCATTTTTGGTGGAAGTAACGACAAAACAGAGGGGAGAAGGGTGCAAGCAAACAGAACAAAGAAGTTGATCGCGTTTAACTTGGCAAACGTCAGCTTCGATCTCTGTCCCTGTTCAATCCAAGCTGACACACAGCCTCCGCGAGGCCTCCCCTAGATAGCTATACTGGCACCCGCCAGGTAGTAAACCAATGTGTGCAGCGACACGACCCCTTGTTCCTGGTTAAAGAGGAACCTGGCCCTCCAGGTTGGAGGTTGCGCTTAGGGTTAACATCCCTATCGCATAAAACCAAAGCTTGTTCAGAGACAACTAACAGCTTCGGATACGGACGGATCTGCAACAGGAACGTTAGGTCCCTCAACAGACCAGGTGCAGCCGGACAACTGGTCAACTCTTTGGACTGCTATAAGGCAGAAATTACTGCGCTCCAAGAAGTGCGATGGGATGGGCCAGGCGGATGAAAAACTGTGATATCTACTACGGAAACCGCTACAGAGCAAATAAACACCGCTTATTCGGATGCGGATTTGTTGTTCGAGGCAGACTCAGTAAAGAAGTCTTAAGTTTCCAGTGTGTAAGCGAACGTCCCATAACTATCCGCATCAAGGCCAATCTCGGCAATATAAGCTTATTATGTGTCCACTCCCCCACAGAGGAGAAAGATGACCGACATAAAGACGACTTCTATGATCTCCTAGGCAGAACGTATGCGCAATGTCCCAGATATGGCACCAAAATCGTTCTAGGAGATTTCAATGCGAACCTGGGTAAGGAAGCTATCTTTGAACGGATCATTGGAAAGCAAGGCCTACACAACACCAGACGGACTAAGGCTAGTGGACTTTATGGCGAGACATAATCTGGTACTTGCTACTCAAGTACACGATTCCCACACCTCAACATCCATTAAGGGACCTGGTGGTCTATCCATCAATCGACAAACAATCATATCGATCACATTGCGATCGACGGCAGACACTCCTCCAGCATCCTAGATGTCCAAACCTTTCGAGGAGCCAACATCGATACGGATGCGAATTTCTCGGAATCAGCGGAGTCGAGTAAGAACACCAAAATTTAACGTCGGAAAGCTGCAATCGCAGGAGACCGCCAGGACCTTCGGCGATCAAGTCTCCCTCAAGCTCTCTCAAGTCCCCATGCAATCTGCAGAAACCATAGAACAGCAATGGAGTCGTTGCCATGAGAGAGGCCGCCTCAGGTGTACTCGGTTTCGAGCCACCAACGTCCAGAAACTCCTGGTTTGATGATGAGTGCAGACAGGCCCATGTAGAGAAACAGAATGCCGACATGGCCACATTGCATCGGCTGACCAGAGCTGCCCGCGAGTTCTATGCACAGAAAAGCAGGGAAGAGCATGCGCTTCTGAGAAGAAAGAAGAAGGAACACGAGAAGCGCGAGATCGAAGAGATGGAGAGATGTTGCTGCAGGAACGACGTTCGAACATTTTACCAGAAAGAAAAACGAACATGCCATGGCTATAAAGCCAGAGCAAAAGCCTGCAGGAATGAGCACGGACAACTAGTAGTGGTGTCACAGTCGATGCTGAGATTGTGGAAGGACCACTTCCGCAGACTGTATAACGGCGATAATAGGCATTCACAATGGACGAAGACGAAGGAGAATCATGTCCACCCGACCTAGACGATGCTAAGATAGCGATATCGAAACTTAAGTCTTATAAAGCTGCTGGAGCAGACGGACTTCCTGCGGAACTATTTAAAGCAGCTGGCGATTAGCTGGTCAGGAACATGCACCAACTCATCTGCAAGAAATGGTCGGAGGAATGTATGCCCGATGAATGGAACCCCAGTATCGTTTGCCCGATCCATATGAAAGGAGACCCCTATGACTGCGCCAATAACCAGAGGGATAAGCCGCCTGAACATCGCGTACAAGATCGTCTCTGCCGTACTGCGTAATCGCCTGAAACCGTATTCACACTACGGCAGATCTTGGAGAAGACCCATTAATTCCAGGTCGAAACGCACCATCTTTTTGTCGACTCTAAAGCCGCGTATGACAGTATTTATAGAGACGAGCTTTACGGAGCCATGTCAGCTTTACGGTGACGCACTGTCATGTGATTTCTTTAACATCATTCTTGAAAAGGTCGTGCGGGATTCTGCGGCCAATACAAGAGGGACGATCTACTTTTGCTTACCTACGCAGATGACGTTGACGTTATTGGACGGACAAAGCGAGACGTCAATGAGGCTTTCGCAAGCATTGAAGCAGAAGCGGCTAAAGTGGGTTTAAGGGTAAATGGGGATAGGACCAAATATATGCTGTCATCAAAGAAGGACGCGCAACACCGACGTCTTGGTCAGAACGTCACCTTCGGCAGCTATATTTTTGAAGTTGTCAAGGAATTCGACTAGTGACAAGCAGCAACGATACCAGCGCTGAGATAAAACACAGAATAACTCTTGCCAATCGCTGCTTCTTCGGGCTCAAGAGGCAATTGAGTAGTAGAGCGCTCTCTCGAAAAACTAAGGTATCCCTCTACAAAACCTTAATCATCCCGGTCCTCCTCTAAGGCGCTGAGGCTTGGAAGTTACCAAAGCGGATGACGAGGCTCTTGGGCGTTTCGAGAGGAAAATTCTGCGTGCAATCTTTGGTCCCGTTTGTGTAAACGGAGAGTGGAGGAGGAGACTCAACAAAGAACTTTACGGGCCATACAGCGACATCGGCCTGGCTGGACGTCTTCGGATCCAACGTCTAAGATGGCTAGGCCATGTAGAGCGAATGGACATCACCGATCTGGACCGAAGAGTCTTCGACTCCAACCCCGAGGGACGACGCAGCAGAGGACGACCGCATTTAGGGTGGCGCGCATAGATGGAAAGGGACCTCAACCAACTGGGCGTGCGGCACTGGCAGCGGCTGGCCAAAGATCGGGCCGGCTGGAGAGGCTTGTTGGTTGAGGCCTTGGTTCACTCCGAACTGTAGCGCCATCAAAGTAAGTAAGTAAGTAACGATGAAACAGGGAGAAGCAGGAGACATTCCTGCGATGTTCCAGCGGGTCTAATGTTTTGCTAATGCCGGAGTCACCTATCAGTTTTATCGCGCGATTTTGTATTCTGTCTAGTAGGTGCAATGAAGTCTTGGAAGCACCGGACCAGACATGAGCTTTAAACTCTAATTTTGGGCGAATGAACGTCTTATGGATTGTAGCCAGATCTAGGGGTGAAAAATATTTCTTGCATGTGTATAAGAAGCCTAGGCATTTCGCAGCATTCTTGGCGACACTGAATATGTGATCGCTCCAATTAAGATTGTGAGTAACACTCATACCCAGCATGGGAAGCTTTTCGGTTTCTGAGATGCAAGTGCCATACATGGATAATGGCTGCGGGTTAGTTATACGCTTTAACGACAAGAGACAGCATTGTGTTATGGATGCATTCAATTTCACTATATTGTTTTTACCCTATTGGATGATGCTGTCGATATCGGAATATAATGAGCTTAACATATGCTGCCGCTCACTATCTACAAGCGAAGTGAACGAATATGAGAAGCTGAGGGTACTGTCGTCAGGGTAGGAGTGAATTGGATTAGAAGTAACAGACAAGAGATCATTTATAAAAATGAGAAAGAGTGTCGGACACAAAACGGAGCCCTGGGGAGCACCAGCATTTACAAAGTGAGTATCAGACTTGAATCCGTCCAAAACAGCTTGAATTGAACGATTCGAAAGGTAGCTTCTAATCTATTGAAGAAGAAACTCATCGATCCCGAAAGCACTCATTTTCGACAAAAGGGCTTTTGCCAAAACCTGTCAAATGCTTTCAAAAAATCCAGTGCGACGGTTTTTCTTTCACTGCTTGGTGAAGCGAGCGATTCCACTTTTCGACGAGATATGCCATCAAATCACCGGGGATCTGTTGCTGCGGAAACCGTACTGACGGTCATTGAGGAGTTTCCGTGATTCAAGATATTACATAAGCGTACGGTTAATCAGCGTTTCTATGACCTTCGAAAGAAGCTACGTTAGTGCAATGGGTCGGTAGTTAGAAGGAGAAGACGATCCGCTATTTTTGGGTATAGGCTGGGCAAATGTTGTTTTCCACCTACTCGAAAAGAGCCCAGAGGAGTAGGAAAGGTGAAAAAGCTTACGCAGTGGTTTTGCCAGCGTAGAGAACCCCTCTTCAGAACTGTTGGGATAATACCATCTGGACCAACGTATTTGTGTATGTCGAGGTGCTTAAGAACCCTTGCGACAGTACGAGTGCGGAAGTGGATAACCCCACGATGGAATTGACACACTCTAGTAGAGGCGGAGACAGAGTACAAGCCGGGAGCTGAGAACTGGTTGCGAAGTGGGCAACAAGTAGGTTAGCTTTGTCTAAGGGGTTGACAGCTGGAATGTCATTGTGGATGAGCGTCAGTATAGACGACGTAGTTGAGTTTTTTAAAAACGTCGGAAAGCCTTTGCTACCTTTGTTACATTGAAGGATTTTACGCCTTAATTTTTGGTCGTTTTGGAATTCGACTCGTCGAATATGGGCGTTGCAGTCATTTCTGGTTCGTATGTACTTTTTTCTATTTTCCTCAGAACTGTTTGCCTTGTATGTCCAAAAATTTAGCTCTTGAGCCTAATAACCCCTCAGCCAGCTCAAGTCAAACTACGTATTATCATTCGGCCTGGTGCTTTCTCGTATAGCCATAGTGTTCCCTTAGGAGCTTTTTCTTTAACTGGATGGTGGGAGTCGAGAATTTTGCTGATATCACGCAGTGGTCAGACGAACCTAGCGGCGAAATTACATTGATCCTGTATTTGTTAGGCTGAGATGTAAGAAACAAGTCAACTGAACTACGGTTTTTTTCTCCCTTTTTTTGTTTTTTCCGTTTTAGCAACTGAAGCAGAAGCGGCTAAAATGGGTCTTTCCGTTAACGAGGGTAAAACGAAATATACATATGCTGTCATCCAAAAAAAGACGCACACTACCGACGTCTCGGCCAGAACGTCAAGATTAGCAGCTACAAATTCGAAGTGGTCAAGGACTTCGTCCAGCTTGGTTCACTAGTGACAAGCGACAACAACACCAGCGCTAAGATCAAACGCAGAATTACTTCTGTCAACCGTTGCTTCTTTGGGCTCAACAGGCAATTGAGAAGTAGAGCCCTCTCTCGAAATACCAAAGTTGTCGCTGTAGAAAACCTTAAAAAGCTAATTGCTTTTAATTTTTGTATTTTTTTAATTTCCCAGCGGGAAGTTATTGTAGTGCGGCCGATTTTGCGAGTTCAAAATTTTGAAATATCTCCACGTTCCAAGGTTACCAGAATCCAAATCCAAGGTTTTTATAGAGATATTTATGGATGTGTGAGTGTATTTGCGTATGTGCGGTCGGAATTTTGATCTCGATTATCTCGAGAACCAAAGAAGGTATTGACATGGGACTGATTACATAATTACGTAACTTAAAAATGATTAAGTTTCCAACAAAATCGGCCGGGCCGTTTTTTATTAGAAATTCAATAACTAAATCGACCACCAATAAGACAAAGTACGAATGAGGATATCAAGAACGCTTAGGAGTCGAGTAGGACTACGTAAGTTTGACTTCGGAAAGCTACAACCGCAAGAGACTGCCAGAATCTTTGCCGATCGTGTCTCCACAAACAATAGAGCAGGAATGGGTGCATTGCCAGAGCGGCGGTCTGTCTGCTGAGCTTCTTCAGGCGGCTGGGGATGAGCTGGTAACGTGTATGCACCATCTTATTTGCAAGGTATGGTCGGAGGAAAGCATGCCCGACTAATGGAATCTCAGCATCATTTGCCTAGTCCATAAGAAAGGAGACCCCTATAATTGCGCCAACTATACGGGAATGAGTCTCCTCAACATCGCATATAAGATCTTGTCTGCCGTATCAGTGTGGTTTCAGACCGGGCAAATCCACAATAGACCAAATATTTACGCTACGGCAGATCTTGGAGAAGACCAGGAATACCAATTCGACACTCACCACAGCTTCGTCAAGGCTGCATATGACAGCGTGTATAAAGATGAGCTATACAAAGCCATCCCTGCCAAACCCGTCCGACTGTGCAGGATGACAATGGAGAATTCTCGCTGCTCCAAAAAGGATTTAGGCAAGGTGACGCGCTGTTATGCAACTTTTTCAACATCGTGCTTGAAAAGATCGTGCAAGAGTCACTGGCCAACACAAGAGGTACGATTTATTTCAAACCTACGCAATTGCTTGCATACGCCGACGACATTGATGTGATTGGACGGACACAGCGAGACGTCAATGAGGCCTTTGTAAGCATTGAGGTAGAAGCGGCTAAGAGGGATCTCAAGGCTAGTGAGGGTAAAACCAAATATCTGCTTTCTTCTAAAAGAGACAGACAACACCGACGTATTGCCCAGAACGTCACCACGGGCGGATATAACTTTGAAGTGGTCAAGGAATTCGTCTACCTTGGCTCACTGATGACCGGCGACAACAACACCAGCGCTGAGATAAAACGCAGAATCACTCTTGCCAACCGCTGTTTCTTTGGGCTCAAGAGGCAATTGAGAAGGAGCACCCTCTCTTGGAAAACCAAGGTGATACTATATAAGACCTTAATCATCCCAGTCCTCCTTTACGGCGCAGAGGCTTGGACCATAACAAAAGCGGATGAAGATGCCCTTGGTCGTTTCCGGAGGAAAATTCTGCGCACTATCTACGGTCCCGTTTGTTCAAACTGTGTATGGAGGAGAAGATATAACGAAGAGCTGTACGCGTTGTACAGAGCCATCGGCCTGGTACGACGTCTACGGATACAGCGTCTAAGGTGGCTAGGCCATGTAGAGCGAATGGAAAATACAGCTCCGACCAGAAGAGTATTCGAATCCACCCCGGAAGGAAGGCGCGGCAGAGGACGGCCGCATCAATCCTGGCACACGCAGGTGGATGGGGACCTTCACCAACTAGGCGTGCCGTGCTGGAAACAACTGGCCAAAGACCGTGCCAGCTGGAGACGCTTGTTGGTTGAGGCCCAGGTTCACCACGGACTGTAGCGCTACCTAAGTAAGTAATTAAGTAAGTACTCACCGCAGTTTGCACCTCTCCCGTTGGTTCACTTCAAAGGAACGAAATTTTAAAATGGTAAGCGAACGTGACAGATGCCGACTGCGGTTGAAGAGAGAACTAGAGCTGAGTCCATCGTCGATTAGATGGCGTTGGTGGCGCAGGCCTGTTCGTTTGCGGTACATCTTCCCTACTCCTGGCGTTCTTCCGCACCTGTGGATATAAATATTTTTAATTTGTTGCTAAAACTAAGGCAAAATAACCCATCGGGCAACCCAGAAGACATTCCAAAGGTGGTAAGATCATGATACGGGGATGCCTATCATATAGTGGCGTGGGACCCCTTGTCAGATGCTCCAAAAATATGGCACAGTCACATTATTTAAATATTTTAAATGATTTTACACTGGTCGTAGACTCAACATTTATCGGCAATAAATTTAAACCACAGAGCTCGACTGTCCAATGTAAGAAAGCTGCACCAGCCCATCAGGAGGAGGTTCGACATTGGGCGCCTGAGCACACCGGAGGTTGCCAGAGTCTACAGGGAGCAGCTGAGCGAAAGACTCTACGGTATGCCTACGTCGAACACAAATGCCAATAATATGTGGCTGCATTGCCGCTCAGCCATTCAGGAAGTAGCCGAAACCACCTTAGGATACCTACCACCCCCGACAAGAAACCCGTGGTATGATGGCGAGTGTGAGCAGAAAAAGGCAGCAACCGACGAGGCGTACCAAAAGGCGCTGCAGAGGAAAACCAGGGCAGCGCGAGAAGAGTACCGAGCCAGAAGAACGGAGGAGAAGAAACTACTGCGACAAAAGAAAAGAATCTTCGCAGCCTCCCAACTCAAAGATATCGAGGAGTCTAGGGATAAACATAAAATTCGAGCCTTTTACAAGAAAGCCAAAGGCCTTGCAGGAGGCTTCAAAAAGGGCATCCTGGCTCTTCGAAACTGCGAGGGTAATCTTGTCACCGACCCGCAGGGAATAGTGGATGTATTTAAGCAGCACTTCCAGCAGCTGCTTAACGAGCATGACCAAGAGAGAGTGGTAGGGACCGAGGAAATCCCAACTCCAGCCGCTGAAGTAGTCCTCCCACCCAGCATAGAAGAAGTCGGCACAGCTATTCAGAAGCTGAAGAACAACAAGGCCGCAGGCTCAGATGGCTTGCCATCAGAGCTCTTCAAGGCTGGCGGCGATGTTCTGGTAGGGAGCATGCACCAGATCATCTGCAGAATTTGGGAAGATGAGAGCATGCCCGACGACTGGAATACCAGCTCTATACGCCCCATCCACAAAAAAGGCGATCCTACCTCTTGCAAGAACTATAGAGGTATATCCCTGCTCAATGTCGCATACAAGATCCTGTCCAGCGTATTGTGTGAACGACTAAAACCATTTTGCACCGCACTAATCGGCAGCTACCAGTGCGGCTTCCGGCCCGGCAAATCAACTATAGACCAAATTTTCACACTTCGACAAATCCTGGAAAAGACCAACGAGTTTCGAATCGATACACACCATCTTTTCATCGATTTCAAAGCCGCATACGATAGCATTCATCGTGAAGAACTATTTGGTGGGATGGCCGAATTCGGGATCCCGGTAAAACTGATCCAGTTGTGTCGCGCCACTTTAAAAAACACGCGATGCACCGTGCAACTCGGTTCTAGGCCCTCGGAACCATTCGAAACTGTTGGTTTTCGTTGTTAAAGGCAGCGGAGCGAGTTAAAAGAAAACACGTCCGTTTTATTAGAAAGGTGGAACAAGAAGAATTTATTATACGAAAACATTTGACAGTTCAAACATTCGTTTTTTATAGCCTACTTACATTTTCATTTGTTTTAACACTTTCCCTAAATGAAAATTCTATTTACATTTTATTCGGTAGCAAAATGAATGTTTTTTTTTTTTTTTTTTTTAAGAACATGGTTTAATATTCGGGCAATGAATGCCACCGTGAAATTCTAAAGCAAAAAACTTTACTTTGATGAGCTAAAAAATTGTTTGCGGCCAAGGAAAGTAAAAACGTTAAATTAATTTAGACCAAATCGTTTAGTAAAAATTGACTGTTTGTTGCTGATGACTGCTTTAGTCAGAATATCTGCTAACATTTCATCCGATTGCAGATATTTGATTTTAATTTGACCGCTCTCAATCTTTTCACGGATAAATTTGGATTTGATTTCGATATGCTTTGTCCGCGATGAGTAAGCACAATTAGAAGCCAGTTGAATCGCACTTTTGTTGTCGCAGTGTATGATCATTGGTTTCGATGCATCGATGAAAAGTTCGGTTTGGAGCCTTTTCAACCATATCGATTCTTGAATTGCTGCGACCATCGCCATAAATTCAGCTTCCGTTGTCGACAACGCTATGGTTGGTTGCCGTTTCGTACACCATGATACTGCAGCACCCTGTGCAGTAAATACATAACCCGTCGTTGATTTTCGTTCATCTAAATCGCTTGCCCAGTCTGCATCACAGAAACCTATAATTTCGCTCGATGATTTGTGGTAAACAAGTTTCTTTTCGATGGTTCCTTTGAGGTAGCGAAGGACGCGTTTTATCGCCCCCCAATGTGCTTTCCCTGGATTGGTGCTGTAACGGCTCAGTAAATTCACAGCAAAACAGATATCTGGTCGTGAAATCTGTGCCGCAAATAAAAGGCTGCCAATCGCTTGCTTGTATGGCACGTTTTCCATTTCACGCTTTTCACCGTCGGTGGACGGGCACATCTTTGACGTTATTTTTTGGTTCAAGTCAAGTGGTGTGGCGACCGGATTACAATCGGTCATACCAAAGCGCTCCAAAATGTTCGCGATGTATTGCGTTTGATCGATTGCAACCGTACCAGCTGTTCTGTTGTGAGTAATTCGTATACCAAGAACAGACGATGCATTTCCCAAATCTTTCATTTTGAAGTGTTGGCATAATTCATTCTTCAATTGTCGCACACGTTCATTGTCATTTGAGAAAATCAGCACATCGTCAACGTAAATTGCAACAAACAGCATCTTGTTGCCATTAGTTACGTAGTAAATACATTGATCGGCTTCTGATCTTTTTAAACCGAAATGTATCAGTACGTCGTTGAGTTTTTGATTCCACACACGACTTGATTGCTTCAAACCGTATAGCGATTTTTCCAATTTGCACACACGCTTCGACCCATCGTCGAAACCTTCGGGTTGCTGCATGTAGATATCTTCCTTCAGATCGCCATTGAGAAATGCAGTAACGACGTCCATTTGCTGAACATCTAAATCGTATTTTGCTGCCATTGCCAATAAGAAACGTATTGACGCATACTTCACAACTGGAGAAAACGTTTCTTCGTAATCGATGCCTTCTCTTTGTGAGAACCCTTTCACGACTAGTCTCGCTTTATGTCGCATCACTTGGCCATTGGTGTTCCGTTTGGTTTTAAACACCCATTTGCATCGAATAGCCTTTTTCCCTGGTGGCAATTCGACTAATTTCCACGTACGATTGTCGCGCAAAGAATGCATCTCATCTCTCATTGCGTTTTTCCAAGATTCGGCATTTGGATCCGACATAGCATCCCTAACGGTTTCTGGATCACATTCAACACTCCCTACAGCGCTGAAATTTGAGCGTGGCAGCTGCTGATTGGCAATTCGTTTAGATCGCCGCACTTCATTTGGAAATTCGATGGTTTTATCCGGTACGTCCATCGAGTCATCATCATCACCACTGACAAATGAATCACTACTTTCGGTTCTCGACGTGTCGTGGTCAGCTGGCACAGGTGTATCGTTGTCTTTGACAATGGATAATTCACCTTCACATTCTTCGCGCCCTGAATTGACATTGTCGGCGTTCAAGTCAATATCATCATAGCTGTTATCACATACTACCGGCGATAAAGAAGAATTAGTATAATCCTTGTCGATATCAATTACCTGTGAATTTGGTTCCTCGATAAAAATGACATCTCGGCTGATCACGATTTTCTTCCTCTGCATATCATACAAACGATATGCCTTCGATTCACTGCAAAAACCAAGAAAGATGCATGTGGCTGACTTCGCATCCAATTTCTTGCGTTTTTCCTTCGGTATGTGGACCATTGCTTTGCATCCGAAAACTCGCAAAGCACTTAAATCTGGTGCATCGTTCGACCAGATCTCTTCAGGTGATTTCATTCCAATGCTACGACACGGAATTCGATTGATGATATACGATGCGGTAGTGACGGCTTCGGCCCAAAAAGATTTCGGCAAATCGGCATCAATCAGCATACAACGCACCTTCTCGATGATTGTACGGTTCATCCGTTCAGCCATACCATTTTGTTCAGGCGTGTATGGTGCTGTTGTTTGATGTTGGATCCCACTTCGAATGCAAAGTCGTTGAAAAGAACTGTTGACGTATTCCTTTCCGTTGTCGGTGCGAATCGTTGCAATTCGCAGTCCAGTTTGACGTTCGACGAAATTTTTAAAACGAATAAAACATTCGAATGCCTCTGATTTCCGTTTCATGATAAACACGAACAACTTTCTCGAATAATCATCCAAGAAAGTGATGAAGAATCGCCCACCACCTATTGAATTTACCGACATTGGTCCACAAACGTCCGAATGTACCAATTCCAATAATCGTGTGGCACGCTTCCCTTTGCCTTTGAACGATTGTCTTGTCTGTTTTCCTTTGACACATGTTTCACAGACTGCCGATTCAGAAAAATTCATCCCTGGTAGCGAATTTTTAAAAAATTTCAATTTATCAATGCCTATGTGTCCCAATCGGCGATGCCAGAGTTGCGAACTTACACCTGCTTTAAAAGCAGTCGCACTCAAGGAGCTGTTAGCGTTTGCATCATTTACATCGTGTATGATAACGTTTTGAACATTGTTCAATCGGAACATGTTGTTTTCTAATGATGCCGTCGCAATCAATTTTCCATGGCGATTGAATATTCTGCATCCTTTCTTATCGAAACGCACGCTATTCCCGTTTTTCAACATTTGACTAACCGATACTAAATTCGCACATAAATTTGGCACATATTGCACGTCATTCAGTGTTGCGGTTGTCATAGCACTGCCATTAGAAATATTCAATTTCACCTGACCAACACACTCTATTGGTACTGTCGCACTGTTCGCTACAACAATTTCTTTGTGTGTCGCTTCGGTTGTGTTGTTCAAAAACGATTTGCACATCGTCATATGTGAAGATGCACCTGAATCTACGAACCAATCGTTTGAAGCACGATTGTTTACCAAAAAAGACGAAAACAGAAGGGTGTCACTTTTCTTTTCTTTTTCTTTTCGCTTTTTACAGTTTTTGGCAAAATGGCCTGACTCGCCGCATTCGTAGCAACTGAGTTTCTTCTTCCATTTGGGCTTCTTTTTTATAAATTTGGCGGCTAAGGCATTTTCACTCGGTTGCGAATTCAATTGTGTTTCTTGCAACAATATTGTTTTAATCGCATCAGCCTTCAGTGAACCACCGGAATTCTCGATGCCCATTACCATTGGACGATATTCTTCGGTCAAACCACCAAGCAGCAACGAACCGGCTACGACGTCATCAATGTTGAACCCAACGCGCTTCACTTTCGACCACAACAGCATTTTTTTGGACACGTAATCTTCCATCGATGAACAGCTACTTAAATGCAATGTTACAAGCTGTTGCAGAATTGTTATTTTTCCACGTGTGTTGCTGTCTTCAAAGGCTGTTGTTAAATTTGTCCACGCTTCTTTCGCTGTATTCGCATCGCTAATATACGAATAAATTGACGGATCCAACAGCAATGTAATTTCGGACAAGGCCTTCAAATCGTTGTTCTTCCTTTCAGAGCTCGTGTCCGCCGAGGATTCCGATTGTGTGTATGACCATAAACCCTTTATCACAAGGTACGATTTCGCCGCTATCTTCCAAACATCGAAGTTTTCACGCCCTCGCAATTTCTCTATTGAAATCTGTTGAGTAGCCATAGCGGTGGACAATGATTTTTCTTTATGGTTTTTTTATTGCACGTTTATGTACTATGTCCGTCGCAAATAGAAAAAAACGATGAAAACAAATCCACAATAATCACCTTACCAAATAGTCATCTATGACTGAAATAGGGTTTTAGGTACACCTCTCGCCTTTCTGTTTCCTTTTGTGTAGTTATTTCTCGCTGATCGCGTTCTCTGGGCCCATAACCTGTTGGTTTTCGTTGTTAAAGGCAGCGGAGCGAGTTAAAAGAAAACACGTCCGTTTTATTAGAAAGGTGGAACAAGAAGAATTTATTTTACGAAAACATTTGACAGTTCAAACATTCCTTTTTTATAGCCTACTTACATTTTCATTTGTTTTAACAGAAACATGCACCGGATTTCGGCAAGGAGATGCGCTGTCATGTGACTTCTTCAACTTGGTGCTGGAGCAGATAGTGCGACGGTCAGGCTTCAACAGGGAAGGCACTATCTTTTACAAGTCCATCCAGCTGCTTGGATACGCGGATGATATCGACATCATCGCGTGTTCTCGCCGTGGCGTTGTGGAAGCATTCACGGCGATTGAAGAACAGGCGAAGCGAGTTGGTCTTAAGATCAATGAGGACAAAACGAAATACATGCTGTCAAGCAAAAACCAATCCGTCGCTCACCACGTGGGACAAAATATAACAATTGATAGCTACAATTTCGAGGTAGTGAAGGAGTTTGTCTACCTCGGGGCAAAATTAAATTCCACAAATGACACCACAGTGGACAAGCTAATTCGGCTTGTCCAAACAACTGGGATCAAAACTTCAAACTCGAAAGACCAAAGCCATGTTTTACAAAACGCTCATTCTGCCAGTCTTGCTGTACCGAGCCGAAAGCTGGACGATAAGCAGGACAGCGGAGCTGATTTTGGGTTCTTTCGAAAGAAAAATTCTGCGCCGGATATTTGGTCCTGTCTGTGAGGAAGGTGAATGTAGAAGAAGACTGAGCTGTACCAAGATGTGGATGTAGTACTACTACTGCTGTACCTCTGAGCAAACGTAAATTCCACAAATGACACCACAGTGGAGATCCGGCATAAAATCGCCCTTGGCAACCGCTGCTACTTCGGCTTGTCCAAACAACTTGCGTCAAAACTCCTCACTCGAAAGACCGAAGTCATGCTTTACAAAACGCTCATACTGCCAGTTTTGCTGTACGGGACCGAAAGATGGACAATAAGCAGGACAACGGGGCTGATTTTGGGTTCTTTCGAAAGAAAAATTCTGCGCCGGATATTTGGTACTGTCTGTGAGGAAGGTGAATGGAGAAGAAGACACAACCTCGAACTCTACGAGCTATACAAAGATGTGGATGTAGTCCGGAAGGCAAAGATCCGTCGACTAGACTGGTTCGGCCACATCGAGCGCATGGACGTCAACTCTCCAGCTAAGAGTGTCTTCGACTCCGAATCTCCTGGTTCGCGAAGAAGAGGAAGACCGAACCTCCGGTATAAAGACCAAGTAATCGCGGATGTTAGGCATCTTGGTCTTGATGACTGGAAGCAGCGACCGTCAAGGGTGGAAGGCAGCTATAGCTCAGGCTCAAGTCCTCTATGGATCGCTGGTCTGATAAGTAAGTACTTGTTGGAATTGGACAAGTTTTTTTCGTTTACTGTTTAAAAAAATTAAAAAGGATTGAAACTGAGAAAAATCATGGACGATTTATTGTTATTTTAGAAGTTCTGGACCTTTAAAGTTTGCTCAGGTAGCAAGCATTGCAATGTGTAAGGAATTTTCTTCACTGTATGTGCATCTTCTAAATCATTGAAAACTGCATACTGTTAGAAGTTACAAGATCTTTACGTAAAAAAATGATGATTTAAAACATGTTGCGTAGTTCCAGGCAAGACTATGATTGAACGAAAACAAGTCAAATTCGTATTTTGTAAGGGGAATTCGAACCGTTTATGTCTTTGAAACTATGAAAGTCCGACCTAAAATATATATGTATTTCAAAATTTTCAGGAGAAAGCATATTTTGGCATATTCGAGATAATTACCGAATTGTTAATTCATCATTCTTAGTTGATGAATGGTATTGATGAAATAACTCCAAATTTATGGTTTCTTGATAACTTGAAGAAGAAAGTTTCACTATTCATCGAATATGGTAGTAATTGTAGAAGCAAGTGTTTATATGTATCTAGGCCATTAGTGTTCGGGATTGAGCTCCGTTAAACCTTTCCGAATGTGTAAAAATCTTGATTATTTGAAAACAGTAACATTTATTTAGCTAACTCCTTCAAGTTATACAAAATTCTACCTTAAATCTGACACAGAATAAGACCTTGCCTTCTTGTGGTAGCATATTATAATAGTAATGAATAAAAAGAAATATTACTCATTTGGTACTCATTTGGTATTCACGAAGATGCTCGATGTATGGGTGCCAAACGAGCGGCACATCAAGGACTATGTTTACATCTGGATCGCAACAAAATCGACTAATTTTTTGAAGCGGATGATGACTAGTGATGAACAGTGGATCATTTACGACAACCTCAAGGGAAATGGCCATGATCGAATCGCATTGAGCTAGCGCAAATTGTGCGCAAGCCAGGTTTTGCTGTTTCCCTATGGCAAATCCCTTAATTTGGGCGTGTACCATCAACAATTGGACCGTCTGAAGGAAGGAATCGGACAGAGATGGCCAGCTTTGTTCAACAGGAGAGGAATTGTTTTGCATCAACACCACGCTAGGCCACATATTGATAGTGACTCGCAGAAGGTCCACCAAGTCCAGATCTGGCACCATGTGATTAAGTGATTACCACCCCGTTTCCTGTCCATGATGAACAAATTTGCTAGAGAAAAAGTGGCCTCAAGAATATTTACTTACTTACTTACTTATCAGGCCTGCGATCCATGGAGGATCTGAGCCTGAGCTATAGCTGCCTTCCATCCTTGACGGTCCCGGGCACGCTGCTTCCAGTTGTCAAGACCAAGATGTCTTACATCCGCGATTACTTGGTCTTTATACCCGAGGTTCGGTCAACCTCTTCCTCTCGAACCAGGAGGCTCGGAGTCGAAGACCCTCTTAGCTGGAGCGTTGATGTCCATGCGCTCGATGTGGCCGAGCCAGTGTAGTCGACGGATCCTTGCTTTCCGGACCACATCCAGATCTTGGTACAGCTCGTAGAGTTCGCGGTTGTGTCTTCTTCTCCATTCACCTTCCTCACAGACAGGACCAAATATCCGGCGCAGAATTTTTCTTTCGAAAGAACCCAAAATCAGCTCCGCTGTCCTGTTTATCGTCCAGCTTTCGGCTCCGTACAGCAAGACTGGCAGAATGAGCGTTTTGTAAAGCATGACTTTGGTCTTTCGAGTGAGGAGTTTTGACCCCAGTTGTTTGGACAAGCCGAAGTAGCAGCGGTTGCCAAGGGCGATTCTACGCCGGATCTCCACTGTGGTGTCATTTGTGGAATTTACGTTTGCCCCGAGGTAGACAAACTCCTTAACTACCTCGAAATTCTAGCTGTCAATTGTTATGTTTTGTCCCAGGTGGTGAGCGACGGATTGGTTTTTGCTTGACAGCATGTATTTCGTTTTGTCCTCATTGATCTTAAGACCAATTCGTTTCGCCTGTTCTTCAATCGCCGTGAATGCTTCCACAATGCCACGGCGAGAACACGCGATGATGTCGATATCATCCGCGTATCCTAGCAGCTGGATGGACTTGTAAAAGATAGTGCCTTCCCTGTTGACGCCTGCCCGTCGCACTATCTGCTCCAGCACCAGGTTGAAGAAGTCACATGACAGCGCATCTCCTTGCCGAAATCCGGTGCATGTTTCGAATGGTTCCGAGGTCCTAGAACCGAGTTGCACGGTGCATCGCGTGTTTTTTAGCGTGGCGCGACACAACTGGATCAGTTTTACCGGGATCCCGAATTCGGCCATCGCCCCAAACAGTGCTTCACGATGAATGCTGTCGTATGCGGCTTTGAAATCGATGAAAAGATGGTGTGTATCGATTCGAAACTCGTTGGTCTTTTCCAGGATTCGTCGAAGTGTGAAAATTTGGTCTATAGTTGATTTGCCGGGCCGGAAGCCGCACTGGTAGCTGCCGATTAGTGCGGTGCAAAATGGTTTTAGACGTTCACACAATACGCTGGACAGGATCTTGTATGCGACATTGAGCAGGGATATACCTCTATAGTTCTTGCAAGAGGTAGGATCGCCTTTTTTGTGGATGGGGCATATAGAGCTGGTATTCCAGTCGTCGGGCATGCTCTCATCTTCCCAAATTCTGCAGATTATCTGGTGCATGCTCCCTACCAGAACATCGCCGCCAGCCTTGAAGAGCTCTGATGGCAAGCCATCTGAGCCTGCGGCCTTGTTGTTCTTCAGCTTTTGAATAGCTGTGCCGACTTCTTCTATGCTGGGTGGGAGGACTACTTCAGCGGCTGGAGTTGGGATTTCCTCGGTCTCTACCACTCTCTCTTGGTCATGCTCGTTAAGCAGCTGCTGGAAGTGCTGCTTAAATACATCCACTATTTCCTGCGGGTCGGTGACAAGATTACCCTCGCAGTTTCGAAGAGCAAGGGTGCCCTTTTTGAAGCCTCCTGCAAGGCCTTTGGCTTTCTTGTAAAAGGCTCGTATTTTATGTTTATCTCTAGACTCCTCTATATCCCTGAGCTGGGAGGCTGCGAATATTCTTTTCTTTCGTCGCATTAGTTTCTTCTCCTCCCTTATTCTGGCTCGGTACTCTTCTCGCGCTGCCCTGGTTTTTCTCTGCAGCGCCTTTTGGTACGCCTCGTCGGTTGCTGCCTTTTTCTGCTCACACTCGCCATCATACCACGGGTTTCTTGACGGGGGTGGTAGGTATCCTAAGGTGGTTTCGGCTACTTCCTGAATGGCTGAGCGGCTATGCAGCCACATATTATTGGCATTTGTGTACGACGTAGGCATACCGTAGAATCTTTCGCTCAGCTGCTCCCTGTAGACTCTGGCAACCTCCGGTGTGCTCAGGCGCCCAATGTCGAACCTCCTCCTGATGGGCTGGTGCAGCTTTCTGACATTGGACAGTCGAGCTCTGAATCTTGCTGCTACGAGGAAGTGGTCAGAGTCGACATTTGCCCCTCTGAATGTTCGCACATCCAGGATGTTTGACGCGTGCCTTGCGTCAATGAGCACATGGTCGATTTTGGTTGGCGGTTCGACCGTCCGGAGATCGCCAGGTTGCTGTGTGGATTCGCTTGCGAGGGAATCTTGTGCTACTTATCACCGCATTACGAGCTGTCGCAAAGTCAGCGAGTCGGAAGCCGTTATCTGTTGTTGTATCGTGGAGGCTGTGCTTTCCGATCACTCCGCCAAGGGTGTTTTCCTTTCCGATTTGGCGTTGTCCAGGAGGTCATAGAAGTCCTCCTTGATTGGGTCTTCAGCCTCGACAGTAGGGGCGTGTGCACGTATAAGGCTGATGTTATAAAATCTGCCTCTGATGCGGATCACAGCCAGGCGATCACTTATAGGCTTAAAGTCGATGACCTTCGACCTTAACCGCTTTCCCACGACAAATCCGCATCCCAGTAAGTGCAACCTTTTGTGACAGCTGTAATAAATGTCGCAATTTTTCTTCCTAATCATACCGTTTTCTATCCAGCGTATTTCCTGGACCGCAGTAATATCCGCCTTGTACTGCGTGAGGATTTCTTCTAGCAGCTCCGGGAGTGTACAGGGTTCTGACATTCCTGGAGCATACTCGCAAATCGTGTTCCTTTTTCGTGCGTTGTCGTCGTCGAGTATCCGTCCGTGTATCCGAGGCATCTTGCTCGTTCATAACTTCAGGTTTTTTTACGTGGGCGGATTGTTAGCCCTCCGCACAACCGCCATTCTGGTCGGGGTTTTTTTTGCTGTATACGTTTGTTCACCTCCCAACGGTTGTTGAAGAGGCTATCCAGAGGGCGCCGCGAGGAGGCCGTATGTCAACTTGACCCGGGCATTTAAACAGGGATCGTTGCTGGCATCTCGCCAGGTTGAGAGCAATCAACAACTTTACCCTGTATGTCCGAGCCCATGCCCTCTGGCCTCAAGAATGGCTTATGTTCATAATGGCTTATGTAAAACGACTGCCAGACAGATTCCTACCAAGAAGGACTAGGGCTATAATGGAGTTGCCTTTAAAATGGCAAAAGAGGTTCATGGAGCCACATAGCACCCAAATGACTTAGGTAGGTTCGTAGGCAGGTAAGTTCATAGCCTCCCCATAATGGGAAGAATACACTTAGGCCAGGGCGATCCGTTGTGTTGCTACGAGGGGGTTTTTCCCCCTATTCATGGGACCACTTAGTGCATCTTAAAAAGATGAGAAGGTGAGTTATGCTAACTCGCTGAACATCCGTCAGGTCGTTTAAGAAATAGAATCTTAGGTAGTATTTCCTGATTGCGCAGAAAGCCGGACAGGCGCAGAGTATGTATTCGACCTCCTCTTCGTCTAGGCAGCTTCTGCAGAAATCATTCGGAACTATCCCTAGTTCTTGTGCATGACCGCCAATGAGACAGTGACCGTTGATGACACCAATGATTTTGTAGTTGTCAGTTCGTTCTAGGGAGATTAGTCCCTTGGTCCATTAACTATCGAGGCGAGGCCAGATTTGCCTGGTGATGAGGTAGGTGTGCCCCTGAGCCCATCCCAGGTTCGTCTCAGACATGGCGAGGTTTGTGAGTTTAAATTGAATGTCTGCAAGAGATATACCCTCGCGTGCCATGATTGATTGTTGCGTCGTTTCTTCTCTGGCGAGTGTGTTGGCCCTTTCGTTGCCCGAGATGTCGCTGTGTCCTGGTACCCATAGGAGTTGTAAGTTAAACTGGGAGATTAGTCCCTTGGTCCATTAACTATCGAGGCGAGGCCAGATTTGCCTGGTGATGAGGTAGGTGTGCCCCTGAGCCCATCCCAGGTTCGTCTCAGACATGGCGAGGTTTGTGAGTTTAAATTGAATGTCTGCAAGAGATATACCCTCGCGTGCCATGATTGATTGTTGCGTCGTTTCTTCTCTGGCGAGTGTGTTGGCCCTTTCGTTGCCCGAGATGTCGCTGTGTCCTGGTACCCATAGGAGTTGTAAGTTAAACTGTTCGGCCATCTCGTTAAGAGATAGGCGACAGTCAAGGCTTGTTCTTGAAGTGTACACATAGGACTCCAACGATTTCAAGGCTGCTTGACTGTTCGTGAGAATTCGACTTTCCGTCGTAGGTGTTACGTTCCACTTAAGCCAAGACAGAGCCTTCTTTATTGCCAAGAGATCCGCCTGAAAGACGCTGCAATATTCTGGTAGCTTTAGAGCGCCGTGGCGCAGTGGGTAGTGTGTTGGCCTCTGACGCCGATGACTCGGGATCGAATCCCGACACAGCCATGTCATCGAACGTGTTTTTCACGGTGTTTCTCCTCAGCGGGGTTCTGACAAAACCCCCTGTAGTAAAATTGTCATGAAAAGCTTCTCGAAATTCGCCGTTCGGAACCGGCAATAAATTTGTAGGTCCCTTTCATCTATGCGAAAAGGAAATCACACACAACATGGGTGATTGAGAGAAGCTCGGCTCAGATTCTTCATGGACTGTAACGCCAACATACATACATACATACATTTAGAGCGGTCTTTAGTTTTTGACCCGTCGGTGTAAAACTCCACGTAGCTGTTGCGAGGTTGCGTCTGGCGGGACAAGTTCCGTCTGTCCGTTTGTTATCTTGAATTGCTTCTCAAGGACTGTGGTGGGCTCTATGTGGACCGAGTATACTGCCATGGTTATCCTGTTATTCAGGACGGAAGAGTGGCCAGTGATATAACTCGTCCATTTGGAGTCGGCTTTTAGTCTTTTGCCGTATATGTGGCTATTGGCTTGCCAAGTATATCGAGTGGTGTAAGGTGAAGTATCATGTTGAGCATTGCCATTGGTGTGGACCTTATGGCCCCGGTGATGCACGTTCATGCCAACCTTTGTACATTCACTTATATGTTCACTATCACTCCATACATTAGAATTGGTCTAACGACTGTAATGTAGAGCCGTAGAATGAGCTTGGAGTTGAATGCCCATTTACTCTAAGGTTTTCTTGCAAGTGTAGGGAGCTATGGTTGCTTTCTTTTGCACAATCGGTCGTGTTGTTCTTCCACGTGACTTAACACATAACATAAAGCAGCAATAAAACTAAAAGTTCACCACCATGGGGTGGCCGTGGTGCAGTGGTAAACATCAACATAAACATAGTTCAAAGCTCTTCTACAGCCATGAAAAACAGTTTCTATACGGAAAAAAAATTATGCAACACAGCTGTTGTGAATGAGAAGTGATCAAATGTACTGATGAAGGCATTACACTCACAGTATATGGTCACTTTAAATTCAAGCTCTGAGTGTGCAATTCTAATATGACACCATAAGTGCATGGAAAAAGTTGCTGAAAACTACAACCAGCGTGAAAATTCGGTCGGTTCCTCTCTTCCTATCTAGGACAACCACCCCTGGAGAGTAGTGAACGAGCATCTACGATCCAAACCACTGCACTCCGTTCAGGTTGTGTGATAAGCATTATACGAGTATAAAACTCTTGAACCTGCGCGAGCTTTAAAAAAAAATAAAAAATATGAAATATCCAGTTAATGCATAAATTGAAATACATATGTAGATTGAAAAACGTACGTGCTTCTATCAACCGTATAATTGCTTTTCGGATTATCCCTAAGTAAAAACTCCAAATTCATTTGTATAATTCACCTCAGCATTTATCGCTTTACAATTAATTTAAGGCAGTTCCCCACCGTGAATAGCCCAGTTCCATTGCCATTTGCACGAGAAAGATTTCACATCTGTACCGTGCACATGTTCAAACGATAATAAACTGCATCCGCTTAAGCACCTTCTCTCCAGCACACGTTTCTCTGATTGTCTCCCTAGTACACTCCGCGGCACAAGTGTTTTCCATTCGCCCTATTTCTATAATTTTCCTGCACTCTCACACACCAGATTATGTTCGTAATAAGCAATTAAACACGAAGATGCACAAGATACTATGCACGCCCAGGCATACCGAGACTACAGAGAATATACACGACCTCATTAGGTCTCAAGAAGTTGGCGTCTTCTACATGGGGCTGATACTATTCTTGAGGCTAAATGCAATGGGTTAGAGTGCATTCATTGCTGGCAATAACACTAATGCAGGTTAGGATTAATGGAAATCCTTAGACTTGGAAAAGTATCTCGTATGCATGGTTGAGATATTACTATGGATGCACGTGTATAGATACGAGAGGAATCCATTATTTTAATTGTAGCTTTAATCATTCACGGAGCCCATTGGGACACTCATATGGATCTGCGAATAGATGACCCACTTATGTATGTACCATACCAATTCGAGCATATCCAATGTACACACGGAATGGCAGCCGAGTCTGGGGCATGATCGACTCAATAAGAATCCAGCAATTAAACCGGATCCTATCGCTAGGCAGTCTCTCCCCGAAGAAGTCCAATAAATTTTACAGTCCGACTCCTGGGAGCCGATAACACGAGAAAATAATTTATTTTTTTGTTCGTTCTCTTTCGCTTTCCCATATGTACCTCCCCCGCGACGCCCTGATAACCAGAATCATAATGCGATGTCGGTTTTAAGCCTTTTTTTTTTTTTTTTTTTCTCTATACTCCCCACGGCGTTTGGGCTGGGCTACCCGGGGCCAGTATTCTGCCTCGAAACAAAAACTATTCCACAAGAATAAATATTTTTTTTCTTACCCGATACAAGGGATGAGATACAAGATACGTATGTATTTTTACAAAAAGAAACCTATCTGAACGATAAAATTTAATATTGTGTCTGTTTGCCGAAGAACTTGCTCATTATCTGGTAATTTAATTCATAAATTTGCTGATCTCACGTTAGCTACGTGCTGTTTACGAGTTCGCAGTTGGCCTCGATTCTAGTGCAGATTGTGTGGGCAGCGCGGCGTGCTATTCTATGTTATCCGCCATGTCCGTATTTGGTGGTTTGGGCACTGGACATGTGCGTATACATTGAAATCATATCGTGGAAAATGGTCGGAAGGGAATTTTCTAATATTTTGCTTTTCTTTTGTTTTCTATTTTGGTTTTCGGTTTTTGTCTTCCGGTATCGGCCGACGTGGGGCGAATATATTACCGACGCTAATAACTACGTGAACTATATGCATTTAATGAAGTCTACTTCAATTAGAATGGTCCTATGACAAGCACTCGCGCTAGTATGCTGTATGGCACATTCGGTGGATGCATTCTAATAAGGGGAGCAAAGGTCCCTTAACGGTGTAGCAAACACAAAATCGAATAACATAAACACCTGGCAGCCAAAAATCGAGGGCAACTGTATAACTAATCCATTTCGGTTGAATGGTTACGCCCTGCGACTGCATCCATTATTTAATATCAACTATTCCGTCGTTCTCCGCGGACGCGTTGGTGCTGAGAACTGACTTTCGCGATAGAATTAAATATTTCCGGTGAATGCAAGTGCTCGTGGCAGAAGGTTTTGTATGCGATGTTGGGTTTAGTGTAACATTATCCTAAGGGCATGCTGAAAATTTGTATGCAGGAAATGGAAACATTCGCAGTGCAAGAAGTGTCCTATGATTGTGGGTAACAAGGATTTTTTATAAAGATAAGGGAGGAGGATGAATAGCAAAACGCATGAACTGGTTCCGAAATACATTTTGCTATTTAAAAAAAAGTGTCAGCTGTGCTCCAAGACTTATTCAAATGTGGGTGTCTGGAATATGCAGCACGTGGATCTGTAGTTTGTAGCGGCTGCATGGCTGCGGAATAGAATTTGGTTGATATCTGACATCTAAATAAAGGAGAATAGTTCGCATGGAAAGTTTATTCATACCATGCGACGCGCCTAGATTCTTACTTATAAAGGTTTTCGTCAGCTTGTACTAACTTTATTTTATTCACCTGTTACTTCATGAAATTCTGTGCGCGGGGAAAACAATTGGAACATTGGCATCCTAGGTAGTAGACATGTTTCCACCGAGAGGTATTTAAAAAATTCTACCAAAGGACAAGGCGACTGTTCAAGATTACAAACCTAAAACTGACAAAAATGACAGTGTATTAGTAAAACTAGTTTTGTCAATATGCAAGTACCTCTAGAGCTGTGGTTCCCAAACTCATTTGGCCTACCGCCCACTTTTCAGAAAAATATTACTCAACGCCCCCTGGAAATTAAACAGAAAGGTGTACCAGTGCTTCCACTTTTTCATTAAATATAATAAAGAAAAATGTAATTAGAATTATTAAAGTAATGAGAATCATTCCATCTTAATGAGTAGAACGAACTTGGTATCCTGCTACCAATTTAGTAATTCTTGGCTCTATATTGGTCAGCAGTATTGTTAAATCCCTTCCTCCCTTCCTCGGGCGCCTTATCTTGGCGGAAGGCTTAAGAGGTCGTAGACCTCAAACTAAGACTCAAAAACCCCAAAAATGAATGGACAAACAAGCCCGCGATCTCCTTGATTGCGGCTGGGGCTCGGATTCTGGAGGCCCCGACATTCATTTTTAACCCTACGGAAGTCAGGAATGACACCAACTCCTTCGGCTCACTGTCTGACCACATGGTCGGACTGAGCATGAGCGGTGCATCCAGCGGAGGCGGCACCAACGATGGCGTGGGATGAGAAAACGCAAAGGTGGAACGCGTCCCAGAATTAGGACGTACAGCTGAATGCACTACTAAGTGCCAAAAAAGAAGGGGAAAGAGGCATGCCCGAAAATTGCGCAAAGAAGCTGAGAGAGCCGAAGGCACAATGGTCGAGGCTACACCTCTGGGGGAACCAGTTATGAGGGTTAGATCGACGGACCTAACCTAACCTCTCTCGAAGGCGCGCAGCGCGGTAAACGTCGGCGGTTGGGAAAGGCTGCTGAAGGAGGCACAAGCATGGTTGCACTTTCGGCATTCGCCTCCAACCCCCTTCCTCTTACTGGGAAGGTTCAACCACCCAGTAAGAGCGCGATCAGTTCTCGTAACGATGGGGCCGGAAGCGTTCAGGTTTCTGCCATGGCCGGCGCTGCCGCCGAAAAATGTGGCGGGGCTGACATACGGACTCTGAACGTAGAAGTCGAAGTTATTACGTGTCCTGGCAGTCCTCGAACTGGCGAGGCTGTCCAAGAGCCCCGTCCGAATGGAGCGGGAGCTCTAACCGAAAAAGGTAAAAGCTTCCGCAAACGGAAGAGGGCTGCCAAGGATAGCCTCGCTAGGTCGAGAGTATGTGATGCCTCCCTCTCCGGTGGAGCGGTGGGAAATCGGAGTCCAATAGCAGATTTCGCGACCCAGATGGATCAAAGCATTGGCTAGAAGACGAAGATAGCCCAAAACTGTACCTCAAAGGCGGGCACATACCGTAACAACACGCCTTCAGGAGAAGGAGATCCAAATGACCGTAAGGAGTCCAGAGAAGCAGCCTTCTTATAGAGATTCCCTTCCTCCTCTGAAAAGGTCAGGATAGGAAAATCTATCGATGATAGTAAAATGACCAACGTAGACTGCAAGCATTGCGATGATAGTCTACTGGAGCTAGCCTCGGGAACGGGTTTCTGTTTGCCGGGAGAAAGGTTGCATTGATGAATGGCACATTTGTGATGAGCAGTTCATCACAGCACACATCGGCCTGGATCAGGAACATGGTGCTGAACATCCCTCCTCTGGGAACTGCTACTTACCAGGTATTTAGTCCTCCGAAATTAACGCGCGATCTGCCGGATTCTGGAGAAACCTGGAAATAAGGTGGATGTCCTGACGCGCGTTATAAGATTATAACAACCAATGAACCGGAGTATTTATTTGAATGTATTCGGTTCGGAAGAACACAACGGTCCTTACAAATAATTGTACCAAAACATAAGTATCTATCAAGCGCGTGCAAATTTATAAGATGTTTTTTCTTACTTGCGCATGTAATTCTTTTTAGTAAATAAATTACAAATTAAAAAAAATTAAAAGTACAGAATCAAGGACTTGACACGAGAACTTGGGTTATCTATTTCTACTAGGAGAGTAAGGGCTCTCTGAAAAAAAGAGGGTTCTACTCTGGTTGTGGGGATGGATGAAGCCTCTGCCGTGATTCTGAAATTTGTATACGATTCACGCCCCTATTTCGGCATTGGTAGGATCTCTTTCCATTTTAATGTCAAGTAGTAGAAGGATGGGGTCGAAGGGCGCCGTGGCGCAGTAGTTAGTGTGTTGGACTCTGACGCACCATGAGCGAGTTCGGATCCCGATAACACCAACGCCGTCGAATGTTTATTTCGCGGCGTCCCTCCTCGGCGGGGTGCTGGCAAAACCCCCCGTGGTATAACTTGCCTAGAAAAAGCTTCTCGACTTACGCCGTTCGGAATCGGCATTAAACTGTAAGTCCCTTTCACTTATTTGAAAAATAGAATCACACACAACATGGTTGATTGAAGGGAAGCTTGGCTCTGGTCCTTCATGGGCTGTAACGCCACCAAAGAAGAAGAAGAGGTCGAAGGATGGGACGCCCTGAACAGTATGAATCTATACTTTTTACTCAGATCAATCTACAGCATTGCAAGGCTGCTACCGCTCTTTTAAGGAGCAGAATTACATGCAATAGTACAAATCGTCCCATCGTATCCTTTTCAAGAACCGTGGGTGTGGAATAAACGCCTATGGTGGGATACGTGATGCTACGATTCTTTATGATGAGCGATCCGAAAGGCCAAAGGCCACTATCGGCAACCAAACTTGGACACTTTTGGTGAAAAGATCTGGTGGCTGCTAGAATAAACTACAAAACGCATGGAGCAATAGAACACTTCGTCGTTGCATCTGCCTACTTTACTTACGACTCGATACTACCTCCATCACTGAACTCGTATAGTATTGTGAAGCCAGAAAGAACGGTCTCATCTTGTGCTGCGATGCTAATGCCCAAAACACAGCTTGAAGCAGCAGCAAGAGGGGACCGTCTTTTAGACTTCACTCTCTCGTCTGACCTTACCATCAACCATGTTATCTCTCAACCAACGTTTGTTACTACGAGATGACAGGAAGTGATTGACCTGACCCTATCCAACAGATATGTGAAGGATCTTACTAACTGGCGAGTCTTGCCTCATGCTGCGCTGTCGGACCATAAATACATCGAATTCCGATTAAGTTGTGGGGTCTCTTCCTTGCAACCTAGACGGAATCCGAGAAAGACAACTGGGTACGGTTTAATAAGGAGCTTGAGAAATCCACTCAGGCCCTACCTAAACTTAGAACGAAACAATTGGTAGAGAACGTCGTTCATAAACTGAATAGCGCCATCACCAGTTGTCTTGAACTCGCATGTCCTGACAGCAAACCTCCCTGCAGGAATTGGTTCCCTGGTGGAATGCCGATGACACCTTTACTGAGTCTAAATCGGAAACTCTTAGTTTGATGCTTGAGACTCATTTCCCGGGAAATCAGATCGACTTCGGCTCGTTGCATGCTCCTCTAAGGGAAACTGCAACTGAAACGATGTAAACAACTCAGCGTAGCTGGTATATTGCGTCGCGCGTGGTTACGACAGAAGTCATTGAATTTGATGTTGCATCCTTCGATGGTTTCAAATCGCCGGGCACCGACGGGATATATCCTGTTATGTTGCAAAAAGGTATAAGGCAGCTGCTTCCTACTTTGAAAAGAATTTTCACTGCTAGTCTAGCACTTGCTCACATACCCATTCCTTGGCGCACACTGAAAGTGATCTTCATTCCCAAAATAGGAAAAGAGGACTACTCATTCGCCAAGAGCTACAGACCAATTAATCTAATATCCTTCCTGCTGAAAAGCATGGAGAGACTGGTAGATTTGCACGTGCGCAAAGTTGCCTTCGAATGCACCCTTTTTCGAAGATGCAACATCCTTATCAGCGCGGAAAATCCTGCGAGACTGCGCTTCAGAACCTAGTTGGGAGAACTGAATTCGCGTTTGAAAGGTAATACTACGCGCTGGACATTTTCATCGACATTGAGGGAGCTTTTGATAACGCAACTTTTGACAGCATGTGCAACACTGCCAGATATCATGGCGTAGATGAAGCAATGGTCCTATGGATCAGAGCAATGCTTGTGCACAGGACATTGACCGCAAGCCTCGACCAGTGTGTCAAATCCAGCGTAAACAGGGGCTGCCCGCACGGCGGCGTGCTGTCTCCGCTGTTATGGTGCATGGTGGTCGACTCTCTGCTTGATGCTGTCAATGCCTCTGGAATCTATGCCCAGGCCTATCCGGATGATGTCGCCGTTCTTTCTGTCGGCTCATGACTAGCGACTGTCCGTCTCAAAGCATAGGCGGCGCTAAATGTGATCGATGATTGGTGTACCATGGGCTGTTGGTCTGTCTTAAGACTAATGTGGTTCTCGTCACGAGAAGGAGTAAAATCGGTTGTCTGGTGGAACAGACTAAGATGCAAACACGTCGTAGCCTCTTTCACCAAACTCCAATAAACTGGTTGTCTCAGCTGCACGGGGGCTTTCACCAGCACGCCGGGCGCTGCTCTAGATTCTATGATGAACCTTCCACCTCTTGACATATTTATCAGAGGGTGTGCTGTGAAAACCATGTCTCATCTGAAGAGAAATGGCTTTGGGTACAACTCGCATAGGAATAAGGGTGTGCTTGAGCAAGAATTGTCCTGCGACCCCTGCCTCATGGACATGTCTTCTGATGCATTGACACCCGTTATCCTACTGTGCTGTTATTTCACAGTCGAGTTTCAATGGCGTCATGATTGGCTCTGCCTGGATACTGAACCTGGAAAGAATAGTCTTCGCATTTTCACGGATGGCTCCAGGTCTTGGCGGGGGTCCGGTACTGGGATCTTCTTTGAGCGCGAAAACATCCAACTCCTTAGGAAAATATGCGTCTGTCTTCCAATCAGAGATATACGCAATCCTAATGGCCATGCACTATGTTGTGAACCACAGGTGGACGGGGAAAAGCATGCGTCTGCAGTGATAGCCAAGCTGCACTCAAAGCTGTGTGCAACCCCATAACTAGCTCCAAATTAGTGCATGAACTCAAGTCCTTCTTGAGCAGAGTCGATAGACTATATTTGCTAAGGCTTGTATGGGTGCCAGGTTATTTTGGGATCCCAGGAAATGAAATATATGATGAACTCGCCAGAATAGGTTCAGAGGACAACTCCTTAGGACCTGAACCCGCTCTAGGTCTACCTGCGTCCACGAGAAATTCCTACAGTAACGATTGTGTGTTTAATACACCCAAGCGTAGACGGACCGTTTGTCCAGGCTGCAGGATGACTAAGCGCGAATGCCCTGATGTCTGCAAGAAATCCGCAGCATTCCTCCTGTCTTTAAGGGAAGCGATTGCAGAAGGTTTGTGGGAGTCATCACGGGCCATTACACTTTTGCTAAGCATCTCTGCGTGCTTGGCATCAGTGAGACGCCTACCTGTGCTGCATGTTGTGAGGAGGATGACACTGCAGAGCATTCCTCAGTGATTGTCCCGCCTTTGCTCGCGAATCCTTGGAGCCGACGTGGTGTGTGCCGAATCCCTTAGCTCTACATTACTGAAGCTCATTCAAATTCTTTTCCGGAAAACGGGGAAAATACAGTAATGTAAGGTGTCTGTCTGGGGTGCAATAGACCGGTGCCTCCGTCTGAGTGCTCCAACAGATAGCAGAAGCCTTCCACTAAATATGGTGAAGGAAATGCTTCAAAGAACTTACGAACTACAGCGCTTCAGGATAAGCTGTAGTGATCTCCTTTTGCTGCTGAAATTGTTGGTAGCCGCTTTTAAATTTCAATTAATCCATGAGTACCTCTTGTAACTGTGCAGATTCTTCTATGTTAGCACTTGAAAATGGATTCAAAGTCCAATAACGTATGTTCGTTTTCCAAATGTCATAGAAATCGTTGATTAAATTTAAATGGAGAGCATCCAGGTGCTCACAATAAAGGATTTTTGTCACAAATGCAGAAATAACGGATTTTGTTTTTATCAAATTCAACACCTTGAAGCTGGATATTGCTTTCATTAAATTTTTTGAACAAGTCGGTCATCCGCCAGAAATACGATAAATGGTGAACGAAAAACGGAAAGTGCGAAAGCGGTGAAAACAAACTCGCGTGTCGCTTGATAAAACCCGATTCAACAACACGTGTAATTCGCTCAAAGGGGTAGTTAAAAACTCCCCCTAGGGAAGTATATGCTAGGGAAATATACTGTACAAAAATATAGCGTATTTCGCTCTTTTTTAAATATTATACTTTATGTCTGTATACTTAATTACTTAGGTGGTGCTACAGTCCGTGGTGAACCTGGGCCTCAACCAACAAGCGTCTCCAGCTGGCACGGTCTTCGGTCAGCTGTTTCCAGCGCCGCACGCCCAGTTGGATAACCTCATGCCCCCCTTCCACCTGCGTGCGCCACCGATGATGTGGCCGTCTTCTTCCGGGGTGGATTCGAAGACTCTTCGGGTCGGAGCTGTATTTTCCATGCGCTCTACATGGCCTAATCACCTTAGACGCTGTATCCGTAGACGTCGTACCAGGCCGATGTCTCTGTACAACCCGTACAGTTCTTCGTTATATCTTCTCCTCCATACACCGTTTGAACAAACGGGACCGTAGATAGTGCGCAGAATTTTCCTCCCGAAACGACCAAGGGCATCTTCATCCGCTTTTGTTAGGGTCCAAGCCTCTGCGCCGTAAAGGAGGACTGGGATGATTAAGGTCTGATATAGTATCACCTTGGTTTTCCGAGAGAGGGCTCTACTTCTCAATTGCCTCTTGAGCCCGAAGAAACAGCGGTTGGCAAGAGTGATTCTGCGTCTTATCTCAGCGCTGGTGTTGTTGTCGCTGGTCATCAGTGAGCCAAGGTAGACGAACTCCTTGACCACTTCAAAGTTATATCCGCCCATGGTGACGTTCTGGCCAATACGTCGGTGTTGTCCGTCTCTTTTAGATGAAAGCAGATATTTTTTCTTACCCTCATTAACCTTGAGACCCGTCTTAGCCGCTTTTACCTCAATGCTTACAAAGGCATCATTGACGTCTCGCTGTGTCCATCCAACCACGTCAACGTCGTCCGCGTACGCAAGCAATTGAGTAGACTTGAAATAAGTCGTACCTCTTGTGTTGGCCAGTGACTCTTGCACGATCTTTTCAAGCACGATGTTGAAAAAGTTGCAAGACACCGCGTCACCTTGCCTAAATCCTTTTTGGAGCAGCGAGAATTCTCCATTGTCATCCTACACAGTCGGACGAGTTTGGCAGGGATATTAAAACTAGACATGGCTTTGTATAGCTCATCTCTATACACGCTGTCTATGCAGCCTTGAAATCGGCGAAGAGGTGGTGAGTGTCAATTTGGTTTTCCTGGGTCTTCTCCAAGATCTGCCATAGCGTAAATATTTGGTCTATTGTAGATTTACCTGGCCTGAAACCACACTGATAAGAGCCGATCAGATTATCCACAAACGGTTTCAGGCACTCACATAATACGGCAGAGATCGCTTGATATCGCTATTTTGACTTTGTCTAGGTTGGGTGGACTGAATTCTGTTTCATTGTCGTCCATTACGAATGGTATCTTGTCTATCATCGCCGTTATACAGTCTGCAGAAGTGGTCTTTCCAAATCCTCAGCATCGACTGCGACTCCACTACCAGTTCTCCATTTTCATCCCTGCAGGCCGCCGCTCTGGCTTTGTAGCCATCGCGTGTTCGTTTTACTTTATTGTAAAACTTCCGGGCGTTATTCCTGCGGAAGCATCTCTCCTTCTCCTCGATCTCACGCTTTCCGTGTTCTCTCTTCTTTCTTCTGAGAAGCGTGTGTTCCTCTCTTCTCTTCTACTCATAGATTTCCCGAGCAGCTCTCGTGCATCGTTGCAGCATGGCTTTATATGCCTCTTGTTTTGGTGCATGGGCTTGCTCGCATTGTTCATCGAACCAGGGGTTTCTAGGAGGTGGCGGTTTGAAACCGAGCACCTCGGAGGCAGCATCTCTGACGGCGCTCTGGCAATGCGCCCGTCCCTGTTCTATTGTTTGTGCAGCTGTGAGCGGATTTTGAGAGAGTTTGGAGGAGACACGATAGGCAAAGATTCTGGCAATCTCTTGCGATTGTAGTTTTCCGACGTCATACTTACGATGCCTACTCGACTCCTAAGCATTCTTGATATTCTCATTGGTACCTTGGCTACAACAAGTTAGTGGTCCGAGTCGATGTTGGTCCCACGGAAGGTTCAGGAGGTACAGGAGGAGGGTCTGGCGTCGATCGCAATGTGATCAATCCGGTTGGTGGTTCAACCAACCTGGCGGTTGATCAAAAGACCGCCTGGTACCCTTGTGGATGTTGAGATGGGGGAATCGCGTACTTGCTACAAGGAGGTTAAGCCCCGCTAGGAAATCGATTAGCCTATGTCCATTGTCGGATGTGGTGTTATGGAGGCTATGCTTTCCTAATATGTCCTCTTTGCCCAGTACAGCATTAAAATCTCCTAGAACTAGCTGGAACATCGGGCGTAGGTTCGGTCTAGGAGATCGTAGAATTCTTCTTTGATTCGATCGTCCTTTTCTTCCGTTGGGGCGTGAGCGCATGTCTGTATGCCTAATGGTAATCACCCCTATTGCGATAGACGTTTTTATTGAACGACACTTATCCGATTTTCTGTCGAGTCATTTTATTGGCGTTGAAGTGTCGGTATTGCGATACTTAAACGCCAGTCGTTTTTGATCCACATACATTCCACATAAAAACTGATATGACAATTCGTCATTTGAAAGAAATTTCTTAACAATGAACAGTATTGCACTTTTTGTGGTAAATAAGGACGTTAGTAATATGAAAAATGAAAATGAGAGAGAAAAAACAAAAATGTATTTATTGAGAGAAATAACAAGTCCAACCCCTTAAGCCCCTTTTAGACGATCAGTTGTCAGTTCAGTTATCAGTTCAGTTCTCAAAAGAAGTGTATTTAGACGTCAGTCCGGTGTTCAGTTCAGCTTTCATTTTACTTGTGAGCAGTCGAAAGTGAGAAGAAATACATTGCGTAATGGACGATGAAAGCCTTATTGCAAAGCTATAGTTTTGTCGCTTAATAATTCGAAAAGAAAAAGAAAGAAATGGAGCAAAGATTGGTACTTAAAAAGACGAATCCTATCGCACGTAAATTTAATAAGGGAATTGAGGTTTGAACATGGCGATTGGTTAAATTATGTACGTATGTTTGAAAGCGTATATTTGCAGCTACTGCAACTTGTGACTCCAATTATAAAATAAAAAAAACAAAATACCAATATGAGAGAAGCCATTTCACCTCACGAAAGATTAAAGCAACCCTCCAGTTTTTAGCAACTGGAAGTACTTACCAAAGTCTTAAAATTCTTACTGCAATATCGGCACCAAGCCTGAGTGCAATTATACCAGAAACTCGTAAAGCAATAACAAAAGTACTTAGGGATTATATAAGGCTAAGTACTCGTACTCGAGAGCACCGTGGTGCAGTGGATAGTGTGTTGGCCTCTGACGCAGATGACACGGGATCGAATCCTGACACAGCCATGTCATCGAACGTGTTTCTCACGGTGTTTCTCAAAACCCCCTGTAGTAAAATTGTCATGAAAAGTTTCTCGAAATTCGCCATTCGGAACCGGCAATAAATTGTAGGTCCCTTTCACCTATGGGAAAATGAAATCACACACAACATGGGTGATTGAGAGAAGCTCGGCTCAGGTCCTTCATGGACTGTAACGCCAACATACATACATACAAGTACTCGTATATTTAAAATGTAAGGTAACTATGTGTAGTGTTAAAAATGAAACTATTAATTTAAGGAAATTGTGAAAAGTATCTAGCAACTGTTGAGTCTTCAGATAAATTTGTTGGCGTCTTCTTCTTAACAGACCCAACCATTCATTGTGGACTGACTTGCATGAGTCTGCTGTTGATCATTCAAAAATGAAAACAGCAAATCAAAGTACCACAGATTTGGCACGTACACGTAATTTGTCCCTATTCCACTTTTGTTTGAACACTCTACTTTGTTTTTTTTTTTTTTTTGTTTGTTGAAGGCTTCTGCTATCCGCTGGAGCACTCAGACGCAATCACTGGTCCATTGTACTCCAGACAGACACCTTACATTACTGTATTTTCTCCGTTTTCCGGAGAAAAATTTGAAGGAGCTTCAGTGATGTAGAGCTAAGGGATTCGGCACACACCACGTCGGCTCCAAGGGTGCGCCACCGTATGCGAGCAAAGGCGGGACAATAACAGAGGAAATGCTCTGCAGTATCATCCTCCTCTTCGCCACATGCAGCACAGGTAGGCGTCTCACTGATGCCGAGCACGTAGAGATGCTTGGCAAAAGTGTAATGGCCCGTGATAACTCCCACAAGCCTTCTGCAGTCGATTCTCCTTAAAGACAGGAGGAATGCTGCAGATTTTTTGCAGACATCAGGGCATACGCGCTTAGTCATCCTGCAACCCGGACAATCCCTCCATCTACGGTTGTGTGTGTTAAATACACAATCGTTAATGTAGGAATTTACCGTGGATGTAGGTAGACCTAGAGCGGGTTCAGGTCCTGAGAAGCTCTCCTCTGAACCCATTCTAGCGAGTTCGTCAGAGGTCTCATTTCCTGGGATCCCAGAGTAGCCTGGAACCCATACAAGCCTTAATGAATTTAGTCTGCCGACTCTGTTCAAGAAGGACTTGAGTTCAAGCACTAATTTGGAGCTAGTTAAGGGGTTACACACAGCTTTTAGTGCAGCTTGGCTGTCACTACATACGCATATGCTTTCCCCCTTCCACCTGTGCTTCACAACATAGTGCATGGCCATTAGGATTGCGTATATCTCTGATTGGAAGACAGACGCATATTTTCCTAAGGAAAAGTGCAGTCGAATGTTTTCGCGCTCAAAGAAGACCCCAGCACCGGACCCCCGCCCAGATCTGGAGCCATCCGTGAAAATGCGAAGACTGTCCTTTCCAGGTTCAGTATCCGGCCATAGCCAATCCTGACGCCATGGAAACTCGACTGTGAAATTACGACGCAATAGGATAACGGGCGTCAGTGCGTCAGAAGGCATGTCCATGAGACAGGGGTCGCAGGACAATTCTTGCGCAAGCACACCGTTATTCCTATGCGAGTTGTACCAAAAGCCATTTCTCTTCAGACGAGACATGGCTTTCAGAGCACACCCTCTGATAAATATATCAAGAGGTGGAAGGTTCATCATAACATCTAGAGCAGCGCCCGGCGTGCTGGGGAAAGCCCCCGTGCAGCTGAGACAAACCGTTCTTTGAAGTTTGGTGAAAGAGGCTACGTCGTGTTTGCGTTTTAGTCTGTTCCACCAGACAACCGATGCATATGAGATTATAGGTCTTATCATTGCCGTGTAGATCCAAAGGACCTTTGCCGGCGATAAGCCCCATGTTTTGCCAAAAGCTCCTTTGCATTGCCAGAAAGCTGACAGCGCTTTGGAGGTTTTTGACTCAACATGTTTTGACCAGAGAAGCTTACTATCTAAGATGACTCCTAGATACTTAGCCTCCTTGGATATCGGGATGGAAGTGCCTTTTAGTACCAGCTGAGTCATGTCAGTATTTTTCCTCCTTCTCGTAAAGAGAACGACATCGGTCTTAAGAGGATTGACTGACAGCCCATTACTGGTACACCAATCATCGATCACATTTAGCGCCGCCTGTGCTTTACGACGGACAGTCGCCAAACATGAGCCGACAGAAAGAATGGCGACGTCATCCGCATAGGCCTGAGCGTAGATTCCAGAGGCATTGAGAGCATCAAGCAGGGAATCGACCACCATGCACCATAACAGCGGAGACAGGACGCCACCTTGAGGGCAGCCCCTGTTTACGCCAGATTTGACACACTGGTCGAGGCCTGCATCAGCGGTCAATGTCCTGTGCATGAGCATTGCTTTGATCCAAAGGACCAGTGCATCATCCACGCCATGATGTCTGGCAGCGTTACACATGCTGTCAAAAGTTGCGTTATCAAAAGCTCCCTCAATGTCGATGAAAATGCCCAGCGCGTACTCTTTCCTTTCGAGCGCGCACTCAATACGCCCAACTAGGTTCTGAAGCGCAGTCTCGCAAGATTTTCCGCGCTGGTAAGTATGTTGCATCTCCGAAAGAGGGTGCATTCGAAGGGCAACTTTTCGCACGTGCAACTCTACCAGTCTCTCCATGCTTTTCAGCAGGAAGGATGTTAGACTAATTGGTCTGAAGCTCTTGGCAAGTGAGTAGTCCTCTTTTCCTATTTTGGGAATGAAGACCACTTTCACTGTGCGCCAAGGAATGGGTATGTGAGCAAGTGCTAGACTAGCAGTGAAAATTCTTTTCAGAGTAGGAAGCAGCTGCCTTATACCTTTTTGCAGCATAACAGGATATATCCCGTCGGTGCCCGGCGATTTGAAGCCATCGAAGGATGCCACAGCAAATTCAATAGCTTCAGTCGTAACCACGCGCGACGCAATATTCCAGCTACGCCGAGTTATTTTCATCGTTTCAGTTGCAGTTTCCCTTGAAGGAGTGTGCAACGAGCCGATGTCGATCTGATTTCCCGGGAAATGAGTCGCAAACAGTAAACTGAGAGTTTCCGCTTTAGACTCAGTAAAGGTACCATCAGATTTTCTGAGTGCGTCTAGCCTAGTCGGTTTTCCCCGTTTGAGGACTTTAACCAACTTGCTAGTCGCACTCAGAGACTTGATCTCTTCGCAGAAGGTCCTATAAGAATCGTTCTTCGATTTACGAATAAGTTTCTTATATTCTTTCTGCTTCGACCGATACTTGTTCCAGTCATCTTCCGAATTTGATTTGAGCGATCTATTCAGAAGAATTCTGGCTTCCCTGCGAAGACCTTGGAGCTCGGCATTCCACCAGGGGACCAATTTCCTGCTGGGAGGTTTGCTGACAGAACATGCGAGTTCAAAACAACTGGTGATGACGCTATTCAGGTTATGAACAGCGTTCTCTACCAATTGTTTCGTTCTTAGCTTAGGTAGGGCCTGAGTGGATTTCTCAAGCTCCTCTCTAAACCGTACCCAGTCCGTCCTTCTCGGATTCCGTCTAGGCTGCAAGGAAGAAATCTCACAACCCAATCGGAATTCGATATATTTATGATCCGACAGCGTAGCATCAGGCAAGACTCGCCAGTTAGTGATGTCCTTCACATATCTGTTGGATAGGGTCAGGTCAATCACCTCCTGTCGTCTTGTCGTAACAAACGTTGGTTGAGAGCCAACATTGTTGATGGTAAGGTCAGACGAGAGAATGAAGTCCAACAGACGGTCCCCCCTTGTGTTACACTTGCTGCTTCCCCAAGCAGTGTTTTGGGCATTAGCATCGCAACACAAGACGAGACCTATCTTTTTGGCTTCACAGTACTCTACGAGTTCAGAGACTTCCTTCGGTGGTGGAGGTAGTAACGAATCGTAGGGAAAGTAGGCAGACGCAACGACGAAGTGTTCTATTGCTCCGTGCGTTTTGTAGCTTACTCGAGCAGCCACCAGATCTTGTCCACAAAAGTGTCCAAGTTTGGTTGCCGATAGTGAATTCGATTTGATGAGGCCGACCCTAGGCCTTTCGGATCGCTCATCATAAAGAATCATAGCATCACGTATACCACCAAGGCCACATAGGCGATTATTCCACACCCACGGTTCCTGAATGGATACAATGTGATGATTTGTTCTACTACATGCAATCCTACTACTTAAAAGAGCAGTAGCGGCCTTGCAATGCTGTAGATTGATCTGGATAAAAGCTATCCTGACCTTTTCAGAGGAGATGGCCGCCTCTTTATAAGAGAGCTGCTTCTCTCGACTCTTTACGGTCATTTGGATCTCCTTCTGGGAGGAAGGGGTTTTGTTGTGTGATGTGCCCGCCTCCGAGGAGTGGTTCTTGGCTATCTTCGCCTTCTGGCCTATGCTTTGATCCTTCTGGGTCGCCACATCTGCCATTTGACTCCGATTTCCCACCGCCCCATCGGAGAGGGAGGCATCGCACACTCTCTCCCTAGCGAGGCTATCCCCAGCGGCGGTCTTCCGTTTGCGGGATCCTTTACCTTTTTCGGTTAAAGCACCTGCTCCCTTCGGACGTCGGTTCGGGACAGCCTTACCAGTTCGAGGATTGCTAGGACCCGTAACGACTTCGCCTTCTGCGTTCGGAGTCTGCCTGTCAGCCCCACCACCATGCACTTAGCAGTGCATTCAGCAGTACGCCCCAATTCAGGAGCGCGTTCCACCTTTGCGGTTTCACGTGCCGCGCCATCATTGGTGTCGCCTCCGCTGGATGCACCGCTCATGCTCAGTCGGACCAGGTGGTCAGACAGTGAGCCGCTGGGGCCGGTGTCGTTCCGGGCTGCCGTAGGGTTAAAAATGAATGTTGGGGCCTCCAGAATCCTTGCCCCGGCCGCGATCAAAGAGGTCGCTGGTGGATTTCCGCTGCTGCGAGTACCACCTGGAGTACACAATTCCTTTGGTTTGTCCATTCATTTTTGGGTCTTCGAGTCTTAGTTCGAGGTCTACGACCTCTTAAGCCTCCCGCCACGACAAGGCGCCCGAAGAAGGGAGGGAACACTCTACTTTCTTCAGCTCTTTATTATAGGCAGAACGAATGCTGTTCATTTTTGCCCTGACCTTTGCCTTCGTCGCTTCCGTATCCACCTCTTTTAATTTTTGCAGCAACATATTATATGGGGACCGGGATGATAAGGGTCTTGTATATGCTCGCCTTGGTTTTTCGAGGGAGGGCTCTGCTTTTCAATTGCCTCCCGAACCCAAAGAAACAGCGGTTGGCAAGAGTTATTCTGCGTTTGTTTTCGGCACTGATGTCGTTTCTGCATGTCACTGCGGAGCCTAGGTAGACGAAGTCCTTGACTACCTCGAAATTATACCTGCCAATATGTGCACCCTGGCCAAGACGCCGGTGGTTAGTGTCCTTTTTCGACGACAGCATATATTTCGTTTTGCCCTCATTTACCACCAGTCCCATTTTAGCAGCTTCCGTCTCAATGCTCGTAAAGGCCTCAATGACATCTCGCTGACTTCGTCCAATTATGTCAATTTCATCGGCATACGCCAGCAGTTGTATGGACTTGAAAAAGATGGTGCCCCTCGTATCGACCAGTGAGTTTTGCACTATCCTTTCAAAGACGATGTTTGAAAAGTCACACATAGCGAGTCGCCCTGTCTAAAACCTTTTTTGACATAAAAGGTATCGGTTAGGTCGCTTCCGACCCTAATGGAACAGCGAGAGTTCTCCAAAGTTATCCTGCACAATCTGACGAGTTTGGCAGGGATGTCAAAACTAGACATGGCGTTGTATAGCTCGTCTCTATTGATACTATCGTAGGCAGCCTTAAAGTCGACAAACAGGTGGTGGGTGTCGATCTGGAACTCGTTTGTTTTTTCCAGGATCTGCCGCAGTGTGATTAATTGAGATATAGTGGACTTCCCGGGATGGTAAAGGACTAACAAAGACCTCGTCGGGGTAGCATCTATCCGACGGATGCTGACCTGCTAAAAAGCGAGAAGAGCCACAGCAGTCGAACATCTTGCGGCACTGTTAGTAAGTCCTATCCCCACCTCCTCGTGGTGCCATCTGGAGATTTCCTATGGAAATTGCAGACGGGGAAGGGCGAATGGCGAGCCTCCTGCGCCAAAAAACAGGATTAGTCGGTTGGGCTACGGCCTAGTAAGCCGTAACCGTAAATAAAAAACACAAACTCCGAAACAACCACAAGCCTCGGATATAACGGACCGGATTTATGTTGACGACCCATGCAAAAAACGAAAAAAGGACAATGATCTTCGGCTTTGTACGTGGAATGTTAGGTCCCTAAACAGGCCACGTGCAGCCGAACAACTTGCGGACGCCCTAGACAGCTATAAAGCGGACATCACCGCCATCCAGGATATGCGATGGAATGGACCGGGCATAAAGCGGATGAAAAACTGCGATATTTACCACGGCGACTGCTATAGGGAGAGAGGGCAACGATTGTTTGGATGTGGATTTGTTGTTCGAGGTGGACTAAGGCGAAAAGTCCTAAGCTTTCGGCATGTGAGCGAACGCCTCATAACAATCCGTATCAAGGCAAAATTTTTTAACATCAGCCTGATCTGCGTCCACGCCCCCACGGAAGACAAGGATGACTCAGCCAAAGATGAGTTCTACGATCTCCTAGACAGAACGTATGCCCAATGTCCCAGCTATGACATCAAAATTGTACTAGGAGACTTCAATGCTAAGCTGGGTAAGGAAAGCATATTTGAACGAGTCACCGGCAAACATAGCCTACACGACAGCACCTCCGATAACGGACACAGGCTGATTGAAATTGCTACGGGGCGAAATCTTCTTCTAGCCAGCACGCGCTTCCCGCACTTCGATATACACAAAGGCACCTGGCGGTCTTTTGATCAATCGACTACCAACCAGATTGATCACATCGCGATCGATGTCAGACACTCCTCCACTATTCTTGATGTTCGAACTTTCCGAGGGGCTAACATCGACTCGAACCACTATCTTGTAGTAGCCAAGATGCGCTTACGGATATCACGAACGCAACGGAGTAGAGTAAGAATACAAAGTTATGACGTCGGAAAGCTACTATCGCCAGAAACCGCTCGTGCTTTTACCGATCGCGTCTCCCTTAAGCTCTCCAATACACCTCAATCCTCCACGCTATCAGTAGAACAGCACTGGAGCCTTTGCAAACAAGCCCTGAAAAGCTCTGCATCCGAAGTTTTGGGTTTCAAGGCTCCACCACGAAGAAACACCTGGTTCGATGACGAGTGCAGGAGGATTCACACAGCGAAGTAGGATGCATATAAGGCCTCGCTGCATAAAAGAACAAGAGCAGCTCGTGAGCTCTACGAGTTAAAAAGAAGGGAGGAGCATAAGCTTCTTAGAAGAAAGAAGAAAGAGCATGAGAAGCGCGCGATTGAGGATTTGGAGAGGTGTTACTGCAGGCGTCACGTTCGAAAGTTTTATCAACAGATAAAGTCAGAACGGGAGCCTGCAGGGATGAGAACGGACACCTAGTAGTAGAACCGCAGTCGATGCTGAGAATATGGAAAAACCACTTCTGCAGACTGTATAACGGTGATGTTAGTCAATATACCGCTGTCAGGCAGATGATCCATTTCTAATCGACGGAGACCGCAGAGAACTCTGTTCCCCTGACCTCGACGAAGTTAAGATTGCCATATCGAAGCTCAAGTCGAATAAAGCTGCTGGCGCAGACGGACTGTCTGCTGAGCTCTTCAAGGCAGATGGGGATGACCCGGTTGGGAGCATGCACCAGCTCATCCGTAAGATATGGTTAGAGGAAAGCATGCCCGAGGAATGGAGTCTCAGCATCGTATGCCCGATCCACAAGAAAGGAGACCCCTCTGATTGCGCCAACTATAGAGGAATAAGTCTCCTTAACATCGCCTACAAATCTTCTCTGCCGTTTTGTGTGAACGCCTGAAGCCTTTTGTAAATAAGCTGATAGGTCCTTATCACTGCGGATTCAGGTCAGGGAAGTCCACCATCGACCAAATCTTCACACTACGGCAGATACTGGAGAAAACCAATGAATTTCAAGTCGACACTCACCACCTATTTGTCGACTTCAAAGCCGCATACGACAGCGTAATTAGAGACGAGCTATACAACGCTATGTCTACCTTTGACATACCTGCTAAACTCGTCAGACTATGCAGGATGACTTTGGCGAACGCTCGCTGCTCCATCCGAATCGGTGGACACCTTGCCGATAGTTTTGATGTCAAAAAAGGATTAAGGCAGGGCGATGCGCTGTCGTGTGATTTCTTCAACATCATATTGGAAATGATTGTGCAAAAATCACTGGCCAATAGAAGAGGCACAATCTATTTCAAATCCTCGCAACTCCTTGCATACGCCGACCATATTGACATGATAGGTAGATCACAGCGAGATGTCAATGAGGAGTTTGCGAGTATTGAGGTGGAGGCGGCGAAAGTTGGTCTGACGGTAAACGAGGGCAAAACTAAATATATGCTGTCATCAAAAAAGGACGCTCAACACCGACGTCTTGGCCAGAACGTTTGTATAGGCAGATATAAGTTCGAGGTAGTTAAGGACTTCGTCTACCTTGGCTCCGCAGTGACCTGGAACAACGACATCAGTTTCGAAATCAAACGCAGAATCACTCTTGCCAATCGCTGTTTCTTTGGGCTCAGGAGGCAACTGAGTAATAGAGCCCTCTCCCGAACGACAAAGTTGACTCTATATAAGACCCTTGTCCTGTTGTACGGCGCAGAAGCATGGACACTATCAAAAGCGGATGAGGAGGCTCTTGGTCGGGTCGAGAGAAAGATTTTGCACGTGATTTTTGGGCCTATAAACGCAGACGGGGGATGGAGGAGAAGATTCAACCACGAACTTTACGGGCTGTACAGCGACATGAGCCTAGTCAGGCGTCTACGGATTCAACGCCTAAGATGGCTGGGCCATGTAGAGCGAATGGACACCACAGCTCCAGCCCGGAGAGTCTTTGAATCCAACCCCGAGGGACGAAGAAGCAGAGGACGGCCGCCCTTAAGATAGCGCACACAGGTGGAAGGGGACTTCAGCCAACTGGGTGTGTGGCAATGGAAAAGGCTAGCGAAAAATCGTGCTAGATGGAGGGGCATGTTGGTTGAGGTCCAGGTTCACCCCGAACTGTAGCGCCTACTAAGAAGAAGAAGAAGTGGACTTCCCGGGCCTGAAACCACACTGATATGGACCAATCAGTTAATTAACAAACGGTTTCAAGCGTTCACACAGAACAGCAGAGAAGATTTTATAAGCGATGTTCAGAAGACTTGTTCCTCTGTAGCTGGCGCAGACAAAGGGGTATCGTTTCTTGTCTCGGGCAAACGATACTAAGATTCCATTCATCGGGCATGCATTCCTCTGACCATATCTTACGGATGAGCTGGTGCATACTCCCAACCAGGTTATCTCCAGCTGCCTTAAAGAGCTCGGCAGGTAGTCCGTCTACTCCAGCCGCTTTGTTGGACTTAAGCTTAGAAAAAGCATTCCTAACTTCGTCCAGGTCACGCGGACGGAATTCTCCGCTATCATCGTCCGTTGTGAAAGGATTATTCTGCTTGACAGCGGGATCTGCTTCGTCATCGCCGCTATACAGTCTGCAGAAGTAGTCTTTCCAAATTCTTAGTACCGACTGTGAATCCACTACTACGTTTCCATTTACGGCCCTGCAGGCTTCCGTTCTGGTCTTATATCCCTGGCATGTTTGTTTCATTCATTGATAAAACCTCCGAACGTCATTTCTGCGGTAGCATCTCTCCATATCCACGATCGTGAGCTTCTCATGCTCTCTTTTTTTCTGTTTTGAGAAGCTTATGCTCCTTCCTCCTCTTCTGCTCATAAGCAGCTCTCGTCCTTCTATGCAACGCCTCTTGATAGGTTTGCTGCTTTGCTGCGTGTGCCCTCCTACACTCGTCGTCAAACCACGGGTTTCTTGTTGTTGGCGATTTGAAACCCAGTACCTCAGAAGCAGCACTTTCTAAGGCTTGTTGACAACGGGTCCATTGGTGTTGTACGGTCTGAGCAGGTGTTGGAGGGTTTCCGAGAGCTTAAGGGAGACGCGATTGGCATAGACTCAAGGATACCTTGACCTCATTATATAAAGCTTCTTGCACTTCCGTTTGTCGTTGAAGCATTTCACTGAAATCCGGTGCTGTTATGGTTTCATTTGCTTGGGTTGCATCGCTTATGTCGAACATAGTGGGTGTCTTCGGAGTTTCAGGAAGTTCTGCGTGTGAATGTATGTGTTCTGAAAATGGGCTTTGTATGGAGCCCCCAAATACAACCCCTTCCGGGTCAACGACATTATTTAATTGATGGATAGAAGCAATAATTTTATCCGATTCGTTCGAATATTTTTGACGAAACGGCCCTCCTCCAGTTGCTTCCATCTGTTTCTTGTTGTATATCAGCTTCTGCTTCACTTAGAACTTAGCATCAAACCAAACCTATAAATATACATACATATGTATATGGTATGTGTATATGCTATTAATTGATTTCGTATTATATCTACCTTTTGCCACTCTTTCTCGGTTCTAACCGGCGGCGGTCCCAAAGAATTTAGTTGAATGGAAACTGCTTCCCATTCTTTATTTTTTTCCGTCGTTGGCGAAACTCCTCTTCGGAAATTCATTGGCAGCGCATGATTTGTTTCTATCAATTGCACCAATAGTGCGAATTGGGCAGGATTCGTTATCTTCACCCTTTAGTAAATAAAAAAAAAAAAAAATGATTATATGGAAAAAGGAAATAAAAAACACAAAAACTTACATTTTAATTCAATTCACACAGCTTGTCGTTCGAAAATGTGTCGTCGCCAAAATTAGTCGTTTAGTTTAACTTAAACGACAATAACGATACCGATGAATGACATTTGTCGATAAGAAAAATACGTTCCACTTAATGCCAGCTGTCAGATAGCGTAACGTCAAGTAAAACGACAACGTAATGACTGTCGCAATACCAGTTTCTTTAAAAGGGCCCACAGACCTCACACTTGTGTGCACACATGTGTCGGTGTGCGGAGATGTGTGCAGATGTGTGTCTGTGGGCTGGTGCACACACCATTTTCGGTGTCAGACACGGAGCGAGTAAAAGTCAAAAGTCTTTGATTTTTGATGTCGGTGTCTCTATCGGTGTGACGTGTGTGGCGGAATCGCACACCGATGTCGATACACAACGGTGCACACAAGTGTGAGGTCTGTGGGCTATAAGTGACATTTGCCGTTCAATAAAAACGCCTATCGCATTAGGGGTGAATATCTACCTCTTTTTTCCATAATAGATGCAACCAATGGCGAATAGCCTTGGACTACCCAGGATTGCAAAGAAGAAGTCGGATTTGCAATAACCACTTTGGCAGCGAGTCTTTTTTAGGCCCAACGAAGAAACGCCTTACTCGTATCTAAATGACGGTGTGGCGGCCAGTGAATCGTGTTATTAAAAGTGAGAAAAACGGAAAATAAAACAATGTGAAACAGATTAAAACCATTAAAAACTAAAAAGTGTTTCTTTATTGTACTTTTGGTTCCTTTCACTATCAGCTGTCAAGATTCCGTACAGAATGTTTTCTTTCATGAAGACCTTCCGTCTGCTCGCATCAGTTAACGATCATTTAACGAAACTTCGTATATTCCCATTATGGGTATGTCATATGCTTCGCATGTAAAAAGACATTCCCCTCTGCTTGCATATGCTCGCTTCTGCCTATTATGGTCAACCCTTAAGAATTAATGCCTGATCCACAATACTGCGTTAGTGCTAGCTGAGACATCCAACCCAACCCAACCCGACCATATTGACATGATAGGTAGATCACAGCGAGATGTCAATGAGGCGTTTGCGAGTATTGAGATGGAGGCGGCGAAAATTGGTTTGGCGGTAAACGAGGGCAAAACTAAGTATATGCTGTCATCAAAAAAGGACGCTCACCACTGACGTTTGTATAGGCAGATATAAGTTCGAGGTAGTTAAGGACTTCGTCTACCTTGGCTCCGCAGTGACCTGGGACAACGACATCAGTTCCGAAATCAATAGCAGAATCACTCTTGCCAATCGCTGTTTCTTTGGGCTCAGGAGGCAACTGAGTAATAGAGCCCTCTGCCGAACGACAAAGTTGACTCTATATAAGACCCTTATCATCCCGGTCCTGTTGTAAGGCGCAGAAGCATGGACACTATCAAAAGCGGATGAGGAGGCCCTTGGTCGGCTCGAGAGAAAGATTTTGCGCGTGATTTTTGGGCCTATAAACGCAGACGGGGGATGGAGGAGATGATTCAACCATGAATTTTTCGGGCTGTACAGCGACATGAGCCTAGTCAGGCGTCTACGGATTCACGCCTAAGAAGGCTGGGCCCTGTAGAGCGAATGGCCACCAAAGCTCCAGCCCGGAGAGTCTTTGAATCCAACCCCGAGGGACGAAGAAGCAGAGGATGGTCGCACTTAAGATGGCGCACACAGGTTGAAGGGGACCTCAGCCAACTGGGTGTGTGGCAATGGAAAAGGCTAGCGAAAGATCATGCTAGATCGAGGGGCATGTTGGTTGAGGCCCAGGTTCACCCCGAACTGTAGCGCCCACTAAGAAGAAGAAGAAGAAGTGTTCAACATATCATTATAAAATAAATACAATACAATACTTGTTCCATTCAACAAAGGGCTGTGTGGGAAAACTTTTGTCCATCTCTGTATATGGCTGAGGTTATTCCAGAGAATATCGCAGGTTTCGCCCACTTGCGACAAAATACAAATACAATACAAATACATTGAATTATTTGACATTCATTTCTGACAGACGCACGTGTGGACGGATTCTATGTGCCGATGCTTGTCTGCCACGCGTTGGCTGTCGATGAAAATAAGCGCACGCACGCACGGACGCGTTCTATGTGACTGGCCCTTTATGCTGTGAATTGGTTTCTGCTATTAGCTCAGACCAAAATATCATGCTTCATTGTTTCTGGCACTTCAACAACACCTCATGTCAATAATGCCCGATTACAGAGTCGCCTCCATAATCATAATTTAGGATGTATTTTAGGCTCACAATTTCGTACTTGCTATCAATGTCATGTATGTATATTTTATATGCCATTTTTAGGATCTACCCGACGCTCTTTTAACTGGCGATGTGCCAACCCCTGTCTGATATATTGCTTATGCATGTGCACATAAATCCAACTCAAGTACCCAACAACGCCTTCAGTGAACCGAATTCAAACCCGGCAGTAGAACAATGAACTAAAAGGAAAGTCATGATAAACGTGAGACTATAAAGGAAAAATGAAAAGGAAAAAAAGAAAAATGGAAACACGCGTTGACATTGAGACTCACTTCGGACAGATGGATTCATATATGTATGTAGGTATGTATGCGCCGTGATATCCGCCGGAGAGCAGTTTACGATAGTAATTCCTTCCTTCCTCTCTCCTGAATTTCTCGTTATTCGCTATCCTTTTGCACTATCTAAAGGCAAGGCGACATTTGCTTTGTCTGGCTGATGTATGGAACCGGAAACAATATGCCGAGGACGATTTCAGATCAGGATACGAAACTGACAACCAGACAGACTTTTAGTATTTCTCTTTAGCAAGTGTCAACAACTGCAAGTGCATATGACTGCATTCGTAAAACATACAACTCTGGCTTTATTGCCCGAATGAATTGTCTTGACTGGTTGTTTATTACAAGATCCTTTGTAGTATGTGACATGAATAGCTGTGTGCATATTATTTCGGAATGTCATCTGTAGTATAATTCCCCAAGAGATACTACAAAGCTACATGGACAATGGACACAGACTCTCAGTTCATTGGACCTCAGATGGTTAGAAGAGAGACAAAAGTAACAACATCTGTTCCTGTCATTCTATGCATAGGCTTATGGAAGAACATGTCCTGTCCATTTGTCCTTTCAATAGCCCCAAATCACTGTTTACAGAAACCCATGGCAGCAATCCTCAACACATTACAACACGAAAAGAACATTTGCCTAAACCAAAATCAAGATGGTTGCTGTCAACCGTTAATTAGATCCCTGTCCAAATGAATGTTAATCCCATATACCTAAGCCTGAATGGCAAGGATTTGCTCAATCTACTACAAATTTGTTTATAACTCTGTATTCAATCTTTCCTCGTCTACTCGTATTGTCTATCAACCAATCTCGTCGTCAAAGTTTGGGTTCCTTCTGCTGGTCCAGTCATAAGGATTACGGCGTTCAATTATGCCCTAAATGTCACTTTACTACGTCCAATTGAACAGGACGTAAAAGTCCACAAGATTAGCATTTTGTGCAGTTTTTTTCAAATGCTTTACATGCTCCGGAAAAACAAGTAAGTGCCAACGTGGTAACAAATAATTAATCACATGTGAAAACGTCTGAGAAGTTAAGTTAGTCAAGCTCTAGGAGGATATGAATAACAAACTTAGATACGTACATACGTATGTGGGGACACAGTTGCGGATTGTTGGAATGGGGATCATGCCGGATAAACATTCGGAATGACATTGGGAATCTACGTACATGGCTCATCTGGCACGTGATGGGAGATTACAATAGTAATATCCTTGAGTATTTGTGTCGAGAAATTTCTGTCGTACGAATGGGTTAAAAATAACCTAACGTCTCCTTGCTTGAAGGTCAAGAATTTGTCCGGCCTCAACTGCTCCCGGCTAGTTACCGAGAATTAAAGGAAACGCTAGAAATTCCTTACAAATGCTGGAATATAACCGCATTCAAGCACGCACAGTTGAAAATTTTACTTAAGGATTCATCCATCCTTCTGAAACCCTTTCGTGTTACACTACTCGATAAGTGCTTGCAAAACGAACTTAAATGTCCATGACTTTGAGCGGAAGGAAACGGGCAATCGTTATATGTACAATTGCAACCTCTCATGGCTGATGGTAATGTTGTGAAGTTTTACGGGTTATCCTTGAAGGAATATTGTTTTTTCTCTTTCAATTTTCCTGGAAACGAGGGAACAACTTAAGGATGTGGTAGAGGGACAGTTTTTATGAACGATTTTATCGCATGTGCTAGGGTCGTTTTTATGGGAAAAGTCCGGCAAATATTAAAAGGCACTAAACGACGATGACAGATTGTAAGAACGAAAAAATGAAAATCGAATGAGAAGAAGGAACAAATACTTAATAAGCGAATTAGCCGGAAAGCATGCATTTATTGTGAAGGTTAAGGACATTCTTTTATTACTTAGGCAGGTTCGACTATACGGGAATATTTAATCCAGCCGTTCCGTTAGATGACTAAGCACTTACATATAGAAGCGTACAATGGTTTCTTCGATTAATGGTATCGATTCCCGTTTCACATACTAGCAGTGAATCATATAACATTTTACAGAATCCCTGTACAGTGTGCTTCGTTCGAAGTAAGATTTTTATGAGATTCAGTTTATGGTCTGTCCCCCTGACCTCGACGAAGTTAAGATTGCCATATCAAAGCTCAAGTCGAATAAAGCTGCAGGCGCAGACGGACTGTCTGCTGAGCTCTTCAAGGCAGCTGGGAATGACCTGGTTAGGAGCATGCACCAGCTCATCTGTAAGATATGGTCAGAGGAAAGCATGTCCGAGGAATGCAGTCTCAGCATCGTATGCCCGATCCACAAGAAATAAGCCCCCCTCTAATTGCGCCAACTACAGAGAAAAAAGTCTCCTTAACATCGCCTACAAAATCTTCTCTGCCGTTTTGTGTGAACGCCTGAAGCCTTCTGTAAATAAGCTGATAGGTCCTTATCAGTGCGGATTCAGGCCAGGGATGTCCACCATCGACCAAATCTTCATACTACGGCGGATCCAATGAATTCCAAGTCGACACTCACCACCTATTTGTCGACTTTTAAGTCGCTTACGACAGCGTACTTAGAGACGAGCTATACAACGCTACCTTTGACATACCTGCTAGACTCGTCAGACTATGCAGGATGACTATGGAGAATGCTCGCTGCTCCAACCGAATCGGTGAACACCTTACCGATAGTTTTGATGTCAAAAAAGGATTTAGGCAGGGCGATGCGCTGTCGTGTGATTTCTTCAACATTATATTGAAAATGATTGTGCAAAAATCACTGGCCAATAGAAGAGGCACAATCTATTTCAAATCCTCGCAACTCCTTGCATACGCCGACGATATTGACATAATAGGTAGATCACAGCGAGATGTCAAAAAGACGTTTGCGAGTATTGAGTTCGAGTCGGCAACAGTTGGTCTGGCGGTAAACGAGGGCAAAACTAAATATATGCTGTCAACAAAAAAGGACACTCACCACCGACATCTTGGCCAGAACGTTTGTATTGGCAGATATAAGTTCGAGGTAGGTAAGGACTACGTCTACCTTGGCACCGCAGTGACCAGGAACAACGACATCAGTTCCGAAAATAAATGCAGAATCACTCTTGCCAATCGCTGTTTCTTTGAGCTCAGGAGGCAATTGAGTAATGGAGCCCTCTCCCGAATGACAAAGTTGACTCTACATAAGACCAGAAGCATGGACACTGTCAATAGCTGATGAGGAGGCCCTTGGTCGGTTCGAGAGAAACCCTTTCCCGAGGTGGAAGGGGACCTCAGCCAACTGGGTGTGCAGCAATGGAAAAGGCTAGCAAAAGATCGTGCTAGTTGGAGGGGCATGTTGGTTGAGGCCCAGGTTCACCCCGAACTGTAGCGCCCATTAAGAAGAAGAAGTTTATGGTTTTAAAATATTAAATTTATATTAGTAGATGGGCAGGCAATTATACAAAGTCCTTAACTGTTAGGCAAGAAGAACAGCCTTCTGAGCCTTCTGAAGATAGTAGGATTATTAATATTTGTCGATCCAGTCTCGCAGAAGTCCTTTCAAGATCCTGCGGGATAATGCAAATATTTATACTGAATGACAGCAATGCATTTAAGATGAATAGGTACACTTTAAATACAGTAAAAAAACTTTAGGGCATGTGCTCGGACATACAGGGTAAGGTTTTTGATTGCTCTCAACCTGGCGAGACGCCACTAACGATCCTTGATTCAAAGCCCGGGTCAAGTCGACATATAGCATCCTCGGGCCGCCCTCTGGATAACCTCTACAACAACCGTTGAGAGGTAAACAGGTGTATGCAGATATCACCCTAGGCAAGAGGGCGCTACAATACCATGACCAGACTGGCTGTTGCGCGGCTTAATTACAACCCGCCCATGTAAAAAATATACAAGTTATGAATGAGCAAAATGCCTCTGACAAATGGATGCATTGTCGGAGACGACATGGCGTGAAAAAGGAACACGATTTGCGATCCAGGATATATGCTGGATAGGAAACGATATGATGATGAAAAAAGATTGCGACATCTATTAAGTAGCCCTTCACATGCTGGGCTGAGGGTTTGTCATGAGGTAGCACTTAAGATCGAGGGTAATTGACTCTGATCCGCATCAATGGCAGATTCAACAACATCAGCCTCATATGTGCACACGCCCCTACCGAAGAGGCTGAATACCACATTAAAGAAAACTAACTCTTGGACAACGCCTTAGGAGCTTGCCGGAGTACGATGTTAAAATTGGACTAGGGGACTTCAATTCCAAAATAGGTAAGGAGAACACTTCGGCGGAGTGATCGGAAAGCACAGCCTCCATGATACAACAACGGATAAAGGCTTCGGACTCACGGACTTCGCGAAAGCTCGTAATACGGTGATAAGTAGCACAAGATACCCCCGCAACCTGATGACCATCCGGAAGGTCGAACCACCAACCAAATCGACCATGTGCTTATTGACGCAAGGCACTCGTTAAACATCCTGCATGTGCGAACATTTAAGAGGTCAAACGTCGACTCTGACCGTTTCCTCGTAGCAGCAAGATTTAGAGCTCGACTGTACAATGTCAGAAAGCTGCTCCAGCCCACCATGAGGAGGTTCGATATTGCACCAGAGTCTAAAGGGAGCAACTGAGCGAATGGCTCTCCGGTATGCCTACGTCGAGCACAAATGTCAACAATATGTGGCTGCATTGCCGCTCGACAATACAGGAAGTAGCCGAGACCACCATAGGCTACCTACCATCCCTGACACGAAACCCGTGGTATAATGGCGAGTGTGAGCAGAAAAAGCAGCAACCGAAGAGGCGTACCAAAAGGCGCTGCAGAAGAAAACCAGAGCAGCGCAAGAAGAGTACCGAGCCAGAAGAAGGGAGGAGAAAAAACTACTGCGACAAAAGGAAAGAATCTTTGCAGCCTCCCAGCTCAAGGATATCGAGGAGTCTACGGATAAACATAATACAAGAGCCTTTTACAAGAAAGCCAAAGGCCTTGCGGGAGGCTTCAAAAAGGGCACCCAGGCTCTTCGAAACTGAACTTGTCACCGACCCGCAGGGAATAGTGGATGTATTTAATCAGCATTTTCAGCAGCGACTTAACGAGCATGACCAAGAGAGAGTGGTAGGGACCGAGGAAATCCCAACTCCAGCCGCTGAGGTAGTCCTCCCACTCAGCATCGAAGAGGTCGGCACAGCTATTCAGAAGCTGAAGAACAACAAGGCCGCAGGCTCAGATGGCTTGCCATCAGAGCTCTTCAAGGCTGGCGGCGATGTTCTGGTAGGGAGCATGCACCAGGTCATCTGCAGAATTTGGGAAGGTGAAAGCCTGCCCGACGACTGGAATACCAGCTCTATATGCCCCGTCCACAAAAAAGGCGATCCTACCTCTTGCAAGAACTATAGAGGTATATCCCTGCTCAATGTCGCATACAAGATCCTGTCCAGCATATTGTGTGAACGTCTAAAACCATTTTGCACCGCACTAATCGGCAGCTACCAGTGCGGCTTCCGGCCCGGCAAATCAACTATAGACCAAATTTTCACACTTCGACAAATCCTGGAAAAGACCAACGAGTTTCGAATCGATACACACCATCTTTTCATCGATTTCAAAGCCGCATACGACAGCATTCATTGTGAAAAACTGTTTGGCGGGATGGCCGAATTCGGGATCCCGGTAAAACTGATCCACTTGTGTCGCGCCACGCGACACTCACTTCGCTCACTTCGGTGGCGCTACAATTCGGGTTGGACCTGGGTCTTAACCTACAAGCCTTTTCAGCTAACATGATTTTTTGCTAGCTATTTCCAGTGTCCCACGCCCTGTTGGTTGAGATCTTAGATGCGGTCGTCCTTTGCAGCGTCGACCCTCGGGATTTAAGCCGAAGACTCTTCGCGCCGGAGCTTCGTTGTCCATTTGCTGTACATGGCCTTGCCACCTTAGACGTTGGAACCATAGATGCCGCGCTAGGCCGATGTCGCTGTACAGCCCGTATAAATATACGTTGAAATATACGTCGTTGTATCTTCTCCTCTACACCCCATTTATACAAATGGGACCATAGACTGAACGCAGACCTCTTCATCTATTTTTGATAAGGTCCAAGCCTCTTTGCTGGAGGAGGATGGAGATGATTAAGATTTTATAGAGGGCGCCGTGGCGCCGTAGTTAGTGTGTTGGACTCTGACGCACGATGAGCGAGTTCGGATTCTGATAACACCAACGCTATCGAATGCTTATTTCGCGGCGTCCCTCCTCGGCGGGGTACTGGCAAAATCCCCCGTAGTATAATTGCCTTGAAAAAGCCTCTCGACTCAAAGTAGACGAACTCCTTGAATTCATCAAAACTATAGTTGCCAGTAGTGACGTTCTAGGCAAGACGTCGGTGTTGTGCGTCATTTTTGATGACAGCGTAAATTTGATTTTGCCCTCGTTTAACTTCAGACCCTCCTTAGCAGCTTCTGCTTCAATGAGCACAAAGGCTTCACTGACGCCTCGCTCCGTTTTCCCAATCACGTCAATGTCATAAACGTAGGCGAGCAATTGCGCAAACTTGAATCCCGCATGATCTTTTCAAGCATGATGTTGAAAAAACCATTTGGGCCTGCCTGAATCCTTTTTTGACATCGAAGGTCTCGGTTTTCTCCTTCCCGATTTTACGGGAGCAGCAAGAATTCCCCATTGTCATCCTGCACAACCAGAGATGTCAAAACAAAAAATGACTCCATATAGCTCGTCCCTATAAACATTGACACATACCGTTTTAAAATTTACGAAAAGGTGGTGTATCGACCTGAAATTCATGGGTCTTCTCCAAGATCTGCCGCACTGTGAATATTTGGCTATCGTGAATCTTCCAGGCCTAAAACCACATTGATAGGAAGCTATCAAATCGTCCACGCATGGTTTTCGGCGTTCTCACAGCACGGTAGAGAAGCTCTTAAGCCCGATGTTAAGGAGACTTATTCCCCTATAGTTGGCGCGGTTATTTATCGAGGATGCTTTGATATCAAACCACATCAAGCAGATGAGCTGGTGAATATTACCTACCAACTCATCTCCATCTACTTAAAATAGCTCAGTAGGCAGGCTGTCTGCGCCAGAAATAAATCTGCTTCAGACCTGAGTTCTGATATCGCATTCTTAAACTCGTCCAAGTCGGGTAGACGAAATTCTCTCTCATCTTAGTCCAGTGTGAGAGGTGCGTTCTGCCTGACAACAGGATCTTGACCCTCTTCGCCGTTATACAGTCCGCAGAAATAACATTTTCATATTCTCAGCATCGATTGTGATTCAACTTTGAGGTGTTCGTGTTCAACCCTGCAGGCTTTATGAGCTTGGCATGTTCCTATAACTCTTTGGTAAAACTATTGAACGTCATTCCTGCGATAATATCTCTTCATCTCATCGATCGCACGCTTCTCGTGCTCTTTCTATTAATTTCTGAAAAGCGCCTACTCCTTCCTTCTGCACCCGTCATCAGACCAAAGGTTTCACCTAGGTGGTGGCTGGAAACCTAAGACATCAGTGGCAGCATTTCTGATGGCATTTTGACAAAGTCTACATTGCTGTTCTATGGTTTATGCAGTTTGCATCGGCTCTTGAGAGAGCTGGAGGGAGAAGTTTCGGCCAGGTTTCTTGTGGCTCTTGCGATTGCAGCTTCCCGACATCAAATTTTGATGGTCCTTCTCAACTCTGCAGTGTTCGCGATATCCGCATACATTCCTTGGCTGCAACAAGTTAATGACCCGAGTGCACATTAGTTCCTCGGAAAGATCGGACATCCAAGATGCTGGAGGACTGTCTGGCGTCGATCGCAATATCGATTTGATTAAAAGATAATTGATCAGGATATTGAGATGTGGGAATCGTGGTATAATTCAATGAGATCTGCTTGTGATTAATTTAATCATTAAGAAGTCGCAATGAAACAATTGTGATCATGGTATTAATCTCATTGCAATATTTGTACTGATGAGTGTTTTATGTCTGCAGTTCTGCAACATTCGTTAGTTAGAACAATTTCTTTGCCCCGTATGTCCATGCTGGCCTCCATGAACCGGCTGTTTTGGCACTATGTGAAACCCAGTTCGATGAAAAGACTGATCCTTCTGATTTAAGTCTTCCTGGATATAGTTTAGTGCTATTATTCGTTTCTCACCGCGGTTTCGCCATCTATGTTCGTAGTGATATTGCTCACCACCTGCTTCCGCAGTGTAACCAAACAGCCTATATGGCAAACTTTTTTGAGGATACTCACGAAAAGTACATACGAGCCATAAATGACTTTAACACGCACGTTCGACGGGTTCGATTCCAATCCGACCAAAAACTAAGGCGTAAGGTCCTTCAATGTCCCAAAGGTAGCAAACGTTTCTGGTCGTTTGTAAAACCTCGTCTATACTAACCTCATCCACAATGACATTTCAGCTGTTACTCCCTTAGACAAAGCTAACCTACTTGCTGCCCATCTCACAACCAGTTCCCAGTTCCCAGCCTGTACTTTGTCTCCGCTTGTACTGGAGTGCGACAATTCCACCATGGCACTAATCCACTTCTGCACTCGTACAGTCGCAAGAGTTCTTAAGGACTTCGACATACACAAATCTAGATGGTATTGCCCCAATAGTTCTGAAAAGGTGTTCTTCTACCGTGGCAGTCTTCTTCAACTCTGTTCAGCCCATACCCAAAAAGGGCGAATCATCTCCTCTCTCCAACTACAGAATCATTGCAATAACGTCCATTCTCTTTAAGGTCATGGAAATGCTGATTAATTGTCAGCTTACCGCATCGTGGCGCAGTGGGTAGTGTGTTAGCCTCTGACGCCGATGACACGGGATCGAATCCCGACACAGCCATGTCATCGAACGTGTTTTCACGGTGTTTCTCCTCAGCGAGGTTCTGACAAAACCCCCTGTAGTAAAATTGTCATGGAAAGCTTCTCGAAATTCGCCCTTCGGGACCGGCAATAAACCCTTTCACCTATGGGAAAATTAAATTACACACAACATGGGGGATTGAGAGAAGCTCGGCTCAGGTCCTTCATGGACTGTAACGCCAACATACATATGTATGTACATTATGAAATATCTTGAATCACGAAAACTCCTCAATGACCTCAACGGTTTCCACAGCAACAGATTCACTGCTAATTTGATGGCATATCTCGCCGAAAAGTGGAAACGCTCGTTTTACCAAGCAGGTGAAAGCAAAACAGTTGCACTGGATATTTTGTACGCATTCGACAGGGCTTAGCATGAAGCTCTTTTATCGAAAATGGGTGATTTCGGGATCGATGGGTCTCTTCTTCAATGGATTAGAAGCTACCTTTCGGTTCGCTCAATTCAAGTTCTTTTGGACCGATTCAAGTCTGACATCTATTTCTTAAATGCTGGTGTTCCCCAGGGCTCCGTATTGTCTCCACCACTCCTTCTCATTTTTATAAATTATCTCTTGTCCGCGACTTTTAATCCAATTCACGCCTTCGCTTACGACAGTACACTCAGCTTCTCATATTCGTTCAATACACTACGACTCTGCAATTCGGCTGATAGTGAGCGGCAGCGTGGGTTAAGTTAATTTAATTCCGATATCGACAGCATCATATATTGGGGTAAAAACAATAGAGTGGAATTTAATGCATCCAAAACACAATGCTGTCTCCGGTCGTTAAAGCGCATAACTAGCCCGCACTTGCATCTCAAAAACCGACAAGCTTTCCATCCTGGGTATGTGTGTTGCTCACAATCCTAATTGGAGCGACCACATATAAAGTGTCGCCCAGAATGCTGCGAAATTGCATTCTTATACAGATGCAAGAAATATTCATCCGCCCTAAATTAGGGTTTGAAGCTCATATCTGGTATATAACTTCAAATTAAAAACTTCACGTATGAAATCGACCGCAATGAAATTGATTTGGAAGAATAAATAAAGAGATTCCAGAACACATGATGGGCCACCTTATTTTTCGGACTTTAGGTTAGGTTAGGTTGGTTGGCATAAAGTCGGCCCATTGTGATACTACATGGATCATATTACCTTGATCCGCTATCTGAAAACCAATCGGTGCTTCTGATGAAACGACGGAGTTGAGCTATTCTTATATCTGCTAGCTCACTTAAGTCACCATAGAAGGACACGAGTAGGCAGATCCTCCTCCGATTCGCAAAAGAAGGGCATAAGCGGAGGAGGTGGTGTAGTGATTCCTCTTCCTCCTCATCCATGCAGCCGCGGCAGAAGTCATTGGAGGGTAGCCCTGGTCTGGCGGCATGTTTTCCAACGGTGCAGTGACCTGTGATGACACCCAATAAAGTGCTTAAGGTTGCCCCTTTGGTTGTCACAAGGTCCCTGGTTCGTCCTAAGTTTAGATTAGGCCAGATTTGTTTAGTGATAGGGCCGATATTACTTTCATTCCATTGGAGATTGAGAGCCTCTATGGTTCCAAGTTTTGTCATGTGCTTTACCGTACTTATTGGTGTTTTTAGATACGCGAGGGTTGGAGGGCTGAGTGTGCTTGATCCTAACTTTGCGAGTTCGTCGGACGCTTGGAGTTTTCTGGAATATTCCTATGCCCGGGAACCCACAGTATTTTTATGTGGAACTGGTCAGCCATCTCGTCTAGAGATAGGCGGCAGTAAAGGGATGTTTTGGTTTGTGGGTTATCGTGGCCAGGGATTTTATCGCAGATTGGCTGTGCAATTGATAATATCCTTAGTGGATATTACATGGATCCTAAGCCATGCAAGGGCCTGCGTTATCGCTGTTATTTCTGCTTGGTACACACTCCAATAATTTGGGAGTCTGAGTCATAGGTTGAGGTTAAGCCTACATTTAGGTGCCATTGGTATAAAGGGAAATCGAGTCATTCGGTATGACTTTCATTTCAGCCCATGCCTCCCTGGACGGAAAGATAACTTCGAAGTTCTTAGTGAACACATTCTGCGAGATGATGTAGTCTGTGTCCATGAATGCTTCGAAGTAATTAAGAATGCTAGTATGGCCTTTTATGTGAAGTACGCCATTTTCCTATGCCCCTAAACCGTAGGGCCGCGCAGGCAGTAATTTGTTTGCTGAAGAGGTTCAATGGTGGAAAATGTAGTAGAATATTTTGGGCCTCCGTGGGGTTTTATCTGATCGCGCCGCTTATGCATAAGCTGGCCGATCCTTGTACTTTAACCAGAAGGTTTCGATAGACTGCCTTGTCCAGAGCAGTCCACCAAACTACGATGCCGTACAGGAGGATGGAGCTGATGACTGCCAGTGAATAATGCTTGTTTGAAAATCCCACTTTTTGCCCACCACTTTCTTACAGCTGTGGAGGGCAGTGGACTAGTGGACTTTGATAACTTTCAATTAATGATTACATTTGAAGGAAACTATGATTAAAAAACTGCGTTGCCCAATCACAATTTATATATATAAGCTTACTTACTTACTTAGGTGGCGCCACAGTCCGGTGTGAATCTGGGCCTCAACCAGCAAGCTTATCCAGCTGGCATGTCTTTTGCCAGCTGTTCCCAGCGACGCACTCCCAGTTGGTTAAGGTCCCCTTCCACCTGTGTACGCCACCTTAAATTCGGTCGCCCTCTCCTGCGTCGCCCCTCGGAACTGTGTTTATTATTTATTTTAGATAGTATCCGAAATTTGTTAATATCGTTAAATCCTAAAGTACCTATTTCAATGTAGGGACAAATACAAAGTTATTAAAACTTTTTTATTATTTTTTTTAAATAAAAGTATATGCCCGGAACGATGCCAAGGACAGTAAAATCACTTCATGTTCAAATCCCAGATTGAAAACTTTCTAAGATCCAAAAAAAAAAAATACAAACTGCGAACAGAAATCAAAAGGAAATTATCTGCGATTTTATTACGCAATCTAAAAGTTTTCAGAAAAAAAACAAAAAACAAACAAAGATAAAAAAGGTCGACAACGTTGTCCTCGCCTGGGTCTCTTGATTTGCTTTTGTTCTGGAATGCAGTTGGTCGGTGATCGAACGCGCGAACTTGGTAGGAATCATGAACATCAATTCAGCAGAAATATGAACTCAAACTGTGAGTGCGCCCCGAGGTATTGTCATTATTTGACCAGTACACCGGGGGGAAAAAAAGGACAAGACTCCATCGTAAAGTAGAATCAACATAACAGTGACCCAGATTCTGCGCTTTCCTTTTCGCGAACCGACTGGAAGTGGCCATCTCTACGTAAAGCTTGTTATGGCTTATGAGGAGTGTCACTTTAAAGTTTGTCCTTCGAATACAGTTTTTATTTTATTTTGTTGCTTTCAAGATGCGCAAATAAGCCAAAGGTACAGGAAGAGATGGACTTTGTTAAGTGTAGCGAAGATTCCGTCATATAATTAGCCACAAACAGACTCGTAAAATCATTTGAAGACGTCGATTAACCTACTTGGTTGAGTGGAAAACTTTTTCAGTTGAACAATATAATGTTCCTATCTAGTCTTTAGCTTCGTACTCGCTTCTATCTTTTATCTATTTTTGGAACTTTGATATAAACTGGAAATATTGTTTTCAAACTTACGGTAATGTACATAATATTCCAACGTACCAATCGCATGTACATAAATTGTTTTATTTTTGTCTCCTTGTGCTCATAAAATCCTTTTAGTTATCTTCGTGTATTCGCGCTATGTTACCTTATTTTCTTATGTGGACAAATTCATGTATCGTCATCCTACCGTGTGGAGACCGCTCATCATTAAGTGTGTTACACACAAGAACCTTAAGCTTTTTCAACCCAGAAAAGGATTTGAAAGGCATAAGGATATTAATCGAATGTACCGTGCCATAAAGCTTAGTTTGGATTTCCAATCTGTTCCCCGGAAATACTTAATGATAGATGCCACACTTTAAACCGGCTAGATTCAAGTAGCAGATGAAATGTAAATTTCAATTTCGAGCTTCATCACAACAGATTGCTTGTATCTAACTGCGTAATGGTCTTCGGGAGCAATTCTATAGAATTGTTTCGGAAATTGACATTTCGAATGGTGATGGCATGTGTTTAATCGTAAAAGTTTATGCAGTCGATTTGTGGGGGTGTTAGAGATATGTAGATGCTTGGCGAGGAGGACTATTTTGTATGTCGAAAGGAAGTGTTTACGGAAGATCCTTGGGAGAGTATATCCAGGAAGTCGTGGGAAGCTTCCATTGACTTTTCATGTGAATTTCGTGTTGGCACGTATGGAGTAGAGAAACCCCATTTTGTCTTTTTTTTTTAATCACTCCTCAACCTTCATAGCAATTCAACTTCATGTCGAGCACACAATCCGGCACAGTTCTTATACTATAATCAGAATAGACTGACACAATGCGGAGGTTCTGCTATCTTTATTTATAGAAACATGAAACATAAGGTTATATACGGCGGTGAAGTATGGAGGTTCCCGGCGCACGGAGACTGTATTAACGGAGGATCTCCAGTTGATTTTCGGGTCACTGAAAAAGAGGAAACCCGCGTGTACTGTCGGAGTATCCGACAAACCAAATCATCCCAATGCACTTCGAAACTACCTTATTATACATAACAGCAACCTATATTATCCGGTATCCTGGAAATCGGATCCATCAATCCATAAAAGGGGCGAAGACGCATCTAGCCATGCAAATCATTGGTCAATCATTTCGGGCAACCAATTCGGTCTTAGGACAAGCATGATATTATACACGCCTCGTCGAAATTCGTTTCAGATATCCAATGGGATAAAGCGAAAACCAATGGTCTCGATAGGCTTTGGAAAAGCCTTCGACACGGTATGGTTAGAAGAATCTTATTACAGGTTCTCACAGCTCGGCATGAGTAAACAATTGCTTTATACGATCCATGACAAGTCAGGGGTGTAGAAAATTCCTTGTGGTAAGGGCCAACTCAAATGACGAGCGCGGTCAACCGCCGATCCTTTCCAGCATTTACATCAGTGGTCTTAAAGTTTTTCTTTGCCATTCGCTAAGAGGAACAAAGACTTTATTACTTGCAACACTTTTGGTGAAATTTCGAAATCATTAAGTTATACAGGGGTCCTCTAGCAATCAAAAGTGTAGTGTAGTGATACTTTGGAATCTGGCTGGTTTAATATCTATTTATTGACAGAAATGTGTATACTACCCTAGCAAGGGCCCGATGTGCTTTCGATCTGACTAGATGGCTATCTCATAGCAGCTAACTTGACCCCAGTGTGAAGGTAATTTGCTTTATAGCCTTAATCAGATCCATTATTGCCGAGAGATATCCCATCTGGTTTCACGTGAGCACAAGCTTAGTGGAGAAGATTCGGGTGCTTATGGTGCAATGTATTTCGACTTGCCTTGGATTACATACACCAAAGTGCCACCATGTACTCTGACATGACATTCTCTTTCAATGGAACCCTATACAGAAGGGGAAGGGTTGTACGGATAGACAACTTTCTTATAAGGATTATTCGGGTTCAAGATGGTCAAAGACTAACCAAGCCCTCGCGGTGGAAGCAACTATCCGACGGACATGGCCTACTAACAAACAAGAAGACCCACCGCAGACAAACACCTTGCGGCACTGCTGGTAAGTCCCATCCTCATCTGCTGGTGGTGCTATCCGCAGACAGGGAAGGGCGACTGGCGAGTTTCCCGCGCCAAAAGACAGGTTCAGCCGGTTGGGCTAGTAAGTTGTAACCGTAAAAAAATGTAAAAACTTAGAGGCAGCGACAGGCCTCAAACTTAGAAAGAGGCTTGGTTCAACCCGAACTGTAGCGCCGTCTAACTAAGTAAGCAATAATAAATACTCTTTAAACTTTGATGATCCCTATTGTTTCACTGCTAAGTTAGTCCTTGCTGCAAACCCTTTCGTACAATTGCTATTCCCCTCCTTTTCTATCCTGATAGGTTAAGATATCAAATGTTGCAACAAATTCAATTGTTGTTAAATTAACTTTCTATCATATCCCACAACCAATAACACACTTCCAAGCGTTGATCCCCATTGTGTCCTTGATATATTAATTCTAGCTGCAAACCTTTTTCCTATAATTATTCTTATTCACATTTTCACCTCCTTGCTGTCAAGTAAGATAATTGATTTGAATCAATGGACACTTTGGTGATCAACTATCTCATCATGGAGATTTTTGATCATCAAAGAAATATGCCTATTGCCTGCCTGCAACCAAGATCTGTCATCATGCAAAAAATCATTTTAAACTGTGATGACTGATGAGGTAAGATACATACAATGTCTCTTTAGTTTTTATATATTCAGATGGTATGGAACCCTTCGTGCGCGAGTCCGACTCGTTCTTGGGCAGGTTTTTTAATTTATCGTAACGTATGTACCTACTTATAAGTACGGATTAGGTTGTCGCGCTGAAAAGGACGTTTTTAGTAATAATTGTTATTTTCCTCGCTGGAGAGCTCCGATAAACGCCTGCGATCGCTGTAAATTATAGAGTACTATAGGGCGAAGCGCGGCCTTCGACGCGCTATTCATAGGCACGCGCCACCGGCCGGCTCCCCGGCCATTATTCCTCGTAAAAAGTAAAGGATAAAAATGGTTTTTGTGGGTTATCGCTGAGAGATAGAGATAGAGATACATATGTAGTATATTATTTTGGTCTATCTCGTAGAGTTCAGCCAGCGTTTGCAATGTAAGCGCAAAAAAATGTGTTTATTTAGGCCATCACATTATCAATTTACTTAGGTGGCGCTTCAGTCCGTGGTGAACCTGGGCCTCAACCAACAAGCGTCTCCAGCTGGCACGGTCCTTGGCCAGCTGTTTCCAGCGCCGCACTCCCAGTTGATTAAGGTCCCTTTCCACCTGCGTGCGCCACCGATGATGCGGCCGTCCTCTGCCGCGCGTTCCTTCCGGAATGGATTCGAAGACTCTTCGGGTCGGAGCTGTATTTTCCATGCGCTCTACATGGCCTAGCCACCTTAGACGCTGTATCGGTAGACGTCGTACCAGGCCGATGTCGCTGTACAACCCGTACAGTTCTTCATTATATCTTCTCCTCCATACACCGTTTGAACAAAAGGGACCGTAGATAGTGCGCAGAATTTTCCTCTCGAAACGACCAAGGGCATTTTCATCCGGTTTTGTTAAGGTCCAAGCCTCTGCGCCGTAAAGGAGGACTGGGATGATTAAGGTCTTATATAGTTACCCCTTGGTTTTCCGAGAGAGGGCTCTACTTCTCAATTGCCTCTTGAGCCCAAAGAAACAGCGGTTGGCAAGAGTGATTCTGCGTTTTAACTCTGCGCTGGTGTTGTTGTCGAATTCCTTGACCACTTCAAAGTTATATCCGCCCATGGTGACGTTCTGGCCAATACGTCGGCGTTGTCCGTCTCTTTTAGATAAAAACAGATATTTGGTTTTACCCTCAGCAACCTTGAGACCCATCTTAGCCGCTTTTACCTCAATGCTTACAAAGACCTCATTGACGTCTCGCTGTGTCCGTCCAATCTAGTCAATGTCGTCGGCGTACGCAAGCAATTGAGTAGACTTGAAATAAATCGTACCTCTTGTGTTGGCCAGTGACTCTTGCACGATCTTTTCAAGCACGATGTTAAAAAAGTTACATGACAGCGCGTCACCTTGCCTAAATCCTTTTTTAACATCAAAGGTATCGGTTTGCTCATTACCGACCTTAATGGAGCAGCTAGAATTCTCCATTGTCATCCTGCACAGTCGGACGAGTTTGGCAGGGATGTTAAAACTAGACATGGCTTTGTATAGCTCATCTCTATACACGCTGTCATATGCAGCCTTGAAATCGACGAAGAGGTGGTGAGTGTCGATTTGGTATTCCTGGGTCTTATCCAAGATCTGCTGCAGCGTAAATATTTGGTCTATTGTAGATTTACCTGGCCTGAAACCACACTGATAAGAGCCGATCAGGTTATCCACCAACGGTTTCAGGCGTTCACACAATACGGCAGAGAAGACCTAATATGCGATGTTAGAGAGACTTATTCCCCTATGGTTGGTGCAGTTATAGGGGTCTCCTTTCTTATGGACCGGGCAAACTATGCTGAGATTCCATTCGTCGGGCATGCTTTCCTCCGACCATACCTTGCAAATGAGATAGTGCGTGCACCTTACCAGCTCATCTCCAGCCGCCTTAAGAAACATTAGAAACCTCTAAAATTATCAGTGTTTCTCTACTATATTATGCATGAATGCTACATATACCGCATCAAAATCCGTTGCGTAGTTTTAAAGATCTAAGCATACATAGGGACAGACAGACAGCGGTAAGCGACTTTGTTTTATACTATGTACATATGTAGGTAGTGATGTATGTATGCTTCCCCACATCTGTCCAATCGTTCCTACGGCGCCACATGCCCGACACCAACGCGTGCAATCCTATTGCGTAACCGCCAACCACCATTCCGTATTCAAATCCATAAGCCTCCCGCACTTCAAACGGCTCCTGTGCAATTGATTGCGAGCAGCATTCCATGTGGCATCTCCACCCATTTTTAGTTGGATTTCATGTAAATTCATGACACCCTCTCCGACTGGCACCAGTAGCCCTACTGATAATGCTCTTTCTTAGCTTGTGCCACATTTAATTAACTCACGTTTTATGATCTCTTAAAAGCATTTACACATCTCCGCGTCATGATTTCGGGCTTGGACCTGAGCTCATGGAGTGTATCAAATTTGAATGAGGATTTCAAAAATTGCGGTCAGTCTTATGCAATAGATACTAATATCTCATTCATTCCGGGGCGACAAAAAAATTGCCAACCATCAGCACCATCAGCACTTATTCATCTTCCCGTACGCTTCGGATATACATACATAAGTACATACATGTGTATGTACATATAAAGTTCCTGCAAAGGCCGAGGGAAACAAACACAAGTGCGTACGTCCGATTCAGTGAAATGGTAAATAAAATGTCAGATGATGACATTTCGAAGTAACAGTAACCGTCGTTGACGTTTACGTGGGAACGTTTATTCGAAAAGAAATTACTCAAAAATCGTCCGCCCCTTTTCGCTCGATGACGGTCACAATTTGGGCGCATGAATAAATTATTCGAATTTATGCACACGACGGAACTAAGGTCCCAAGTGGGAAAAGCTACTTTGATAATTTAAAGGAAATTTTGTTTACGGACGAGGAGACGAGACATTATTCATACGAACGGGCGGGGGGTATGAATATTAAAGATGTGTATTATAAGCGGTGACGTTGCGCGGACAAAAAAATCTTTCAGATCACCTTAAAGCTCCTAGCGTTTAGTCTGCAGTTTAATTCCAGTTGCATGCAGTACATTTAGTCATGAAAATGCTAATTCGGATGGATACAATGGATACAATCCGGTTAAAGATTTTCTTAATGGTCTGGTTGCATGCGAATCAAGTTATGGCGGCACTGCATGAAACCTTAGGAATTATGTGATAATTCGATTTGAAATTGGATTTTAGGGTAATTCAAGGTCTGGCTAGAACGTAAACAGTCAATTTCGAAAATAATCCATTTGTTAGGTACTGAGAGCGCTTTAACCTTCCGTCCTCCAACTTGATTATTCTAACAAGTTCCTCCCACTGGGGAGTGTCATACCCCAACCGGAAATACGCACAAAAATATAAGCTTTGTTTACATTTTCTCTTTAATTTCTTTTTATTAATTCAAAATAAAGTATTTCTGATTCATTTTTCTTATCGTAGCAAAAAAAAACAAAAAATAAATAAAATAAATTCCTTAAGAAAAAAAAAAAATTAGAGGTCATTAAAAACAATTTAAAACGAACGGTGGAATGAAATTTTAATTTTTGAAATAATAACAGCGAAAAAAAAAAATATTTGTAAACCTATTAGATCAGTTAACCAGAGCTTTTTGCCCATGCAAGTTGTTTTCTCGCTGGCTGATATAATAGTGTTTAAATAATAAATAGTAAAATAAAAAAAATAAGAGGACAAAATTACTAAACGTTGTAGATCACCCACAGTCGAGGACATGCGCTTGTCCTCGGAAGAAAAGTTTCGTGGTGCTATGAAAAAACAAGATATAAAAAAGGACTCCAGAACGAATTACTGGAGTCCATTACAATTTCGTCTGGATAGTGACAGTGATGATATGGACGACGTGATTGCGCCTACTGTAGCTTCTAATAGTTCATGTTACTTTACTTACTTTGATGGCGCTACAGTTCGGGGTGAACCAGGGCCTCAACCAACAAGCCTCTCCAGCCGGCCCGATCTTCGGCCAGCCGCTTCCAGTGCCGCACGCCCAGTTGGTTGGGGTCACCTTCCACCTGTGCGCGCCACCTTAAATGCGGTCGTCCTCTGCTGCGTCGTCTCTCGGGGTTGGAGTCTAAGACTCTTCGGGTTGGATCCGAAGACGTCTAACTAGGCCGATGTCGCTGTACAGCCCGTACAGTTCTTGGTTGAATCTCCTCTTCCATTCTCCGTTTACACAAACAGGACCAAAGATTGCACGCAGAATTTTCCTCTCGAAACGTCAAAGAGCCTCTTCATCCGCTTTTGACAACGTCCAAGCCTCAGCGCCGTAGAGGAGGACCGGGATGATTAAGGTTTTGTAGAGGGAAACCTTAGTTTTTCGAGAGAGGGCTCTACTACTCAATTGCCTCTTGAGCCCGAAGAAGCAGCGATTGGCAAGGGTTATTCTGCGTTTTATCTCAGCGCTGGTGTCGTTGCTGCTTGTCACTACCGAGCCAAGGTAGACGAAGTCCTTGACTACTTCAAAAATATAGCTGCCGAAGGTGACGTTCTGACCAAGACGTCGGTGTTGTGCGTCTTTCTTTGATGACAGCATATATTTGGTCTTGTCCCCATTTAGCCTTAGACCCACTTTCGCCGCTTCTGCTTCAATGTTTGTGAACGCCTCATTGACGTCTCGCTTTGTTCGTCCAATAACGTCAATGTACCCCCAATAAAAGTGTTGCAAAAAATGAGTGAATACGTGCATAACTTATTTAAATCTCTAAACATTACCGATTACTATATTAAGAAAATTTCTGTTGGTATTAAGATTGTGTGTGAATCAATTGATTCTTACAATGTGGCTATTTGCAAATTAAAGCACGAAAATTACCAGTTTTTTTCACACGACCTTAAAAGTGCTAGTGTGTTTAAAGTAATACTCTACGGACTTGAGGAAATGGATACGTAATTGCTAAAAACGAACCAATAAAACTTAACTTAAAGTGAGTCGACATAAAAAAAAATTAACAAATCACATGAACACTACAGTGACAATATCTACATCGTGTCATTTGAAAATGGATCTATCAAGTTGGCTGATCTAAAAAAGGGATGCCGATCAATATTTCACACACAAATTAATTGGAACTACCACAAAAAGCTAAGAGGTAAGCCCACTTAGTGTCACAACTGCCAGTTATTTGGTCATGGGGAACGCAATTGCCACGTCAGAACATATTGCGCTATATGTGCCGGTCCGCACAAGACTATTGAATGCAACACCGCAAATTCGCCAAAATGTGCCAATTGCAGAGGCTGTCACAAGTCGACCGATCCTACGTGCGTAAGCAGATTGAGGGAAAAATCTGCAAAACTTAAAAGCTCTTCCCAAGTGAAAGCCCAATATTCGCCTCGTGGCCCTACACACCCAAGTCACACACAAGCTACTTTTGCGTCTATGTCTGATTTCCCGGCACTACCGCAGCGCTGCAACCGAATTCCCGCTAGGAATGAACATCGGACCGATGTGCAAGCACCAAATTCTTGCGAGAGCTACGCAGATGCACTCAACGGCTGTACCAACAACATCTCTGACAACATTCTAGGCGAACTTCCCAGCAACATTCCTGTCAACATCGCCGGTGACAACTCAAATAAACTGTTTACGCCTGAAGAAATCAATTCCCTATGTATGGAAATGATAACTAAATTGTCTGTTTGTAAAAAAAGAATTGAGCAATTTAATGCTATCGCACAATTAGCAATTAAGTTTGTATATCCTAATGTCAAGTAATATGATAGATAGTAAGCTAAAAATTATAACTTGGAATGCTAGGGGCGTACGTAGCAAAATCATTGAGCTTATCTACTTTCTAAGTAGTAATAATATTGACATTGCTTTAGTGACTGAAACTATGCTACATAATAATGCGAAATTATCCACACCCAGTTACAAATGCTATCGATGCGATAGAACTGACAGGCGCGGCGGTGGAGTTGCCATTCTAATAAAGCGATCAATTCAGCATTCACTTATACCCGTGATAAGAACGAGATGTGTTGAAAACATAGGTATTGAATTAATATTAAATAATTGTCGTACGATTAAAGTATTTTGTATATATTTCCCTGGGGGCGTGTTTCCTATGAAAAAAGAATTGCTGTTAAAAATGATTTTCGTAGAATATTTAACGTAAATGGAGATGTTCTTGTTGGGGGGGATTTTAACTGTAGGCATAGAGATTGGGGTTGCATAAGAGCTAACTCCTGGGGCAATATACTTTCAAGTCTTTGTCAATTTTTGCCAATACGTGTAATGTTTCCGCCTAGTCCTACCTATTTTCCTCCAAGTACTCGTGGTCAACCATCTGTCCTCGACTTGTTCGTTACTAATGCAACCCAACCAGTTGAATGACCTTAGTTCTGATCACATGCCCGATCTTTGTGAACTTCCCTGGTCAGGGGAAAAACAACAACAATACATTCAAGATTTGAACAGGACTAATTGGTCTCGTTTTCGTTCGGAAATCAATACTATTTCCCAGTAGAAGGAGAAAATATATCCAGTAAAGAAAATATCGATTTATTATTGAATCATTTCTCGTCAGCCATATTTAATGCTGCCGAAAGCAGCATACCAAAGAAAATTAGAAAATAAATTTCCAATAAAATTCCTCTTCATATTTTGGAACTCATAAAGATAAGAAACCTTTATAGGAAGAGATGGCAGCGATATCGAGATCCTTTCTATAAATATGAGGTAGCAAGCTTAAATAAACTTATTTCCCAAAACATATGGTTTCATCGCAATAAAGAGTGGAAAAGAAACTAAACAATCTCCAAAAGAACGCAGAACCTTTTTGGAATATCGTGAAGGTAGTAAATAATAAAAAACAACTTACTTACTTACTTATCAGGCCTGCGATCCATGGAGGATCTGAGCCTGAGCTATAGCTGCCTTCCATCCTTGACGGTCCCGGGCACGCTGCTTCCAGTTGTCAAGACCAAGATGTCTTACATCCGCGATTACTTGGTCTTTATACCGGAGGTTCGGTCTTCCTCTTCTTCTCGAACCAGGAGGCTCGGAGTCGAAGACCCTCTTAGCTGGAGCGTTGATGTCCATGCGCTCGATGTGGCCGAGCCAGTGTAGTCGACGGGTCCTTGCTTTCCGGACTACATCCACATCTTGGTACAGCTCGTAGAGTTCGCGGTTGTGTCTTCTTCTCCATTCACCTTCCTCACAGACAGGACCAAATATCCGGCGCAGAATTTTTCTTTCGAAAGAACCCAAAATCAGCTCCGCTGTCCTGCTTATCGTCCAGCTTTCGGCTCCGTACAGCAAGACTGGCAGAATGAGCGTTTTGTAAAGCATGACTTTGGTCTTTCGAGTGAGGAGTTTTGACCCCAGTTGTTTGGACAAGCCGAAGTAGCAGCGGTTGCCAAGGGCGATTCTACGCCGGATCTCCACTGTGATGTCATTTGTGGAATTTACGTTTGCCCCGAGGTAGACAAAATCCTTAACTACCTCGAAATTGTAGCTGTCAATTGTTATGTTTTGTCCCAGGTGGTGAGCGACGGATTGGTTTTTGCTTGACAGCATGTATTTTGTTTTGTCCTCATTGATCTTAAGGCCAATTCGTTTCGCCTGTTCTTCAATCGCCGTGAATGCTTCCACAATGCCACGGCGAGAACACGCGATGATGTCGATATCATCCGCGTATCCTAGCAGCTGGATGGACTTGTAAAAGATAGTGCCTTCCCTGTTGACGCCTGCCCGTCGCACTATCTGCTCCGGCACCAGGTTGAAGAAGTCACATGACAGCGCATCTCCTTGCCGAAATCCGGTGCATGTTTCGAATGGTTCCGAGGTCCTAGAACTGAGTTGCACGGTGCATCGCGTGTTTTTTAGCGTGGCGCGACACAACTGGATCAGTTTTACCGGGATCCCGAATTCGTCCATCGCCCCAAACAGTGCTTCACGATGAATGCTGTCGTATGCGGCTTTGAAATCGATGAAAAGATGGTGTGTATCGATTTGAAACTCGTTGGTCTTTTCCAGGATTTGTCGAAGTGTGAAAATTTGGTCTATAGTTGATTTGCTGGGCCGGAAGCCGCACTGGTAGCTGCCGATTAGTGCGGTGCAAAATGGTTTTAGACGTTCACACAATAAATAATAATAATAATAAAAAACAACAGTTACCATATTTAAAGGACTCTGTGACTTAGGTGATAGAGAAACAGAAAATATCGTCAACACAAGAGTAGAAATATATTTCTCGAATATGTTTTTTTTTTTTTTTTTTTTTTTTTTTTTTTTTTTTTTTTATTTATTCTTTTCGTTTCCAAATTCATAAAGTTTACATTATTTTTGACTTCATTTTAGATACATGACTTAAAGTGACATTACATAAATTGCATACAACCATAGTGTTGATTCCAAAGAGGATTTTAAAAAGAATACTGTTCAGTCAATTCTGTAGTCATAAAACAACTAGAGGCGAATGACTTTTTCAACAAATTACACAAATTTTATTTGGTTGTGGTTGTTTAGGTTTTACAAACTGAGTGTTGAGTGATGATAACAAACATAATTATAATCATACTTAATATACATAGCATTCGAAAAAAAAAGGAGAGAAAGAAAAAAAAAAAAAATATATATAAAAAACAACAAAGATAAAATGGTTGTCTATTCTAAATTAATTAGAAGATTTTTGACTTCTGAGCTATCCATTGTAAAAAGCCATTTTTTAACATTGTTTAAAAACAAGGTAGGAACATTTAAAATTCTTAATTCGAATGGTAATTTATTAAATAGTTTAGGTGCAGATACAGTATAAAATTTCGAGTGGTGAGTTTTAAGTGAGCCTGGTATGTTAACGAATGCCTTATTATTTATCCTCAAGCTATACGTGTTTGAGCCTCTAAGAGTGGAAGAGTAACCACTACGCATAAAAAAGATTTTAAGCACTTTATAAACATAGAGATGTTTTAACGGTAAGACATGGAGGCGATGAAACAACGGCCAGCTACTACTAGATCTATCCTTTTTACATATAATTCTTATTATGTGCTTTTGGGCCAAAACAATGGGCTCAAGGGTGTTAGAATAGGCACTTCCCCAGCTGGAAATGCCATACTGCAGTTTCGAGTGAACAAGTCCGTAGTATATACTCATTAGAAGTTTTCGTGAGCAATAAGGTTGTAACATAAATATATTTCGCGTGACGGACAACATATACTTTCTTAATTCCGCCGTATGTGATTTCCAGTTCATATTTTTGTCAATAACAACTCCCAGGTACTTAAAGTTATCTACCGATTCTATGTTAAAGCACTTGGCCGTACAAGGAGCACTTGAGACGTAGTTGGATCTGCCACAAACATGAGAAGACAAATAAAATTTTTCACATGCGGAAGAATGAAAACGTATATTGCACTCAATTAACCCAGATGTTTTTAAGCTGCAAATCATAATCTTTGTTTTTTCACTTATAAGAAGCTCATGTTTGGCGAACCATTGCCTCAAGATTTGCATGTCATGCTCTAAGTTGACCAACGACTCAAAGAAAGATTTATTGACGTAAGTTAATGCAACATCATCTGCGAACGCTGTGACTTTACTTCTGAAATTTTGACTGAAAAGGGAATTTGCATATATTAAGAATAGAATAGGACCAAGGACAGAGCCTTGTGGTACACCAATATTAATTTTTAATTCATCGCTAGTAGCCCCTTCTAGTTTAACCCTCTGTGATCTGTCTTTCAGATATGAAGTAAACCAGTTATACACCGACCCTCGAAACCCAGCTTTGTAGAGCTTATCCAACAAAATGTTATGGTTAACCATATCAAAAGCCTTCGTCATATCGATGAAAAAAGCTATTGGTGTACTATTACTGTTAAAACCTTCACAAATTTCACTGCATAATTTTAGTATCGCATCCTCCGTGGACCTACCCTCACGAAAGCCGAACTGCTCACTGCTAAAATACTTATTCCTTTTCAGGAAAGAAACTATCCGGCACTTCATAAGTTTTTCCAATAGTTTAGAAAAAGTTGGTAGAATAGATATAGGTCTATATTGGCTCATATGTTTTCGATTTCCTTTTTTAAACAACGGAATCACTTCAGCATTTTTTAGCGAACTGGGAAAAATACCATAATTGACACTCATATTAAAAATATGAGCTAATACGTCGACGATATACCACGAAATACGTTTGAGTAAATAATTAGTGATTCCATCGGATGTACTTGAACACTTATTATCGAGATTGATTATAGTTTTATGTACTTCACCTGGTGTAAAATTATCGAAAACAAAGGTATTGTTTTGAATCCCGTCAGGAACTAGGTCCGAATACAAGTCACATCCGCAATGTTTAAGGGGAGGACAAGGTTTCAAGTCTATTGCAGTAGAAGCAAAATATTTATTAAAGGCGTTAACGATTTCCATTTTATTAGAAGTGTACTTATTTTCAATTGTAATATCGAAAGTTCGATCGTTATTCACATGTCTGTTACATGTCACATGTCTCAGCTAAGACCTCGAACAAATCTCTTCACAGAGTAAGATATTCAATATATCGTTAATGATTTAAAATTTAGGAAGGCCAACGGTGTTGATTGCATTCGTAACATAAACATATATAAAACATTTACCAAAGTCTGGAATAAAATATCTTACATCTTTTGTCAATTCTTGCTTGAAAATAGGGTATTTTTCTGATGCTTGGAAGTTAGCAAAAATTGCCCCGGTTCTCAAAATTGGTGAGCCATCTGATGGTCCTGAAAGTTATAGGCCAATTAGCTTGCTCAGTAGCTTTTTTGTTTTTTTTTGTTAGAGACTCGCGCAGGCTCAAGAGTTTTTATATTCTCTTATGATGTGTTGACACACACAACCTGAACGGAATGCAGTGGTTGGGGTCGTTGATGTTCGTTCACTACTCTCAGGGGTGGTTGTCCTAGACCTAGATAGACGAGAGCCGACCAAATTCCGCGTTGGTTATAGTCCGTAGTAATTCGTTCAAGCACTTTGGTATTGCATACGCAGAGGATGAATTTCGGTTGATCATATACTGTGAGTGTTATGTCTGCAGCAGTACGTCTGGTCACTTTACATTCACAACTGCGTTGCGTACTTTTTGTCCCTATAGGAATTACTTTTTCTTGGCTATGAAGCGAATTTGAACCATAAACCTTCCGCTCGGCGATCGATGATGTTAACCACTGCACCACGGCCACCCCCTAAGTAAAATATTAGAGAAAGTTCTTAAGGAACAAATGCTTATCAATATCTTTGATACCAACATATATCCTAAAGAACAATTTGGCCTTAGACAACACCATAATAGCTCTCATCAGGTGCTAAGAATATACAATCATGTGAAAGCAAACCGAACTGTTGGAAAATCAACTGGAATGGTACTATTGGACATCGAGAAAGCCTCCGATTCTGTTTGGCACAATGGTCTGATATACAAAATGATTAACTTCAATTTTCCGTCCCATATCTGTGAAATAGTTAGAAGCTTTTTATCCGATCGTCGTTTTAAGGATCATGTTAATTGTGGTGTTTCCAGAATGATAACGTACAGTAGTGGTGTTCCCCAAGGTTCTGTGATTGGTCCAATCTTACACAACATTTATACTTCGGATTTCCCTCAATTACCAAACTGTAATGCTGCTATTTTTGCTGATGATACTGCTATTTTTTCATCGCATACGTTCGTTTCAACCATTGAGAGCGATCTACAAAATGCGATGGGAATACTTAAGGCATACTATTCAAGGTGGAAAATAAAATTAAACGAAAACAAAATGCAAGCTATCTTTTTTACGAGAAAAAGAAAACATTGCTTTCTACCTTCCACTCAAATATCTGGGAATCTTTCTCAACACAAAATTAATTTTTAATGACCACATAAATTGAACGGTTAAGAGAGCAGGAATTGCCATTAAAATCTTGTACCCTTTTATTTGCAGAAAATCGTCATTATCAATAGATAACAAGATAATAATCTACAAAGTCATTTTTCAAGCGACTCTTCTATATGGTTGCCAAGTCTGGGGTGATTGTGCGAAATGCCATATAAAGAAATTGCAAATATGCCAAAATAAGGTTTTAAAAATGATGCTTAATTTGGCATGGCATCACTCTACCTTAGACTTACATGAAAAAGTGAATGCTGAATTGATCCATAAAAGAATTGAAAAACTTAAAGCAAGATTTGTGGAGCGATGTAATTTTGCTGACCGCCCGCTTGTAAAAGAAATATGTAATAATCAAACTGTTTTGTAACTTCCTCTGTTGTCATTTATGTACACCTATTTATTACTCCAATGTTATGTTTATTTATTTATTTATTTTGATTTGTTTATTTATTTATTTACATATCAATTAATTAATTTATTTAATTTATTTATTTATTCATTTATTTATTTATTTTTTTTTTGTTGCTTTTTTTTTTTTTTTTTGTTTTGTGTAGAAGGTTTTTGTCGTATTTTCCTCCTAAATAATTTTATCCCTACTCAGTTTTTAAATAAAAATATCGAAATTTCAGTGGAGAGATATAACTTAAGTATCAAATCCCTGTAAAGGACTAACCATAATAGGCAGGAGAAAGCAGAAGCTTATGTCAGAACCGAACGATATTCTCCCCTCTGTTTCAACGAAAAGTCAAGTTACCCATTATGAACATAAACGAGCAGAAGGAAAGGAACTGTCAATTTGATTTTATTCGGTTTGCTTACTTTCGGTCTGGGTAGAGTCGTGTTATTAAAAGTGAGAATAAAGGAAAATAAAACATTGGAATATAGATTAAAACCATTGAAAACTTAAAATTGTTTCTTTATTGTACTTTTGGTTTCTTTCACTATCAGCTGTCAAAATTCCGTACGGAATGTCTTCTTTCATGAAGACCTTCCGTCTGCTCGCATCAGTTAACGAACATTTAACGAAACTTCGTATATTCTCATTATGGGTATGTCATATGCTTTGCATATAAAAGGACATTCCCCTCTGCTTGCATATGCTCGCTTCAGCTTATTATGGTTAGCCCTTAAGGGTCCGCCATCTAACGTTTTATTTTATTTTCAAGTAGTGCTTACTTCGTGAATGGTAACACTTAGCTCATGTCTGATTTGACAGATAATTCGTTTTATCCTTCCGCTGAACGAATATGGTTGTGAACACGCTTGAACAACGCTGGGAAATGTTGCGACATTACTTTGAAAATCATGGTAATGTTGCAGAATGTGTGCGAAAATTGCGTCAGAAGCACCGTCAGTTCCGTATGTTCGTTATCTTGTGAAAAAAGTGAAAGAAACTGGCATCCTCATCGATAAATCAAAGCGTGAAAAGCCAAAAACAGTGCGTGAAGCGCCATCAACATCAATTCACCGTCGTTCTCAACAATTTAACATTTCGGAGACATCACTGAGATGAATTTTGCATAAAGACCTTGGTATGACACCATACAAAGTCCAATTGGTTCAGGAGTTGAAGCCAACTGACCATCCAATGCGTTTTCGCTTCGTTAAGTGGGCCTGCGATCGACTTACAGAAAATGCCGATTTTGCAAAAAAAATCGTCTTTTCAGATGAAGCTCATTTTGATCTTAGCGGGTATGTAAACAAGCAAAATTGTCGCATTTGGGGCACAGAAAACCCGCACGCATACATTGAAAAACCGGTGCACCCAAAACGAGCCACTGTTTGGTGCGGATTTTGGTCCAGAGGCATAATTGGGCCATTTTTCTTCGAAAATGAGCAAGGAGTGGCCGTTACAGTCAATGGCGATCGTTATCGGGCCATGTCGAACGAATTTTTGTTCACAAAAATTGAAGAGGAGGATATCGGCAACATTTAGTTTCAACAGGACGGCGCTACGTGCCCCACAGCCGAAGCTATACTCGATGTTTTGCGCCCTGTTTTTGAAGATCGCATTATCAGCCGCAGAGCTGATGTCGTTTGGCCACCTCGGAGCTGCGATTTGACACCGTTGAACTATTATTTGTGTTGTGCCGTCAAAGATATGTGCTACGCCGACAAGCCAGAGACAATTGACGCTTTAAAGGACAATATTATTGAAGCCATTGGTGAAATACAGCTGCACACAATCGATAATGTGCTTAAAAATTGGACCGATCGTGTAGGCTACTGCATGGCCAGCCGAGGCAGCCATTTGAATGAAATTATTTTCCATTATTAACCGGAAGGATTGTACTTTCAAATAAAAAAAGAAATTTGAGAAAATATTCGGTAGTTTTTTTTTATAGCATTTTCAAAAAAAAAAAAGTTATTTGGCGGACCCTTTATAATATGCGGTAGCAAATCTTTTGTAATTTTTATACGAAAATAAATATCTATCTATCTATCTATATTAGTTTTTCATAAAAACATTCTTCTTCATTAGCCGATAATGAAATGTATATGGTTATATGTAACGAACTCTCCTCCACATTTCAACCATCATTCTCACCAAACTTGTGGTTTGACAAACCAAGCGACAGGTGGCATGATCGATTTTGTTACTGGTTAGGAATCTGCTGTTATTTCCGGAGGAGACAATGATCAGAGTTTCTAACCAGCCGTCCATCAGTTCTTCATCAACTAATCTCCAAGCAAGACGGATTTAGTTGGAACACCTTGGTTTGTGTATAATAAATAAAATCGAATTAAATCTATACTAATATTATAAATGTGAAAGTGTGTGTGTCTGTTTGTCCGTCTTTCACGGTAAAACGGAGCGACGAATTGACGTGATTTTTTAAATGGTGATAGCTGAAGGGATGGAGAGTGACGGAGGCTACTTTTTGTTTCTTTCTAGCCCCCGTTAAGTTTGTATGCAGCAAAAAAAAAAAAAACCTCAGTAAGGGATGGAAATTTGTGTGAGACTCTCCGCAAAATTAGTATGGGTTCTATGATACAAACGAATAATAAAATAATTTAATTGAAACAACCATAAATCAACCAGCTTTTGAGAAAACAATCCACATTCGAAACATAAACCAGTGTTACTCTTGAATCACGATAGATGGCGCTGACATGTTTCTGAAACGCGCTAACGTTGTGTGCTCTCTATCTGTACTTAAGTGCGGGCATCTGGCCGCGCTTCGCACTATATTGCATACAGTACCTATACTCTGTTATTTGACTACTAAGCGTCCCAGTCATGCTTATACGAAATTTAGATGCCCCGAGATTATGTAATGGGACGAGACTTCGTGTCACACAACTTGGCCGCAATATCATTAGCGCCACTATCTTAACCGGCGTGGGAAAGGGTGAAAACGTAATGATCCCACGAATCCCAATAATTCCCACAGATCTCCCGTTCCAGTTTAAAAGGCCACAATTTCCTCTAAAGCTTAGTTTCGCTATGACCATTAACAAAGCGCAAGGTGAAACATTAAAGGTGGCTAGGGTGAACTTAGAAAAGCCGTGCTTTTCCCATGGACAATTGTATGTAGCATGTTCGCGTGTGTCCAATGCCCAGAATCCTTACATTCTATCCCCAAATGGAAATACATATAACATCGTCTACAGTAGAGTATTAAGATAACATTCTGTTCGGAGTTCTCTTCTGTGTTCTAAATCAGGAAAAGGGAAGGGAAAAGGGAACGCGAGCGAAGCCGCGGGCAAAAGCTAGTATCAAATAACAGCAACGTTATAGGTAGAAAAAAGGTGTGAGTCATATCGACCTCACGTTATGCTGTCAGGGGAATCACAGAACGTTATGTATCTAGGGTTAAAGTGAAACTTAACCTTCCGTTCTCCTACTGGGGTATGAGATATTTACTTACCTGCGTAGGCGGAGGCCGTCCTCTCCCTCGCCTTTCTTCCGGGGTGGATTCGAAGACTCTTCGGGTCGGAGCTGGATTTTCCATGCGCTCTACATGGCCTAGCCACCTTAGACGCTGTATCCGTAGACGTCATACCAGGCCGATGTCGCTGTACAACTCGTACAGTTCTTCGTTATATCTTCTCCTCCATACACCGCTTGAACAAACGGGACCGTAGATAGTGCGCAGAATTTTCCTCTCGAAATGACCAAGGGCATCTTCATCCGCTTTTGTTAAGTCAAAGCCTCTCCGCCGTAAAGGAGGACTGGGATGATTAAGGTCTTAAATAGTGTCACCTTGGTTTTCCAAGAGAGGGCTCTACTTCTCAATTGCCTCTTGAGCCCAAAGGAACAGCGGTTGGCAAGAGTGATTCTGCGTTTATCTCAGCGCTGGTGTTGTTGTCGCTGGTCATCAGTGAGCCAAGGTAGACGAATTCCTTGACCACTTCAAAGTTATATCCGCCCATGGTGACGTTCTGGCCAATACGTCGGTGTTGCCCATCTCTTTTAGATGAAAGCAGATATTTGGTTTTACCCTCATTAACCTTGAGACCCATCTTAGCCGCTTCTACCCCAATGCTTACAAAGGCCTCATTGACGTCTCGGTGTGTCCGTCCAATCACGTCAATGTCATCGTCGTACGCAAGCAGTTGCATAGGCTTGAAATAAATCATACCACTTGTGTTGGCCAGTGACTCTTGCACGAAAAAGTTGCACGACAGCGCGTCACCTTGCCTAAATCCTTTTTTAACACCAAAGGTCTCGGTTTGCTCATTATCGACCTTAATGGAGCAGCGAGAGTTCTCCATTGTCATCCTTCACAGTCGGCTGAGTTGTGCAGGGATGCTAAAACTAGAAATGGCCTTGTATAGCTCATCTCTATACACGCTGTCATATGTATGTATGTATGGATGTATGTTGGCGTTACAGTCCATGAAGAACCTGAGCCGAGCTTCACTCAATCACCCATGTTGTGTGTGATTCCATTTTCACATAGGTGAAAGGGACCTACAGTTTATTGCCGGTTCTGAATGGCAAATTTCGAGAAGCTTTTCATGACAATTTTACTATAGGGATGTTTTGTCAGAACCCCGCTGAGGAGAGATACCGTGAAAAACACGTTCGATGACATGGCTGTGTCGGGATTCGATCCAGAGTCATCGGCGTCAGAGGCCAACACACTACCCATTGCGCCGCGGTGCTCTCACACGCTGTCATATGCAGCCTTGAAATCGACTAAGAGGTGGTGAGTGTCGATTTGGTATTGCTGGGTCTTCTCCAAGATCTGCCGTAGCGTAAATATTTGGTCTATTGTGGATTTACTTGGCCTGAAACCACACTGATATGAGTCGATCAGGTTATCCACAAACGGTTTCAGGCGTTCACACAATACGGCAGAGAAGATCTTATATGCGGTGTTGAGGAGACTTATTCCCCTATAGTTGGCGCAGTTATAGGGGTCCCCTTTATTATGGACCGGGCAATCGATGCTGAGATTCCATTCGTCGGGCACGTTTTCCTCCGACCATACCTTGCAAATGAGATGGTGCTTGCACCTTGCCAGCTCATCTCCAGCTGCCGTAAAAAGCTGAGCAGACAGGCCGTCTGCGCCCGCGGCTTTACTAGACCTAAGTCTTGATATTGCTATTTTGACTTCGTCTAGGTCGGGTGGACTGAATTCTGTTACTTCGTCGTCTTTAACGAATGGCTCGTTCTGCCTGACAGCGGTTCTTGTCTATCATCGCCGTTATACAGTTTGCAGAAGTGGTCTTTCCAAATCCTCAGCATCGACTGCGACTCCACTACCAGTTCTCCATTTTCATCCCTGCAGGCCGCCGCTCTGGCTTTGTTTTACTTTAATGTAAAACTAACGGGCGTCATTCCTGCGGAAGTATCTCTCCATCTCCTCGATCTCTCGCTTTACGTGCTCTCTCTTGTTTCTTCTGAAAAGCGTTTGTTCCTCTCTTCTCTTCTGCTCATAGATTTCGCGAGCAGCTCTCGTCCGTGGTTGCAGCATGGCTTTATATGCCTCTTGTTTTGCTGCATGGGCTTGTTCGCATTGTTCATCGAACCAGAGGTTTCTAAGTGGTGGCGGTTTGAATCCCAGCACTTCTAAGGCAGCGTCTCTGACGGCGCTCTGGCAATGCGCCCATTCCTGCTCTATTGTTTGTGGTGCTGTGGGTGGATTTTGAGAGAACTTGAAGGAGACACGATCGGCAAAGATTCTGGCAGTCTCTTGCGATTGCAGCTTTCCGATGTCAAATTTACGTAGTCCTACTCGACTCCTAAGCATTCCTGATATGCTCATTCGAACCTTGGCTACAACAAGGTAGTAGTCCGAGTCGATGTTGGCCCCTCGGAAGGTTCGTACGTCGAGAATACAGGGGGAGTTTCTATCGTCGTTCGCAATGTGATCAATCTGCTTGGTGGTCGATTGATCCAAGGACCGCCAGATACCCTTGTGGATGTTGAGATGGGGGAATCGCGTGCTTGCTACAAGGAGGTTACGCCCCGCTAGGAAATCGATTAGTCTATGTCCGTTGTCGGATGTGGTTCTATGAGTCCCATGATCGACTCCAATATATCCTCTTTGCCTCAACAACCTCCCACAACCCTGGATAGAGATCTGGTATTTCCCTTTGAAACCAAAACTGTTGGTATCCTTGACTAAACTTGCACTTCAGTTCCTCATTACATGTAAGCTCAATTAGTTCTCCCTCAATCGCAGGCTCAACATCAACATTGTCTGATATGCTTGTAAAAGGATATAAAATCCAAGCCGGTATGTCGAGTGACAAAATGTCGCTTATCCATGGGCATGTGTCAGAATGAAGAGTTTCTAAGTCGGCGCAGTAATCAAGTCTATCTTGATCGATAATTGGTGTTTTCGAAAGGCAAGGAAACTGGCTCAAATCTCCTCGACAAAGATTACCTTCCCATAAGATCAGCTTAATAGCAAATGTAGACAGAATAATTTTTGTAATTATCAAATTCAGATCATCTCCTTAGAGTTTCAAATTGATATCATTGGACTTGTTGAAAAGGTCGGTAAAATAGGCGACATCACTTGCAGCATTCAAAAGTTTTCCACGCAAAATAGCATCGTTTCCTTCAAGAAATTCCAATATAGAACTTTGTAAATTGTTGAGTCTTTCTAGGCAAGCTCCTTTTGATAACCATCTTACTTCAGTATGCAGAAGTAACCGATTGAAGTCTTCGTCATTTTCTATGCAGAGTTGTTTCAACAATCGATAAATACACGATCATTTGCGTCTTTTACAAAACGAACATAAGACAGAAGCATATACCCTCACCCGATTGCAATGCGAACTGAAATATTTTTAATACTCATAGAGAGATTTTCAACAATTTCAACATTCGTTACAGCCATGAAGGACCTGAGTCGAGCTTCACTCTATCACCCATGTTGTGTGTGATTCCATTTTCACATAGGTGAAAGGGACCTACAGTTTATTGCCGGTTCCGAACGGCGAATTTCGAGAAGCTTTTCATGACAATTTTACTACAGGGGGTTTTGTCAGAACCCCGCTGAGGAGAAACACCATGAAAAACACGTTCGATGACATGGCTGTGTCGGAATTCGACCCCGTGTCATCGGCGTCAGAGGCCAACACACTACCCACTGCGCCACGGTGCTCTCTTTAGTTACCAAATAATACAATGAAATATCCACCAGTCGAGGGGCGACTAAACCAACCATCAAACAGAACAGACATGAGCCCGTGTGATGATAAACGAAGAAAACACGAACAAACCCCTCAGTTAGTTTAAATTGTGCAGATACTATCGTTACTAGCTCGTTACGATAAGCAGCTCGTCCATATTTAGGCCACATTCCACTACCAGCATGCGCCATCTTCATTCCGTTTATTTATCTTCAACAACAGTCTCATTAACGACACCTTACTATCCAAGCAGCCTACAGACACTGAATCCAATTTACATTCAGCCGTGTAAAAAGTAAAGCCTTCTATGTAATTTCCAAGCCTACCACCGCTACCAGGCGCTTCGATTTCAGTTTGTACATCAGACTAATGGAAGAGGCTGGCAACTGCTGTGCCTCAGCACAGACAAATCAGTTCGACATAATCCCCAAACTCCTCAGACATAACATAAGTACTTATGCTGCTCGTTCCTTATTATTTACCGGCTTATTATTTCAATGCTGTGGGCATGGGCCACTTGGGAATAAGGTAGGGGCAAGTACCTCTCAACTTTGCTTTGGCAGTGGCTTTTCAAAATATCGAACCATTTGCCTGATGAGGTAAATCTGGCATGTCATGGGCAGTCACTTTCTCTCAAGCGCCGAGGGCGGTTTTGGCTCCTTTTCCGACTCGAAATTCTTGAACGTCATGCCACATGCAAAGGATGTTTTACGATTGAATTGATTGTAAACCGATTTATTGACTGTTCAGTAAATGCGCATTTCATCGATCGCACTGATGAAGGATGTATGTATTTCATACATACACTCGTCGCAAACATAATCATCTATTCACTGTGATTGGGGTGCCTTGTCTATTCGGCTCTAAGTCTTCAACGGCAAAAAAAGGCTCAAGGCAACAGAAGGAATAAAGTCGTCACTGTCGACCTCGTGGAGGTTGTTCACACGTGGCGTGTGGCATTGGAGAAACAGCATTCGTGCTTCTCTGTACAAAGTTTTCGGTTTAACGAATACAAGGTCATGGATATTCATGAGAACGTAGTTACGTTGTTGGCATTCACCTGCTCTGGGTTTTCGTTGGGTATTCGGTGAAAGTGTGATTTGAGATCTTAAATTATTCTGTAAGTAGTGCACAGCTGGTTGGTTTGGAAATGTCAGGTTATGATATTTTGTTGTAGGAATGGAGTGTATTTTGTTATGGTTTTCAAGGTCGAGATCAAGCTACATATGTATAAGGGAGTCTTGGGCTACCTGTCTCTGCTAGTGGCAAGTACAAGGTTTTTACAAGAGCAGCGATGATTACGTTATTATATTAGTAATAGGAGTCTTTTTGTGGGTTTCTAATACTACTCTACAAATTTATCGGGGGACGAATATATGAAACAAAAGGTGCTATGAGATATTTTCTTTTATGTATCATTGCATTACAAAACTAGGTAATCTTTTTGGAGACGTTTGTGGCTTCTTGCTGAAATTATCCCTCCCAAAAAGTCGATAACACTTTGGTTATTTATTTTTAATTAACATGAAGCTACCATCAGAACGGCAATATCGTTCACGTAAGTCGTAGTGTAGATATTAGTACTGAGCATAATTGGCTGCCGTCTACCAAAGTTAACATTTTAAAGAAGCGGAACGTTCGGGAATTACGGAAAATGACTATCGAAATCCTGAGTTCGTGGTCGTAATCCTAGGTTGTAGCAATGGTCCCGCTTTAGTAAAGACATCTTATATTACTGTATTTTCCCCGTTTTCCGGAGAAAAATGAGAAGAAGCTTCAGTGGTGTAGAGCTAAGAGATTCGCCCCGTGCGCGAGCAAAGGTAGGACAGCCATAGAGAAAATGCTCTGAAGTGTCATCCTCCTCGCAACATGCAGCACAGATAGGCGGCTCACTGATGCCAAATACGCAGAGGTGCTTAGCAAAAGTGTAGTTGCCCGTAATGACTCCCACAAGCCTTCCGCAGTCGATTCTCCTTAAAGACAGGAGGAATGCTGCGGATTTCGTGCAGACATCAGTGCATACGCGCTTAGTCCTGGACAATCCCTCCATCTATGGCTGTGTGTATTAAACACCCAATCATTAATAGAATTTACCGTGGACGCAGGTAGACCTATAGTGGGTTTAGGTCCTCTGAACCCATTCTGGCGAGTTCATCAGAGATCTCATTTCCTGGAATCCCAAAGTGACCTGGAACCTATACAGGCTTTAATGAATTTAGTCTACCAACTCTGTACAAGAAGGACTGATTTGGAGCTATTTTAGGTGTTGCACACAGCTTGCAGTGCAACTTGGCAGTCACTGCAGACGCATATGGTATTCCCCTTCCACCTGTGCCTCACAACATAGTGCATGGCCATTAGGATTGCGTATATCTCTGATTGGAAGACAGACGCATATTTTCCTAACGAAAAGCACAGTCGGATGTTTCCACGCTCAAAGAAAACCCCACTACCGGACCCCCGCCCAGACCTGGAGCCATTCGTGAAATTACGAAGACTATCCATTCCAGGTTCAGTATCCAGCCAGAGCCAATCCTGACGCCATGGAAACTCGACTGTGAAATTACGGCGCAGTAGGATAACGGGCGTTAGTGCGTCAGAAGAGACAGGGGTCGCAGTACAATTCCTGCGCAAGCACACTATTATTCCTATGCGAGTTGTACCAAAAACAGGTTCTCTTTAGACGAGACATGGCTTTCAGAGCACACCCTCTGATAAATATATCAAGAGGTGAAAGGTTCATCATGGCATCTAGAGCAGCGCCCGGCGTGCTGGGGAAAGCCCCCGTGCAGCTGAGATAAACCATTCTTTAGAGTTTGGTGAAAGAGGCTACGACGTGATTGCGTTTTAGTCTGTTCCACCAGAAAATCGACGCATATGAGATTATATGTCTTATCATTGCCATGTAAATCCAGAGGACCTTTACCGGCGATAAACCTCATGTTTTGCCAAAAGCTCCTTTGCATTGCCAGAAAGCTGACAGCGCTTTGGTAGTTTTTGACTCTCTTTGACCAGAGAAGCTTGCTATCTAAGATGACTCCTAGATACCAGCTGACTCATTTCAGTATATTTTCTCCCTTTCGTAAGATAACGACTACGATCTTAAGAGGATTGACCGACAGCCCATTTCTGGTACATCAATCATCGATCACGTTTAGCGTCACCTGTGCTTTGAGACGGACAGTCGCTAAGCATGAGCCGACAGAAAGAACGGCGACATCATCCGCATACGCCTGGGCAGAGATTCACGAGGCTCTGAGAGCATCATGCAGATAGTCGACCACCATGCACCATAATAGTAGAGACAGGACGCCAGCTTTGCTATTCGGAGCGCAACTGTGATCTTAGAAGAAGCTATTCAGGGCAGAAGATGGAGAGGAGGTGCAAAAAAATATGGTGCCGTGGTAGCATAGGACGTAAAGAATGCGTTCAAATCCGCAAACTGGGGGCTGATAGTGCACTCTATTAGAGCAAGGATGGTGCCGTTGCCTTTTATAAAAATAACGATAAGCTACTTCGAGAATCGGTTGCTGCTCTACGACACGGATGATGGAGTAAAGTAGTACCATATATCTGGCGGAGTCCCACAAGGATCGGTATTAGGACCCCTCCTATGGAACATCATGTACGATGGGGTCATAGGGTTTCAAATCCCAAATGAGGCAAGATTCATAGGCTTTGCTGATGATCTGGCAATTGTTGTGGCAGCGAAGCACCTAGAAGAAATCGAGGACTTCTGTAATGAATGTATCCAAAAAGTGAGGCGGTGGATGGCAGCAGCTAGACTAGAGCTCGCAGAACAGAAAACAGAAGCAGTACTAATAAGTAGTCGCAAAGAAAGAGAGACATTCACAATCAGGGTAGGTGACCATAACATATTATCGAAGCAGGTCATCAGATATCTAGGTGTGATGATCGACGCAAGGCTCACATACAGGAAACACCTTGAAGGAACGTGTGACAAAGATCCCGGAATCCCAGAGCCTCAGCCATATATATAAAATTAGAGGAAAAGTAGCGAAGCATGAGAACATGGCAGGAACGATGGAACGAGTCCACAAAGGGAAGATGGACTTATCGGCTTATACCCGATATCCGCAAATGGATTTCTATTTATGCCAGCTTCTATCAGCTGTTTCCAAGGGTACCTGAACAGGTTTGGTTTGAAGGACTCTCCCCTCTGCTTAAACTGCGGGGTGGAAACAGAAGACGCGCAGCACGTATTTTTTCAGTGTCCACAATTTAGTGCTGAGCGCAGAGAAATAGAGGAAAGAATTGGAGAAGCAAGAACCTCCGAGAACATAGTAAACCACATGTTAACATCGTGCGCAGCATGAATGTGATGAAGCAGGCAGCAGCGACAATTATGAAGGAACTACGACGGTTGGAGAGAGTCAGGGTGAGTGAAAAACAAACTCATACGATACGTCTCTTACAACAAAGGGCAGCTAATGCAGGATCCAATGTCGAACCAGCGAGCAGAGGAAGAGGATCAAAAATGCTGACCAGCCCCGTGAAGTAATACCTAACGTTCGTTCCGCGGGGAGAGTGGTTGAAGTCTGCAGGGTGTGGTTTAGTACGTAGGCGAATTCCTAAAACAACAAACATTTGGGTTTGCGAATCGTACATACTGGTAACCCGGGTTACTGTTATTTTTTCCACCATTTCCTTTTCAGCTGCATCAGAACACTCCAAACTTTGACAGCGAAACATAACCGTCGGTCCGTGTCCGTAACAGAATGTTAAGGAAAGCTCACCAATATATAGTGAAGCCCATCTTCGGACGTACCGTTGACGATGTGCGTAGACTACTGGGTCAGGGTCAGATAGTAACCTACTCTCACGCAGGTACTCTCGACGACATATCGTTATTGATTCAATGGTGGAGTTTACTTGTGAATGAGGCATTCAAATCACAATTCTATTAACTTGTGAAATTAACTGTACCCGAGCAAGTCGAGCAAATACCGGAAGTCCAGAACACAAACATCCTGATTAAGACCCGTCCTCCTAATAGGCTCAACAGTGGTCACGGAACGGTTTAGATAATAACACTTATGGACCATCTGGCCTGCTCACAATCGAGAAATATATGTATACACAAATGATTCCTCTGTGCAAAATTGACTCGAATTCGTAACCAGGAAAAGACAAGCCCCACACAGGACGATGGAAATAACTACAAAGCAGATAATATAAAAAAAACCAAATAAAACCAACAGCCGAGGGCCAGCTGTCGATATGTACAAAACCTAGATGTGAGATACCATCATCAACATAACACCAAACAGAGGAGATAACTCTTGTTTGCTTCGAACAAATAATCGACAAGGACGTTGGTAAACAAGAAACACAATCTTCGGTTTATTGCGAGAACCATTCCGCAGAACTGTTGTTTCCTCCTCGGAATCGGTAGGGCTATGGTTGAAATTCGACGGAACGCGAATGGTTGCCATTGTTAAGTCGGCATTTGATTGGTATGGGTAATGTGCCCCAAAGGGCTTAAGGGTTGGATCATCCAATGTTATTAGATATTTCAAAGCGAGAAAAGTAAGAGATATTGAAAGCACAATTCTCGCTTGAAGGTGAGTAATTTCCAGTATTTCGAAGGATGCATTATGAAGGTCTTATGTCAACGAAGACTTTGAAGAGTCTGATTCCAGACAATGTTTTCTACACGCGCCGACAATACGACCTTGAAACATGAACTTTACTTTCTAAAATTCACTCAGAACGAGCCATACGTTCTCGTAGGTGGAAAACGTATCCTCATCAACCTAATTGATGCCCTTTAAATATTAATCGACGCCTTTCACCCTGATTAGATAGGGCGTTGTTAACCGCTGCCACAGCATTCTGAAGCATCATATTGTCAATAGCCTCTTTCATTAGTTGATGCTACTGACGTTGCTGACGGTTCCACTCCTTTAAATGCAGATGTACCCGTATCTATACGAACTGAGTTAGGGTCGAGAGTTCAAGACATTGTAATGGCAGCTAAGGGTGAATAACAATCAAGATGGCAGCGGAAGGATAAAGAGCAAAAAGCTTCACTTAGGCGAGATGGAATTAATTTTCAAAACAGCAACACCCCAAGCAGATGAGATCTCTTACCCTATTTGGCCATATCCTCTTGGTGATTACAATTTAATCGATGGTGTCGCATAACCAGAGACAACCGTAGTAATAATCCCATTCATACCATGGGTATATGTCGTTAGATAATAGATACTTGAGACAAAGTGGCTCGGTTTACGGTATTGGCGAATGTAATGAATCTGGTCGGCGCCGGAGAAGAGGCACATTGTCTCGCTGTATCTGTTAAAGCACAAGATGAATATACAGATTACATGTCATGGTATAGAAGTATTTTAGAGATGTCGGATGTGTACTGTGTTCTACAGGAAGTTATTAGGCCATTGAATCCTTGCTATTGATATCTGGGTGTCAAATGAACTATGAATTGAGATGGAATTTCAGATATGCATATAGTTATCATAGAATCCCATGAATGAAAGTATTTCGACGATAGTTTGCAACCTGTTTTCAATTGGGTTTGTTTTGATAACTATTAATTTCGAGTGGGTCGCTCGCATGGATAAGGCAATTTCAGTAGAGCTTTGTGGGCTTTTGTTGAGTTTATTTATAAATCTAGTGGTTAGCTAAACTAAGTAATTGCTCAGGAAGCACTTGAGTTATGATAAAGGAATCATGCTATAGGTTTGAAATAATTTGAGATAGGATCAGGAGGAATTATTGAATAACTATCGTAGAAAATGTCGTGATGTTCCTCCTTCACCTCCTGGACCAGCTAGGTTTTATACGGATATTGCCCAAAGTCTGGTTGCTCCCATGCAACTAATTGACTGACTAGATTATGCAATTCGACGCTTTTCGACTTTTTTTGAGGAGATAAGTTAATTATCCTCTTCCTGCCTACCACGTTAACCTTCCTCTCACCTTTTATTACCAAAACGTCAGAGGTCTCCGCTCAAAAACCCAAGCAGTCTTCCAACAGTCTCACCTTTTACCATTCGAAATTTTCACTCTGACTGAAACCAACCTGATCCCTGCTATTAATAACGAAGTACTATTCCCATCAAATTCTAACGTCTACCGCGACGACCTTCTCAACCAACCTATCGATAACCGCCCTAAACACGATCGACTCGTCCCTTATTGCAATATCCTCTTCCCACGATCTCAACTTTGTTTCAATCAAGATCGTACTGCCCCGTAAGTCGCTCTACGTCATCTGTTTTTATATCTTACCATTTCAACCTATTAAATCCTATGAACTCGCTTTTAATGCGATTGATCACATAAATGACTTACGGGATCCCCGCGATAAAATCCTTCTCTTCGGCGATTTTAGTCTTCCTTTTCTCCAATGGGAACCATCAGAAGATAAATCATTTTACACTGCCACTAATCCATCTTCAGCCAAAGAATGTCTCTTCTTAGATAGCCTAGCCGATTCAAAACTTACCCAAGTGAGTGGCATCTCAAATTACGTGGGTAGACAGCTAGATCTGATTTTCACAACCGACCCTATTAATTCCTCTGTTTCCCTTTTGTCCCCATTCCTTATCAACCGTCGACAATTACCATCATTCCCTTTTTCTCTCATTTTTTCTCGACTCGACTCGAGTTCTCGACTTTTTCTGAACTCTTCTCCTACAGCGCTCCACATAGCAAATTTTAACCTAATCAATGAATATCTCAATAGCGCCCCCTTCAATTTCGACAGCCTTACAATAAATGACGCCATATCCTTATTCTATAGAGAAATATTTAATTCCATTTCTCTCTACGTTCCCATTTCTCGATCCAATCACTTATCTTCCTTCGTACTCAGTTCCCTTATGACTTTTCCAACTATATTGGTACTTATCTACAATTTACCGAGCTTCATAACTCTCTCTACGAACACCGCTTGATCAAAGCACAAGCCAATCTTATCAACAATCCTGAGTCTTTCTTTCAATTTTTCAACTACAAAAGGAAATCTGATGGCTATCCAACCTTTCAATGGCGAAACCTCGAATGATCCCAACACTATCGCCAACTTTTTTGCCAACCTTTTCAAACAATCTTTCGCCGATGACTTCCTTGTGCCGGACACTTCCTATTTCGACTACCTACCAAATTTCTCCCTTAGTCCATTTCTTCCACGTTCTGTTGAACCCCATATCATTGAAATTAAACTGAATCAACTTAATGATGAGTTCACTCCTGGACCCGATGGTGTCCCCGCCATATTATTAAAAAAATGTTCTTTCATTCACTCCGTCCGGCTCTCATAATTATTCAACTTATCCCTGTCCCTCGGAGAATTTCCCCAGATATGGAGAACCGCTTTCATAACTCCTATTCACAAAAAAGGTCCAAAGAGTGATGTTAACAACTACCGCCCAATCGCAAAATTCTCACATATACCCAAACTTTTCGAAAGCATCTTATATGACACTCTAAGTTTCCATTGCAAATCTCTAATCTCCTCAAATCAACATTTATTCCTCAAATCCAGGTCTACAACCAGCATTAGAGAATGGAAACGAAGTCGACGTCATTACAACTGACTTCAGTAAAGCCTTCGACAAAATATCTCACAATCTAATACTCTTCAAACTGTCTTCCCTAGGCTTTGAACCCACTGCGTGGATATGAAGTGGATATCTTCATATTTAAAAATCCGTTACTACAGTGTTCGCCTCTTCTGGCGTTCCCCAAGGTAGCCACCTAGGTCCACTTCTTTTCATTCTTACCATAAACGACATTGGGATAATCATCAAACATTCCCATCTCTCACTGTACGCCGACGAGACCAAGTTCTTTAAGACCATTTCCTCGCTACAAGACTCTTCCCTTATTCAATCCGATCTCAATAGCTTTTCTACCTGGTGTTCCAAAAATTGCTTGGAGCTTAACATTTTCAAATGCCAATCTATCACCTTCTCACGTAAACGTGTCCAATCCTATCCTCGTCTCTACTTTCTCCACAACCAACCCATTTCTACCGTTCAGGTTATCCGTGATCTTGGCATACTATGTGACCAAAAGCTTAATATTCGCGCACATATCGACGATATAATTCTTAAAGCAAATTCAGCACTCGGTTTCGTGAAGCGCTGGTCTAAAGAATTCTCCAATCCCTACGTGACTCGATCCCTCTATATTACCTTCGTTCGCCCCCTTCTTGAATACGCGTGGTCCCCTTATAAACAAACCCACATTTCTAGAATCGAGAGCATCCAGCGTCGATTTCTAAGCTTCGCTCTTCGAGGTCTGCACTGGCAAAGTCCTCTGTTATTACCACAGTATCAAGACAGACTCAAACTAATAAATCTGTGTAAGTTGGAGGAAAGAAAAGGGTAGCTGACATCCTCTTCATTCATAAACTCCTAACAGGTACCATTGACTGCGCCAACCTCTACAACTCTATATCCCTTAACACTAACCCTCGTAATACAAGCAATCCTCGTCTCTTCTATCTATCCACCCCCCGCACGGCTTCAATGGACCCATTTCCCGTATGCTGGGAAGTGTTAACTCAAACCCTAACTTCGATTTCAACCTCAGCACTCCATGCCTAAAACTTCGTCTCCTCGGTATCCTCCCCTTCTCCCTACAATAGTTCCCTAATCGCGCCCCCCTCTACCGTTCTTGTTAGTCAGTTAAGTTGGACTAGTTAAGAATGTTAGTTAGTTAACTTAGAATTAAGAATGTTAGCTTGAATTAGCTTAATAAAAGGGGGTATTGGCCCCCACGAAAACTAAATACTTTTCTTAAGAAGACAAACTAGGTCATCATTCGCGAATCCATATGGCTGCTCCATATAAATCTTCTCCTCAACATCGAATTGGTGAATTTCAAAATCGTAAGCAGCTGCAATGGATGGCAAAGGACTAACAAAGGCCTCGTAGGGGTAGCATCTATCCGACGGATGCTGGCCTGCTAGAAAGCTAGAAGAGCCACCGCAGTCGAATGTACGTGGAATGTTAGGTCCCTAAACAGGCCACGTGCAGCCGAACAATTTGCGGACGCCCTAGACCGCTATAAAGCGGACATCACCGCCATCCAGGAAATGCGATGGAATGGACCGGATATAAAGCGGATGAAAAACTGCGATATTTACTACGGCGACTGCTATAGGGAGAGAGGGCAACGGTTGTTTGGATGCGGATTTGCTGTTCGAGGTAGACTAAGGCAAAATGTCCTAAGCTTTCGGCATGTGAGCGAACGACTCATAACAATCCGTATCAAGGCTAAATTTTTTAACATCAGCCTGATCTGCGTCCACGCTCCCACAGATGACAAGCATGACTCCGCCAAGGATGAGTTCTACGATCTCCTAGACAAAACGTATGCCCAACGTCCCAGCCATGACATCAAAATTGTACTAAGAGACTTCAATGCTAAGCTGGATAAGGAAGGATCTTTGAACGAGTCATCGGCAAACATAGCCTACACAACACCACCTCCGATAACGGACACAGGCTGATTGATCTTGCTACGGGGCGAAATCTTCTTCTAGCCAGTACGCGCTTCCCGCAACTCGATATACACGAAGGCACCTGGCGGTCTTTTGATCAATCGACTACCAACCAGATTGATCACATTGCGATCGACGTCAGACACACCTCCACTATTCTTGATGTTTGAACTTTCCGAGGGGCTAACATCGACTCGGACCACTATCCTGTAGTAGCCAAGATGCGCTTACGGATATCATGAACGCAGCGGAGTAGAGTAAGAATACAAAGTTAAGACGTCGGAAAGCTACTATCGCCAGAAACCGCTCTTGCTTTTACCGATCGCGTCTCCCTCAAGCCCTCCAATACACCTCAATCCTCCACGCTATCAATAGAACAGCAGTGGAGCCTTTGCAAACATGCCCTGAAAAGCTCTGCATCCAAAGTTTTGGGTTTCAAGGCTCCACCACGAAGAAACACCTGGTTCGATGACGAGTGCAGGAGGATTTATACAGCGAAGTAGGATGCATATAAGGCCTCGCTGCATAAAAGAACAAGAGCAGCTCGTGAGCTCTACGAGTTAAAAAGAAGGGAGGAGCGTAAGCTTCTTAGGAGAAAGAAGAAAGAGCACGAGAAGCGCGCGATTGAGGATTTGGAGCGAACATGACAAGGTTATAAAGCCAGAACAGAAGCCTGCAGGGATGAGAGCGGACACCTAGTAGTAGAATCGCAGTCGATGCTGAGAATTTTGAGAAACCACTTCTGCAGACTGTATAACGGCGATGTTAGTCAATATACCGCTGTCAGGCAGAATGATCCATTTCTAATCGACGAAGACCGCAGAGAATCCTGTCGCCCTGATCTCGACGAAGTTAAGATTGCCATATCGAAGCTCAAGTCGAACAAACCTGCTGGCGCAGACGGACTGTCTGCTGAGCTGTGCAAGGCAGTTGGGGATGACCTGGTTAGGAGCATGCACCAGCTCATCTGTAAGATATGGGCTGAGGAAAGCATGCCCAAGGAATGGAGTCTCAGCATGGTATGGCCGATCTACAAGAAAGGAGACACCTCTGACTGCACTAACTACAGAGGAATAAGTCTTCTTAACATCGTCTACAAAATCTTCTCTGTCGTTTTGTGTGAACGCCTGAAGCCTTTTGTATATAAGCTGATATGTCCTTATCAATGCGCGTTCAGGCCAGTCCATCATCGACCAAATCTTCACACTACGCCAGATCCTGAAAAAATCAATAAATTTCAAGTCGACACTCACCACCTATTTGTCGACTTCAATGCCGCATACGACAGTGTAATTAGAGACGAGCTATACAACGCTATGTCTACCTTTGACATCCCTGCTAAACTTGTCAGACTATGCAGGATGACTTTGGAGAATGCTCGCTCTGCGATTAGGGAGGGCGATCCTTGTATGTGCCACAGACATTAATATAATAGGTAGATCACAGCAAGATATCAATGAGGCATTTGCGAATAATAAGATGGAGGCCAGAACGTTTGAATTGACTACCTTGGCTCCGCAGTGAGCCTACCTTGGCTCCGCAGTGACCTGGAACAACGACATCAGTTCCGAAATCAAACGCAGAATCACTCTTGCCAATCGCTGTTTCTTTGGGCTCAGGAGGCAACTGAGTAATAGAGCCCTCTCCCGAACGACAAAATTGACTCTATATAAGACCCTTATTATCCCGGTTCTGCTGTACGGCGCAGAAGCATGAATACTGTCAAAAGCGGATGAGGCTCTTGGTCGGTTCGAGAGAAAGATTTTGCGCGTGATTTTCGGGCGTATAAACGCCGCCGGGGCATGGAATAATAGATTCAACTACGAACTTTCCGGGCTGTACAGCGACATGAGTCTGGTCAGGCGTCTGCGATTTTAACGCCTAAGATCGCTACGCCATGTAGAGCGAATGGACACCACAGCTCCAGCCCGAAGAGTCTTTGAATCCATCCGCGATGGACGAAGAAACAGAGGACGGCCGCACTTAGGTTAGGTTAGGTACAAGTGGTTGGCATAAGCCACACGTAGACCGAGATCGGCCCATTGTGATACCACATGGATATTACTCTGATCCGCTACCTGAGAACTAACCCGTGTTTCTGATGAAGCGATGGAGTTGAGCTATTTTCAGGTTTGCTTACAGCTATAGGGGGCAGTGGTTGCTTTCTTGACACGATCAAGAATGTTAGGTTTCCAATTCAGTCTCTTGTAAAGGACTAGGCCTAGGTATTAGATGGGTTCCATCCAACCTTGGTGGATTGAAGGGCGGAATTTTATATTAATTGGTAAACAATTGGACCGACCTAGTGGTCTTCTTAGGATTGACCCCAAGTTCACAGTACTGAGTCCAGGTTTCTACTGGGTCTACCAGGTTCTTCTACTTCAGAAGAAGTTCCAGGGCTCCCGTTCTGGAGGTCGTCCAGGAACCATCATTCCGCATTAGGTGGCTTGGGTTGTACGGGGCCGAAGCCAGAATCTTTTTTATTACTGAAGCTTCGGAGACCGCCTTAATATTTTTGGAGTAGTTCCTAAAACATTTCCTGTTGGCCTTCCTGGTCGCTGCTTTGAAGGATTTAAGTGCCTCCTTGTAGAGGTATTAATCCTCTTGCAAGCGGGTTTATTTTGCTTTGTTAAAGAGCTTTCTGCTCTCTTTCCTAAGGGAGACTGTCTCTCCCTCTGGGGGTGCTAACCACACAAGATTTAGACAGTGCTCTGCTGAGGGTTCCTGTCAGCTCATTTACTAAGCTGTCTAATTCCGCAGGGCTGTGCGGATAGGTCGGATGTCTTGCCTCTAGGTAGGTTTCAACATAGGTTCTATGATTTTGCCAATCAATTCTCCTGTATTTCCTGAAGGGAGCAGGAGCACTGACGTGGTTGACTATGCTGAATTGAGTATAGCGATGGTCAGAGAGGTAGTGCTCTTTTAGGACTTTCCATTCCCTGACTTTGCCGACATTGTCCTGTTACATCTAGAACTCCCTGTCTATGATGAGTTTAGTATGTAGTAAATAATTAATTATATAACATCAGCCTTATATGTGCACACGCCCCTACCGACGAGGCTGAAGACACTATCAAGGAAGACTTCTATGACCTCCTGGACAACGCCTACGGAGCTTTACCGGAGTACGATGTAAAAATCGTTCTCGGGGACTTCAACGCCAAAATCGGGAAGGAAAACACCCTTGGCGGAGTGATCGGAAAGCACAGCCTCCACGATACAACAACAGATAATGGCTTCCGACTCGCTGACTTTGCGACAGCTCGTAATGCGGTGATAAGTAGCACAAGATTCCCTCGCAAGCGAATCCACACAGCAATCTGGCGATCTCCGGACGGTCGAACCGCCAACCAAATCGACCATGTGCTCATTGACGCAAGGCACTCGTCAAACATCCTGGATGTGCGAACATTTAGAGGGGCAAATGTCGACTCTGACCACTTCCTCGTAGCAGCAAGATTCAGAGTTCGACTGTTCAATGTCAGAAAGCTGCACCAGCCCATCAGGAGGAGGCTCGACATTGGGCGCCTAAGCACACCGAAGGTTGCTAGAGTCTACAGGGAGCAGCTGTGCGAAAGACTCTACGGTATGCCTACGTCGAACACAAATGCCAATAATATGTGGATGCATTGCCGCTCAGCCATTCAGGAAGTAGCCGAAACCACCTTGGGACCGAGGAAATCCCAACTCCAGCCGCTGAAGTAGTCCTCCCACCCAGCATCGAAGAAGTCGGCACAGCTATTTAGAAGCTGAAGAACAACAAGGCCGCAGGCTCAGATGGCTTGCCATCAGAGCTCTTCAAGGCTGGCGGCGATGTTCTGGTAGGGAGCATGCACCAGATCATCTGCAGAATTTGGGAAGGTGAAAGCATGCCCGACGACTGGAATACCAGCTCTATATGCCCCGTCCACAAAAAAGGCGATCCTACCTCTTGCAAGAACTATAGAGGTATATCCCTGCTCAATGTCGCATACAAGATCCTGTCCAGCGTATTGTGTGAATGTCTAAAACCATTTTGCACCGCACTAATCGGCAGCTACCAGTGCGGCTTCCGGTCCGGCAAATCAACTATAGACCAAATTTTCACACTTCGACAAATCCTGGAAAAGACCAACGAGTTTCGAATCGATACACACCATCTTTTAATCGATATCAAAGCCGCATACGACAGCATTCATCGTGAAGCACTGTTTGGGGCGATGGCCGAATTCGGGATCCCGGTAAAACTGATCCAGTTGTGTCGCGCCACGCTAAAAAACACGCGATGCACCGTGCAACTCGGTTCTAGGACCTCGGAACCATTCGAAACATGCACCGGATTTCGGCAAGGAGATGCGCTGTCATGTGACTTCTTCAACCTGGTGCTGGAGCAGATAGTGCGACGGGCAGGCGTCAACAGGGAAGGCACTATCTTTTACAAGTCCATCCAGCTGCTAGGATACGCGGATGATATCGACATCATCGCGTGTTCTCGCCCTGGCATTGTGGAAGCATTCACGGCGATTGAAGAACAGGCGAAACGAATTGGTCTTAAGATCAATGAGGACAAAACGAAATACATGCTGTCAAGCAAAAACCAATCCGTCGCTCACCACCTGGGACAAAACATAACAATTGACAGCTACAATTTCGAGGTAGTTAAGGAGTTTGTCTACCTCGGGGCAAACGTAAGATCCACAAATGACACCTCAGTGGAGATCCGGCATAGAATCGCCCTTGGCAACCGTTGCTACTTCGGCTTGTCCAAACAACTGGGGTCAAAACTCCTCACTCGAAAGACCAAAGTCATGCTTTACAAGACGCTCATTCTGCCAGTCTTGTTGTACGGAGCCGAAAGCTGGACGATAAGCAGGACAGCGGAGCTGATTTTGGGTTCTTTCGAAAGAAAAATTCTGCGCCGAATATTTGGTCCTGTCTGTGAGGAAGGTGAATGGAGAAGAAGACACAACTGCGAACTCTACGAGCTGTATCAAGATGTGGATGTAGTCCGGAAGGCAAGGATCCGTCGACTACACTGGCTCGGCCGCGCCGAGCGCATGGACATCAACGCTCCAGCTAAGAGGGTCTTCGACTCCGAGCCTCCTGGTTCGAGAAGAAGAGGAAGACCGAACCTTCGGTATAAAGACCAAGTAATCGCGGATGTAAGACATCTTGGTCTTGACAACTGGAAACAGCGTGCCCGGGACCGTCAAGGATGGAAGGCAGCTATAGCTCAGGCTCCGATCCTCCATGGATCGCTGGCCTGATACGTAAGTAAATAATTAAACAAAGACTCATCTCGATCGTCGATGTTACTGCTACCCCCTATCGTGTAGTGTGCGTTGGCATCACACCCTATTATAAGTCTGGCATTTGCTTGCCAAGCATCCTTGACCAGATTCACCACGTTGGCCGGAAGGGGAGGACTTGGGTGGTCGTGGGCTAAATAGGCCGAGGTAATCCAGAGCTTCAAGTAGTTGCCCTCGACACTAATAGCCATAGTACCCTGGTCACTGTAGGATGAGGGTAGAAGGGTTTTTATATGTGTTTTGGTTAGGATACAAGCTCTTGGCTTACCTGCATCGCGCACGTAGTTGAGCTCGTATTCTGATGTTTCGAGTCCACGTACCATGTTGTTCACTAACCATGGCTACTGGATCAGAACTACATCTTCCCCGCTTTCAGTAAGGCGGAGCATTAAGGCGGCCGATGCCACAAAGGAGTGGTGGAGATTAATTTGTAGGATCCGCAGCATGATGGTCGCAGTTTTTTACCTCCACCGCGGTGACGTTGGCAGATTCTTCATCAGAATCCAGACCGAAGTCTGATATAGTCTCCCCAAGGTCTACCTCGGGAAGGTACATGGAATCCACCCCGGAAGGAAGACGCGGCAGAGGACGGCCACACCTACGGTGGCGCACGCAGGTGGAAGGGGACCTTAACAAGCTGGCCAAAGACCGTGCCAGCTCGAGACGATTGTTGGTTGAGGTCCAGGTTCACCCCGAAAAGTAGCGCGTAAACGAAATAATTAAGTAAATATCCGTAATAACCTTACTTTCAGGAATGAATATTTCTGAAAACTAAAGTCTTTAATATATTAAAGTAGAAAAATACAGCCTACCCTTATTCCACTCACATTATTCCAATCCCAAACAGTGTTTGATGCAAGTGTAACGTGCACTCAAATCATTGGGACTACCACTTTTCAAAAGCAACTCTCTACAACTCCTTAACAATCTTCAACACAATTAAGGCTCTTATCTACCGTCGTATTGTAGCAACCGTGAATAGCTAATGTCTCGTATGGGTGTCATAAAGCTTCAACATATTGCCATAAAACGCTACACACCATTGCCGCAAACTCGTTAAATTCAGCTCTCGTTTGTAGGTAGCTAGTGGAACCTAATTAGAGGTTTCGAAATTCGTATCTGTTTCACGCGCGAACATAATTTCGCTTGATTACAACGAACTTTATCTTTACTCAGGTTTATCGTGAACGCATGTACATACCTTATACACGGGTCTAGGTTGATTCTGCCTTAAAGTATAGTTAATTAGATGAGTTTTCGCATAGTTTGTTCTCGAAACTCAAGGTATTTTGGTAACAAATATGATGTCATGTTGCTTAATGTTACACAGATTCCTTTCCTGTTGTCTTGTCTTTAATACGAGTACCTATATCATGCGTCAACTTGCGTAAACTTTTTATTTTCAAAAAAGTTGTCTTTTCAGGGCATTAGATTAGAAAACTACTTATACTACCTCAAAGCATTCATGCCATGCAGATTTGTTTAACGCACGTCCACACTCCTTTTCTAGAATGTGGTATTCAAGGACTATCTTGTAACCAAGGTATTTCTAATGACATGTACCTTACTAATGACTAACGAATAGCTCTCAAGTAGTTACACAAACACGTGATAATCCTCTCAGGCTATACATCCTGTGGCGATTCTTTTCGTCACATGTTCTCGTTACTACATTGTCCTCCCCAAGCAGGCCTTGGGCTCTCATTCATAATTCAAATCACTTTGAGATATCCGTGTACATCTATGTAGTCCATAATCTTCTTCTTTCTTTGTTGCTGGAAAAGTAGCTTAAGTGAAATTGTTCGGGAAATTAGGTGTTAGTCGAGTGTGCACAATTTAAAGACGACTTAGCTCCTTGAGCGTTATTCCCTCTGCTTTTTGGGTTTAAGTTTCTTCTTTGTTTGGATTTGTAGTGGAAGATAGACGGGGAGCTGTGGATTCCGGTTTGTGGTCCTGCTGGATTCTTTTCCCATAAGAGAGCGATTGACATTTTAATTTCTAAATAATTGCGAGGATTTTTGCGGAGTTGGTAGCCCTGTCTCTAATTTAAGAAATATGTAGGAAACAAGAAAGTTTACATTATGTTGTCCCTAACCTTTGTATATCTTTGCACCAGTATGTGTTCTACCGAAATAGTTGGGTTATTACTAGGGCGGTGGACGGATCTGGTTATCCGCTCCTACACCAAAATATTGAGGCGTAGCGTACAAGAAACCTCTCTAACTACTTGACATTTCTTTAAATCGTTTATGAAACTCACTCATTGCTCAATTCACACAGCTGCTAGAACTCATTTGCCTTTCGCAGGATTGAAAATGGCGGTACGGAAAGCTTCATTTTCTCAAATAATTTCATCGCTTCTGTCGCTGAGACGCTGGTAAGGTCGATAGTTGGCGGCGGCAATGAGCGTTGCTTTTCAGCAAACATTAGACGCTTTTGCACGACGACATTAGCTGACGGTTGTGGGGCGATCATCGCGAGAAGTGATGCGTCTGTGTTGCAATACTGTTGAGTCATATCGATCAGAGGAGGTAATGACGGACGCTGAGTGTCAAGTTTCTTGGCCACATCGTCGGTAGGCGCAAGCGGATCGATGTACAGGTTATCCTTCTTGCGGAAAGTTTCGAGCGCATCGCGCGGTTTTGGGCAGCGTTTTTCAACCACAAGAATGCAGTTGTACTGGCCGTTACTGATGGTCTATTCGTAGTCTTCGTAAGGTAGCGCGAAAGATGGTGAGCTGCGAAATTCTTCGACCTTCTGTAGCGTGGCGACGTGGACCTTGGCTTCTTCTTTATGCTGCATCTTATGTTGCTCTCAGCTTCAAAATCTACTCCCAAAAGTCTCGCGAGATCGGGCTACCAAAGATCAGCTGCCGAGAGCGTAATGAATGCTGTCGGAACTCCCAATTGTGAAACCATTGCTTTTAGGCTTATGCGATTGGCGTACTAGTAGCATCTTGTTCCTCGAAGTTTAGATGCCCAGTGGATTAGTTTGCCAAATATCGAATTGTCAGTTTCCACAGCTTCACGCAACTGTCCCACATTGCCATTAAAGTCGTTCTTTTTCGCAAAAATCATGCCACGTTCGTTTATCTCAGATCGCTGCATCGTGTTCCAGGCAAAGTAGCGAAAGCGTGGACCTTGCGCGAATTTGCGTGACTTATTTTGCAGTAAATAGACGAAATAATGGTGCAGTGTTGGCCGCAAATTTTCTGAGCGATTGTTATCGTTGATGTCTGCATTTCCGTATGGAAACAGGCACGGAAAAGCCATTGTGACGTATCCTTCATGCGTCCATTCACACAGCGACTGGCGCCGCTGGCCATTCAATAATCGATTAAATTCGCTGACTCGGCAGCGCTGAGACGCTAGTCGTAATGCCAGTCTCAACATCATCCATGTCGGTTTGAGCATTTTCTGCTAGTCTGTTGTCATTGCCATGTCGCTTGCCGCGGCTTCAGTGCTAACCGTCTGAAGTTCCGTTAACACGTCGCCATCGACTAAGCGCTTCTTCGGAGATCACAATGTAGTACTTGGGATTCGACTTGAGCCAACAAAGAGCACGAACGACTTTTTGGTGACGAACACGAAAGTCTCTGTGGCCAGCTGGTGTGTGACGACGCACCGTCATAACAGGAAACGATGGCACAGTGTGAGAAAGAGCCGTTACCAGAGATTGCTGCTCAATATTGATCACATGTCCACCGTACGCAAACTGACTTGGTTCATTGCGACCTTTTATGCGGTACACGCGCATTACGGGGTGGAATCTGGCAACGAGCAGCATTTCCACAATCGTAAGATCTTGAAGCTCATTTGGGACCTCGCCTAGATCCATGAAATTTGAAGCAAAGAACATGTCTGCCTCTGCAGCGTTTGCCCGTCGACTACACTTGTTGCAGGGTCCTGGTTCTGAACGAAGAGTTTCGCGGTCGCAGTTTGTGCACGGAAAATACAGCATTTCAGCCATTGCTGCTTCGAACTTTGCCATAAGACGATCCACTTTCTTTTCCCGTCGCGTTGCACGCATACGCTCAGCAGCTTAAGCATTTATAGCATCTCGTTGCTCAGCAGTTTGATTTGCACGGCTTTCTTGATGTGCCGCGTCGCGTATACGTCTCTATACGAGCATGTTGCTTTGTTATGATCTTAAAGTAAGCGCAGGTATTAGCTAGCAGGTCTATTAATAAATGCAATAGTCACCTGTAGTGAGGCTTACGGAATAGCGTTACGACTATGCGCTCTATCGTTGCGGTTATCATGGACGTGGGACGGCGTCAAAGAATCTCAAAATATAGGGGGCGTGCAAAAAGTAAAAATTTTCGAACTCAATGAAAAATCGGTGCGCGCTCTAAAGTTTGGAGATTTGTGACCATGGTGCGCCACCGACGCAAAATTTGGCAGTGTGAAAAATGTCATTACAATCGGACATCACGTTTTCGAAGAGTTCGCGGACGAACCCTTTTTCCTTGGAGTCCAGTAGAGAGAGGCTTCGCTTACCCTTCGCCTCAATTATTTTCAGAGAATGGCAAGTGAACATACATATGTGATGAACCACGAGGGTATGCATGCTCGGATTGTATTGTCAAGTCGAACGAAACTCAGGAACTTCCGAATTCATTGTAATTCAATGCAGGGAGGGCCAAATACTAGTACTAATAGCAAATTGCAACGGTAAAGATCTCATAAAGGTTCAAGTCATGAGCTCAAGAGGGAAAGGTCTACCGAAGTCCAAAAAAATACCTAGTAGTGATAATAATTTTTCATTCTGTATTCTTACTAATGTATCAGGTAATTACTTCGGACTCGAGTGGTTTTTACCTTGACCGCCCTTACTTTCATTGATATCAGACTGGACTTCGGATAAGCAGATTTCTAAACTAGTTGTGCCACCGGCCTCCATTCGTCAGAGGCCGGTCCTTTACCAAGCCATCACCTACCAATTTATCTAGGACGGCCATCGGTCGTCGTTTCGACGACGATAGTTTACGTTTTATTGTTTTTGTTTTTTCGTCTAGACGACAACGAAGTAGAATCTAAAGGAGAGATCGAACAGATCGAAAATGAAGAGGATGCTAGCTCGGCAGATGGCTAGGAAGAACCATGGACCACCGCCCATCTGCGACGACGCTGGATGGTACCAAGGCAGGGTTAAACTGCTGATGAGAGATCCGTTGATATTTTAAAGGGTACAGTTGTCGAAATAGGGGAAGTATGGGAGGGAGCTAGGCTCAAGGTCGTAACTAAGGACCAGATCCCGAAACGACCGCGAGTTAGATGTTGGCACCCGCTGGTACCAGACAACCCCCTCGAAATAGTTGAGACAAACAACTACTGCAACCACAATCTCCCAACGAGAGATTGGAGAGTCGCGAATCAATCATTATATTGAACTGTGAAGCCCTGGAACCCCTGGCCCAATGTGACTACTATATCAGGTTTGGCTTTAAGAAAGTCAAACTCAGTATATATAAAAAGGATGAAGAAGTGCCACCATCCGGCAACGAAGACACGGCTAACACCGAGGTCAAAAATTTAAGCTCAGTGGAACAGGAACGCCCAATCCCCTCGGAGAGCAAGGGCCCTGCGACGGTTGAAGCATCCCTGGTCAATAAAGACAGGGAGTCATTGCTCGACTACGGAAGCGAAGACTATTCCACTAGCTCGCCGATGGAAGACGATCTTCTGGACTTAGATCTGGAAGACCTCGAAACCACCGTGGTGTAGGCTAATTGAATTGCTAACAGCCATGATGCTGAGATTAATTCAGATTAACCTCCATCAGTCGAAAGCGGCTACCGCGAATCTTCTCCTCAGGCTGGATAAAGGAGAAGAAGACATTGCCTTAATCCAAGTGTTAAACATCGCATTGTTTTATTGAATTTAATTGAATTGTATAATTGAAGCGTGTTAAACATCGCATTGTTTTATTGAATTTAATTGAATTGTATAATTTAAGCGTGTTAAAGAACGCATTGTAATATTGAATTAATTGAAGTAACGTAAATTTGCACATGTACCCTATGGGATTTGCTGAATTTCTTGTACGCTCTCGCACATTAACATTTCAAATATTCTTCTTTTCAAATATTTTTTCTCCTTACATAGTACACACGTAACGTACCGCCGCTGCTGCTTGACCAAGTCGGATATTATACGATTCAATTCTCTCTCTTCGAACACGAACATGATGGTGAGAGAAGTGAGAAGCGTCCGGGTGTTTGTGCAGTGTCTCTCAGCATAACGTAAAATCCACACACACAAAGACAAAATGCGGGCTAATTGTCAGTTTGTGGAGAGCTCTCTATTGAATCGTATAATATCCGACAAAGGAAAGCAAAGGAAGACAGGTGCAACGGGTCAAGTGGAGAGCGAAGCGGTGCATGTAGATTAATAATCTTCGTGGCAGAAAAACTTTTTTGTTCTTCCTCTTTCACCCAGCAACCACCATCGGGTACGCATCGTTTGTCTTGATTAGAATAAACACAAAGACGAATTGTAATAAAATATACAGGTATAAATTCGGTTTTAGTTTTATTCTATATCACCAAGAACCTTGGCTACATGAACACAAGGTTCGTGGATTAGGAACCCCAGCCTACAGCCTATTTACATCACAAAAAGAAGGTAAGCCCCGGACTTGCATACTTGCAAAAAAAATCTCTAAACGCTTACCTACTTTCAAATTACAGTTGCCCTGACACCACAGTGGTTGCCATAGAATCACCCGGGACAAGCTATGGATAGCCTCTACATACATGGCGCAAGAAGAGTCCATTCCATCGGACGAGATTAAAAGACTAGCCAGGGACTCGTCAGGACATCAAGCTGGGCTCCTCGTCGATGCAGATGCGAATGCGCAACACACGATTTGGGGCAGCCTCTAACCTTAACATTAGTTTACCATTTATTACCAAAAATCGAAGGGAGATACTATACTTAACTCTAGCATCTCTGGAGAAAATTTCAGACGCCTACAGACTGAGGATAAACTCTCTCGACAGATCCACAATTCCCGAGTTTGGACAACTCTGGAACAGAGGAAGAAACTCTAAATCTTCTCCTTAACACGCACTTTCCAGGGTGCTATGAATCGCAAGACTCAGTGCATTCGCGAGGAACTCATATCTCCTCCGCGGTAGAAGGGCAGTACGATCACATTATCTCCAGAGAGAAAATTGTATGGGCACTAAAAAGTTTCAAGCCCTGCAAATCGCCGGGTCCAGATGAAATTTACCCTATCGAACTCACAAAAACTATGGAATGGGCTATACCATGGCTAGAGATAATCTTTAAAGAATGCCTAGCTTGGAGTCATATTCCAGAAAAGTGGAAGTGCGCAGAGGTACTTTTCATCCCCAATGCCGGCAGGAACTCTCACACTTCCTCCAAGGATCTATCTGTCTATCATCCTTCGCTCCAAAAACTTTAGAAAGGCTGATAGACTTTAACACACGGCACAGATTGGATCCCTCCCTAATTTCTAAGGTACAGCACGCCTACTGTAAGGGTAGATCGGTCGAAACAACCCTTCACACATTAGTGAGGAAAATCGAAAGATCAATCCATCTTAAATAATGTACTCTAACAGCCTTCCTAGACATAGAGGGAGCCTTTAACAACGTCACTCTGAAAGCAATAATAGAAGGGCTAGAAAAGCTAAAGGTGGAGAGGACTCTGATAGAGCTGATCAGCGAGTTATTATTAACATGTAAGATTCACTCCAAATGGGGAAGCCAAGTAAACACCAGAGTGGTTACCAGGGGAACCCCGCAGGCCGCAAGTAGGGGTCCTCTAACCTCTTCTCTGGAATGTAGTTATTAACGAACTGCTAATCACACTGGGGAAAGAAGGCCTGGACGTTATTGCCTACGCTGATGACGTTGCCATTTTAATCTCAGGTAAATACCTATAAACATTGAATGACCGTATGTAAATGGCATTCTTAATCCTTTGCAAATGCGCGCATAGCAACTGGCTCAGGGTGAATCCCCAGAAAACGGAGCTCGTGCTATTCACCAAAAAGCATAAAAACCCGGAACACTGCCCTATTACTTTGCTTGGTATTAGATTAAACTATTCCTCCAATGCCAAATTCCTTGGCATTAAACCAGATAGGAAATTAACTTGGAAGAGCAACACAATCGAAAGAGCTAAAATAAAAAATGGAGATTCAACCCCAATATCACCCGATGGCTTTACATCACGGTCGTTAGACCCATACTAATGTATGGAGTGATAGTCTGGTGGACTGCACTGGACAAGACAACATACCATAAACAACTCGAGAAGGTGCAAAGGTTGGCGTGTATGTGCAGTACCGGGGCCGTCAGGTCCACCCCAACGGCTGCGCTTAACACGATACTCGACCTTACACCACTCGATATTTTCGGCAAGCAAATTGCCAGACACACGGCCATTAGATTAAAAGCCAACTCAAAATTGACGAGATATGTTACTGGCTACTCCTCCATCCTGAATAACAGAATAACCATGGCAGTAAACTTGGACCACCACGGTCTTGGAAAAAAACTTTACGACGATATACCCGGACAGACAAATCTGGACCCGCCGTACTGCGCAGATACTGCGTAGACTTTTACACTGACGGGTCTAAAACCAAAGACGGGGTGGGTAGTGGAGTATTCTGCCGACAACTTAAGCTGAACAAAGCTCTCAAATTACCAAATCACTGCATTGTTTTCCAGGCGGAACTGTTGACATAAAAGAGGCCTTGTCTTGGCTGAAGTGAAACGTGATATCCGCATTCTCATGGATAGCCAAGACTCGATGGAGTCTTATGTGTACACATCAGAAACTAGTCTCGACTTTCGCCCATCTCTTAACGAGATGGCCGAACAGTTCAACATACAACTTATCTGAGTACCAGGACACAGCGACATTCCAGGGAATGAAAGAGCCGACACACTCGCCAAAAAGGGAACGACGCTACAAACAATTGTGGCTTGTGAGAGAATACCCCTTGCAACCACTAAATTTGATCTTACAAATCTCGACAGGGCCGAGACGAACCAAAGATGGACTCAGGGACATACCTGTGTAGGATGACTTCACCAAAGATAAGTTCTACGATCTCCTAGACAGAACGTATGCCTAATGTCCCAGCTATGACATCAAAATTGTTCTTCAATACTAAGCTGGGTAAGGAAAGCATCTTGAAACGAGTCATTGGTAAACTTGGAGTATAGGACGCCATATCCGATAACGGACACAGGCTGATTAATCTTGCTACGGGGCGAAATTTCCTTCTAGCCAGTACGCGCTTCGCGCACCTCGATATACACACAGGCACCTGACCGTCGTCAGATCAATCAATCACTAACCAGATTCATCACATCGCGATCGACGTCAGACGCTCCTCCTTTATTCTTGATTATCGAACTTTCCGAGGAGCTAACATCGACTCGGGCCACTATCTTGTAGTAGCCAAGATGCGCCTACGGATATCACGAACGCAGCGAGTAGACTGAGAATACAAAGTTATGACGTCCAAAAGCTACTATCGCCAGAAACCGCTCGTGCTTTTACCGATCGCGTCTCCCTTAAGCTCTCCAATACACCTCAATCCTCCACGCTAGTTTTGGGCTTCAAGGCTCCACCACGTGTTTCCACCAGGAGTTTCTTCCTGGTTCGATGACGAGTGCAAGAGGAGCCACACAGCGAAGCAGAATGCATATAAGGCCTCGCTGCATAAACGAACAGAAGCAGCTCGTGAGCTCTGGGAGTTAAAAAGAAGGAAGGCGCATAAGCTACTCAGAAGAAAGAGCATGAGAAGCGCGCGATTGAGGATTTGGAGAGGTGTTACTGCAGGCGTGACGTTCGAAAGTTTTATCAACAGATAAAGCGAACATGCCAAGGTTATAAAGCCAGAACGGAAGCCTGCAGGGATGAGAAAGGACACCTAGTAGTAGAATCGCAGTCGATGATAAGAATATGGAAAAACCACTTCTGCAGACTGTATAACGGCGATGTTAATCAATATACCGCAGTCAGGCAGAATGATCCATTTCTAATCGACGGAGACCGCAGAGAATCCTGTCCCCCTGACCTCGACGAAGTTAAGATTGCCATATCAAAACACAAGTCGAATAAAGCTGCTGGCGCAGACGGACTGACTGCTGAAATCTTCAAGGTAGCTGGGGATGTCCTGGTTAGGAGCATGTACCAGCTCATCTGTAAGATATGGTCAGAGGAAAGCATGCCCGAGGAATGGAGTCTCAGCATCGTATGCCCGATCCACAAGAAAGGAGACCCCTCTGATTGCGCCAACTGTAGAGGAATAAGTCTCCTTAACGTCTCCTTAACGCCTACAAAATCTTATCTGCCGTTTTGTGTGAACGCCTGAAGCCTTTTGTAAATAAGCTGATAGGTCCTTATCAGTGCGGATTCAGGCCAGGGAAGTCCACCATCGACCAAGTCTTCACACTACGGCAGATCCTGGAAAAAACCAATGAATTTCAAGTCGACACTCACCACCTATTTGTCGACTTCAAAGCCGCATACGACAGCGTAATTAGAGACGAGCTATACAACGCTACGTCCACCTTTGACATACCTGCTAAGCTCGTCAGACTATGCAGGATGACTTGGAGAATGCTCGCTGCTCCATCCGAATCGGTGAACACCTTACCGATAGTTTTGATATCAAAAAAGGATTTAGGCAGGGCGATGCGCTGTCGTGTCATTTCTTCAACATCATATTGGAAATGATTGTGCAAAAATCACTGGCCAATACAAGAGGCACAATCTATTTCAAATCCTCGCAACTCCTTGCATACGCCGACGATATTTACATAATAGGTAGATCACAACGAGATGTCAATGAGGCGTTTCCGAGTATTGAGATGGAGGCGGCGAAAATTGGATTGGGGGTAAATGAGGGCAAAACTAAATATATATGCTGTCATCAAAAAGGGACGCTTACCACGGACGTCTTGGCCAGAACGTTTCTAGTGGCAGATATGTGGTCGTGGTAGTTGAGGACTTGAGGGCGCCGTAGCTTCGTCTACCTTGGCTCCGCAATGAACTGGAACAACGACATCAGTTCCGAAATCAAACGCAGAATCACTCTTACTAATCGCTGTTTCTTTGGGCTCAGGAGGCAATTGAGTAATTGAGCCCTCTCCCGAACGACAAAGTTGACTCTATATAAGACCCTTATCATCCCGGTCCTATTCTACGGCGCAAAAGCATGGACACTATCATAAGCGGATGAAGACGCCCTTGGTCGGTTCGAGAGAAAGATTTTGCGCGTTATTTTTGGGCCCATAAGCTCAGACGGGGGATGGAGATTCAACCACGAACTTTACGGGCTGTACAGCGACATGATTCTAGTCAGGCGTCTGGGCCGTGTACACCACAGCTCCAGCCCGGAGAATCTTTGAATCCAACCCCGAAGGACGAAGAAGCAGAGGACTATCGCACCTAAGATGGCGCACACAGGTGGAAGGGGACCTCAGCCAACTGGGTGTGCGGCAATGGAAAAGGCTAGCAAAAGATCGTGCTAGTTGGAGGGGCATGTTGGTTGAGGCCCAGGTTCACCCCGCACTGTAGCGCCCGTTAAGAAGCAGAAGACGTACATGATCGAATTCGAAAACAAAACAAAAGGTGGTGTTGACACTTTTGACCAAATGTGTAGTGTCATGTGCTGTTCACGCAAAATAAATATAATAGATGGCCAGTGTGCTAGTTCTTTGGGATGTTGAACATGGCTTTTATAAACTGTTATATTATTTACACATATAATATGTTTCAATCAATTTAAAAACCTCTTAGCCGAACAGCTTTCATAAAGAAATTGCATACTTACTTACCTACTTAGATGGCGCGACAGTTCGGGGTGAACCAAGGCTTCGAACTACAAACCTCTCCAGCCGGCACGACTCTTGGCCAGCTGCTTCCAGTGCCGCACGCCCAGTTGGTTGAGGTCCCTTCTCACCTGTGCGCGTCACCTTAGATGCGGTCGTGCTCTACTGAGTCGTCCCACGGATTTGGAGTAAAGAACTCTTCGGGCTGGAGGGATGATGTCCATTCGCTCTACATGGCCCATCCATCTTAGACGTTGGACCGTAGACGTCTTACTAGCCCGATGTCGATGTACAGCCTGTATAGTTCTTGGTTGAATCTTCTACCCCACTCTCCGTTTACACAAACGCGACCAAAGACTGCACGCAGAATTTTCCTCTCGAAACGTCCAAGAGCCTTTTCATCCGCTTTTGATAACGTTCAAGCCTCAGCGCTTATGCTTGTCATAATAGAGCCAATATTTGGCCTTGTCTCAATTTTCCGTTAGACCAACTTTAGCCCCTTCCGCTTTAATGCTTGCGAACGCCTCATTGACGTCAATGTCATCTGCGCAGGCAAGCAATTGTGTAGACTTGAAGTAGATCGTAACTCTTGTATTGGCCGCAGAGCCCCGGATGATCTTTTCAAGTATGATGTTAAAGAAATCACAGGACAGTGCGTCACCCTGTCTAAAACCTTTCTTAACATCAAAGGGGTCGGTTAGTTCACCTCCGACCTTAATATGTACCTTAATGGAGCAGCGAGAATTCTCCTGCACAGTCTGACAAGTTTGGCAGGAATGTTAAAACATGACATGGCTCTGTATAGCTCGTCTCTATAAACACTGTCATATGCGGCTTTAAAGACGACAAAAAGATGGTGCGTTTCGACCTGGAATTCATGGATCTTCTCCTAGTTCTGCCGTGGTGTAAACATTTTCCTGGCTTGAAACCACACTGGCAGGAACCTACCAGATTGCCCACGAACGGTTTCAGGCACTTACACAGTACGGCAGAGGGGATCTAGCCGATTCAAGTGGTAGCACAATGGAACTATCGCGGTCTAAGTGATTCCCACTGCCTTACAGAGGGAAACCACCTAACCAATCAACCAACCAGTGCAATGGCTACCTTGTGGCAAACGGGTTCTATCCTAGATCCGATGATATCATGCAGAACTGGAAGATGAAGGTTAGGCATACGCCACATGTAGGCCGAAGTCGGCCCGTTGTGATACCACATGGATCATATTACCTTGATCCGCTACTTGAAAACCAATCAGTGCTTCTGATGAAGCGATGGAGTTAAGCTGTTTTTATATCTGCTATCTCACGTCGGAATGCTACAAACGCAAGAGACTGCCAGAATCTTTGGTAAATCTCAAAATCCGCAGACAGCAGCAAAAACAATAGAGCAGGAATGGGCGCATTGCCAGAGCGCCGTCAGAGACGCTGCCTCAGAGGTGCTGCATTTCAAACCACCACAACCAAGAAACCCCTGGTTCGATGAACAATGCGAACAAATCCATGCAGCGAAACAAGAGGCATATAAAGCCATGCTGCAACGACGGACGAGAGCTGCTCAAGAAATCTATGAGCAGAAGAGAAGGGAGGAACACACGCTTTTCAGAAGAAAGAAGAGAGAGCACGGAAATCATGAGATCGAAGAGATGGAGAGATGCTTCCGCAGGAATGACACCCGCAAGTTTTACAATAAGGTAAAACGAACATGCCATGGCTACATAGCCAAAGCGGTAGCCTGCAGGGATGAAAATGGAGAACTGGTAGTAGAGTCGCAGTCGATGCTGAGGATTTGGAAGGACCACTTCTGCAGACTGTATAACGGCGATGATAGACAAGATACCGCTGTCAGGCAGAGCGAGTCAGTCCACCCGCAATTTCTTGCGTACGCCGACGACATTGACGTGATTGGACGGACACAGCGAGACGTCAATGAGGCCTTTGTATGCATTGAGCCTCTACCTCAGGCTAAGATGGATCTCAAGGTTAATGAGGGTAAAACCGACGTATTGGGCAGAACATCACCACGGGCGGATATAACTTTGACCAGCGACAACAACACAAGCGCTGAGATAAATCGCAGAATCACTCTGGCCAACCGCTGTTTCTTTGGGCTCAAGAGGCAATTGAGGAAAACCAAGGTGACACTATGTAAGACCTTGATCAACCCAGTCCTCCTTTACGGCGCAGAGGCTTGGACCTTAACAAAAGCGGATGAAGATGCCCTTGGCCGTTTCTAGAGGAAAATTCTGCGCCCTATCTCCATTTGTTCACAAGGAGTATGGAGGAGAAGATTTAATGAAGAACTGTATGGGTTGTACAGTGACATCGGCCTGGTACGACGTCTGCGGATACAGCGTCTAAGGTGGCTAGGCCATGTACAGCGCATGGAAGATACAGCTCCGACCAGAAAAGTCTCCGAATCCACCCCGGAAGGAAGGCGCGACAGAGGACAGCCGCACCTACTGTGGCGCACGCAGGTAGCGCACATACTGGGCGTGCGGCGCTGAAAACAGCTGGCCACAGACCGACGCACGGACTGTAGCGCGACCTAAGTAAGTAAGTAAGCTCACTTAAGTGAGCAGAGCAGACGGGGTGGTGAATCGATTTCTCTTCCGGCAGAAGTATTTGAAAAGTACTGGTCACTGGTTCGTCCTAGGCCAGATTTGTTTAGTGGTAAAGCCGATGTTATTTTTATTCCATTGGAGGTTGGTAGCCTTTACGGTTCGAAGTTTTATCATGTGCTCTACCCACAGTATTTTTATGTTGATCTGTTCACCTATTGAACTGTTCGCCTTTCTAGAGAAGGCGACAGTTAAGGGATGTCTTTGATTTGTGGGTTACCGCGGTCAGGGATTTTACCGCAGATTGGCTGTCCGTGCAAATGACAATATCCTTAGTGGATATTACATTGATCTTAAGCCATGCAAGGGCCTCCGTTATCGCTGTTATTTCTGCTTAGTACACACTGCAGTGACTTAGGATCCTAAATGATAGGTTGAGGTTAAGCTCCTTGGAGAAGACCCCACTCCCTACATCCGTCTCCATCTTGGAGCTATCGGTATAGAGGGAAATCGAGTCCTTCGGTATGACTTTCCCTTCAGCCCATTCCTCCCTGGATGGAAAGATATCTTCGAAGTTCTTAGTGAACGCATTCTGCGGGGCGATGTAGTCTGCGTCCATGGGTAACTCGAAGTGACTAAAAATGCTAGTATGGCCTTTATGTGATGTGGGAAATTTTCCTATGACCCTAATCCGTAGGGCCGCGCAGCAACTTGTTTGCTGAAGAGGTCCGATGGTGGAAAATGTAGTAGAATATTTAAGGCCTCCGTGGATGTCGATCTGATCGCGCCGCTTATGTCTATGCTGGTCGATCTTTGCACTTTCCCCACAAGGTTTCGATAGACTACCTTGTCCAGAGCAGTCCACCAAACTACGATGCCGTACAGAACGATGGGCCTTATGACTGCTGTATAAAGCTAGTGCACAATGCTTGGTTGGAGACCCCACTTTTGCCAACCACTTTGTTACAGCTGTGGAGGGTGGCTGCTTTCTTGTCCCGATCAAGAATGTTGGGTTTCCAATTCAGAAATTTTATATTCATTTGCAAACAGCACTATATCAGTTTTCCTGGGGTTGACCCCAAGTCTACAGTGCTGCGTCCAGGTTACTACTGTATGTAATGTACCCTGCATTAGATCTCTTAGAGTGCTGGAAAATTTTCCTGTGACGGCAATAGCAATGTCATCCACATAGGCGGTCACAGCGTATCCTTCCTGCTCTAGCAACAGTAGTAATTCATTGACTACCATGTTCCAGAGGTGAGGTTAGAGTACTCCACCTTGTGGTGTACCTTGCTGGTTTGCGTTAGCAGTTGTAGTACCAGTTCTATCCCATTACACCCAGATCAGTCAGCGCTTTGGTGACGGCCCGTGGTTCAACATTGTTAAAGGCGCCCTCAATATCGAGAAAGGCCACTAGGGGGTATTCCTTGTGTTCCAATGACCTTTCTATGGTACTAACTAGTGAGTGGGATGTTTGTTTTCCGACAGCCTTCCTAACCTATGGCCGTGTCGAATGTGTGCGTCTAAAATCTTCTCTAGGATTTCTAGTAAAAGTAAGTTAGACTAACAAACTCTTGTACCTGCGCGAACTTAAAACAAAAAAAAATTGCTAGGGATATAGGATAAGGAGAGATAAGCTTTTGTAGATTACTAGAAGCCAGGGGAGGATGATTTCTGATTTGTTTTGGTTAAGAAAATTCGGGGAATTCTTTTAGATATCTTATGAGATCTGCTACCTTCTGGAGTCCGCTGGTTGATCCCATCCGGTCCTAGAGACTTGTATGGTTCAAAGCTTTTTAGAGCTCAGAGGACAATATTGCTATTTACTAGGTTTCGAGTTCATTCGAAGGAGGATGTTCTCGGTTTTACGACTTGGGGAAGTGTCATAGCCGAGTCACTACTGCCCGGAAAGTGTGCGTTCAGAAGAAGTTCCAGGGCTTCCATGCAGGAGGTCGTCCAGGAACCGTCATTCTGCATTAGGTGACTTGGGTTATAAGGTGCCGAGGCCAGAATCTTTCTTACTGTTGAAACTTCGGAGGTCGCCTTGATGTTCTCGCAGTAGCGTGGCGTGGCTGGCTATGTTGAATTGAATATAGCGATGGCCAGAGAAGGAGAGTTTTTTAGGACTGCCGGAGGGGGAGGTCGTCGGCTAGATAGGCTAAGGAAATCCACAGCTTGGAGGAGTTGCCCTCGATGCAAATAGCCGTGATCTCTTGGTCGCTGCAGGATGAGAGTGGGTGGGTTTTTATATCGAATTTTTTTACGATACAGGTCCTTGGCTTACCTGCCTCATGCACGTAGTTGAGCTTGTATTCTGGTCTTCCGAGTCCACGTACCAGCTTATTGACTATCCACGGTTCCTGGTTCACTTTTGGTGAGGCGGAGAATTAGTGCAACCTAGGCCGCAGTAGAGTGGTGGAGATTAATTTGGAGAATTCGCAGCATGAGGGCCGCAGTCTTTCACCTCCACCGCGGTGATATTAGAACACTCTTCGTCAGATTCGAAATCTGACACAGTCTCTCCAAGGGCAACCTCGGGGAGATCTAAATTGGACAGTGGATTGTTATAGTCCACGGTTATGTCATTTCCTTCTGTAAGGAGGGGCTTATCCGACAGAGATTCCTCAGTGATCATAGGCTCCAGGGGAGGGGCTTCGAAGCCATTGAGTCCTCCCTATCTTTTTTGTAAATTCTGAGCCTTGATCAATCAAAGCCCAGAGAGATCGTGTTATTAGCTTCTACTAGAGATGCCAGGGAATCCTGATTTAATATATTAGTGATCAATCCAGAGGGTCCTTTCACATCCTGCAGCTTGGCTATTTTCCAGTCCTTATTAGGAATTTGCGGGTTGCAGTTTTGGATAGTTACCAGAATTTCCTTCAGATCCTCGGTATAGGCCGGTATAATGGCTCTAGCCCTTAGTCTATTGGCGATTTGGTTCAAAGGTACAGCTTCAAGTTGAGCTTCTTCCCAGACTTCGCCGACTCTGCTGAGTGCTAGCTTGGTCGATTGATCTCTGGTCATCGAAGGAGACCAACTTGATCCTGTCTCGATAGTACCCTGCATGATGGGTGATAGGCAAAGGTCCAGGATGTTATTGGAACAGCGAGAGGTAGTTCTTAAGCAGCACATTGCTTATTAAGAGCAGCTTCGCCGGAGGGACATTCCCATCGACATCACTTCTATCTATCTAACATCCATTGTGGTCGAGACCTTTAGCACATCGCGATAGGAGAGTTGTTTTTGGGGACCGGGGGATATGCTATGAGATCGCGTTTTCCTTGAGGTGGAGGGAAGTTTCTACCCGACCCCTGACGCTTGCCTTCTTGGTCTTTACCGGATGAGTTTACAGGTGTACTTTTTATTATGCCTTTCGTCCACTCAAGAGCCTTTTCCCTCCTTTCCGAGAGCTGATCTCTTGGGACGTCCTGCAGCTTATCTAGTAGCTTGCTAGCCACGCGACGTTCTTTGTATCTTGTTTTGGGGGCACTCAGGGCTGGGTCTGGAGGAGTGGTCCTCTCCCTATTGCTACCCGAGGGTGCTAGATCAGGCTTTAATGTGGAGGCCACTCTCATAGCACCTTGCCATTCATCAGCACTTAGACTGCCCTTTGAGGGTGCTGAACTAGGCTTTAGTACGTGGGCTGATGTCTTAGCACCTTGTGGAATATCAGTATTTTCACTGCTTCCTAGGGGTGTTAGACCAGGCTTTTGTACGTATGCCGATGTCTTAGTACCTTACGGAGCGTTAATATTAGTACTGTTACTTGAGGGTGTTGGACCGGGCTTATGTATTGAGGCCGGTTTGCAAGATCTTGCCGAAAATCAGCAGTTGTACTTATGACTGTGCAGTCTGCCGATATCTTGTTTTCTGTGTTGTTCCTGTTTTCGTTATTTGTATTTTTGTTCTTTTCGTTTGTAGGGAGGGATTGGGAGGGTGCGCCTGTTGCTCAGGATACTCCACTTACGACTGGGTAAGGATGATCCTCGGCACGGATCATGTAACGCCTGGATCCGGCCCACTGACCACGTCTTGGCTCCATGTCTCCTCTGGGATTACCCCGAGAGTCATTGACCTTTACTGGGCCCTTGCAACGCGTGTGCGTGCAAAGATGAAGGCACAGTAGGTTTCTGCAGTATTTTAAAAGATATCTATAAAATCGTGACATTGTGAACCCAAAACTAAACATCAAACGACTCTACGGGCTTTTCAAAACGAGCCTGCAGAAGAGGTTGCTGCGTTTCAAAATCATATATTTCGGAGGTGAAGTGCTTCGAAAATTGATTAAAACATATGTATGCAAAAGTGTTTTGATCTAAACAAAGAATACGTAGAGCCATTTCCGATTCTAGATTTCGAATTATCAATATGGACAGATACAATGAAGACTTATCTTTAGGGACAATAGTCTGAAAAACAAAAAAAGACAATTTTCCCCGACGATGGCTTGACATCAGCGGTTTGCTAAACAGAAGATGTGCTACTACCTTCACATACAGAATAGTACATCAGCATGTCTCTATGGCATAGCGAACTTATTTTCGATTTGGAGTCCTTCTTTTGTAGGGAGGGTTTGGGAGTCCTTCTTGTCTTTTGAGAAAACTAGTCGCGGTAATCATCCTGGTATGCTCATAAAATGCCATACCCTTCATCCAGCGCAGCGACAATCCCCAGAATAAATAAAAGCTTTCAACGGTAAATAAGTGTCCATAAAATTCTCTTCTACGTAGTGTATAGTTTCTTGATGGGTTTCGCAATGGCTCAACTTCGTAAAAAGAATCCCTCCTCCAATAATGTCTCCCTAATACCACGTTCAACCATGTCGTTCCTAAACGGTCATCAAAACCAACTAACCCATCTCCCACCAACACTAGTTGCGTGTCAAGTATCGTAAAACGTATAATGAATGATCGCGCAGTAAAATTATTTTCACTCTGACTAGGTACAATATAACCAAAAACTTACGCTAAATTAATTTAATTAATATTTTCGTCGACGTTCACTTGAACGTTTGCAGTCATCCGAATGCGATAATGACCACTGGCTGTAGGCGTTGAAGTGAAAATTCGAAATGTTGGCAAAAATAACCGCAATTATCGGCACACTAAGCCATAATCCATGAGAACTAAGCTGAGGAAAGAAAGGCGTAGGACATAAGGCGTTAGGTCTTGCGGTGCTAATAACCTCTTTCAACTTAATGACCGCATCAGCTCAAGGGCTGTGCTCTCCACATCAGTTTTTTCCCCTTGTTTACTCTTCTGGGCCTTTCTATTGTACAATAACAAGGAACTTGTTAGGTTGAGTGTCTGGTTGGAAGATTATCGTTGAGGGAATATGATTTTGATAGCGACAATTGTCGTTACTTTGCTCTGTCCAGCACTAGAGCAGCAAAGGAGCATTTAGCAAATTATCAATCTAATGAGTTGGAAATGGATTGCTTCGAAGTATCCTTTGCACTTAAAGGACTTGAAGCAAATACACATCGAACTGTCCTTGATATAGTACTGTGGGCCACGGCTTAACGCATTAAGCATTTTTTCGTCTGATTGAAATGTAAAACCACCTGTGACTCTGTGACGTTAATACGACGTCGAACGATTTATTGCCAAAGCGACACACCCCACTCGTGAATATTTATTCCCCTAATTTGTAGGGATTTCAGGACTGATCGGAATTTGTCGAAAAGAAAAGCATGGCATCATTTGCTCTCAACCTTCTGTTCGGATTAAGATGTAAACAAGACTATGAATCTGTAAAGGAAATCATCATTTCTCCTTTTTGCGCCAACCGTCGTCGAGGACGGCACCAGAGGGCATCTGCCATTTGTTATAAGGGCGGGGTACTCTCAATCTGTAGGCATGTCGTACCATCTCAGCTATATTCGGTTCGCAGGAGATCGAATGCCGTCACAACAAGGAACCTTGATTCCAATTTTTCCGTGGTAGGTGGTGAGTGTTTGGCGGCTGAGTAAGGTGGTCCTTTTCTATGGTTCAAGATATTCGATCCTAGGGGCTTTATTTTTACCCATTGTCGTATCTGAAGATTGAAAATTCTTAACAATGACGCCAAAATGAGATTTCCTTTCATATAGGGGTTGTTGGGTTGGGTTGTTTAGAACCCAACTAGATACTGGTTTTGTAAATCTGTGGGCTTTTTGGCTGCTTTCGCTTTCTTTCTATAAAATACCTATGCACTGTTGTATCTGTATGACGGCATAGTCCTGGGAATGAAATTATGAAAACATATCACGACGATAGTTGAAGAGAATATGCGGTACCATACCCTCAATTGATAATATTTTTTTCTCCCATTTTCATTTTTTCGCTTTGTATCTTTTGTGCCAAGGTCTCTTGTATTCATTGTGAAACTGGCGTTGCTTTCCTTTTGCAGATTGAATGACGTCGTTAAAAAAAAAAAAAAATGGTTGCGTTGTAGGAGTGAAGGATGGCTGTTCAACCATTCAGATGCCTAAATGCCTTCTGTATTCGTACATATGCGGGCGGGAAAACGTTCAGATATCTTAGTCAATTCATGATACGTTGTTGTTTTTTGAAAAACTGCTTTTCTTTCAAATGAAATATGCGTTTCATCAGGTCTGGGGTTATCCTGAAAGTAAGAACTTTGGCAGGAAAAGCTTATGAAGAGTGAACTTGACTTCCTGGCTAACCTGGCTTAAAAAAAACTGTGGCAATTCAGTGCCGGGAATTAGCAAACATAAACTTAGTCTTTGGTGGCGTTACAGCCTATGAAGGATCAGAGCCAAGCTTCTCTCAATCACCCATGTCGTGTGTGATTTATTTTTCACACAGGGAAAGGGGCCTACTGTTTAAAGCCGATTTCGAACGGCGTGAGTCGAGAAGCTTTTTTATGGCAAGTTTACTACGGGGGGTTTTGCCAGTACCCCGCCGAGGAGGAACGTCGCGAAATAAATATTCGATGGCGTTGGGTTATCGGAATCCGAACTCGCTCATCGTGCACCAGAGTCATACTGACCACTAACCACTGCGCCACGGCGTCCTCCTAATCAAAAAATAAGCAAATTAAATTTTTATTACCAACCTCCACAATAGTCCCCCTATTGCCCTACACTACGATGCCCTTGATAAGCTAACTCATTCAGGATCATGCTTAAAGCCTCTTTAACCTTCCCAATACTGCTCTGATGAGTTCCCTCGAGGTATGCTTCATATTGGATGGTAAAAAATAGTCGTAGGGGGCAATATCTTAGCCAGAGGGTGGAAAGGGCAACGTTCATTTTTTTTTCGCCAAAAACTCTTGAATAACGAGCAATGGCCCGATGCATTGTCGTGGTGCAAGATCCAACCCTCTACTGGCTCTTGAACCGATTTTTCTCCATAAATCACATGCAATTTTCGGGAGATCTCCGAGGAGTTCGTATTGAATCACAATATGTTTCTTGTAGTGGGAGTCATTCATTTTTCCGACGCTACTAAAAAAAACTAAGATAACTGGCCCCATTTCTAGACAGACGTTAACGAACGACGCAGTGTTTCCAGTACCCAGGTTATCACTAAATTCCCCGACCTTCATTGCCACACCTGGTTGAGTCCGCTGTATTTACACGGCTAAAAGATAGGACCGTAAATCAAAGAACAAATATGAAAAGCTGGGAGTAATGTCGTCGGCGAAGGCATAAATTGGATTAAAAATAACATACATAACATTAAGAAGGAAGTTGGAGACATACCGGTATTAACTATGAAAAGCAGCTCAAAAAGAGTCCAAAAGAACTTGGTTTGAATGGTCAGAACTGTAGCTTCTAATCGCCTTGGAGTTTTAAAGGGATTGGTTTCACTTTTCGGTGAGATATACTAACAAATCACAAGTAACCTGTTGCTATGAAAGTCATGTTCCGGGTTAATAAAGAGTTTGCGTGTTTCGAAACAATTCATTGTACTGCCAATTTATCAGTGTTTGCATGATATTGGAGACAAGACCATAAATATAATGGGCTGGTAGGAGAAGGGGCAGGAAGATACAACCTTTTTTGAGGACGGATTAAATATAATTGCTACTCTCTCGAGATACACAGTGCTCAGAATTATAGGATAGTTAGAAAGGTTTATGAATACTAACTTGGTTAGTGAATTTGTGAATTTCTTTCACTGTACGGGTGCGGGAGAAGATTTATCACATGCAGTATTCTATGATGGCAAAGGACTAACAAAGGCCTCGTAGGGGTATCCGACGGATGCTGGCCTGCTAAAAAGCGAGAAGAGCCAGCGATGTCCAACATCTTGCGGCACTGTTAGTAAGTCCTATCCCCACCTCCACGCGGTGCCATCTGGAGAATTCCTACGGAAATTGCAGACGGGGGGGGCGAATGGCGAGCCTCCTGCGCCAAGAAATAGGATTAGTCGGTTGGACTACGTCCTAGTAAGCCGTTACCGTAAAAAAACCACAAACTCCGAAACAACCACAAGCCTCGAATATAACGGACCGGATTAATGTTGACGACCCTTGCAAAAAACGAAAAAGGAACAATGATCTTCGGCTTTGTACGTGGAATGTTAGGTCCTAAACAGGCATCGTGCAGCCGAACAACTCTCGGACGCCCTAGACCGCTATAAAGCGGGCATAACCGCCTTCCAGGAAATGCGATGAAATGGACTGGGTATAAAGCGGATGAAAAAATGCGATATTTACTACGGCGACTGCTATAGGGAGAGAGGACAACGTTTGTTCGAATGCGGATTTGTTGTTCTAGGTGGACTAAAGCAAAAAGTCCTAAGCTTTCGGCATGTGAGCGAACGTCTCATAACAATCCGTATCAAGGCTACATTTTTTTAACATCAGCCTGATCTGCGTCCACGCCCCAACAGAAGAAAACGATGACTCGACCAAAGATGAGTTCTACGATCTCCTAGACAGAACGTATGCCCAATGTCCCAGCTATGACATCAAATTTGTACTAGGAGACTTCAATGTTAAGCTGGGTAAGGAAAGCATCTTTGAACGAGTCATCGGCAAACATAGCCTATACGACACCACATCCGATAACGGACAAAAGCTGATTGATCTTGCTACTGGGCGAAATCTCCTTCTAGCCAGTACGCGCTTCCCACACCTCGATTACACAAAGGCACCTGGGGTCTTTTGATCAATCGACTACCAAAAAGATTGATCACATCGCGATCGACGTCAGACACTCCTCCACTATTTTTGATGTTCGAACTTTCCGAGCGGCTAACATCGACTCGGACCATTATCTTGTAGTAGCCAAGGTGCGCTTACGGATATCACGAGCGCAGCGGAGTAGAGTAAGAATACAAAGTTATGACGTCGGAAAGCTACTATCGCCAGAGACCGCTCGTGCTTTAACCCATCGCGTCTCCCTTAAGCTCTCTAATAGACCTCAATCCTCCACGCTATCAATAGAACAGCAGTGGTGCCTTTGCAAACAAGCCATGAAAAGCTCTGCATCCGAAATTTTGGGTTTCAAGGCTTCACCACAAAGAAACACCTGGTTCGATGACGAGTGCAGGAGGATTCACACAGCGAAGCAGGATGCATATAAGGCCTCGCTGCATAGTAGAACAAAAGCAGCTCGTGAGCTCTACGAGTTAAAAAGAAGGGAAAAGCATAAGCTTCTCAGGAGAAAGAAGAAAGAGCACGAGAAGCGCGCGATTGAGGATTTGGAGAGGTGTTACTGCAGGCGTGACGTTTGAAAGTTATATCAACAGATAAAGCAAACGTGCCAAGTAAGGAAGCCTGCAGGGATAAGAACGGACACCTAGTAGTTGAATCGCAGTCGATGCTCAGAGTATGGAAAAACCACTTCTGCAGACTGTATAACGGCGATGTTAGTCAATATACCGCTGTCAGGCAGAATGATCCATTTCTAATCGACGGAGACCGCAGAGAATCCTGTCCCCCTGACCTGACGAAGTTAAGATTGCCATATCGAAGCTCAAGTCGAATAATGCTGCTGGCGCAGACGGACTGTCTTCTGAGCTCTTCAAGGCAGCTGGGGATGACCTGATTAGGAGCATGCACCAGCTCATCTGTAAGATATGGTCAGAGGAAATCATGCCCGGGGAATGGAGTCTCAGCATCGTATGCTCGATCCACAAGAAAGGAGACCCCTCTGATTGCGTCAACTATAGAGGAATAAGTCTCCTTAACATCGCCTACAAAATCTTCTCCGCCGTTTTGTGTGAACGCCTGAAGCCTTTTGTAAATAAGCTGTTAGGTCCTTATCAGTGCGGACTTAGGCCAGGGAAGTCCACCATCGACCAAATCTTCACACTACGGCAGATCCTGGAAAAAACCAATGAATTTCAAGTCGACGCTCACCACCTAATTGTCGACTTCAAAGCCGCATGCGACAGCGTAATTAGAGACGAGCTATACAACGCTACGTCCACCTTTGACATACCTGCTAAACTCGTCAGACTATGCAGGATGACTTTGGAGAATGCTCGCTGCTCCATCCGAATCGGTGAACACCTTACCGATAGTTTTGATATCAAAAAAGGATTTAGGCAGGGCGATGCGCTGTCGTGTCATTTCTTCAACATCATATTGGAAATGATTGTGCAAAAATCACTGGCCAATACAAGAGGCACAATCTATTTCAAATCCTCGCAACTCCTTGCATACGCCGACTATATTGACATAATAGGCAGATCACAGCGAGATGTCAATGAGGCGTTTGCGAGTATTGAGATCGAGGCGGCGAAAGTTGGTCTGGCGGTAAACGAGGGAAAAACTAAATATATGCTGTCATCAAAAAAGGACGCTCACCACCGACGTCTTGGCCAGAACGTTTGTATTGGCAGATATAAGTCCGAGGTAGTTAAGGACTTCGTCTACCTTGGCTCCGTAGTGACCTGGAACAACGACATCAGTTCCGAAATCAAACGCAGAATCACTCTTGCCAATCGCTGTTTCTTTGGGCTCAGGAGGCAACTGAGTAATAGAGCCCTCTCCCGACGACAAAGTTGACTCTATATAAGACCCTTATCATCCCGGTCCTGTTGTACGGCGCAGAAGCATGGACACTATCAAAAGCGGATGAGGAGGCCCTTGGTCGGTTCCAGAGAAAGATTTTGCGCGTGATTTTCGCGCCTATAAACACAGACGGGGGATGGAGGAGAAGATTCAACCACGAACTTTACGGGCTGTACAGCGACATGAGCCTAGTCAGGCGTCTACAGAGTCAACGCCTAAGATAGATGGGCTATGTAGAGCGAACGGACACCACAGCTCCAGCCCGGAGAGTCTTTGAACCGGGGGCGAAGAAGCAGAGGACGGCCGCACTTAAGATGGCGCACACAGGTGGAAGGGGATCTCAGCCAACTGCGTGTGCGGAAAAGGCTAGCGAACGATCGTGCGAGATGGAGGGGCCTGTTGGTTGAGGCCCAGGTTCACCCCGGACTGTAGCGTCCACTAAGAAAGAAGAAGAAGAATGTTTCCATATGGTTTTTTTGGGCTTATGGTGACTCAAAAAATTTACGAACTAATAGTTCAGCAGACAAACATAAATGCAAACAACACTTTATCAAGCAGAACAATCATCCGTAATTCACCAGATGGGTTGATACTGACGTAGGTGAAAGAAGAAACTTTCTGGGGCTTGTTATATGTATGTATGGGAATTGTAAAATACTTATCTATAAATGACTATTGGAGCACCGATATATACGTCAAGAACTCAATCGTCCCCCAAGAGATGTCCAGAAACCGTTTCAACTTATTTTGAGATTCATACATTTTTCCGATAATACAACAGTCGGAAACAATCGTCTAGGTAAGCGGTCTTTTAGAAATTTTGGAAGAAATGTAACGAATGCTAAAACCCCTGGCGAGATTCAATGATTTTCTGACGCGGGAGACTTCAATTCCGCCAGTACAGTTCTGGTAAGTCCCATAAATACTGGTAAAAATTTACAAGCTATATGATCCTAATGGATATACATTAACAAGTTTCGTTTGTGTCGGAAGAAATAGCGGTTGCAATCAAAGAGTTATAGCTACAGACTTGGTAGTACTCAAATTGTGCTAGACTTAGCGGAGAGCTATCGAGACAAAGGAAGAACTGTGACAACCGACTGAACACGTTGATTGCGTTAGCCAGGACATTGCTTGCCCGTAAGACTTATTTAGTTGGAACACTACGCAAGAATCGCAAAGGGAGTTGTATGGAAGTTTCCAATGCGAAACTAAAAAAAACCAAAAATAATCGGACAAGTGAATTCAGCCGTTGTAGTAGCCAAATGGAGAGACAAGCGGGAAGTTCTTATGCTAATTACCAAACATGACGCGAAAATGGTAGAAACTGGAAAAAGGAACCGGAATAATAAAATTATAAAAAAGCTAAGAACGGTTGCTTGTTATAACTACGCTAAACAAGGCATTGACATTTCAGACCAAATAGTACCACAAAGCTGCTTTTAATGTTTGCTCTCGACATCGGTGGTTAATGCATTGGTACTTTACAAAGAAAAAATAAAACAAAATATGCAAATAGTTCAGTTTCGCAAGTCGATATGCGAGGCACTATTTGAGCAAACAATAGCCAACTTGCACATGGAACCCCAATATTCTTCGTCTCATGCCCTTGAAAAATTCAAGAAAGAGACCGAAGCAATCGAAAACTTAGAAAGCGTTGCTCGAACTGTTATGAGGACTTAGCAAAAGTTATGGGATAGAGTGAAGCTGGAAAGAAGGCCAAAAGAGTTTCAACTTATTGCAATAAATGCCATAATGCAAAGCCAGCATTTCGCCTAGAAGGTTTATTCTTCTTCTTAATGGGCGCTACAGTTCGGTGTGAACCTGGGCCTTAACCAACATGCCCCTCCAACTAGCACGATCTTTTGCTAGCCTTTTCCACTGCCGCACACACAGTTGGCTGATGTCCCCCCCCCTCCGGGTTGGATTCAAAGACTCTTCGGGCTGGAGCTGTGGCGTCCATTTGCTCTATATGGCCTAGCCATCTTAGGCGTTGAATCCGTAGACGCCTGCCTTGACTCATGTCGTTGTACAGCCCGTAAAGCTCGTGGTATATTCTCAAGAATATACAAAAGCCCTCGTGGAGTCCATGCTGAGGAGATTGGAAGAGGTAATAAAAGCAATAGGTGCTTCAACCTGTTAACTTTATATTGACGGGTGAATTTAGTGATTATTTTGTTTTCATTGCCATAAGCTTGTTAATATTATTTTGGATTGTAATTCAGATTCAGTTTTTTTACAGAGAGTACATCCAGGCCAATTAAAATTATCCAGAAATAACAAACACCAAGCACTTATCTAGATGCTATTGAACTCAAAATCCCAAAATTGTTTATGTTAACTTGATATTGGTGCTGACTGCATATCGCATGAAAACAAGTGAATTGATTTGTTGTGAAATGAGGTGAAACAATTATTTGTCTTATTCGAGCACAGATGTATGTATGTATGTTGGCGTTACAGTCCATGAAGAACCTGAGCCGAGCTTCTCTCAATCACCCATGTTGTGTGTGATTTCATTTTCACATATGTGAAAGGGACCTACAGTTTTATTGCCGGTTCCGAACGGCGAATTTCGAGAAGCTTTTCATGACAATTTTACTACAGGGGGTTTTGTCAGAACCCCGCTGAGGAGAAACACCGTGAAAATACGATCGATGACATGGTTGTGTCGGGATTCGATCCCGTGTCATTGGCGTCAGAGGCCAACACACTACCCACTGCGCCACGGTGCTCTCACGAGCACCGATTTACTTAACATTTTTCACAGGAAACAAATGTATAACCTTGCACCCTGGACTTTTGCAGGTTGTTCTTTTCTCATTCCAAAGCGGCCAGTGGTTTATTGGATCCAATCGTACATCCTTGGCTGGTAGCGAAGGTCCTTTGAATTGTATTCTCTTGTTCTCTCTTGGGTTCAGGCTGCTTGGTCTTCCACGCTTTCTTGGCTCCTGGCCTACCTGGCATAGAGTTTGTGCTAACTCGATCCTAAACTTCTTTTGGTTCATGGGCTTGTTCGTTGATCCTGTTTCAAGAAGCATTCTTTGGTACAGTATCCATGAATTTATCAGAATTGTACCAAGCAAGTGAGAAAATAGACAAAGATACCATCCCTTCGATCTTATTTTGATGTGGTGTCTTCCTATATTGCTATCTAACAAATCATCATTACCCATCTGAGAATTATATACGGAGGCAACTGCTGGGCAAGGCACCATTATGTGCTCCTTTTTCTTCCTATCAAATCTTCTCATTTTTGATTTAGGAAGTTCCCCAACAAATGTGGAGAGGAAACCTACATTGCTTTTGTCCTTGTACAGAACAGCAGAAAAGTCAACTGACTCAATGTTTGATGTGAATTCCTCTGAATAACCGCGTGATTCCCCTTTGAGTTCTTTTTCGTCCCTGAACTTGCAGTTGGGAATTCTATTGCGCTGAATTGTACCAACGCACTGAATTCCTTTATTGAACAAATACACCGCTAAATCTAGAGAAGTACAATATCTGTCAAAATATAACTTGTAATTCTGATGTTTTGGCACTTCCCTTGACAGCGGAATAACAACATTTCCACTAGCTCCAATTTCAGGTTCCTCATCAACCCGAAATTTAGGATCGTTTTCCTGTCCGCTGAGAGCACCGTGGCGCAGTGGGTAGTGTGTTGGCCTCTGACGCCGATGACACGGGATCGAATCCCGACACAACCATGTCATCGATCGTATTTTCACGGTGTTTCTCCTCAGCGGGGTTCTGACAAAACCCCCTGTCGTAAAATTGTCATGAAAAGCTTCTCGAAATTCGCCGTTCGGAACCGGCAATAAAACTGTAGGTCCCTTTCACCTATGGGAAAATGAAATCACTCACAACATGGGTAATTGAGAGAAGCTCGGCTCCGGTCCTTCATGGACTGTAACGCCAACATACATCTACATACATCCTGTCCGCTGTAAATTTCCAATTTGTGGGCAAACTCCATGTCACCACAAAGCACAAAGAGTTTGTAACCCCATTTGTGTGGTTTATCTTTCATATATACTGCGCCGTGGCGCAGTAGTTAGTGTGTTGGACTCTGACGCACAATTAGCGAGTTCGGATCCCGATAACACCAACGCCATCAAATGTTTATTTCGCGGCGTCCCTCCTCGGCGGGGTACTGGCAAAACCCCCCGTAGTATAACTTGCCTAGAAAAAGCTTCTTGACCCACGCCGTCCGGAATCGGCATTAAACTGTAGGTCCCTTTCACCTGTGTGAATAATAGAATCACACACAACATGATAGAAGATATACATTTTCAGGTGGTGTCTTGCCATGGTAGCACACATCTGCTCATCAATTGAAAGACGTTCACCCATGGGTACTGAAAGACATCTTTGGTTCAAGTAGTTTAGAATTGGACTTATTTTGTATAGTGTATCTCTTTCGGGGCGGTTGTCATTGAAATGTAAAGTACTATGCAATCTCTCAAAGTACTTCTGTGACATAGTCTGTTTTACCAACTCAACTCCAATTACATCACTCCATAGGTTACGGATCTTGCTCATTTATAACTTTTCTTTTTTTACGTGGGCGGGTTGTTAGCCCGCCGCACAACCGCCATTCTGGTCGGGGTTGTTGAAGAGGCTATCCAGAGGGCACCGCGAGGAGGCCGTATGTCAACTTGACCCGGGCATTTAAACAGGGATCGTTGCTGGCATCTCGCCAGGTTGAGAGCGATCAACAACTTTACTCTGTATGTCCGAGCCCATGCCCTCCCGGGAAAACTGATCCAGTTGTGTCGCGCCACGCTAAAAAACACGCGATGCACTGTGCAACTCGGTTCTAGGACCTCGGAACCATTCGAAACATGCACCGGATTTCGGCAAGGAGATGCGCTGTCATGTGACTTCTTCAACCTGGTGCTGGTGCAGATAGTGCGACGGGCAGGCGTCAACAGGGAAGGCACTATCTTTTACAAGTCCATCCAGCTGCTAGGATACGCGGATGATATCGACATCATCGCGTGTTCTCGCCGTGGCATTGTGGAAGCATTCACGGCGATTGAAGAACAGGCGAAACGAATTGGCCTTAAGATCAATGAGGACAAAACGAAATACATGCTGTCAAGCAAAAACCAATCCGTCGCTCACCACCTGGGACAAAATATAACAATTGACAGCTACAATTTCGAGGTAGTTAAGGAGTTTGTCTACCTCGGGGCAAACGTAAATTCCACAAATGACACAACAGTGGAGATCCGGCATAGAATCGCCCTTGGCAACCGCTGCTACATCGGCTTGTCCAAACAATGGGGTCAAAACTCCTCACTCGAAGAACCAAAGTCATGCTTTACAAAACGCTCATACTGCCAGTCTTGCTGTACGGAGCCGAAAGCTGGACGATAAGCAGGACAGTGGAGCTGATTTTGGGTTCTTTCGAAAGAAAAATTCTGCGCCGGATATTTGGTCCTGTCTGTGAGGAAGGTGAATGGAGATGAAGACACAACCGCGAACTATACGAGCTGTACCAAGATGTGAATGTAGTCCGGACGGCAAGGATCCGTCGACTACACTGGCTCGGCCACATAGAGCGCATGGAAATCAACGCTCCAGCTAAGAGGGTCTTCGACTCCGAGCCTCCTGGTTCGAGAAGAGGAGGAAGCAGCGGAAGCAACTGGAAGCAACGTGCCCTGGACTGTCAAGGATGGAAGCCAGCTACAGCTTAGACTCAGTTCCTCCATGGATCGTTGGCCTGATAAGTAGGTAAGTAGTATAGGTCACGGATGTTGGCTGGTGGGGCCAAAGCACTGATGATGCAAATGTCAAAAAATTTATAAATGTCATAATTTGTACAATCAATTGGCTTGTTTGAATTTGGTTGAAAAGCATGTAAATTTGTTTCATGCACAATTTTTGATATAATTTCATCAGTTAGGAAATATTCAAAAAAATTGGTAAGGTGTAAAGAGCTCTAGAAATGTTTGCTGTAATTTGTCATTTTCTATGAACTTGGTGAGGAAGGAAAACTTTGCTTTTCCAATAAAATCTGATTTTTTTTCTATATTTCTTCTATTGACAGCCGGAATTTCAGTTTGAATCTCAGAAGATAGAATTTCAGGAGGAGATGAAGAATTTCCCTGAATATGTCCCTTAGTTAGGGGAGAAGGGAGCGAGAACAGAGCAAAGAAGTTGCTCGCGTTTAACTTGGCAAACGCCAGTCTCGATCTCTGTCCCTGCTCAATCCAAGTTGACACACAGCCTCCGCGTGGCCTCCCCTGGATAGTTGTACTGGCACCCGCCAGGTAGTGAACCAATGTGTGCAGCGACCCGACCCCTTGCTCCTGGGGAAAAAGGAACCTGGCGCTCAAGGTTGGGTATTGAGCTAGCCCTATCCCTATTGCGTAAAACAAAAATTTTGTTCAGAGACAACCAATAGCCTCGGATACGGACGGATTACATGTTGACGACCCTCGCAAACGTCAAAAAGGAAACGAATTTCGGATCTGCACCTGGAACGATAGGTCCCTCAACAGACCAGGTGCAGCCAAACAACTGGTCAACTCTTTGGACTGCTATAAGGCAGACATTACCGCGCTCCAAGAAGTGCGATGGGATGGGCCAGGCAAAAAGCGGATGAAAAACTGTGATATATACTACGGAAACTGCTACAGAGAAAATAAACAACGCTTATTCGGATGCGGATTTGTTGTTCAAGGCAAACTCAGGCAAAAAGTCTTACGCTTCCAGTATGTAAGCTAACGCCTCATAACTATCCGCATCAAGGCCAATCCACGCCCCCATAGAGGAGGAGGATGACCGACATAAAGACGATTTCTATGATCTCCTAGGCAGAACGTATGCGCAATTTCCCAGCTATGACACCAAAATCGTTCTAGGAGATTTCAATGCGAAGCTGGGTAAGGAAGCTATATATCTTCGAACGGGTCATTGGAAAGCACAGCCTACACAACACCACGTCAGAAAACGGACAAATGCTAGTGGACTTTATGGCGGGACGTAACCTGGAGATAGCAAGTACACGATTGCCACACCTCAACATCCATAAGGCGACCTGGCGGTCTTTCAATCAATCGACAACCAACCAAATTGATCATATTGCGATCGACGGCAGACACTCCTCCAGCATACTAGATGTCCGAACCTTTCAAGGAGCCAACATCGACCCGGATCACTACCTTGTTGCAGCCAAGGTACGGATGCGAATTTCTCGGAATCAACGGAGTCGAGTAAGAACACCAAAATTTAACGTCGGAAAGCTGCAATCGCAGGAGACCGCCAGGACCTTCGCCGATCAAGACTCCCTCTCTCAGGTCCCGATGCAATCTGCAGAAACCATAGAACAGCAATGGAGTCGTTGTCAGAAGGCCATTAGAGAGGCCGCCTCAGATATACTCGGTTTCGAGCCACCACCGTCGAGAAACCCCTGGTTTGATGATGAGTGCAGACAGGCCCATGTAGAGAAACAGAATGCATACATGGCCACATTGCATCGACGGACGAGAGCTGCCCCCGAGCTCTATGAACAGAAAAGGAGGGAGGAGCATGCGCTTCTAAGAAGGAAAAAAAAAGGAGGACGAGGAGCGCAAGATCGAGGAAATGGAGAGATGTTACTGCAGGAACGCCGTCCGAAAATTTTACCAGAAAATAAAACGAACATGCCAAGGCTATAAAGTCAGAGCAGAAGCCTGCAGGGATGAGCACGGACAACTAGTAGTGGAGTCACAGTCGATGCTGAAATTGTGGAAGGACCACTTCTGCAGACTGTATAACGGCGATGATAGTCAAAATGCCGCCGTCAGGCAGAGGGAACCATTCACAATCGACGAAGACAAAGGAGAATCCCGTCCACCCGACCTAGACGATGTTAAGATAGCGATATCGAGACTTAAGTCTTATAAAGCTGCTGGAGCAGAAGGACCCCCCGCGGAGCTGTTTAAAGCAGCTGGCGATGAGCTGGTTAGGAACACGCACCAACTCATCTGCAAGATATGGTCGGAAGAACGCATGCCCGATGAATGGAATCTCAGTATCGTTTGCCCGGTCCATAAGAAAGGATGCCCCTATGACTGCACCAAATACAGAGGGATAAGCCTTCTGAACATCGCGTACAAGATCCTCTCTGCCGTACTGTGTAAGTACCTGAAACCGTTCGTGGACAATCTGATAGGTTCCTACCAGTGTGGTTTCAGGCCAGGAAAATCCACGATAGACCAAAAATTTACACTGCGGCCGATCTTGGAGAGGACCCATGAATTCCAGGTCGACACGCACCATCTTTTCGTCGACTCTAAAGCCGCGTATGACAGTGTTTATAGAGACGAGCTATACAGAGCCATGTCATGTTTTAACATTCCTGCCAAGCTCGTCAGACTGTGCAGGATGACTATGGAGAACTCTCGCTGCTCCATTAAGGTCGGAGGTGAACTAACCGACCCCTTTGATGTTAAAAAAGGTTTTAGACAGGGTGACGCACTATCATGTCGTGTCATTATTCTTGAAAAGATCGTGCGGGACTTTGCGGCCAATACAAGAGGTACGATCTTCTTCAAGTTCATACAATTGCTTGCCTACGCATATGACAATGACGTTATTGGACGAACAAAGCGAGACGTCAATGAGGCGTTCGCAGGCATTGAAGCAGAAGCGGCTAAAGTGGGTCTAAGGGTAAATGGGAACATGACCAAATATATGCTGTCATCCAAGAAAGACGCGCAACACCGACGTCTTGGTCAGAACGTCACCTTCGGCAGCTATAATTTTGAAGTAGTCAAGGACTTCGTCTACCTTGGCTCGATAGTGACAAGCAGCAACGACACCAGCGCTGAGATAAAACGCAGAACAACTCTTGCCAATCGCTGCTTCTTCGGACTCAAGAGGCAATTGGGCAGTAGAGCCCTCCCTCGAAAAACTAATGTTTCCCTCTACAAAACCTTAATCATCCCGGTCCTCCTCTACGACGCTGATGCTTGGGCGTTATCAAAAACGGATGAAGAGGCTCTTGGACGTTTCGAGAGGAAAATTCTGCGTGCAATCTTTGGTCCCGTTTGTGTAAACGAAGAATGGAGGAGGAGATTCAATCAAGAACTGTACGGGCTGTACAGCGATATCGGCCTGGTTAGACGTCTTCGGATCCAACGTCTAAGATGGCTAGGCCATGTAGAGCGAATGGCCATCAACGCTCCGGCCCAAAGAGTCTTCCACTCCAACCCCGACGGACGACGCAGCAGAGGACGACCGCATTTAAGGTGGCGCACACAGGTGGAAAGGGACCTCAACCAACTCGGCGTGCGGCACTGGAAGCGGCTGGCCAAAGATCGTGCCGGCTGGAGAGGCTTGTTGGTTGAGGCCCTGGTTCACCCCGAACTGTAGCGCCATCAAAGTAAGTAAGTAAGTATTACTGATCATGAGTCATTTCGACTCAATTACCTTTGCTGTTGATGATGTCACAGAATCCAGGCTGACAGAAGCGATACAACGTACACGGCGTATTGACAGGAACTAAACAGTGGAACCTTAGGTGGCGCGACAGTGCGCTACTGCATCATGCGAACTGCGCATGCTCAGTTATATGTACCTAGTATGTCGATTCGACTCATGGTTAGTGTTCTAGGGTTAACAGAAACGTGCATGAACACGAAGACACAATTCACCAATGTTGTTACTACACGAATATATTTTTTGTTTTTTTAACTTCCCAGTGGGAAGTTATTGTAATGGGGCCGATTTTGCGAATTCCGAATTTTGACATATCTCCACGTTTCAAGGTCTCCAGAATCCAAATCTAAGGTTTTTATAGAGATGTCTGTATGTGTGTATGAACGTATGTGCGCATGTGCGTTTCGGAATTTCCCGCTCGATTATCTCGAGAACGAAAAAAGGTGTTGACATATGAATGGGTTCATTCGACGAGTTATTACGTAACTTAGTACTGAAGCAGCTGTTTTTTTGTTAGAAACAGGCAAAAAGATTAACAACACGCCGTGTTACCAGGCGGTCCGATGCATTATCCATTGAATAATGGATAGCAAGAAAAACAAAAAGATATTATAATCGGTCCATTTGTTCAGGAGTTACGATACCACAGACAGACACAAAGACACCTCAAACTTATAACACCCCTCTTTTTGCGTCGGCAAATGGGTGTTTCCATTTTCCCACTGGGAAGTTAGTCGTGTGGGCCTTACGGGTCGCATCTAGACCAGATTTTTTATTTATGTTTTCACCACGTGTACAGATTCTTACAAGTCGGCGCTTCATGCCAAACTGAAGTTTTTTTTTGTATGGGATGAATGCAAAGCCATGTATGTCGACAGTGGCGCGGATTAGCGCTAAATTCTTGCATACAGTGTTAGGTTCCTAGCATTGAAGTTGTATAAATGAGACTCCAACGTTAAACCAGCAAACACATCTGATAAAATTTCGTTTAATTTCGCTTTGCAGATATGCAAGGCTGCGTAATGAAGGGTTAAAGAATTCGTTTTTATTTATGGAATAAAAGTCTCAACGCGGGTTATGCCGATATCGACGCCTTCTTTTCTTGGGAACAAATGATGGAATTTTCACTAGATGCCCAGAAAGAAACAACAATATAAGGTTTTGAGGCCACGAATATAGTACTAGTCTCCGGCCAAACAAGAAGAATACCCAAGAAAATTCCCGAAAAAAAAATTATGAACAAAATTCATTTTCCCATACATTTTGTATGGACTGATTTTACGACGCCATCTTCATTATTATTTTTTTTTTTTTTGGGGCTAATGCTAGTGCTAGATGGTAAAGGACTAGCAAGGGCAATGGGGTGGCATCTGCCGACGGGTGCTGGCCCGACAAAAAACGAGTAATAGCCTCTGCAGCCGAACATCCTGCAGCTCTGCTAGTCAGGTCCTACTTCCACCTCCTCGTGGGGCCATCTGGAAATTTCCTTAGAAGGGAAATTACTGACGGAAGAGGCCGAATGGCGAATATCCTGCGCCACCAAACAGGATTAGTGTCGGTTGGGCTATGGCCTAACAAACCATAACCGTAAAACCACTGATTGCTCAGAAACAAAAAACAGCCTCGGATAATCAAACGGAACGGATCTATGTTGACGACCCTTTAAGAAAACAAACAAGGACCTTCGGTTCTGTACATGGAATGTTAGCTCCCTAAACAGACCACGTGCGGCCGAACGACTTGCGGATGCCCTAGACCGCTACAAAGCGGACATAACCGCTATCCAGGAAATGCGATGGAATGGACTGCGACATTTACTACGGTGACTGCTATAGGGAGAGAGGACAGAGACTATTAGGATGCGGATTTATTGTTAGAGGTGGACTAAGACATAAAGTCCTCAGTTTCCAGTATGATAGTGAACGCCTCATACCGATCCGCATCTAGGCAAATTTCTGTATCATCAGCCTCATATGCGTCCACGCCCCCACGGAAGACAAAGATAATTCCATTAAAGATGATTTCTTTGATCTCCTAGACTGAACATATACCAAATGCCCCAGCTATGATACCAAAATCATACAAGGAGATTTTAACGCTAACCTGGGTAAAGAAAGCATCTTTGAGCGGGTCGTCGGCAAACACAGCCTACATGACACCACATCCGATAACGGACACACGCTGATCGACCTTGCCACGGGGCGAAATCTTCTTGTAGCCAGCACACGATTCTCCCACCTCGATAAACACAAAGGTACCTGGCGGTCGCCAGATCAATCAGTCACCAACCAGATTGACCACATCGCGATTGACGTCAGACACTCCTCCACTATTCTTGATGTTCGCACTTTCCGAGGAGCGAATATGGACTCAGACCATTATCTTGTAGTAGCCAAGATACGTCAACGCATAACACGAACACCGCGGAGTAGAGTTAGAACACCAAGCTATGACGTCGGAAAGCTACTTTCGCCGGAGATCGCCAGTGAATTTGCCAACCGCGTCTCCCTTAAGCTCTCCGATTCACCTCAATCCTCCACTCAGTCAGTGGAGCAAAACTGGCGCCTGTGCAAACAAGTCCTGAAGAGCATAGCAACGGAAGTGCTGGGCCTTAAAGCTCCACCACGACGAAACACCTGGTTCGTTGACGAGTGTAGAAGGATTTATGCGGAAAAGCAGGAGGCCTACAAAGCCACACTACACAAAAAACAAGAGCGGCTCGGGACCTCTACGAGCTTAAAAGAAGGGAGGAACATAAGCTTCTCAAGAGGAAAAAGAAAGAGCACGACAAGCGGGCGATTGAAAACTTGGAGAGGTGCTATTGCAGGCACGACGTTCGAAGATTTTATCAACGAATAAAAGGAATGTCTCAAGGCTATAAAGCCCGAACGGAGGCCTGTAAGGTTGAGAACGGACACCTAGTAGTAGAATCGCAGTCCATGCTGAGAATTTGGAAAATCCACTTTTGCAGACTTTATAACGGCGGCGATGACAGCCAACATACTGACTTCAGGTAGAATGATCTATTTTTCAACGACGAAGATCGCAGAGATTTCTGTCTCCCTGACCTCGACGAAGTTGAGATTGCCATGTCGAAACTCAAGTCGGATAAAGCTGCTGGCGCAGTTGGACTGTCTACTGAGCTTTCCTCTGTCTGTAAGATATTGTCAGAGGAAAGCATGCCCGAGGAATGCCCGAGGAAAAGGAGACCCCTTGGACTGCGCCAACTATAGAGGAATAAGTCTCCTCAATGTCGCATACAAGATCTTCGCTGCCGTTTTGTGTGATCGCCTGAAGCCATTCGTAAACAAGCTGATATGTCTTTACCAGTGTGGCTTCAGTTCAGGGACGTCCACCATCGATAAAATCTTCACACTACGGCAGATCCTGGAGAAAACCAATGAATTTCAAGTCGACACGTACCATCTATTCGTCGACTTCAAGGCCGCATAAGACAGCGTAATTAGAGACGAGCTATATAACGCCATGTTTACTTTTGACATCCCTGCTAAGCTCGTCGGACTATGCAGGATGACCCTGGAAAATCCTAGCAACTTCTTGCATATGCCGACGACATTGACATAATAGGACGGTCACAGCGAGATGTCAATGAGGCGTTTGCGAGAATTGAGATGGAGGCGGCGAAAATTAGCTTGGAAGTTAATAAATATCTGCTGTTATCGAAAAAGGACATTTAGCACCGACGTCTTGGACAGAACGTGCATATTGGCAGGGGTAGTTAAGGACTTCATATACCTCGGCTCCGCAGTGACTTGGAACAACGACACCAGTTTCGTAATCAAGCGCAGAATTACTCTTGCCAATCGCTTCTTCTTTGGGCTCAAGAGGCAACTGAGAAGTAGAGCCCTCTCTCGTACGACCAAGTTGACCTTATATAAGACCTTAATTATCCCGGTCCTGCTATACGGCGCAGAAACATGGACTTTATCGAAAGCGGATGAGGAAATCCTTGGTCGTTTCGAGAGAAAGATTCTGCGTGCGATTTTCGGTCCCATAAACACAGAGGAGGGTTGAAGGAGAAGATTCAATCACGAAATGTACGGGTTGTACAGCGACATGAGTCTAGTCAGGCGTCTACGGATCCAACGCCTAAGATGGCTAGGCCATATAGAGCGAATGGACACCACAGCTCCAGCCCGTAGAGTCTTTGAATCCATCCCCGAGGGACGAAGAAATAGAGGACGGCCGCACCTAAGGTGGCGCGCACAAGTGGAAAGGGACCTCAACCAACTGGGCGTGCGGTATTGGAAAAGACTAGCGAAATATCGTGCTAGGTGGAGAAGCATGTTAGTTGAGGCCCAGGCTCACCCCGAACTGTAGCGCCCGTTAAGTAAGTAAGTAAATGCGTTCCGTCGCATACATTTGGTTAATTGAGATTGCGAAGCATGATGACGACTGAACCGGCCTTCAATTGTATATTGTGCGGTGGCAAGCCAGGCACATCCGATGAATTCAAAAACTCAGTTGGATGGTTGGTAGCTTCATCTTCGTTTGTTACACAGTCGATAGATTTGAAGGAATGCAGGGAACCAACGATCTGATTTTGAATTGTACAGTTTAAGTGATCCACATCCTTGCTCTTTGCCGCTAAAATTGCTCTTTGAATCAATTGTAGTTTTTGTGGTTAGCAATGATGTCCGGAAACACTTTGTTGATGAGCTCCTCTTTCGTTGAAACGAAATTTAAATAGTTGGGTGGGAACGAAATCAATCCATTTGATGTGTCGATAGGAACACGACCGTTACCGATAGTTAGCAGTTGATTGGAGAATATTTCGGCAAATGGATCGTTTAGCAATGCAACTTGCATGTTTGTCGTCAGCTGAAGTTTCTTCACATAACGCCACAATGTCGATGACTTGAGGCAAGCATTGACCTCATCGGCAGAGGTCGATCATGGTATTACTGGTAGTGTGTGCCGGAAATCGTCTCAGATTAAAATCAATGCACCCCCAAAACGTATTGCGTTATTACGCAGATCTTTCATAGTACGATTCCAAGCTTCTAACGCACGTTTATGCTACATTGGGCATTTGTCCCAGATAACGATTTTGCGTGCTACCAAAACTATGGCCATTGCTGAATGTTTCGCTATGTTACGTGTTGGTTCTTAAACCGCTTGAAGATTTAATGGCAATTTCAATGCCGAATGAATCATGCGACAATCTTCCAGCAGTGTAGCCGCTATTCCAGAAGAAGGTACTGCTACAGCACTTTCTGATCTTACAGGAACTGTAGCCAAAATCAATGATATGAGGTACATTCGTTCGAACTACTTGGCTTATCGCTTTTGTGTCGTATTCACGTTCACGCTGCAATTCTCGTTCGAAAGCGACGTTTATTCCAGGATCTGGGGATGCCATTCCTAACCAGACTAACAAACTGTCGCACATGCCGTAACGCATGTCTTCTATCAAAACCAAGGCTTGGTTGTGCATCTCTTCATTTATCTCAAGATGGGGATTCTCTGAATGGACACGAACTCAATGCAAAATGTCTTCTGATATGTCATCCTTGTACTTGTCCCACAATTCACGGGGATTTGATGGAAAACATGTGGAAATATGATCGCAAATAATGTGCCTATCTGACTTGGAGATGGGAAAACAGTTTGAAGTGATTTTTTTTTTTTTTTTTTTTTTTTTTTTTTAGAGACTCGCGTAGGTTCAAGAGTTTTTCATATTCTCTTATGATGTGTTGACACACACAACCTGAACGGAGTGCAGTGGTTGGGGTCGTTGATGTTCGTTCACTACTCTCAGGGGTGGTTGTCCTAGACCTAGAAAGGACGAGAGCCGACCAAATTCCGCGTTGGTTATAGTCCGTAGTAATTCGTTCAAGCACTTTAGTATTGCATACGCAGAGGATGAATTTCGGATGACCGTATACTGTGAGTGTTATGCCTGCAGGCAGTAGGTCTGGTCACTTTCCATTCACAACTGCGTTGCATACGTATAGGAATTACTTTTACTTGGCTATGAAATTCAAATGATGTCATGAACAAGATGATGAACATTCACCAACCATAGTCGCAAGTAAAAGCATCCATCATTCTTCGGATGAACTGTATAAATACGACCAAGAGCTTCAGTCGAGCGCACATCTGGATGACTAGGAACTACATCGCCTTAGTTCCGGCGTTGAAATTTCTTCGATGAAGCATTCCAAGTCTAATAACGCGGCATCTCTGAGTAAAGTAATGTACGTGCAAACGGATCACTTAGGCAAATCGAGAAGAAAGTGGTCAATGTTGTCACTGGTGAAATAAACTCGTTGACCGTTCTTCAGATGCACTGCCAAATGTGTAACAGTCGGATAGCGTTCGTGAATGGGAAACGAGAATATACGGTAAATCGCCTCATTGCAGCTAACGTATCGACCAACTTGATAGCGCGTGATTTCATCATTGGGATCAGGAGCTCGAAGACCATAAGGGGCCATGTCACAGCCTCTCGTGACATGTTTGCAGATGTACTTGATGGACTTCACTGAATCGCGATACTCCACGTTACAATGCGCTTTTTTAATAAAATTACCCCGCTATTTACCCATAAGAACGAACAATTATTTTCTTTTTTAAACATTTTTGCTTTGTTATACACGGCTCTATTATAACTTGTTAAAATCAGCTGCTTAGTGTCAAATGTTTTGAATTTAACGCGTAAAACGCACGTTTTCCTACGTGTGGAGGATGAGTAAGAGTTGAGCTTGCGAGTGTCTTCTTGACATAACAATGCTTAATGTCATCTGCATTGAAGTTCGCGTCGAAACCTTTTGTCAACAAATTAACAGCTGTGTCCCGAGTACTACTGTTGTCAACATTAGGAATCCCTATGACATCAACACACTTTCGCAGCGATTGTTGTTGTAGAAGGCAATTTAATTATTTGTCTGCATAATAATTTGTTTTCATCGTTCAGGCAATCAATTCGTCGCAAAGCATTGGAGTTAACTTCCTTTAGCGCTGATATTTCTTTGTAAAGAATATCAAGTGTGATAGGAGTCGATGGCACATCACAAACCGTCGACTGATATGACGAGGAAGAGGGAGATTGAAGTATATCCTCTACGGGTGGTAGACTACTATTGTTATTATGCACTTGTTTCACATTCCCCAGAGCGGGTGGTGGAGAGCGTAACAAGTGCCGTAAAGTTGTTTTTTTTTCATATATTCACTGTCACTTTGTTTAAGTCACAGTGCAAGGGGTAGTAAACATTACATTGCGAGCACTGAATTTTAGCTCCAATTCGGTCAACTTTTTGTCCACACTTACACGGCATGATTTAGAAGAAATTATAATCAAACCATTAATATAGTTATTTTTATTTTAAATTGCAATATGCAGAATCTCAGATTGTTCACCACACATACAACACGACTGACACGACGCGACTAGTGATGGGCTCGTCTGCCCTTTTACGATAGCAGCGATCGCAGTGAGCAATTAAGACAAAGAGCAGTTAAGCGAAGCTGTGATTTAATCGCATTTATGATCACAGTTATCGGAACAATTACTTGGTTATGAGACTTGCTCTTAGATTCGCAATTTAAATAGCGATTACATGCATTGCAATAAATTAAAATGAACAAGTAAAAACGTTGATTTCAGCAGTGGATATATCTTCCACCGGTGGTACGGTGCTTTCAACATCCATAGAAGTGCTTGTTCTCATGACAATTGTGCTATGGCGCACACTCATGAGTCGTTTCAAATTTGTTATAGACGTTTTGAATGATAACGTCTGTTTGCAAATTTTACATGTAGCCATCCTTCCAGCTTTTGGCTCAAAATTTACCCAAACGTCGCTTGTTTTTTTTTTCGATCCATTGTTAACTAGGTGGATCACAGGGCATTCAAGTTGGAGCAAAGCAATCCATTTTAAGACTCTGTTTATTATTATATCAGTGCGCGTGAGCAATCATAATCCAAGCAAAGTAGTATCTTCTGATACGAATACGGTTACAGTAATGCATTACAAATACTTAAATGCTTAGCGGATCCTTAAAAGATGGTAACTGAGTTTCTTTATCGATTATAAAAAGAATTGTGGTTCTATGTTGATTCGTCCATTGGGCCTACGCTAGCTGGTGGTCATCGAAAACAGACCATCGGCATATGTATGTTTAAAATTTTTCCCTGTATGCTTTCATTCAGCTATTGTGCAGGTGCGGAAGGACGATCGTATCTATTTATGTTTTCGATACTTTAGTCTATATCCTTACGGTCCGCGGCTATTCTAATCAAATGGATAGCAGAGTTGATAGTGTTCAAAAAAGGGTGCCTGCAAAAACAGATTTCTACCACTTTGACCCCTAAACGGGCAAAAAAGTTGTCGTATTTCGTTGACAGAGCTGTTTGACGACCATGGTTAGAACGTGCTTTCCGAGGCATGATTATTGAATTCTAAAGGAAAAAATATGTATTTTTATTTTCACTAACTTTTTTCTGAATATTTACTATCACCATGTCAAATTTGGTTAAAATCGCTTAAAGCCTTCTGCGTCGTTTTATTATCAAAATGCGGATGCGCGTGATTTCTAATGTTAAGTCTATGGGACACGTTTTAGGCGAATATTCCTCATTGGTACATATGTCCGATTTTTGATTTTATTTCTTTAAAACCGTCCTCTCGATGCCTTCTATTGATATGTCTAATTTGCTCAAAATCCGTCAAAGCGTTTAGGAGGAGTAGTCTGTTGGTGATTATTCCTCGAGGGTATGTCCGATTTTTGATTTAATTTTTTTAATACCTTTCCCTCGATGCCTTCTATTGACATGTCTAATTTGGTCAAAATCCGTCAGAGCGTTTAGGAGGAGTAGTCTGTCAACGAAATACATTTTTGGGGTTTTAAGGAGCTTCGCTCCAATAAAAAGTAATTGCGGAACTTAAACACAAAACACGAAACAGAAATAATTTTTTCAATTATACGGAAAAAACAAAGGCAGACTAATAGTTCTATTAGTTCCTTTGTATTTCATCTGATTCTTTGTATCCCATTCATACCACATTGCGACGTTCACAAGCGAACGTTATTTCACAAAAATACATTCGTCATTGAATAGAGGTTTTAAATCTTAAGAAAGCAAAATCGATTACAATAAAATTATAATGGAGGAGGGACACATTTCGCAAATTTGTACATATTGAAATACATGTACTACATGAATTATTCCAGAAAAAAAAAAAAACACAAACATCATCGTACCTTGATGTACATATATACCTATGTGTTTTCTCATTTTAAACTTGCAATAATTAGCAATAGCGATGATTCTGTTGAACGCATCCCGCCGATGAATTGCAACACGTCTCAGTTTTCTCTTTTCACTCTATAGTTTTCGTTAACTAAAGCATGCTTGCACTCTTCTTTAAGTGGGGTACACACCGTCGATCAAAAGTGACGATCAAAACTGACGTACACGTATACACTATAGATCTTGTTTGACACGCAAAACATCATTCAAGTACATAATTTCGCGCAGTCACCATGGACAGCGAATTTGTATTTTTTCATTAAATTCACTAATTCCTGGTAACCTTCGTCTTTTTTGTCCCGACGTATATATTCTGTATATTCTGGACACGTTACGTCCCAGAGACAACGATGAGACTTGTAAATAATTATGAATTGCTCCAGGAATTGCCTACTCTCATCCATGTCTAACGCTTGAATGAAGAATTCACGTACACACTGTCGACAAAAAACCAACATGGCCGCTGATCGTCACTCAGTAGCAGAAATTTTTGCAACTCATCAGTTTTGATCGACAAACTATCATTTACATGTACACACTATCAGTTTTGAGTGACAACCAACAAAAGTGTCACTTTTGATCGACGGTGTGTACCCTACTTTAGTTAGATATCCACTCCAGAGCGGAAAGAGGATGGGAATATCTACGCAGCGTATACTACAACAAATATCATTCTCTCATGTTCTCTAACCTGCTTCTGCACTGTGCATAAGCAGAAAACCAGATAAGGAAGCAGTGAAGAGCAGTCACTGCTCAGTAGATTGCTCAGAGCAATCACAGTTGCTCTCTGCTCCGAGCGAAGAACATAGTTCTGAGTAGCAGTGATTGCGACAGCAGTCTCACCACTAGACGCGACGTTGTTCTCGTGCGATTCCTTGTTCATCCGTATTCAATTTATTGGCGATATATCGAACTCTAATTGCATTACGGGTTCGATGCGAAAGATTTAATCTTCTGGCTCGCGGCATTGTGAATAACATCGAGAAATAAATGCCACAAGAGCAGAAATGTCATAACCTCACAAAATAAAAATCTTCGTTGGCAAGTTACTATTTGAAAATAGAATTCCACACCAAAATGATCAATTAGAATGAAATGAACAGCAAATTCGAATTGATTTCGAAGTAATCCACCTAAAAATTAATTGCACAATCCGAAATTAACGTTTGCATTGATTGTCGATGCGGACGCATTCACAATGTGGACATCATCAAACTGAATTCACCTCAATGAAAACACTTTTCGCTGGTAATATTCACAAAAAATTGTTTTAAAACAATGTATTAAATCAAATTGAATTACAATAGCTGACGAAAGCTGATAAAAATTTGAGAAAAATGCTGATAAATCGCATTTACAAAGAGGAGAAAGCTACAACCCTGCTCAATCGTTCTAAATGGCACGCGCATAGGATTTTCAGAGGAAATAAAGTATCTAGGTATTGACCCAGCCCGTAGACTCAACTGGAACTCCAATATGAAAACCAAACTATAAATAATTGAATTGAAAAAAAAAAAAAAAAACTTATAAAAGCGACAAAGGCCATGTGGGCCTGTCGACGCACTTACTGTAAAACCTGTGGACTTAAACCTAACGTGGTCCCTATCGTCACGGGTCCATCGTATGGTGGACAAAAGTTGAGCAAAAAACTACAATTGGACTCACTCCTTTGGACCTTTTAATAAAGAAAGGTGGCATTACGCACTGCAATCAGAATTCTTTGTTCTGGAACAAACATGCCATGTAGATCCGAGGGTCATGTGTGCATATTACAACACCTTCCCGAGCTGGATACGATTACTACGGTCTCGGACGCATTGCCACACACCTTCACTTTTGACAAGGGGTTTTGGATATTGATCCCAAATCACTCAGCATGGGAAAACAGTGATCCCTTGCTAAATGTCAAAGGCCTCAGGTCGTATACGGATGGCTCCAAGATGGCTTCGGCATCTTTGGACCAAATCGCAAGATCTCGAAGGCCCTGGGAATGAGTCCCAGCATATTTCAAGCAGAATTGCATGCCATCCTAACGTATGACAATCTAAATCTTTAGACTGACGTCAGAGGAGTAACCATCAACATACTCTCTGATAGCCAAGCAGCGCTCAAAGCGCTCGGTTCGTACAGCACGAACTCAAAAACCGTCAAGGAATGCCATGACGCCGTACAAGACCTCGCCAAAAGGAACAATGTTAAACTTTGGTGGGTGCCAGGGGACAAAGAAATCAAGGGCCGATCAATTTGCCAGGAAGGGTTCCAGATACATGTAGATCCGGAACCATTCTCTGGCACTCCCGGGTCTAAGATAAATTTCCTCTTAGACAAGTGGGAAAAATTGGAAAACCTGTCCTTTTGGAACAGCAGTCGGGGGCAGTCCCCCGTGTCGTGTCCATCTAAACGACTTATACGACCCCTGAACAAATACCCTAGTGATATACTCAAACTAAGTAGGGCGGATATCAGAAGACTAGTCAGCTATCTAACAGGACACTGCGGTCTGAGATATCATCTAAATAAAATTAGCCTCTCTTCTGAAACTGAGTGTCGGCTCTGTCTCGAAGACGAAGAGACGGCCGAACACACAATGTGTGACTGTGCTGCTCCCTGACATCTTAGGAGGCGTATCCTTCTGAGCGAAGTTATGACTCCCGAGGGGATCACCTTGGCTCCTGCGAGAAGCATTCTCCACTTCATTATGGAAGTGGAGAGGCTCCTCTGCAAAGGTCGCAGTGCCATATGCTAATGGTCGCACTTACTTACTTACTTAACGGGCGCTACAGTTCTGGGTGAACCTGGGCCTCAACCAACACGCCTCTCCATCTAGCACGATCTTTCGCTAGTCTTTTCCAATGCCGCACGCCCAGTTGGTTGAGGTCCCTCTTCACCTGTGCGCGCACTTTAGGTGCGGCCGTCCTCTATTTCTTCGTCCCTCGGGGTTCGATTCAAAGACTACATGGCCTAGCCATCTTAGGCGTTGGATCCGTAGACGCCTGACTAGACTCATGTCGCTGTATAACACGTACAGTTCGTGATTGAATCTTCTCCTCCAACCCTCCTCTGTGTTTATGGGACCGAAAATCGCACGCAGAATCTTTCTCTCGAAACGACCAAGGATTTCCTCATCCGCTTTCGATAAAGTCCATGTTTCTGTGCCGTATAGCAGGACCGGGATAATTAAGGTCTTATATAAGGTCAACTTGGTCGTACGAGAGAGGGCTCTACTTCTCAGTTGCCTCTTGAGCCCAAAGAAGAAGCGATTGGCAAGAGTTATTCTGCGCTTGATTTCGAAACTGGTGCCGTTGTTCCAAGTCACTGCGGAGCTGAGGTAGTCCTTAACTACCTCGAACTTATATCTGCACCAGCAGCCCTATTCGACTTGAGTTTCGACATGGCAATCTCAATTTGTCGAGATCAGGGGGACGAAATTCTCTCCAATCTTCGTCGTTAAGAAATGGATCGTTCTGCCTGACGGCGGTATGTTGGCTGTCATCGCCGTTATACAGTCTGCAGAAGTGGTTTTTCCAAATTCTCAGCATCGACTGCGATTCTACTACTAGGTGTCCGTTCTTATCCATTCGGACACGGAGACATTCGTTTTATCCGTTGATAAGATCTTCGAACGTCGTGCCTGCAATAGCAGCTCTCCAAGTTTTCAATCGCCCGCTTCTCGTGCTCTTTCTTTTTCCTCTTGAGAAGCTTATGTTCCTCCCTCCTTTTAAGCTCGTAGAGGTCCCGAGCCGCTCTTGTTATTTTGTGTAGTGAGGCTTTGTATGCCTCCTGCTTTTCCGCATGAATCCTTCGACACTCGTCATCGAACCAGGTGTTTCGTCGTGGTGGAGCTTTAAGGCCCAGAACTTCCGTTGCTCTGCTCTCCAGGGCTTGTTTGCACAGGCGCCAGTTTTGCTCCACTGACTGAGTAGAGGATTGAGGTGTATCGGAGAGCTTAAGGGAGACGCGGTTGGCAAAGGCACTGGCGATCTCCGGCGAAAGTAGCTTTCCGACATCATAGCTTGGTGTTCTAACTCTACTCCGCGGTGTTCGTGTTATGCGTTGACGTACCTTGGCTACTACAAGATAGTGGTCTGAGTCCATATTCGCTCCTCGGAAAGTGCGAACATCAAGATTAGTGGAAGAGTGTGTGACGTCAATCGCGATGTGATCAATCTAATTGGTGACTGATTGATCTAGCGACCGGCAGGTGCTTTTGTGTATATCGAAGCGCGTACTGGCTTAACTAAGATTTCGCCCCGTGGCAAGGTCGATAGGTATATTTGGCATATGTTCTGACTAGGAGATCAAAGAAATCATCTTTGATGGAGTCATCCTTGTCTTCCGTGGATGATGGACACATATGAGGCTGATGTTACAAAAGTTTGCCTTGATGCGGATCGTTATGAGGCGTTCACTCACATACTGGAAGCTTGGGACTGTATGCCTTAGTCCACCTGTAACAACAAATCCGCATTCGCATAGTCTCTGTCCTCTCTCCCTATAGCAGTCACCGTAGTAAATGTCGCAGTTTTTCATACGCTTTTTACCCGGTCCATTCCATCGCATTTGCTGGATGGCGGTTATGTTCACTTTATAGCGGTCTAGGTCGTCCGCAAGTAGTTCGACTGCCCGTGGCCTATTTAGGGACCTAACATTCCACGTACATAACCGAAGGTCCTTGTTTATTTTTTTATTTTTCTTAAAGGGTCGTCAGCATAGATCCGTTCCATTTGATTATCCGATTCTGTTTTTTTGCTTCTGAGCAATCAACGGGACGCGGAACTCATGATCAGTATTATTCACGCGAGAGTACTAAAAGGAAAGTTCAAAAGTTAGGAAGTTCTCATTCCGAGAATTCCAATGATCCCTACCGATATGCCATTCGAGTTTACTTACTTATCAGGCCTGCGATCCATGGAGGATCTGAGCCTGAGCTAAAGCTGCCTTCCATCCTTGACGGTCCCGGGCACGCTGCTTCCAGTTGTCAAGACCAAGATGTCTTACATCCGCGATTACTTGGTCTTTATACCGGAGGTTCGGTCTTCCTCTTCTTCTCGAACCAGGAGGCTCGGAGTCGAAGACCCTCTTAGCTGGAGCGTTGATGTCCATGCGCTCGATGTGGCCGAGCCAGTGTAGTCGACGGGTCCTTGCCTTCCGGACTACATCCACATCTTGGTACAGCTCGTAGAGTTCGCGGTTGTGTCTTCTTCTCCATTCACCTTCCTCACAGACAGGACCAAATATCCGGCGCAGAATTTTTCTTTCGAAAGAACCTAAAATCAGCTCCGCTGTCCTGCTTATCGTCCAGCTTTCGGCTCCGTACAGCAAGACTGGCAGCATGACTTTGGTCTTTCGAGTGAGGAGTTTTGACCCCAGTTGTTTGGACAAGCCGAAGTAGCAGCGGTCGCCAAGGGCGATTCTACGCCGGATCTCCACTGTGGTGTCATTTGTGGAATTTACGTTTGCCCCGAGGTAGACAAACTCCTTAACTACCTCGAAATTGTAGCTGTCAATTGTTATATTTTGTCCCAGGTGGTGAGCGACGGATTGGTTTTTGCTTGACAGCATGTATTTCGTTTTATCCTCATTGATCTTAAGACCAACTCGTTTCGCCTGTTCTTCAATCGCCGTGAATGCTTCCACAATGCCACGGCGGGAACACGCGATGATGTCGATATCATCCGCGTATCCTAGCAGCTGGATGGACTTGCAAAAGATAGTGCCTTCCCTGTTGACGCCTGTCCGTTGCACTATCTGCTCCAGCACGAGGTTGAAGAAGTCACATGACAGCGCATCTCCTTGCCGAAATCCGGTGCATGTTTCGAATGGTTCCGAGGTCCTAGAACCGAGTTGCACGGTGCATCGCGTGTTTTTAGCGTGGCGCGACACAACTGGATCAGTTTTACCGCGATCCCGAATTCGGCCATCGCCCCAAACAGTGCTTCACGATGAATGCTGTCGTATGCGGCTTTGAAATCGATGAAAAGATGGTGTGTATCGATTCGAAACTCGTTGGTCTTTTCCAGGATTTGTCGAAGTGTGAAAATTTGGTCTATAGTTGATTTGCCGGGCCGGAAGCCGCACTGGTAGCTGCCGATTAGTGCGGTGCAAAATGGTTTTAGACGTTCACACAATACGCTGGACAGGATCTTGTATGCGACATTGAGCAGGGATATACCTCTATAGTTCTTGCAAGGGGTAGGATCGCCTTTTTTGTGGATGGGGCGTATAGAGCTGGTATTCCAGTCGTCGGGCATGCTCTCATCTTCCCAAATTCTGCAGATGATCTGGTGCATGCTCCCTACCAGAACATCGCCGCCAGCCTTGAAGAGCTCTGATGGCAAGCCATCTGAGCCTGCGGCCTTGTTGTTCTTCAGCTTCTGAATAGCTGTGCCGACTTCTTCTATGCTGGGTGGGAGGACTACTTCAGCGGCTGGAGTTGGGATTTCCTCGGTCCCTACCACTCTCTCTTGGTCATGCTCGTTAAGCAGCTGCTGGAAGTGCTGCTTAAATACATCCACTATTCCCTGCGGGTCGGTGACAAGATTACCCTCGCAGTTTCGAAGAGCCAGGGTGCCCTTTTTGAAGCCTCCTGCAAGGCCTTTGGCTTCCTTGTAAAAGGCTTGTATTTTATGTTTATCCCTAGACTCCTCGATATCCTTGAGCTGGGAGGCTGCGAAGATTCTTTTCTTTTGTCGCAGTAGTTTCTTCTCCTCCCTTCTTCTGGCTCGGTACTCTTCTCGCGCTGCCCTGGTTTTCCGCTGCAGCGCCTTTTGGTACGCCTCGTCGGTTGCTGCCTTTTTCTGTTCACACTCGCCATCATACCACGGGTTTCTTGTCGGGGGTGGTAGGTATCCTAAGGTGGTTTCGGCTACTTCCTGAATGGCTGAGCGGCAATGCAGCCACATGTTATTGGCATTTGTGTTCGACGTAGGCATACCGTAGAGTCTTTCGCTCAGCTGCTCCCTGTAGACTCTGGCAACCTCCGGTGTGCTCAGGCGCCCAATGTCGAACCTCCTCCTGATGGGCTGGTGCAGCTTTCTGACATTGGACAGTCGAGCTCTGAATCTTGCTGCTACGAGGAAGTGGTCAGAGTCGACATTTGCCCCTCTGAATGTTCGCACATCCAGGATGTTAGACGCGTGCCTTGCGTCAATGAGCACATGGTCGATTTGGTTGGCGGTTCGACCGTCCGGAGATCGCCAGGTTGCTGTGTGGATTCGCTTGCGAGGGAATCTTGTGCTACTTATCACCGCATTACGAGCTGTCGCAAAGTCAGCGAGTCGGAAGCCGTTATCTGTTGTTGTATCGTGGAGGCTGTGCTTTCCGATCACTCCGCCAAGGATGTTTTCCTTTCCGATTTTGGCGTTGAAGTCCCCGAGCACGATTTTTACATCGTACTCCGGACAAGCTCCGTAGGCGTTGTCCAGGAGGTCATAGAAGTCCTCCTTGATAGGGTCTTCAGCCTCGTCGGTAGAGGCGTGTGCACATATAAGGCTGATGTTATAAAATCTGCCTCTGATGCGGATCACAGCCAGGCGATCACTTATAGGTTTAAAGTCGATGACCTTCGACCTTAACCGCTTTCCCACGACAAATCCGCATCCCAGTAAGTGCAACCTTTTGTGACAGCTGTAATAAATGTCGCAATTTTTCTTCCTAATCATACCGTTTCCTATCCAGCGTATTTCCTGGACCGCAGTAATATCCGCCTTGTACTGCGTGAGGATTCCTTCTAGTTTATTAGCAGCTCCGGGAGTGTACAGGGTTCTGACATTCCAGGAGCATACTCGCAAATCGTGTTCCTTTTTCGTGCGTTGTCGTCGTCGAGTATCCGTCCGTGTATCCGAGGCATCTTGCTCATTCATAACTTTGGGTTTTTTTACGTGGGCGGATTGTTAGCCCGCCGCACAACCGCCATTCTGGTCGGGGTTTTTTTCGCTGCATACGTTTGTTTACCTCCCAACGGTTGTTGAAGAGGCTATCCAGAGGGCGCCGCGAGGAGGCCGTATGTCAACTTGACCCGGGCATTTAAACAGGGATCGTTGCTGGCATCTCGCCAGGTTGAGAGCAATCAACAACTTTACTCTGTATGTCCGAGTCCATGCCCTCTGCCATTCGAGTTTAAGTGATTCCAATTTCCAATTCGTCTCGCACTCGCCACGACAATCAATGAATCACAATGCCAATCATTGAGTGCTTGTGGCCTGAATCTGGAAATTGAGTGTTTGTCACATAGTTTCTCTAATGGCGTTCTGACAAGGACTCCATTGCTGTCCTATGGTTTCTGCAGATTGCATCGGGACTTGAGAGAGCTTGCGGGAGACTTGATCGGCGAAGGTCCTGGCGGTCTCCTGCGATTGCAGCTTGGTGTTCTTACTCGATTCCGTTGATTCCAGGAAATTCGCATCCCATTCGTTCGGACATCTAGGATGCTGGAGGAGTGTCTGCCATCGATCGCAATATGATCAATTTGGTTGGTTGTCGATTGATCGAAATACCGCCAGGTCCCCTTATGGATGTTGAGTCGTGGGAATCGTGAACTTGCTACTACCAGATTATGTCCCGCCATAAAATCCACTAGCCTTAGTCCGTTTTCTGACGTGGTGTTGTGTAAGCTGTGCTTTCCAATGACCCGTTCAAAGATAGCTTCCTTACCCAGCCTCGCATTGAAATCTCCTAGAACGATTTTGGTGTCATAGCTGGGACATTGCGCATACTTTCTGCCTAGGAGATCATAGAAGTCGTCTTCATGTCGGTCATCTTTCTCATCTGTGGGGGCGTGGGCACATAATAAACTTATATTGCCGAGATTGGTCTTGATGCGGATAGTTATGAGGCGTTCGCTTACATACTGGAAGCATAAGACTTTTTTCCTGAGTCTGCCTCGAACAACAAATCCGCATCCGAATAAGCGTTGTTTATTTTCTCTGTAGCAGTTTCCGTGGTATATATCACAGTTTTTCATCCGCTTTTTGCCTGGCCCATTCCATCACACTTCTTGGAGTGCGGTAATGCCTGCCTTTCCAGTCCAAAGAGTTTACCAGTTGTTCGGCTGCACCTGGTCTGTTGAGGGACCTAACGTTCCATGTGCAAATCCGAAATCCGTTTCCTTTTTTTTTATAGTTAGCGCAGGTTCAAGAGTTATACTCTTATGATGTTTGGCGCACAACCTGAATGAACGGAGTGCAGTGGTTTGGGTCGTTGATGTTCGTTCACTACTCTCAGGGGTGGTTGTCCTAGATAGGATGAGAGCCGACCATATTCCGCGTTGGTTATAGTCCGTAGTAATTCGTTCGATCACTTCATTATTGCATACGCAGAGGATGAATTTCAGTTGACCATATACTGTGATTGTTATGCCTGCAGCAGTACGTCTGGTCACTTTCCATTCACCACTGCGTTGCATACTTTTGTCCGCATAGGAATTACTTTTTCTTGGCTATGAAGCGAATTTGAACTATAGACTTTCCGCTCGGCGGTCGATAATGTTAACCACTGCACCACGGCTATCCCCCTTTTAGAAGTTTGCGGGGGTCGTCAACATGTAATCCGTCCGTATCCAAGGCTATTGGTTGTTTCTGAACAAGTTTTTGTTTTACGCGAGAAGGCTGTTAACCCTTAGCGCAACCCCCAACCTGGAGGGCCAGGTTCCTCTTTTACCAGGAACAAGGGGTCGGGTCGCTGCACACATTGGTTCACTACCTGGCGGGTGCCAGTATAGCTATCCAGGGGAGGCCACGCGGGGGCTGTGTGTCAACTTGGATTGAGCAGGGACAGAGATCGAAGCTGGCGCTTGCCAAGTTAAGCGCGATCAACTTCTTTGCTCTATTTGCTCGCTACCTTCTCCCCTAATCTTGATAATAAGCCCTACGATAAACGCCGTTTGGTCAATCGCTATCAAAAGCTCCTCGACGAGGATGATGATTAAAAGAAATCACTGAAAGTGTGAATTGTTTTTTTTTTTGCTTTATGTAATCTTTTTCGCAACATATGTAATCGCACAGAACTCAATCGCCTCGGCGAAGAACCAAATTCTGAGATATGTTTTCGGACTTCTCTATGTAGCGTTCTTTGAAAAATCAAGCTGTAGCTCTAAAAATTCGGATTTTAGAAAATGTTGGGTGACATACAAAATATCCAAGAGGTCCAGGGCGTTGGCGCGTTCTAACTGAAATTAAGCAGTTAACGAATTATGTGCACTTTTAGGGCACCAGTCGCTGTGGTTTCAGCAGCACAAACAATAGAGCAGGAATGGGCGCATTGCCAGAGCGCCGGGACCTCCTAGAAACCCGTGGTTCGATGAAAAATGCGAACAAGCCCATGCAGCAAAACGAGAGCTGCTCGCGAAATCTATGAGCAGAAAAGAAGAGAGGAACACACGCTTTTCAGAAGAAAGAAGAGAGAGCACGGAAGGGTTCCAGATACATGTAGATCCGGAACCATTCTCTGGCACTCCCGGGTCTAAGATAAATTTCCTCTTAGACAAGTGGGAAAAATTGGAAAACCTGTCCTTTTGGAACAGCAGTCGGGGGCAGTCCCCCGTGTCGTGTCCATCTAAACGACTTATACGACCCCTGAACAAATACCCTAGTGATATACTCAAACTAAGTAGGGCGGATATCAGAAGACTAGTCAGCTATCTAACAGGACACTGCGGTCTGAGATATCATCTAAATAAAATTAGCCTCTCTTCTGAAACTGAGTGTCGGCTCTGTCTCGAAGACGAAGAGACGGCCGAACACACAATGTGTGACTGTGCTGCTCCCTGACATCTTAGGAGGCGTATCCTTCTGAGCGAAGTTATGACTCCCGAGGGGATCACCTTGGCTCCTGCGAGAAGCATTCTCCACTTCATTATGGAAGTGGAGAGGCTCCTCTGCAAAGGTCGCAGTGCCATATGCTAATGGTCGCACTTACTTACTTACTTAACGGGCGCTACAGTTCTGGGTGAACCTGGGCCTCAACCAACACGCCTCTCCATCTAGCACGATCTTTCGCTAGTCTTTTCCAATGCCGCACGCCCAGTTGGTTGAGGTCCCTCTTCACCTGTGCGCGCACTTTAGGTGCGGCCGTCCTCTATTTCTTCGTCCCTCGGGGTTCGATTCAAAGACTACATGGCCTAGCCATCTTAGGCGTTGGATCCGTAGACGCCTGACTAGACTCATGTCGCTGTATAACACGTACAGTTCGTGATTGAATCTTCTCCTCCAACCCTCCTCTGTGTTTATGGGACCGAAAATCGCACGCAGAATCTTTCTCTCGAAACGACCAAGGATTTCCTCATCCGCTTTCGATAAAGTCCATGTTTCTGTGCCGTATAGCAGGACCGGGATAATTAAGGTCTTATATAAGGTCAACTTGGTCGTACGAGAGAGGGCTCTACTTCTCAGTTGCCTCTTGAGCCCAAAGAAGAAGCGATTGGCAAGAGTTATTCTGCGCTTGATTTCGAAACTGGTGCCGTTGTTCCAAGTCACTGCGGAGCTGAGGTAGTCCTTAACTACCTCGAACTTATATCTGCACCAGCAGCCCTATTCGACTTGAGTTTCGACATGGCAATCTCAATTTGTCGAGATCAGGGGGACGAAATTCTCTCCAATCTTCGTCGTTAAGAAATGGATCGTTCTGCCTGACGGCGGTATGTTGGCTGTCATCGCCGTTATACAGTCTGCAGAAGTGGTTTTTCCAAATTCTCAGCATCGACTGCGATTCTACTACTAGGTGTCCGTTCTTATCCATTCGGACACGGAGACATTCGTTTTATCCGTTGATAAGATCTTCGAACGTCGTGCCTGCAATAGCAGCTCTCCAAGTTTTCAATCGCCCGCTTCTCGTGCTCTTTCTTTTTCCTCTTGAGAAGCTTATGTTCCTCCCTCCTTTTAAGCTCGTAGAGGTCCCGAGCCGCTCTTGTTATTTTGTGTAGTGAGGCTTTGTATGCCTCCTGCTTTTCCGCATGAATCCTTCGACACTCGTCATCGAACCAGGTGTTTCGTCGTGGTGGAGCTTTAAGGCCCAGAACTTCCGTTGCTCTGCTCTCCAGGGCTTGTTTGCACAGGCGCCAGTTTTGCTCCACTGACTGAGTAGAGGATTGAGGTGTATCGGAGAGCTTAAGGGAGACGCGGTTGGCAAAGGCACTGGCGATCTCCGGCGAAAGTAGCTTTCCGACATCATAGCTTGGTGTTCTAACTCTACTCCGCGGTGTTCGTGTTATGCGTTGACGTACCTTGGCTACTACAAGATAGTGGTCTGAGTCCATATTCGCTCCTCGGAAAGTGCGAACATCAAGATTAGTGGAAGAGTGTGTGACGTCAATCGCGATGTGATCAATCTAATTGGTGACTGATTGATCTAGCGACCGGCAGGTGCTTTTGTGTATATCGAAGCGCGTACTGGCTTAACTAAGATTTCGCCCCGTGGCAAGGTCGATAGGTATATTTGGCATATGTTCTGACTAGGAGATCAAAGAAATCATCTTTGATGGAGTCATCCTTGTCTTCCGTGGATGATGGACACATATGAGGCTGATGTTACAAAAGTTTGCCTTGATGCGGATCGTTATGAGGCGTTCACTCACATACTGGAAGCTTGGGACTGTATGCCTTAGTCCACCTGTAACAACAAATCCGCATTCGCATAGTCTCTGTCCTCTCTCCCTATAGCAGTCACCGTAGTAAATGTCGCAGTTTTTCATACGCTTTTTACCCGGTCCATTCCATCGCATTTGCTGGATGGCGGTTATGTTCACTTTATAGCGGTCTAGGTCGTCCGCAAGTAGTTCGACTGCCCGTGGCCTATTTAGGGACCTAACATTCCACGTACATAACCGAAGGTCCTTGTTTATTTTTTTATTTTTCTTAAAGGGTCGTCAGCATAGATCCGTTCCATTTGATTATCCGATTCTGTTTTTTTGCTTCTGAGCAATCAACGGGACGCGGAACTCATGATCAGTATTATTCACGCGAGAGTACTAAAAGGAAAGTTCAAAAGTTAGGAAGTTCTCATTCCGAGAATTCCAATGATCCCTACCGATATGCCATTCGAGTTTACTTACTTATCAGGCCTGCGATCCATGGAGGATCTGAGCCTGAGCTAAAGCTGCCTTCCATCCTTGACGGTCCCGGGCACGCTGCTTCCAGTTGTCAAGACCAAGATGTCTTACATCCGCGATTACTTGGTCTTTATACCGGAGGTTCGGTCTTCCTCTTCTTCTCGAACCAGGAGGCTCGGAGTCGAAGACCCTCTTAGCTGGAGCGTTGATGTCCATGCGCTCGATGTGGCCGAGCCAGTGTAGTCGACGGGTCCTTGCCTTCCGGACTACATCCACATCTTGGTACAGCTCGTAGAGTTCGCGGTTGTGTCTTCTTCTCCATTCACCTTCCTCACAGACAGGACCAAATATCCGGCGCAGAATTTTTCTTTCGAAAGAACCTAAAATCAGCTCCGCTGTCCTGCTTATCGTCCAGCTTTCGGCTCCGTACAGCAAGACTGGCAGCATGACTTTGGTCTTTCGAGTGAGGAGTTTTGACCCCAGTTGTTTGGACAAGCCGAAGTAGCAGCGGTCGCCAAGGGCGATTCTACGCCGGATCTCCACTGTGGTGTCATTTGTGGAATTTACGTTTGCCCCGAGGTAGACAAACTCCTTAACTACCTCGAAATTGTAGCTGTCAATTGTTATATTTTGTCCCAGGTGGTGAGCGACGGATTGGTTTTTGCTTGACAGCATGTATTTCGTTTTATCCTCATTGATCTTAAGACCAACTCGTTTCGCCTGTTCTTCAATCGCCGTGAATGCTTCCACAATGCCACGGCGGGAACACGCGATGATGTCGATATCATCCGCGTATCCTAGCAGCTGGATGGACTTGCAAAAGATAGTGCCTTCCCTGTTGACGCCTGTCCGTTGCACTATCTGCTCCAGCACGAGGTTGAAGAAGTCACATGACAGCGCATCTCCTTGCCGAAATCCGGTGCATGTTTCGAATGGTTCCGAGGTCCTAGAACCGAGTTGCACGGTGCATCGCGTGTTTTTAGCGTGGCGCGACACAACTGGATCAGTTTTACCGCGATCCCGAATTCGGCCATCGCCCCAAACAGTGCTTCACGATGAATGCTGTCGTATGCGGCTTTGAAATCGATGAAAAGATGGTGTGTATCGATTCGAAACTCGTTGGTCTTTTCCAGGATTTGTCGAAGTGTGAAAATTTGGTCTATAGTTGATTTGCCGGGCCGGAAGCCGCACTGGTAGCTGCCGATTAGTGCGGTGCAAAATGGTTTTAGACGTTCACACAATACGCTGGACAGGATCTTGTATGCGACATTGAGCAGGGATATACCTCTATAGTTCTTGCAAGGGGTAGGATCGCCTTTTTTGTGGATGGGGCGTATAGAGCTGGTATTCCAGTCGTCGGGCATGCTCTCATCTTCCCAAATTCTGCAGATGATCTGGTGCATGCTCCCTACCAGAACATCGCCGCCAGCCTTGAAGAGCTCTGATGGCAAGCCATCTGAGCCTGCGGCCTTGTTGTTCTTCAGCTTCTGAATAGCTGTGCCGACTTCTTCTATGCTGGGTGGGAGGACTACTTCAGCGGCTGGAGTTGGGATTTCCTCGGTCCCTACCACTCTCTCTTGGTCATGCTCGTTAAGCAGCTGCTGGAAGTGCTGCTTAAATACATCCACTATTCCCTGCGGGTCGGTGACAAGATTACCCTCGCAGTTTCGAAGAGCCAGGGTGCCCTTTTTGAAGCCTCCTGCAAGGCCTTTGGCTTCCTTGTAAAAGGCTTGTATTTTATGTTTATCCCTAGACTCCTCGATATCCTTGAGCTGGGAGGCTGCGAAGATTCTTTTCTTTTGTCGCAGTAGTTTCTTCTCCTCCCTTCTTCTGGCTCGGTACTCTTCTCGCGCTGCCCTGGTTTTCCGCTGCAGCGCCTTTTGGTACGCCTCGTCGGTTGCTGCCTTTTTCTGTTCACACTCGCCATCATACCACGGGTTTCTTGTCGGGGGTGGTAGGTATCCTAAGGTGGTTTCGGCTACTTCCTGAATGGCTGAGCGGCAATGCAGCCACATGTTATTGGCATTTGTGTTCGACGTAGGCATACCGTAGAGTCTTTCGCTCAGCTGCTCCCTGTAGACTCTGGCAACCTCCGGTGTGCTCAGGCGCCCAATGTCGAACCTCCTCCTGATGGGCTGGTGCAGCTTTCTGACATTGGACAGTCGAGCTCTGAATCTTGCTGCTACGAGGAAGTGGTCAGAGTCGACATTTGCCCCTCTGAATGTTCGCACATCCAGGATGTTAGACGCGTGCCTTGCGTCAATGAGCACATGGTCGATTTGGTTGGCGGTTCGACCGTCCGGAGATCGCCAGGTTGCTGTGTGGATTCGCTTGCGAGGGAATCTTGTGCTACTTATCACCGCATTACGAGCTGTCGCAAAGTCAGCGAGTCGGAAGCCGTTATCTGTTGTTGTATCGTGGAGGCTGTGCTTTCCGATCACTCCGCCAAGGATGTTTTCCTTTCCGATTTTGGCGTTGAAGTCCCCGAGCACGATTTTTACATCGTACTCCGGACAAGCTCCGTAGGCGTTGTCCAGGAGGTCATAGAAGTCCTCCTTGATAGGGTCTTCAGCCTCGTCGGTAGAGGCGTGTGCACATATAAGGCTGATGTTATAAAATCTGCCTCTGATGCGGATCACAGCCAGGCGATCACTTATAGGTTTAAAGTCGATGACCTTCGACCTTAACCGCTTTCCCACGACAAATCCGCATCCCAGTAAGTGCAACCTTTTGTGACAGCTGTAATAAATGTCGCAATTTTTCTTCCTAATCATACCGTTTCCTATCCAGCGTATTTCCTGGACCGCAGTAATATCCGCCTTGTACTGCGTGAGGATTCCTTCTAGTTTATTAGCAGCTCCGGGAGTGTACAGGGTTCTGACATTCCAGGAGCATACTCGCAAATCGTGTTCCTTTTTCGTGCGTTGTCGTCGTCGAGTATCCGTCCGTGTATCCGAGGCATCTTGCTCATTCATAACTTTGGGTTTTTTTACGTGGGCGGATTGTTAGCCCGCCGCACAACCGCCATTCTGGTCGGGGTTTTTTTCGCTGCATACGTTTGTTTACCTCCCAACGGTTGTTGAAGAGGCTATCCAGAGGGCGCCGCGAGGAGGCCGTATGTCAACTTGACCCGGGCATTTAAACAGGGATCGTTGCTGGCATCTCGCCAGGTTGAGAGCAATCAACAACTTTACTCTGTATGTCCGAGTCCATGCCCTCTGCCATTCGAGTTTAAGTGATTCCAATTTCCAATTCGTCTCGCACTCGCCACGACAATCAATGAATCACAATGCCAATCATTGAGTGCTTGTGGCCTGAATCTGGAAATTGAGTGTTTGTCACATAGTTTCTCTAATGGCGTTCTGACAAGGACTCCATTGCTGTCCTATGGTTTCTGCAGATTGCATCGGGACTTGAGAGAGCTTGCGGGAGACTTGATCGGCGAAGGTCCTGGCGGTCTCCTGCGATTGCAGCTTGGTGTTCTTACTCGATTCCGTTGATTCCAGGAAATTCGCATCCCATTCGTTCGGACATCTAGGATGCTGGAGGAGTGTCTGCCATCGATCGCAATATGATCAATTTGGTTGGTTGTCGATTGATCGAAATACCGCCAGGTCCCCTTATGGATGTTGAGTCGTGGGAATCGTGAACTTGCTACTACCAGATTATGTCCCGCCATAAAATCCACTAGCCTTAGTCCGTTTTCTGACGTGGTGTTGTGTAAGCTGTGCTTTCCAATGACCCGTTCAAAGATAGCTTCCTTACCCAGCCTCGCATTGAAATCTCCTAGAACGATTTTGGTGTCATAGCTGGGACATTGCGCATACTTTCTGCCTAGGAGATCATAGAAGTCGTCTTCATGTCGGTCATCTTTCTCATCTGTGGGGGCGTGGGCACATAATAAACTTATATTGCCGAGATTGGTCTTGATGCGGATAGTTATGAGGCGTTCGCTTACATACTGGAAGCATAAGACTTTTTTCCTGAGTCTGCCTCGAACAACAAATCCGCATCCGAATAAGCGTTGTTTATTTTCTCTGTAGCAGTTTCCGTGGTATATATCACAGTTTTTCATCCGCTTTTTGCCTGGCCCATTCCATCACACTTCTTGGAGTGCGGTAATGCCTGCCTTTCCAGTCCAAAGAGTTTACCAGTTGTTCGGCTGCACCTGGTCTGTTGAGGGACCTAACGTTCCATGTGCAAATCCGAAATCCGTTTCCTTTTTTTTTATAGTTAGCGCAGGTTCAAGAGTTATACTCTTATGATGTTTGGCGCACAACCTGAATGAACGGAGTGCAGTGGTTTGGGTCGTTGATGTTCGTTCACTACTCTCAGGGGTGGTTGTCCTAGATAGGATGAGAGCCGACCATATTCCGCGTTGGTTATAGTCCGTAGTAATTCGTTCGATCACTTCATTATTGCATACGCAGAGGATGAATTTCAGTTGACCATATACTGTGATTGTTATGCCTGCAGCAGTACGTCTGGTCACTTTCCATTCACCACTGCGTTGCATACTTTTGTCCGCATAGGAATTACTTTTTCTTGGCTATGAAGCGAATTTGAACTATAGACTTTCCGCTCGGCGGTCGATAATGTTAACCACTGCACCACGGCTATCCCCCTTTTAGAAGTTTGCGGGGGTCGTCAACATGTAATCCGTCCGTATCCAAGGCTATTGGTTGTTTCTGAACAAGTTTTTGTTTTACGCGAGAAGGCTGTTAACCCTTAGCGCAACCCCCAACCTGGAGGGCCAGGTTCCTCTTTTACCAGGAACAAGGGGTCGGGTCGCTGCACACATTGGTTCACTACCTGGCGGGTGCCAGTATAGCTATCCAGGGGAGGCCACGCGGGGGCTGTGTGTCAACTTGGATTGAGCAGGGACAGAGATCGAAGCTGGCGCTTGCCAAGTTAAGCGCGATCAACTTCTTTGCTCTATTTGCTCGCTACCTTCTCCCCTAATCTTGATAATAAGCCCTACGATAAACGCCGTTTGGTCAATCGCTATCAAAAGCTCCTCGACGAGGATGATGATTAAAAGAAATCACTGAAAGTGTGAATTGTTTTTTTTTTTGCTTTATGTAATCTTTTTCGCAACATATGTAATCGCACAGAACTCAATCGCCTCGGCGAAGAACCAAATTCTGAGATATGTTTTCGGACTTCTCTATGTAGCGTTCTTTGAAAAATCAAGCTGTAGCTCTAAAAATTCGGATTTTAGAAAATGTTGGGTGACATACAAAATATCCAAGAGGTCCAGGGCGTTGGCGCGTTCTAACTGAAATTAAGCAGTTAACGAATTATGTGCACTTTTAGGGCACCAGTCGCTGTGGTTTCAGCAGCACAAACAATAGAGCAGGAATGGGCGCATTGCCAGAGCGCCGGGACCTCCTAGAAACCCGTGGTTCGATGAAAAATGCGAACAAGCCCATGCAGCAAAACGAGAGCTGCTCGCGAAATCTATGAGCAGAAAAGAAGAGAGGAACACACGCTTTTCAGAAGAAAGAAGAGAGAGCACGGAAAGCGTGAGATCGAAGAGATGGAGAGAAGCTTCCGCAAGAATGACGCCCGTAAGTTTTACAATAAGGTAAAACGAACATGCCATGGCTACAAAGCCAGAGCGGCGGCCTGCAAAGATGAAAATGGAGAACTGGTAATAGAGTCGCAGTCGATGCTGAGGATTTGCAAAGACCAATTCTGCAGACTGTATAACGGCGATGATAGACAAGATACCGCTGTCAGGCAGAACGAGCCATTCGTAATGGACGACAATGTAAAAGAATTCAGTCCACGCGACCTAGACGAAGTCAAAATAGCGATATCAGGACTTAAGTCTAATAAGGCCGCGGACGCAGATGGCCCGTCTGCTGAGCTTCCTAAGGCGGCTGGAGATGAGCTGGTAAGGTGCATGCACCACATAATTTGCAAGGTACGGTCGGAGGAAAGCATGGCCGACGAATGGAATCTCAGCATCGTTTGCCCGGTCCATAAAAAAGGAGACCCCTATAACTGCGCCAACTATAGGGGAATAAGTCTGCTTAGTATCGCATATAAGATCTTCTCTGCCGTATTGTGTGAACGCCTGAAACCGTTTGTGGACAACCTGATCGGCTCTTATCAGTGTGGTTCCAGGCTAGGTAAATCCACAATAGACCAAATATTTACGCTACGGCAGATCATGGAGAACACCCAGGAATACCAAATCGACACTCACCACCTCTTCGTCGATTTCAAGGCTGCATATGACAGCGTGGAGAGCACCGTGGCGCAGTGGGTAGTGTGTTGGCCTCTGACGCCGATGACTCGGGATCGAATCCCGACACAGCCATGTCATCGAACGTGTTTTTCACGGTGTTTCTCCTCAGCGGGGTTCTGACAAAACCCCCTGTAGTAAAATTGTCATGAAAAGCTTCTCGAAATTCGCCGTTCGGAACCGGCAATAAAACTGTAGGTCCCTTTCACCTGTGTGAAAATGAAATCACACACAACACGGGTGAATGAGAGAAGCTCGGCTCAGGTTCTTCATGGACTGTAACGCCAACATACATACATACATACATATGACAGCGTGTATAGAGATGAGCTATACAAAGCTATGTCAAGTTTTAACATTTCTGCCAAACTCGTCCGACTGTGCAGCATGACAATAGAGAATTCTCGCTGCTTCTTTAAGGTCGTTAATGAGCAAACCGAGACCTTTGATGTTAAAAAAGGATTTAGGCAAGGTGACGCGCTGTCGTGCAACTTTTTCAACATCGTGCTTGAAAAGATCGTGCAAGAGTCACTCGCCAACACAAGAGGTACGATTTATTTCAAGTCTGCGCAATTGCTTGCGTACGCCGACGACATAGGCGTGATTGGACGGACACAGCGGGACGTAATGAGGCCATCAAGGTTAATGAGGGTAAAACACAATATCGGCTTTTATCTAAAAGAGACGAACGACACCGACGTATTGGCCAGAACGTCACCATGGGCGGATATAACTTTGAAGTGGTCAAGGAATTCGTCTACCTTGGCTCACTGATGACCAGCGACAACAACACCAGCGCTGATATAAAACGCAGAATCACTCTTGCCAACCGCTGTTTCTTTGGGCTTAGGAGGCAATTGAGAAGTAGAGCCCTCTCTCGGAAAACCAAGGTGACACCAAATAAGACCTTGATCATCCCAGTCCTCCTTTACGGCGCAGAGGCTTGGGCCTTAACAAAAGCGGATGAAGATGCCCTTGGTCGTTTCGAGAGGAAAATTCTGCGCACTATCTACGGTCCCTTTTGTTCAAACGGTGTATGGAGGAGAATATATAACGAAGAACTCTACGGGTTGTACAGCGACATCGGCCTGGTACGACGTCTACGGATACAGCGTCTAAGGTGGCTAGGCCATGTAGAGCGCATGGAAAATACAGCTCCGACCCGAAGAGTCTTCGAACCCACCCCGGAAGGAAGGCGCGGCAGAGGACGATCGCATCAACGGTGGCGCACGCAGGTGGAAGGAGACCTTAACCAACTGGGCGTGCGGCGCTGGAAACAGCTGGTCAAAGACCATGCCAGCTGGAGACGCTTGTTGGTTGAGGCCTAGGTTCACCACGGACTGTAGCGCCCCCTTAGTAAGTAAGTAAGTAGGTCGCTGTGGGTTATTGGTAAAAGCCCGTGATATGTGGAAACCTCACATGAAGGAGTCTAACAAGGACAAACTGGTGTCCTACTTACTGGTCCTCTACGTTGGACAACCTTGCCCTCAAATCGATTCGTGCAGTGGGTCTATTATGGCGCCATCTATACGGCAAAATGTTGTCGGCCAAAAGAAATGAATTACCATCAATCGGCTTGGGTTAGTTAGGTTTTGAACACTCGGAGCCTAGTCGAGAGGTAGATTTGGCAAGCTTATGTTTGCAAAACTTATGTGCCTTGTGCGAAATTAAGAGGAATTCAGTGCTAAGCTCTTGCCTTTCTTAGTTCATAGTCATTTGACGAGGCTTAATCTCCAACTAAAGGGTGTTGCCCATCTATGCAATAGGCTTCTTCAATAACGTTCCCTTTTCCGTCAAAGTGGCTAAACGGATGCCTTTAAGTATACATTAACAATTCCAACTACGAACACTTTCCTATCCCATAATTTCCAAACCAAACTATTTTGGAATATGCAAATTCCGAATATTGAAATGAGCGGCAACTAAGCACTAAACCAAAAACAATCTAACCACGTTACCATTATTCAAATGTATCTTATTCCTAAATATTAGCCGAATCCATTGCATACCTCTATGCGGTGCACATAGCTTTTTGTTTTTAAATCAATCAAAATCCGCACTCAGCAGTGCCCCGCAATAATTCATGTACATCCATTCAGTGGCCTATAGCCTAGTGTTTGATGTGGAATGTTTGGCTATCGAATACGGACTGATCCGTATATTCATTGTTTGTATTGCAAATCCAATCGACTCAGTTGACAGCAAAATAACACAACTGCATTGCTACGAGTAGCTTCCTGGTGCGTGTACGGCCACAAAATCATCATGTAAATCGAATCAGAGCGCATTTACATTCCGCTGAGAGTGTCGGTTTAAATTATGGAAAAATAACTCGGAACAGAGTCAAGTAGTCAACGAGAGTTGTTTGCCCCAATTCGACCACCACTCAACGTCCTGTGTATGATTGCACCAGACATTCGCATTGTTTTCATTGATTTTCGATGATAATCGAGTCGCTAAATAAATCTGGTGTGGAGCAGCTCATCTAGCTATAGGGAATTTTCCATAGTGTGCCAAAAATGAGGGTGGTTAGGGAGGAAAACAAGCGACTAATCCTCGGCTTTGTAGAGGAAAACGAATGAAAATAATCAAAGCCAACAGCTAAGAACTCTCATGTACACATGTACTCGTACATTCATCTCCGGCAGTCTAATATGTCCATGAGTTGGGGATCGCTGGGTGTGAAAAGGTGCAGAGGATTAAAGCTAAAACACATTCATTCAACGAACACAACAGACTGTCATTTCACACGCCGTTGAGGACGAAACGATTGTAATAGGAATCCAAGTCTATCTTCCCGCTGCCTCGGCACACCGGGAGTCTGCGTATACCCATGTGCGTCTTTGCATTCGTCGTCATTGTCCTTCAGAATCCTGATTCCTTGAAAATGCATGCAAATGTAAAATTAAAGAGCATTTCTCGTAAACTGCACGTGAACAATGTGATGGAGCACTATTGCTGTTGTTTCTGGTGTTCTGATCCTGCTGCTCGTGCTGAGCTGATGTGCCTTTGTGCCGGGCAAGCCAATCCAAGCCAAAGGGACTCCGTGATTTGTTTTAATAATTTCACGGTACTCAGGCAAAGGTGCTAAGTATAATTGCAGATGGCGAGAGAAGTGGACAAGTCGTGATTGGAATTTATACAACAATACGATTGTTGTTCTGCTTGCTTCTCCTTTAGTTTGTTTTGTAGTCGAGCTATGTGGCTATAATGGACCATAACCGAGGGTAGTATTCAGAGAAATGCATTAACGTTGCCTGCTGTGAATGGTGGTAAGGAGGGGTGGATTTGTAACATTAGAATGCAACATGCTACAAAAGCTTTTGAATTAATGTTTTTGGTTTTTAGGGTTCCGTACCTAAAGGGTAAAACGGGTCCCTATTATTAAGACTTCGCTGTCCGTCCGTCACCAGGCTGTATCTCATGAACCGTGATAGTTAGACAGTTGATATTTTCACAGATGATGTATTTCTGTTGCCGCTATAACAACAAAATACTAAATACTATTTAAGGGGAGCTCCCATACAACAGATATGATTTTCGTTTTCAAAAAATCCCATTGGTCACATACTGACCTAAGGTTAGTCGACAATATCCCACAACCAGTAATAAACTTCCGAGCTTTGATCCCTATTGTGTCTTTGATGTATTAATCTTAGCTTTTGATTACGTCTTTTTAATTTATATATACCTATACAGATGATACAGAACCCTTCGTGCCCAAGTCCGACTCGTACTTGGCCGGTTTTTTTCTTCATCGTGAAGGGACGATGGGAAGTGCGACAGATGACACACTGCTATAGGGTGATTAACAGTGGACTGAAAAAGTTAAGTAGCAGCTGCTTATGCTTTATACAAGTTTGTATGCAAAATAGAGTATGAGTTTGTGGTCACCGGCGGACTCCACTCACATAGGCATCAATTGGCGACTCGGAGGAAAGCCAAGTTTTACGTATGTATGTTGGTGTTACAGTCCATAAAGGACCAAAGCCGAGCTTCTCTCAATCACCCATGTTGTGTGTGATTTTATGTCCCCATAGATGAAAGGGACCTACAGTTTATTGCCGATTCCGAACAGCGAATTTTGAGAAATGTTCATGACAATTATACTACAGGGGGTCTTATCAGAACCCCGCTGAGGAGAAACATCGTGAAAACACGTTCGATGACATGGCTGTTGTCGGGATTCGATCCCGTGTCATCGCCGTCAGAGGCCAACACACTACCCACCGCGCCACGGAGATCTAGGTATGATATATGGTAAAAATAAAATGATGTTAAAAATCTCTGAAGCCAACAAGAGATTTCCTAATTTGATCCTACATAAGGTAGCCCTGCCATCAGCAAGATCATGGTAAGAATCATTTCGGACAATCTGTCCAACCGCAACTATGAAGAATTCGCACTGCTTTGGAAAGGTCAGTAGCAATTTAACTAAAATTTTCAATGAAATATGCTGCCTTAAAATTTTTCCAGAATCTTCCTCAAAAAGGTCGCGCAAAGTTCAGCCAAAACAAGAGGCACATATGAAATTGGTGAACAGGTGGCAGTGAAACCTTTATAAGTGCGAGCATTAAGGCACACACAATCGATGCCTTATGACGATGGTCCCGGCAGATGTCATGTTTTAGAAATATTGAAAACTCATTCTCGTTGTCTATACCAACATGTATCCACAACGACATTCCAGCTGTCACTCCCTTAGATAACGCTAGATTAGGTTAGGTTTAGATTTATTAGTAAAACCATACTTTAATTTACATTACATTCTTATACATTTTACAATTTACATACATTTTTACATTTGTCTTCTTTCTATAATTTCAATACATTTCTTTTTATAAATTCTACGGTTCGTTTCTAATTTAACATCGTCAGGCATGCTATTGAACAGTCGTTACCCTTTTACCATTATAGTGCATTCCGCTGCAGATGATCTTGCCCTTTCCACTCTGTAGTCATTGTTTCTTAGTCCATATGGCTGAACTTCCGCTACCCTTACAACGTTACTTGTCAAATAGGTTGGCGCATTTCCATTTTTGATGTTGAAAATAGCTAGTAACGTGTTTAGTTGCAGTCGTTGTTCAATGTTTAACCATTTTAACGTCTCTAGGATTTGCCTTATGGGTGTTATCCTGTTGCATTTTAATATAGTCCTCATTCCTTAGTTTTGTAATTTTTGCAGTCTGTTTACTTGTCCTTGATTACAGCTTAAGTACATTATTGTCGCACAGTATTCAAAATGCGGTTTGATTATGGAATTATATATAGTTACTGCCGTCATAGTATCCACCTTGTTTCGAATTCTTCTAAAAAATCCTAACCTCCTGGCTATCTTCTTGCATATATAATCCATGTGTTTTGTAAATTTCAAATTATTTTCTATAATAACACCTAGGTATTTGATGTGGTCAACTTTTTCGATATCTTGTCCATTTATTTGTAGGTTATCATTGGAGAGGAAGTTAATTTCCATCCATTTTGTTTTCTGTCCATTTAGTTTTAGTCTGCTCATTTTTAACCAGTTATTTACCTCTTTTAGAGAGCACCGTGGCGCAGTGGGTAGTGTGTTGGCCTCTGACGCCGATGACACGGGATCGAATCCCGACACAGCCATGTCATCGAACGTGTTTTCACGGTGTTTCTCCTAAGCGGGGTTCTGACAAAACCCCCTGTAGTAAAATTGTCATGATAAGCTTCTCGAAATTGGCCGTTCGGAACCGGCAATAAAATGTAGGTCCCTTTCACCTATGGGAAAATTAAATCACACACAACATGGGTGATTGAGAGAAGCTCGGCTCAGGTCCTTCATGGGCTGTAACGCCAAAATACATACATACATACATACATTTACCTCTTTTAAGTCGTCTATTAACATATTTCTGCATTCCATTTGATGGTTTTCTTCTGCGTAAATAAGCGTATCATCTGCATATAATATAATTTTGCAATGTTTTAGAATGTTCGGGAGGTCATTAATATACAGAATAAATAGTATCGCACCCAATATTGAACCTTGCGGCACGCCCATGTTTATAACATTGATATTAGATAAATTATTATTCACTTTTATCCGTTGTTTTCTGTTTGTCAGGTACGTTCTAAACCAGTTTAATTCACATCCCTTAATGCCATAATTTTTTAGTTTTTCTAACATGATTCCATGGTCAACAGTTTGGAAAGCTCGTTTAAAGTCAAGGAATAACGCAACAGTTTTATTATTTTACTTTTTTTTCCATTCATAAATTACGTAGTTGACTGTTGTTTCACATGAGTAATTTTTTCTAAAACCGGATTGGTACTTGGATAAAATTTTGTGTTTGTCAATATACTTTATGATTTGTTCTTAAACTACTGCTTCTAAGATTTTTTCCATTGTCTTTAACGTGTTTATAGGTCGGAATTCTTCACACTTTTTTGTATTCATTACCTTCTCTACTGGAACTAGTACTGATTCTTTCCATGATTCCGGGAAAACCCCTGTTTCCAGTGATTTATTTACTATTTGTAATAATATACGTCCTAAAATATTCCAGTTATCCAACAATAGTTTTGGTGATATTTTTCCTGCATCTGGTTTATTGTTTAGTGCGGTACATGTCTTCTTTAAGTCATTTTCTGTCACTAGTCTAAATTTAAAAGTGTTCTGTAATGGTTTAATGTGATTTACATAAGCAGTACGTCCAATGGAATCTTGAATGTCTTTTATACTTGCCACAAAATAATCGTTAAACTTTTGAGCAATATCATTATTTTTATCATATTCCACATTGTTTAATATAACGCTTTTAATTATTTTCCTAGGTTGTCCGATTACTAGATTTTTTATTTCTTTCTGTCCAGCTGCTTGGGTTATCTTTTGTCCAATAAATTTATTTTTTGCGTAATTAATTTTGGTGTTGTATTCATTCCTCATTTCTATGTATCTTGTCCAGTCCTGGTTGTTATCTGACATCTTTGTTCTTTGGTAATATATGATTTTTTTAGTTTATAGTTGCTTTAGTTCGTTATTGTACCATTTATTTGTATTGTTGCCAACTTTTCCCCTTACCTTAACCAAAAATTGATTATGTCATTTAGTACACTGTCGATTCTTTCTACATTTTCATGTAAGTTTCTTGTTTCATCGTATCCTGGATTGCTCATAACCAATTTTTGTGCAAATAAGTCCCTCTTGTATTTAAATATATCTATCTCTTGATTATCCTTCTGCTTTTTGTTCTGGTTTATTGTTATTTCTATGGTTTCGTGGTCAGATATCTTCTCATCTTCTTTGGTTTGGACCTTTATGTTTATCATGTTTGTTATTACGTAGTCGACTAAGGTTTTCGTATTATGTGTTATTCTCGAATATCCCTCTACACTTTGTTTTAAGCAGTTGTCTTAAAAAATCCTCTGTGACTCCTTTTTGAATTTGTTGTTTTTATTCCAGTCCATATTAAAATCTCCGGCTATAATCACATTTTTACTGTTTTCTAATATGTTTTCTAAATTGCCATTTCTGAAATTGTTAAATCTTCCCTCGTAATAGCTTGGTGATCTATATACTCCCACAATTCTCATTTCCATCTCGTCATATTTAAGATTGCATGCTATTATCTAGCTTTCCCAGTCTACTGATTTTTTTACTATTTTGTCTATTTTCCATTTATTTCTTATGTAAATAGTTACTCCTCCTGTTCTTGTTGAATTAGATAAGCACGGAATATTACTGTATCCGTTTCATGTTATTTCCGCTTCTTCTATACCGTCAGTAAGATGCGTTTCCGATAGAATCATGAAGTCTGGATTAATTCTGTCTGCTTATATTCCTAGATGTTTAAAATTATGTATGATACCTCGAATATTTGTATAATACCCCTTAACATTATTTGGTTGCTAATATCTAGCTTTATTCCGTTTTATATCCAGTTTCTTTATATATACCGGGCACTGTCTGTCAAAGGTTTCGTGGCTTTCATCTAGTTCAAGTCCTAATTTTTCGTTCATCTTTTTGCAGTTAATACACTTAATTATTTCTTCGAGTCGTTGGCATTCTTTCGTTTTGTAGTTCGTTTTGACATTTCGTACACATATCTTCCTTTTTGCAGTCAATTGCACTATGGTTAAAACCTTTGCACTTGAAGCACCTCATGACGTCCATTCCATCAAATACCTTATATTGTTCCCAGCCAATATTTAATTTGTTTTTTTTTTATCGCATTTAAGAAAGTATCATCATCAACTTCTAAAATAGCATTGTATCTTTTTGTACCATTCTTAATTCGTTCATATATTTTTAATACTTTCAGGTCACTGTTTTTCATTGTTACATTTTGCTTATTTAATTTGTCAATAATATCCTCTTCATATTTGTACATTTTTATTCCTACTATTGAGATTCGAGGTCTAATTTTAACTGGTGCACGTACTTCGTAGTCTTTTCCTATGCCCTGTTCTATGGCATTTTTTATCTTGGTTCTTTCTTCTTCATCTGTTGTTTTCACTATTATTGTTCCGTTATGTTTATTTTCTATATTCTATATTGCATACTTTTCAAGAATGCTTTTTCGCATATTTCCTACGCGATTTTCATCTCATCCAATCTTTTTTCATACCGGTTCTCGATTCCTTGTAATAAAGTCTTAATTTCATTTTCATTTCTGCTTAATGATTTCTCGAATTCGTCCTTATATAGATTCAGGAAACTGGTGTTCTTCTTGACGCTTTCCTGCATGTCCCTTACTACCAAGTCCAGGTTCCTGATGTACATCATGCAGTCATCACATATAAAGTGGATACAGTTCGCACTTTCTATTGTAGCGCTAGTGCTTTCGTCAATGCCTGAGCATTTTGCTTGGGAGTGGTCCACCTTACTACATACCCCTTAATATCTGATGCCTGTTTCTCCACGTATCGATACCTTGCACTTATTGCACTTACCCATTATGTCGACAAACATGGTTTTATTTTCGGTTTGACGGATATTTTAATTGATAATTTTTAAGTTATAAATAAAGAGTTTAAAGAAAACACGTCTGCACACTTTGAAAGTCTACTGTCAACGCTAACCTTGTTGGTGACCACTGCGTAACCAACCCGCAGCTCCCAGCTTACACTTTGTCACCGTCTAGAGCCCATCAATTCCAGCATGGGACAAATCTACTTTCGTGTTCATACAGTTGCAATGGTTCTCAAAGATGTCGACATAAACAAATCCATTGATCCAGGTGGCATTTTTCCGATGTGCTCTTCTATTTATTTGTTTATTTATTTAGTTGAATACGTCAAACCACTGCACTTTTCCTACACTTCTGAACTCTTTCCGAGTATGTGGAAAACAATATTTGTTTAGCCTGTCCTCAAAAAATGTGAATCTTCTGCTGAAAACGTTTCTATCAGCAATATGGTTTCTGTAGCAATAGGTGCACTGATTTTGATGGCATATCTTACTGAAAAGTGGAATCGCAAATTACTTGCACCGGGTATTTCAAAAGCTTTGACAGGGCTTGGCACTAAAACCTTTCGTCGAGAATGCGTACGTTTGCAACCGATGAGTTTTTTTCTTGACTAAATTAGAAACTAACTTCCGAATCGTTCAATTGAAGTTGTTTTGTCGATTTCAAAAATGACATCTACTTTGTATATACTGGTGTTCCCCAGGGGTCCGTTTTGTCCCGGCACTCCTTCTCAGTTTGATAAATGACCTCTTGTCTGTCACTTGTAATCCAATCCACTCCTTTGCTGAGGACAGCACACACAGCTTTACATGTTTGCTAACCTCCTTACGACCATGCTTTTTGGTTGTCAATAGTGAGAGCGGGGTACGTTAAACTCAGTAAATGTCCACACAGAAAGTATGATTGTATGGTAAAAAAAAATTAAGCGAAATTTAGTGCTACCTTCTGTAGGCCAAGCATGCCATCGGCCTTCCATTCTGTGTATGCGTGTCAGTAACAATCTAAGTAAGCTGGAACGACCACATGTTTGGTGTCCCCAAGAAGTCTACGAAATGTGCTTGGATCTGTCCTCTTGGATCTGGCTACAATCTACAAGGCGTGCATTTGCCAGAAATTAGTGCTTAACGCCCACGTCTGGTGCTGTGCATTTACGACCTCATTGCACCTGTTAGACAGAATTCATAATCCTGCGATAAAATTGATAGGAGATCCGTGAGGGCCGGACTTACCGTCAAAAATATTTAACCGAGCTATACAGAGGGGCTTGCTGCTTAAACTGTGTTTATTTCTACATGTGATGGTTTTCACTTCCACTTTAAATTTCTAAAATACCTAGACTTCATGGGCTGTAACGCCACCAAAACAGAAAAGTAAACTCGAATTAAGACTACAAATATTATTGTAGTGATGGGTTGGGTGTTTTGTTTTTTTTTTTTTTTGTTTGTTAGTATGGAGCTAGTGCTAACAAAAATACAAGTTATGACGTGGGAAAGTTACTATCGCCAGAAACCGCTCGTGCTTTTACCGATCGCGTCTCCCTTAAGCTGTCCAATACACCTCAATCCTCCACGCTGTCAATAGAACAGCAGTGGAGCCTTTGCAAACAAGCCCTGAAAAGCTCTGCATCCGAAGTTTTGGGTTTCAAGGCTCCACCACGAAGAAACACCTGGTTCGATGATAAGTGCAGGACGATTCACACACTGGCCAATACAAGAGGCACAATCTATTTCAAATCCTCGCAACTCCATGCATACGTCGACGATATTGACATAATAGGTAGATCACAGCGAGAAGTAAATGAGGCGTTTGCGAGTATTAAGATGGGGGCGGCGAAAATTGTTTTGGCGATAAATGAGGGCAAAACTAAATATAAGCTGTCATCAAAAAAGGATGCTCACCACCGACGTCTTGGCCAGAACGTTTGTACTGGCAGATATAAGTTCGAGGTAGTTAAGGACTTCGTCTAGCTTTTCTCCGCAGTGACCTGGAACAACGTAATCAGTTCCGAACTCAAGCGCAGAATCACTCTTGCCAATCGCTGTTTCTTTGGGCTCAGGAGGCAACTGAGTAATAGGGCCCTCTTCCGAACGACAAAGTTGACTCTACATAAGACCCTTATCATCCCGGTCCTGCTTTATGGCGCAGAAGCATGGACACTATCAAAAGCGGATGAGGAGGCCCTTGGTCGGTTCGAGAGACAGATTTTGCGCGTTATTTTCAGGCCTATAAACGCACACGGAGGATGGAGGAAAAGATTCAACCACAAACTTTACGGGCTGCACAGCGACATGGGTCTAGTCAGGCGTCTGCGGATTCAACGCCTTAGATGGCCGGGCCATGTAGAGCGAATGGACACCACAGCTCCAGCCCGGAGAGTCTTTGAATCCAACCCCGAAGGACGAAGAAGCAGAGGACGGCCGCACTTAAGATGGCGCACACAGGTGGAAGGGGACCTCAGCCAACTGGGTGTGCGGCAATGGAAAAGGCTAGCAAAAGATCGTGCTACTTGGAAGGGCATGTTGGTTGAGGCCCAGGTTCACCCCGAACTGAAGCGCCCGTTAGGAAGAAGAAGAAGAAGTGCTAACAAATAGCATGAGGTTCTGCTCCTCGGCCTATTAGCCGATTAGACGAGGAGCTTCTTCACTTCCTTAATGAAGTTGAGAATATCTCTCGTAGGAGCCGAGTGATCCCTTCAGGATTCATAATTTCACTGAGGAGGATACGCTTCCTAGGATGGCAGGGAGTCAGACACTAACATTGTACGTGCCCTGTAGTTTTTTCGTCCCAAAGACAGAGTCGACTATTCAGTTACAGATGAGATGTTAATTTTATGATGATATCTCAGACCACAGTGTCCCGTTAGGTAGCTGACTACTCTGCTGATATCTACTCTATTCAGTTTGAGTATATAGAGCGTTTGTTCAGGGGCCGCATAAACCTTTTCGATTTGCAAAGTCCTTAAATGCTGTTCCAAGGGGGCAGATGCTGCGATTTTTCCCATTTGTCTAAGAACAAGTTAATCTTGCACTTAAGAATGTCGCAGAAAGGTTCGGCACCTATGTATCTTTCGCTGGAACTTTTCCTAGCCAGTTGATTCTCGATTTCATTACCCCTAATACCTGTGTGCCCTGGCACCCACCAGAGTTTGACCTTATTTCTTTTGGCAAGGTTTTGTAGGGGATAATGGCATCCCTTAACGGATTTTGAGTTCGTGCTAGGCACGCTTTAGGCTGTTTGGCTATCAGATAGTATATTGACGATTACTCCTTTTATGCCAGCCTCTAAGGTTAGATTAACGCATGTTAGGATGGCATATGACTCAGTTTGGAAGATACAAGGACTCATTCTTAGAGCCTTCGAAATCTTCCGATTCGGTCCAAAGATGCCGGCGCCAACGCCAGAAACCATTTTGGAACCATAACTGTACCATCTAGAGCCTTTGACGTTGAGCAAGGGCTCATTGCTTTACCTAGCTGCACGGTTTGGTATCAACATCTCAAATCTCTTGTCAAAAGAGAAGGAATGTGTCAATGTGACCGAGACCGTGGTTATCATATCCAGCTCAGGGAGATGTTGAAGGATGAACCTATGATCAATAGGACTATATGACAGCCCTGTTCCCGCGCGATGAATTCTGATTGCACCACGTAATGCAACCCTCTTTAATAAAAAAGTGCAATGGAGTAAGTCTAATCCGTGCTTCTTGAGCTGCCGTAGGGCAGGTTGGCATAGCGCCTATAATGCCGAGACTCGCTAATCCCTGAACGCGTTGAAGTTTAAGGATCGTCGTTTTTTGCTTAACTTTTGTCCACAATAAAATAGGGATGATAGGTCTTACTATCGCGGTATATAACCCGTGGATTACCTTATGTTTCAATCCCTGAGTTTTACCATAAGCGCGCCGAAAGGCTCACAAGGCCTTAGTCGCTCTTGTAAGTTTGTTTATAATGTTGGAGTTACAGGCAAGTCTACGGTCAAGGTCAACCCTTAACTTCTTGCACAACCATGACGGGGTGTGGCCAGCTTTTAGCCGCCGATGCTGTCACCGATACCTCTCTGGGTGTGGCCGATATAATACGGCTATTTAGCATTGCCCTACTCCAGTGATTAGAGGATAGTGCAGTGTTAATCGAGTCATAATCCCCCTGGATATCGAGAAAAGCGCGAATTGCGATCTCCTTGCGTGTGAAACTATTTTCAACACGCGCCAGTAACTGATGTGTTGTATTCTCAGTAGATCTTTCTTTGCGATATGAATGTTGATTAGGATGCAGTGGTATCTGATTCTCTAGGATACTTCTAATATGGTGCACTATCGGTTATAGATAAGCTGATAGGGCATCAGGATGTAGGTTGTTCACTTGATTTTCCTGGGGATGAAGACAAAGTTAACTTCTCTCCAGATATGAGAGATATGAGATACAAAGAACTATCAGAAGTGACAGAATAATGTTTGAGGCCTTTCTGTCGAATACCAGGAAAGACACCTTCTTTGCCTAGGGCCTTATATGGTTAAAATGAACCAATTGCCCATTTAAGTCTAAAAGTCTACCAGAGAGGCTGTTCGTTCTACTGTCGATGTTATTTATGGCGTTATTATGAGATGTAATAACCAGGGAAATGCACCTCAAGCAACGTGTCCAAGGTTTTCCTATGTTCGACAGTAAAGGTACCGTATGGTCTGCGAAGAAGCCCGAGTCTATTTGTGTGCTCCTGGCATAAAGCTCTATGTTCTCGCAGTGTTTCTTCCAAAATGTTCTTTTGGATTTCCTCAGAAGGTTTTATTTCGTTAGAATAGATCTAAATTCAGTCTAACTAATCCTTCGTTTGGCTCTGTTAAAAAGAGATCTCACTTGTTTCCTTAGAGATTCGACCATTCCACCAGGGTACACATCCCTTATGTGCACTTGTCCTAGATGTAAAGCTGATTCTAAAAGATGAGATAAGTGCTTCGTTGGTTGATAAGCCGCTTCCTCGATATCATCTGTCGATGCAATCGTCTTAAGAAGCATATCTTCTTGAGCTTGGATAAGAGCCCAATTTGTTCGCTTGGGCTGGCTCTAGTCTCGGCTTCCTTAATCTCACTATAGATGTAAAATCTGATATGTCGGTGATTGGATAGTGAGTTCTCATTGTATATGTGTCAACCACAAATGGTATTTGAAACAAAGGGGCTAGAGATTACTTGACTTCTCTACCCCCTTCTCTAATTGAGCTTATAAAGGTAGGTTTGTTGGCAACGTTGAGTTTACTACTAAATAAGTACTCAGAAAGTTAGTCCCCTAGTTTGTTGGTGTTGCTGCTCTCCCATTCCACGTGGTGCGCATTGACATCGCATCCGATGACCAGATGTCGTTTGCGCCGATGGTAGTACCTGATTAGGTCTTGTACCTCAGTAGGTGGAATTTGGTGGCCGTCCCCTGGGAAGTAGGCGGAAGCGCACACGATCTCCCTTACTCCTCCATCAATGGGGACTTCCACGATGACGGCTGCCAGGTCTCTTGTTATAAACTCTGGGAAGGGGAGAAAATGTATATTTGAACCTGGTTGGGTGGTTTCCCTCCTTAAACCGGTGGGGATCACTTAGACCAAGAACGCTCCACTCGGGTCGACTTGGTCTCCGTCCTTCCTGGGACCATTTAGTGCTTTGAATGAAATTCGATAGTTTGTTGACCTTCGTTTCGGATAGATCTGCTAGTTCGTCAAAGAAGGAATACACTACAGTGGTTCGGTAGTTTAAAGGATAGGTCGATTTTCAGGGTCATTGCATAGACACCGGCACATACACCATTGCTGTCCTGGACCCGTCCGTGTATATTTTCAGTGCAGTGCCCTTGCTTAATAATTGAGTCCCCTACCATTGTCGTCGGTTGGGAAATGTTGGTTTTATATAGAATCTTGAAGTCGAGGATCGGGATTAACTAGTCCCTGACTTAAGTTACTGTTTTGGCGTAGAATACCAGGGTGCACTATTTCAGATAACTTCCGATGGGCTAATTCCTTAAGTCGTAACGCCGATTTCTTTGGGAGTAGGTGAAGCATGGTTTCGAAGAGGTACATTGTTTTAAAGGTTCATGGACGTCGTTTATACATGAAAAATGTCACTTATGTGTTCACCATAAACACTGATTCGATGGTAAACATTTGTAGGCACTTGTGAAGCCGATTAGTGTTACATCGAATGACTCCGCAAGCCAATTCACGTATTTGTGAAAAAAAAATTAAAAGATTTTCGAAGAACCCTTTCAACACGTTGATATCCTCAGGTGGACTTTGCACAATCTTGATGAAAACAAATTTAATCGCGCCTCATCGTAAAATATGGCTCATCACCAAAGATAATTGTTGATGAAAATTGGTAATTAATTGCACAGCGTCCGTCTTCAGCGGGGTACTGGCAAAACCGCCCGTTTTGCACCATGATGATGCACCGTCTCACACTGTATTGATTCTTCGCGACCATTTCGCAAAAATATCGACCCATATCGTTTCATAACCCCCGTATTCTGGCTATTTAACAAACTCAAAAGCCCGCTCCGGGGACACTGTTGTGAGTCAGTAGAGGAGATACAAACCAAATCGAAGAAAGCACTGAGGGCCATCAAACTAGTCCCTGAACCACCAGACTTAAGTGATCGACGGATTGTTGATTGTTTTGGATCATCTTTCACAGTATGCTTTCCAGGATTTGGCGTATCCCCTACAGAGACCGCAGCCTCGACTTAAAGCTCTTCAATAGCTTTAAAGAGGTATTCACTATTCACCTGTCGAAGTGATGTATTGATGGAAGAACATTGGTATACTTGTTGAATAGCTTGCTTATCACATACATAGTAAAATTTTAACTCGGATATCAGGTGTTCGTTGTAATAGTACACGATTACTAAATAAACAACTACATACACATACATACATATCCTGGTTAAGAATAATCAATTTCGAAAGTACCAACGACCATCATCGACACATTGCCACAATTGTACAATAATACTTACTTACTTACTTAGGTGGCGCTACAGTCCGTGGTGAACCTGGGCCTCAACCAACAAGTCTTTGGCCACTTCTCAATTGGCTTTTAAGCCCATAGAAACAGCGGTTGGCAAGAGTGATATTGCGTTTTATCTCAGCGCTGGTGTTGTCGTTGCTGGTCATCAGTGAGCCAAGGTAGACGAATTCCTTGACCACTTCAAAGTTATATCAGCCCATGGTGACGTTCTGGCCAATATGTACGTCGGTGTTCTCCATCTCTTTTAGATGAAAGCAGATACTTGGTTTTACCCTTATTAACCTTGAGACCCATCTTAGCCGCTTCTACCTCAATGATTACAAAGGCCTCATTGACGTCTCGCTGTGTCCGTCCAATCACATCGACGTCGTCGGCGTACGCAAGCAAATGCGTAGACTTGAAATAAATCGTACCTGTTGTGTTGGCCAGTGTCTCTTGCACGATCTTTTCAAGCACGATGTTGAAAAAGTTGCATAACAGCGCGTCACCTTGCCTAAATCCGTTTTTAACATCAAAGGTCTCGCCTTGCTCATTACCGTCCTTAATGGAGCAGCGAGAATTTCCCACTGTCATCCACAGCACAGTCGGACGAATTTGGCAGGGATGTTAAAACTAGACATGGCTTTGTATAGCTCAACTATATACACGCTGTCATTTGCAGCCTTAAAATCGACGAAGAGGTGGTGAGTGTCGATTTGGTATTCCTGGGTCTTCTCCAAGATCTGCCGTAGCGTAAATATTTGATCTATTGTGGATTTACCTGGCCTGAAACCACACTGATAAGAGCCGATCAGGTTATCCACAAATGGTTTCAGGTGTTCAGACAATACGGCAAAAAAGATCTTATATGCGATGTTAAGGAGACATATTCCACTATAGTTGGCGCAGTTATAGGGGTCTCCTTCTCTTGCGTGACTACACACCTCGACGCGGTGCAAGGGCCTAGTAAAGGTCAATGACTCTCGGGGCAATCCCAGAGGAGACATGAAGCTAAGATGTGGTCAAATGGGCCGGATCAAGGTGTTGGGGGCCCATCCCAAAAATAGCCCAGTCGCTGACGGAGTATCCTGAGCACCAGGCGCACTCAGGATTACTTAGCCCCCCCCTGCGTAATGCGGATCTCTGCGCGGGGGTGGTATTCCCTTTCTCCGCTACTCGTGGGACTAATATGAACAAGAACAATGACAAAAGCAATAACAATAATAATGACAACAACAACGACGACAACAACAAAAAAGGAAACAAGAAACCGGCAGAATGTACAGAAACAAGTACAACTGTCGAGTCTCGGCGAGGTGCTGTGACAGGGGCCCCCACAAAGCCTGGTCCAGCATCCTCTGATAGTGGTATCGTGACAGTCGCTCTACAAGGAGCTAAGACACTGGCATATGTACAAAAGCCCGGTCCAACACCCTCAGGAAGCAGCATAAATGCCGCTATCCGACAAGGTGCTACGACATCGGCCCTCGTACAAAAGCCTGGTCTAGCACCTTCAAGGAGCAGTCACAATACGAAAGAAAGGCAAGGTGCCAGGACAGTGGCCGACAAACAGAAGCCTGGTCCGGCACCCTCAGGTGTTAACAAGGGGAGGAATGCTCCTTGCGACCCAACCCTGAGTGCCCCCAAAACAAGCTACAAACAACGTCGCGCGGCTAGTAAGCTAGTGGAAAAATTGCGTAACATACCAAGAGATCAGCTCTCGGAAAGGAGAAAGAAGGCTCTTGACTGGGCGGAATGCACAATCAAGAGCTTTGGTAACTCATCCGTTAAAGAGCAGGATGGCAAGCGCCAGAGGTCGGCTGAGGAACTTCCCTCCACCTCTAAGAAAGCGCGGTCTCAAAGCTACTCCCCTGGATCCCAAACACAAATCTCCTATCGCGACGTGCTGAAGGTCTTGACCACACTGGCTGTTGTCGATAGGGGCGATGTGGATGGGAATGTCCCTCCGGCTAAGTGGACTTTGATCAGCAATGTGCTGCTCAAAAGCTACTTCCCGATACTCAAGGAACACCCTGGACCCTTCCCTATTACCCACCATGCAGGGTACTATCAAGGCAGAATCAAGCTGATCTCCTTCGAAGACCAAAGGTCTATGGACCTCTTTAAGCTCGCACTCAGCAGAGTCGGCGAGGTATGGGAGGGAGCTCAACTTGAGGCTGTACCCTTGAACCAAATCCCGAATAGACCCAGGGCTAGAGCCATTATACCGGCCTATCCCGAGGACCCTAAGGAGATTTTGGCAATCCTGCAGAATTGCAATCCCCTAATCCCCACCAAGGATTGGAAAGTTGTCAAGCTAGAGGATGTTAAGGGACCTTCAAGACTGATTACTATCGTAATCAATCAGGATTCCCTGGCACCTCTAGCTCTGGTCAACAATATGATCTCTCTGGGCTTCGACTCTGCGAAGCTCAGAATATACAAGAAAGACGGGGAGGACTCAGCTAAGAGAGCCTCCTGTGCTACATCATCTGACTCCATGGTGCCGACGAACCCAGAGCAACTCCCTACCATGGAGCCGATGATCACTGAGGAGACTCTCTTAACTGGGACCCCCTCCAATGTAGTGAACGAGATTACCGGGGAAGACAGTAATCTACTGTCCGACCTGGACCTTCCCGAGGTAGACCTTGGCGAGACTATGTCAGATTTTGAGCTGGAGTCTGACGAAGAGTCTGCCAACGTCACAGCGGTGGAGGTTAAAGACTGCGGCCATCATGCTGCGGATTCTTCAAATTAATCTCCATCATTCTATCGCGGCCTCGGCCGCCCTAATGCTCCGCCTCACCAAAAGCGGAGAAGACGTCGTTCTGATCCAGGAACCATGGATAGTAAATAACATGGTACGTGGACTCGGAACATCCGAATATAAGCTCACCTACGTGCGCGATGCAGGTAAGCCAAGAGCTTGTATCCTAACCAAATCACACATAAAAACCCTTCTACTCCCATCCTACAGCGACCAGGATATCACGGCTATTAGTGTCGAGGGCAGTTCCCTCAAGATCTGGTTTGCCTCGGCATATTTAGCCCATGACCACCCAAGTCCTCCCCCTCCGGCCAACTTGGTAAACCTGGTCAAGGATGCGGAGCAAACAAATGCCGGACTGATCATAGGATGTGATGCGAATGCACACCATACGATTTGGGGAAGCAGCAACATAAACGAGCGAGGTGAGTCTTTGTATAACTATGTATTACATACTAACCTCACCGTTTGCAACAACGGCTGTGAACCAACTTTTATTACCAAAAACAGACAGGAAGTCCTGGATGTAACCTTTGCATCGCAGGACATTGTCGACAAAGTCAGAGATTGGAAAGTCCTAAAAGAACACTCCCTCTCTGACCATCGATACATTCAATTCAGCATAGTCAACCACGTCAGTGCCCGAGCTCCTTTCAGGAACTACAGAAAAACTGACTGGCAAAAATATAGAACCTATGTTGAACCCCACCTAGGGGCAAGACACCCCACCTATCCGCTAAACTCCGCGGAATTAGACAGCTTAGTAAATGAGCTGACAGAAACCCTCAATAGAGCACTGTCTCAATCTTGTGCAGTTAGCACCCCCAGAGGCAAACCCAAGCCCCCCTGGTGGAACAAAGAGATTGTCTCACTAAGGAAAGAGAGCAGAAAGCTCTTCAACAAAGCTAAATATACCCGCTTGCAAGAGGATTGGGACCTCTACAAGGAGGCACTAAAGTCTTTCAAAGCAGCGACCAGGAAGGCAAAGAGACAATCCTGGAGGGACTACTGCGATAATATAAGGACGGTTTCCGAGGCCTCAAGAATAAGGAAGATTCTGGCCTCGGTTCCGTATAATCCAAGCCATCTGATGCGTAATGACGGCTCCTGGACAACCTCCAGAGAGGAAGCCTTGGAACTTCTCTTAAGCGCACACTTTCCAGGCAGTAGTGACTCAGATATGACACCTCCTCGGGTCAATCAGCCAATGCCACCCTCCCTCGAGCGTGCTCCTGACCTGGTCAACTACAACAACGTCCTTTGGGCCATAAAGAGCTTTGAACCCTACAAGTCTCCGGGACGGATGGTATCATACCAGCTGAGCTCCAGCAGGTAGCAGATATCATTCTCCCCTGGCTTGTGGTTATATACAATAGTTGCCTCTCACTTTCCTACATCCCCAGCAAGTGGAAGGTAGCCAAAGTCATTTTCATACCCAAGGCAGGCAAAAGCTCCCACACGTATGTAAATGACCTAAGGCCTATTAGTCTCACTTCTTTTCTATTAAAAACTCTAGAGAAGATTTTGGACGTACACATCCGGTACACCTGCATCTCAGGAAGACTGTCGGATAACCAACACGCCTACAACAAAGGCAAATCGGTGCAAACAGCACTCCACTCATTGGTCAGTAAAATAGAAAGGTCTCTGGAAAATAAACAGTACACTCTAGTCGCCTTTCTCGACATTGAGGGCGCCTTTAACAATGTCGAACCATGGGCCGTCATCAAGGCGCTGTCTGATCTGGGTATTACGGGATCAGTGATAGAACTGGTACGACAGCTGCTAATACAAGGAGTTGTCAAAGCCAACTTCGCTGGTGCCGTCTCTACCAGAATGGTCAGCAAAGGTACACCACAGGGTGGAGTACTCTCCCCTCTCCTCTGGAACGTGGTGGTCAACGAGCTACTGCTGTTGCTGGAGCAGGAAGGGTACGCTGTGATCGCCTATGCGGATGACATTGCTATTGCCGTCACAGGAAAATTTCCCAGCACTCTATGCGACCTTATGCAGAGTGCACTACATACAGTAGAAACCTGGACTCGGTACTGTGGACTTGGGGTGAACCCAAAGAAGACCGATCTAGTACTGTTCACTAACAAATATAAAATTCCGCTCCTCAACCCACCGAGGCTGGGTGGAACTCAACTAACAATCAAAGAACAGGCTAAATATCTAGGCCTAGTCCTTGACAGGAGGCTGAATTGGAAACCCAACATTCTTGATCGGGTCAAGAAAGCAACTGTTGCCCTCTACAGCTGCAAGAAAGTAGTGGGCAGGAGGTGGGGTCTCCAACCAAGCATTATGTACTGGCTTTACACAGCAGTCATAAGGCCTATCCTCCTGTATGGCGTCGTAGTCTGGTGGACTGCTCTGGACAAAGCAGTCAATCGAAACCTCCTGGGGAAGGTACAAAGATCGGCCAGCTTATGTATAAGCGGAGCGATCAGATCAACCCCCACGGAGGCCTTAAATGTTCTACTACATCTTCCACCAATAAACATTTTCAGCAAGCAAGTTGCTGCATGCGCGGCCCTAAGGATGAGGAGCATAAGAAAATGGCCCACATCTCAAAAAGGCCACACCTCTATTCTAAAACACTTAAAAGTACCTATGGACACTGACTACATCAACCCGCAGAATGTGTTCACCAGGAACTTCGAAGTTGTCTTTCCATCCAGGGAGGAATGGGCTGAAGGGAAAGTCATACCAAAGGACTCGATCTCCCTCTATACCGATGGCTCTAAGATGGAGTCGGGTGTAGGTAGTGGGGTCTACTCCAAGGAACTTAACCTCAACCTATCATTTAGACTCCCAAATTACTGTAGTGTGTTTCAGGCAGAAATAACTGCGATAACGGAGGCCCTGGCATGGCTCAGGATCAATGTAATATCCACAAAGGATATTATCATTTGCACGGATAGCCAAACTGCGATTAAATCCCTGGCAGCGATAACCCACAAATCAAAAACATCCATTAACTGTCGCCTATCTCTAGATGAGATGGCTGAACAGTTCAATATTAAAATACTGTGGGTTCCCGGGCATAGGGATATTCCAGGAAACTGCGCGGCCGACGAACTCGCAAGGTTAGGGTCAAGCACACTCAGCCTACCTACCCTCGGGTACCTAAAAACACCAATAAGTACGGTAAAGCAGATGATAAAGCTTCAAACCATAGAGAGGACCAATCTCCAATGGAATGAGAGCAATATCGGCTTTATCACCAAACAATTGTGGCCTAAGTTAAACTTAGGACGAACCAGGGACCTGGTGGCAACCAAAAGGGCAACCTTAAGCACCCTAGTGGGGGTCATTACAGGTCACTGCACCATTGGAAAACACGCCGCCAGACTGGGGCTACCCTACAATGACTTCTGTCGCGGCTGCATGGACGAGGAGGAGGAGGAATCAATACACCATCTCCTCTGCTCATGTCCCTCTTTTGCGAATCGCAGGAGGATTTACCTCGGCGCGCCCTTCTTCGACAATCTGAGTGAGCTAGCAAACCAAAAAATAGCTCAACTCCACCGCTTTATTAGAAGCACCGGCTGGTTCCCGGGTAGCGGACCAGGGTAACCTGATCCAGGTGGTATCACAATGGGCCGGTTTCGGCCTAAGTGTGGCTTACGCCTACCACGTCAACCTAACCTAACCTAGGGGTCTCCTTTCTTATGGACCGGGCAAACGATGCTGAGATTCCATTCGTCGGGCATACTTTCCTCCGACCATCCCTGCAAATGAGATGGTGCATGCACTTTACCAGCTCATCTCCAGTCGCCTTAAGAAGCTCAGCAGACAGGCCATCTGCGCCCGCGGCTTTATTAGACTTAAGTCTTGATATCGCTATTTTGACTTCGTCTAGATCGGGTGGACTAAATTCTGTTACATCGTCGTCCATTACGAATGGCTCGTTCTGCCTGACAGCGGTATCTTGTCTATCATTTATACAGTCTGCAGAAGTGGTATTTCCAAATCCTCGGCATCGACTGCGACTCTCCTACCAGTTCTCCATTTTTATTCCTGCAGGCGGCGCTCTGGCTTTGTAGCCATGGCATGTTCGTTTTACGGGCGCCATTCCTGCGAAAGTATCTCTCCATGTCCTCAATCACACGCTTTCCGTGCTCTCTCCTCTTTCTTCTGAAAAGCGTGTGTACCTCTCTTCTCTTCTGCTCATAGATTTCACAGCAGCTCTCGTCCGTCGTTGCAGCATGGCTTTATATGCCTCTTGTTTTGCTGCATGGGCTTGTTCGTATTGTTTGTCGAACCAGGGGCTTCTAGGTGGTGGCGGTTTGAAACCCAGCACCTCTGAGGCAGCGTCTCTGACGGCGCTCTGGCAATGCTCCCATAACTGCTCTATTGTTTGTGCTGCTGTGGGCGGATTTTGAGAGAGCTTGGAGGTGACACGCTCGGCAAAGGTTCTGGCAGTTTCTTGCGACTGTAGCTTTCCGACGTGAAACTTGTGTAGTTCTACTCGACTCCTAAGCATTCTTAATATCCCCGTGGGTACCTTGGCTACAACAAGGTAATGTCTACAAAAAGCAGTGTCAGGCGTCGATTGCAATGTGATCAATCTGGTTGGTGGTCAATTGATTAAAATACCGATCGTAAAGACTGGTCGATTATTAAAAATGGCTGTCAGATCTGGTGGGTTAATAATTTAGATTTATTGTAATCACCTGTATGTAAAGCACGTGCCGCTTTTAATGCAGGAAAATCGAAAGGGGCAGAGTCATTTGCTTAACGGGGGTGCAAAGCTGTTGATGTGGGTCTCGTTTATATAAAATAGCCACGTCAGACTGTAAAAGGACGTTTTGGTAATTACATTTTACATATACATATTACAGCAGACTATGCCAAGTTCGAAATTATGGGAAGAAAGGGCATGTTTGAGAAATAGCATTATAATCCCATTCTCATCCATGTACGAGTACAGTAAAAAAGTGTGACGGGCACTTCGAACATGTAATTAAATAGTAAATAATAAGTGAATCAATTATCTGTGAGACAAGGAGCGATTAACGATAGTTAGAGGTGTCCAAGGCTCCACCAAAGCAAGGAACCACGCCCCACTCCCTGACAGTTTCGAAACAAAATGCTATAACACCTTGACCAACATTCGTGTCCTTACTAACTATTTTATTAATTATTAAAATGTATCACAAGTTGTAGTTCATCGTACCCGTGTGCGTTCCCTCGGAACCAGTCACCCTTTGTTAGCAAATCATAAATCAAAACGAAGTGACAACCACCTCAACCGATTAATTAATTGTATCGCAATAGGCAAACCCGTTCAAATGTCAATGGCACATGTTGATTAGAAAACGGAAAAAATTGCAAATTCAGCAGCATTTGACAGACAGTGTGTTTTCGAAAGATACGTGGTAGATACGCCGATGAAGACTTATTTGCCTGTCTTAACCCCAGAGGTAGTATTTAATTAATTTGATGATTTAAATTCCTGCAAAAGTTAACCGGTAAAGGGGCAAGGCATATGTACGTGATCCATGGCGCTATGTATAAAACGTATAACAACAAGACTAATTTGGCAATTTTTTCTGGTATGTCGTCATCAGAGGAGGGCATGGGCTCGGACATACAGGGTAAAGTTGTTGATTGCTCTCAACCTGGCGAGATGCCAGCAACGTCCCCTGTTTCTAATGCCGGGGCAAGGTGACATACGGTGACATACAACAACCTTTGAGAGGTGAACGAATGTATGAAGCTATCGCCATAGGCAAGGGGGCGCTACAATACGCCGACCAGACTGGCGGCGGACCAACAATCCGCCAATGTAAAAGAAAGCAAGTTATGAGTAAACAAAATGCCTCGGATAAAAGTACGGATTCTCAAAGATGACATGACGCGAAAAAGGAACACAGTGTGCGAGTATGCTTCTGAAATATCAGAACTCTGTATACTCCTGCAGCTGCTTATAAACTGGAAAGAACCCTCACGCAGTACCCTTGGCGGAGTGACCGGAAAACACAGCCTCTACTTTACAACAACAGATATCGGTTTCCGATTCAGGAATTTTGGGACAGCTCGTAATGCGGTAATAAGTAGCACAAGATTTCCCCGTAAGCGAATCCACACAGCAACCTAGCGATCTCCGGATGGTCGAACCGCCAACTTAATCGACCATTGACCCTAGACGCTCATCCAACATCCTGAATGTACGAACATTCAGGGGGGCAAACGTCGACTCTGACCATTTCCTCCTACGTCGAGCACAAGTATCAACAATACGTCACTGTATTGCTGGTCGGCCATTCAGGAAATAGCCGAGATCACCTTAGGCTACTTACCACCCCCGACAAGAAACCCGTGGTATGATAGCGATTGTAAGCAGAAAAAGGCACCAACCAACTAGGCGTAAGAAACGCGGTGCAGCGAAAGCCAGAGCAACGAGAGAGGAGTACCGAGCCAGAAGAAGGGATGAGAAAAAACTGCTGCGGCTAAAGAAAAGAATCATAGCAGCCTCCCAGCTCAAGGATATCGAGAAGTCTAGTCACAAACATAAAATACGGGCTTTTTATAAGAAAGCTAAAAGCCCTTCAGGAGACTTCAAGAAAGGCACCAGGCTCTTCAAAATTGCGGAGGCAATCTTGTTTCCGACCCGCAGGGGATAGTGGATGTATTTAAGCGGTATTTTCAGTAGCTGCTTGGCGAGCATGACCAACAGAATTGGGGTAGTGACTGAGGAAATCCCAACTCCGGCCGCTGAAGTAGTCTTATCACCTAGCATCGAAGATGTACGCATAGCTATTTGAAAACTGAAGAGCAACAAGACCGCAGGCTCAGATGGCTTACCTTATAACGTTTTTTGAACGTTGTGCGAGCGAAGGTAACAGGGAGAGGGGGAGTGTCGCGCAGGTTGATGTTTTGACACACAACCTGAACGGAGTGCAGTGGTTTTTTGGGTCGTAGATGTTTGCTCACTACTCTCAGGGGTGGGTTGTCGTAGATAGGACGGGAGCCGACCAAATTTTGCGTTGGTTATAACTCACAGTAATTCGTTCATGCACTTTTGGTGTTAATATTGCATACGTAGAGGATGAATTTGAATTTACCATATACTGCAAGTGTTATGCCTGCAGCAGTACGTTTGGTCGCTATGCATTCACAACTTCGTTGCATACTCTTTTTCGTATATGAATTGCTTTTTCTTGGCTATGATGTTAACTACTGCACCACAGCCACCCCCCACCTTGGATAAAATATAACGATTGACAGCTTTAATTTCGAGGTGGTTAAGGAGTTTGTCTACCTCGGGGCAAACGTAAACTCCACAAGCGACACCACAGTGGAGATCCGGCATAGAATCGCCCTTGGCAACCTATATTCCAGTTTTGCTCTACGAAGCCGAAAGCTGGATGATAAGCAGAACGGCGGAGCTGATTTTGGGTTTTTCGTAAGAAAAATTCTGCGTCGGATATTTGGTCCTGTCTGTGAGGGAATTGATTAGGGAGAATATATAACCTCGAACTCGATGAGCTCTACAAAGATGTGGATATAGTCCGGAAGACAGAGATCCGTCGACTACATTGGCTCTGACACATCGAGTGCATAAGCACCAACTATGGGGATCTTCGACTCCGAGCCTCCTGGTTCTTGAAGAAGAGGAAGACCGAACCTCCGGTATAAAGACCATGTAATAGCGGATGCAAGAAAACTTGGTCTTGATAACTGGAAGCAGCCTGCTCGGGACCGTCAAGGATGGAAGGCAGCTAAACCTCAGCCTCAGATCCTCCATGGATTGCCGGCCTGATAAGTAAGTAAGTAAGTAAGTCGGTCGTAACCAGAGAGATTTGTATACATATATGATTTTAAGTTTTTATAGGAATAATTTTTCGAATTATTAAATTCATCGTCCTTTTCCGAGTTCGATTTCAACACGAAAGGTTGTTGACTGTTTATATATTAAAGCAGCTTCTGTCCCCAATTTTTTATCCCAATACCCATCTGCTTCTAAAGATATTATTAACTTGAAATTCCTGTTTTGAGATAGACTTAAGTTTCAGGCGGGTCAATTTTTACTGGCTTTATTGATGTTTCACTGTATCCTTCATGAACATCAATAAGTACATGTATGCATGCATTTGAATAAATTTTCAAGGCATATTTGCCATCCCGATTTAGGTACCGCCCATACATGTGATTTGAATAAATCAACGGCGTTTTCATACTCGTCTTTAAAGACCTATGCTATAGACTGCTGTTTAGTTTCGGGTTCATATACGAAGACCACGTTTCGTCAGATTTTACGATCTTATATATATCTTTTGTAACACCGAAATGGGATTTTTTCAACACTTTATTGCACCAATTCACATATGTGCAAGCGAAGATGTTGTTTCAGCTTCAGCAGTAGCAACTTCTTCTTTTTCTTCTTTTGGTGGCGTTACAGCCCATGAAGAACTAGAGCCAATCTTCTCTTAATCACCCATGATGTGTATGAGTTATGTTGGACACAGGTGAAAGCGACCTACAGTTTAATGCCGATTCCGAACGGCGTACGTCGAGAAGCTTTTTCCAGGCAAGTCACAATACGGGGGGGTTTTGCCAGTATCCCGCCGAGGAGGGACGCCGCGAGATAAATATTCGATGGCGTTTGTGTTATCGGGATCCGAACTCGCTCATCGTTTTTCAGAGTCCTACGCATTAACTACTGCGCCATGGCGCCCTCAGTAGGAACTACAATAACAAAAATAACAACACCATTCCAAAGAGAAGGTGCCATTATTTATGGCACAAATTGTGGCTCTAAGGCAGAGTATACGCCTATGTAAGTATGCCTTTGGAGTAAACAATTTCCAAAATAATTAATATCACTACGGGGTTCTAACCTCATACATCAAAAGTGAGGGGCTGCAGAAAATGCCTCTTAAGGCGTAGAAGCCATCACTGAACTCATGAAATTGTTGTCAGAGCTCAAAATATTCGAGAGGGACGACCGAAATTTCGTGCGGGTCAAGCTGTTCACCACGGTACAAGCCAAACAGCAGAGACCTAAATTACCCCATAGATTTGCAGAGAAAAACTAAAAGGGCACTGTCAACTGAAACCTTGAAGCGTTAAGTGTGTGCGAAACCATAAGCACGATGAATGCGATAAGGAGCAACTCTCATGTATTATCCTTAAAAAAACCCTCGGTCAGCCCACAAGCTATCGAGGTGGGAAATATTAATGTGGCTCGGTAATAAGTTGAAAAAATACCTCCCTCGAGATGTATCTAAACATCAGCCGTCAAACCCCAATTAACCTGTGATGGCAGGTCATGAAGCGGCGGTACAAGTGCCCCGCGGCTTTTCTCGAAGCTCCAGCCCCTGTACCTAAGGTACATTAGAGAGAGATCGATCTGCGTTCTATTCTGCCCGCTTTTCAAAGGCAAATCATACAGCAGACGAGACGATTGGACAGGTTCCACTCGCTTCAGCCGAGACTAGCTCCTCTACAGTCATACTAGGTACGACGGTAGAGGGTACCGTAAATATTCTGGCTGCAAATGTTATTTCATTATTTAGAATTGAGCATCTAAATAAATTCCTGAAGTGCTTCCGGAAATTATACTAAGCCAGAAGCACACAGTTCGGTGCAGTTCTTCTAATGTAATAAGAAGAGACCGATCCGATGCCACCTAAGGCGGAAGTGCCACAATCTTTACAAGAAAAAACATTTAATACGAGATAATATTTAGTGGTGAGTGAGAGGCATTCGTTGTATGCATAACCTTTTGGAATGGAAGGGGATGTATACGGTATCAGCTTATGCACCTGAAACACCTCGGCCCAATATCTTCCTAGCAGAGCTCGAAACACTTTTTTGAATTCTGCCCTCAAGCTCGTTAGAAAACTTTTATGTTTTGGCCGGAGATCTTACTGCGAAAACGACAATGAGGATCTGAAGCTTCCACGCGGAGGCTGTGTGTCAACTTGGATTGAGCAGGGACAGAGATCGAAGCTGGCGCTTGTCATATTAAACGCGATCAACTTCTTTGCTCTGTTTGGTCGCTCCCTCCCCCCTCCCCTGAGGTCACTAGAAATGTTTAATTCGATTTTCTGATCAAGATGAATGTTACAAGTGTCTGTAAACAACGCAAATAGTAGATAGTACTTGTATGACAAAATGTTCTCATTCATTGAAACTCTGACGTTGTTAAATTGTGACATTGTTGTTGCTGAGAAGTTGTTTTTTTCCGTAATGCTACTTATAACAATCCTACAAACTTTTGATACGCAATTGAATTTAATTGGTCCGACAACAAACTCCCTGCCTATGTACATACATGTATGCTTCCGTACGCAATAGCGAATCAAAACATTATAACGAGAGCATTTGCTTATTAATGAATTTTGAAAACTTTGTCCTGAACTTCAAAAACTTTTCATATTTTTGATGGGATTTATGCAAAATTAATTAGAAATACATCTGGAAAGGTTTCCTGTAAGAAAATCCGACGTATACCGAAAAAGCCTCTTCCTCGTTCCTAAAATATGCAAATACAAAACACACAGCCATTAACACGGTTAACCATAATCTTGAACCTAATTTGAATTTTATGATCTTATAAGAGTAGGTAACCCACATTATGCGTGGGAAATGAATTTATGGAAAGTGTGGGTTTTATCGATTACAATAATCGATGCTTTAAAAGGACGTTGCCTCGTTATTTCTACAACCAGCAGGTCTATACATTCGTAGCCAGATGTGGGAGATTGATTTCTTTTCGGTAGAAAAGCTTAACCTTTTGAACATACTGGTACGTACAGATGTGGCAATTGAACTGAAGCGAGTTGCGTGAGATTTCCGCATCAAAGAGAATCGGAAATTAAAAATATTGTCGTTTGTGAGAGAGGTTGTCCCACTTGGCGGTAATGACTTTGCTCAATACATATGTATGTACATACGTACATATATGAGCTTGTCATGCTTGGGTACAACTTTAGGACATTACATTCACCTTGTGACACAATCCACTTGAAATTGTGGTGCCATATCCTAGACACAACCGATCAAAACAAGGACCTCCTCAGTAGTAGTTGATATTTAAAAAGAAACGCGAATCAGAAAAAACTCATTTTATCTATTGTACCATCGTATGAACGCATCGGGAATCATCTGTCGATACTCGTTCCATGCAGACAGAACATGGCAATTTCACTGGCAAAATGTCATTTGCATATTTTGTAGCACGACCCTTGGATTTACATGTCAGCGATTGGATAACATGTTGTCAAGAGCATTTGTACATTAAACGCATCTATACATCTGAACATGTAAAAATATTCCATTTTAATATGCAAATGCAATGATCACAGGATGCCTTTGGTACACATACCTACTACTACTCGCGAAAGTGTGCGACGCGAAAAGGATTCTTTCGTTGAGAAAATGTATTTGCTGAGTGTCGCTCGGGACATTCAATTGATCTAATTTTTTGCTTTGTCTTTGCTTTTCATCGTTATCTTTAAGATGTCTCACAGTTTTGAGATGTCGACGGAATGGATGAAATTGTGAGTGCGAGAATCGGTCGGGTAGACTTCTTTGCTTTGCATTGTTCGACACATTTGTGCTATGAATAGTGGAAATACAATCGCGTTAGATACAAAAGCGATTTGAATCTGGTGTGCTATTAAGCAATAAATAACAATAGATACTGGTCGCTATACCTCCGCATATGGGGTGCATAATAAAAGGAATCGCAATCGCACGACTCATGCAACAGAGATATGAAATAAGAGGCATTGAGCAGAAACATTTTATTCGATTCATTCAATCGATGGTAGTCTCCTCATATTCCAATAACAAGCGGAGTGATTAGAATACGTTAATATGTAACAGTGATTTCGGTTCGAGAAGTTTGGATCCAAATAAGCCTTTTTTCATGTAACGCTTTAAGTTTTTTTTTTTTTGTTTTTGTTATTTGATAAAATTTTAATTTTAAACGGCAGACTATTAGAAAGTCGACAGAAGGACAGAAGGTTTATATTTATTCATATTTTTGAAAACCGTGATTGAGTGTATTGTGATTAAGAAGTTTGCCATTGACAGCCGTCGCGCGCGGTCACTAGTCACGCCACGGAAGGAAAAAACAAAAGAACGAACAAAAACAAAAAAAAAAATAAAAAAAACGGCAAAGAAAAACAAATAACATAGTGCAGTGTAGTGCGGGCAAAAAAAAAAAACCGTGAAAGTGCCGAACCGAAAACCGAACACCTGGTCGGCACCAGCGCTGGGCCGTACTCCTGCCTGTCCCTCTTCCCCTCTCGTGATAGTGTTCGCACTCATCACACACGCTGATTGAGTGCTAACGCAACCGACGCGTAGCGGTAGCGGGTCGCGTGTGTTGTTCTTTGTTGGTGGAGCAAATCTTACTGTCGTAAGGGCATAACACCTACGGTAGTTTGTTTTTGCAAATCCGGCGATAGAACTTCACTCACGCGTCTCTGCTTAAACGGTGTTGTATCTGTACATGTTTTGTAGTTTGCATTGATGAGGGATTTCTGTGTGCAGTTCTGCAATATTCGTGGGTTACGGAAGAATTTCCTTGCCACGTATATCCATCTCTCTCGCCACAAACCGGCTGTTTTGGCACTTTGTGAAACACAGGTCGATGAAAAATCTGATCCATCGGATTTCAGTCTTCCTGGATATAGCTTAGTGCCATTATTCGTTTCTCGCCGTGGTCTCGCCATCTATGTCCGTAGTGATATTGCTTACCAGTTACTTCCACAGTATAGCCAAACATCCACCCCGGAATTTAATTTCATATGGCTTAAATTCATATTCCGTAAGCACTCCATCCACTACTGTTTTCTTTATAGAAGCCCCAATCTAGACAGGAATGCAACATTTGATGCATTCGACGCACTGTCTGATTCCATCCAAAGAATTGTTTCCCTGTTCCCTCGCACTGAAATCGTTTTAGCGGGCGATTTCAATGTACACAATTCTCAGTGGCTTCGACATTCTGGACAGACAACACCCGAAGGAAGGTATGTTGAAATTTTTGCTGAGTTAAATCACTTAACTCAACTTGTGAATGAGCCATCACGTATCCCCGATGTTGCTGGTCATACCGCCAACACGCTGGACTTGTTTCTTACCTCTCAGCCTGACAAATACACGATCGATGTATTGGAACCCCTAGGCTTGTCTGACCACCGCATGATATCAGCGAAATTCTCGAACTCCCACCATCCAGTTAAAGAAAAAGCTCCTAAGAGAACACTATGGCTATACGAGAAAGCCAACGGATCTTTAACTGGTCGTTGTGCTTCCACGACAACGACGTGGACGCCGCAACTGATATTATCGTAAACATTATCCTAATCGGCATGGCAAATTTTATTCCCAGCAAGATTAAAAGCACCAGGCCTAAGGATAATACGTGGTTCGACTCGAGCTGCAAAGAGGCTATTAGGCTCAGGGAGCTAAGTTTTCGGGCCTACAAGGCAAACAGTTCTGAGGAAAACCGAAAAAAGTACATACGAGCCAGAAATGGCTGCAACACCCACATTCGACGGATTAAATTCCAATCCGACCAAAAATTAAGGCGTAAAATCCTTCAATGTCCCAAGGGTAGCAAAAGTTTCTGGTCGTTTGTAAAAAACGTAAAAAACTCAACTAAGTCGTCTATACCGACGCTCATCCACAATGACATTCCAGCTGTCACCCCCTTAGACAAAGCTAACCTACTTGCTGCCCATTTCGCAACCAGTTCTCAGCTGCCAGCTTGTACTTTGTCTCCGCCTGTACTAGAGTGCGTCAATTCCACCATGGGACTAATCCACTTCCGCACTCGTACAGTCGCAAGGGTTCTTAAAGACCTCGACATACACAAATCCGCTGGTCCAGATGGTATTGCCCCAATAGTTCTGAAGAGGTGTTCTTCTACGCTGGCAAAACCACTGCGTAAGCTTTTTCACCTTTCCTACACCTCTGGGCTCTTTCCGAGTAGGTGGAAAACAGCATTTGTCCAGCCTATACCCAAAAAAGGCGAATCATCTTCTCCCTCCAACTACCGACCCATTGCACTAACGTCCCTTCTTTCCAAGGTCATGGAAACGCTGATTAACCGTCAGCTTATGAAATATCTTGAATCACGGAAACTCCTCAATGACCGCCAATACGGTTTCCGCAGCAACAGATCCACTGGTGATATGATGGCATATCTCGCTGAAAAGTGGAATCACTCCCTCCACCAAGCAGGTGAAAGCAAAATTGTTGCACTGGATATTTCGAAAGCATTTGACAGGGCTTGGCATGAAGCCCTTTTGTCGAAAATGCGTGCTTTTGGGATCGATGAGTCTCTCTTTCAATGGATTAGAAGCTACCTTTCGAATCGTTCAATTCAAGTTGTTTTGGACGGATTCAAGTCTGATACTCACTTTGTAAATGCCGGTGTTCCCCAGGGCTCCGTTTTGTCTCCGACACTCTTTCTTATTTTTATAAATGATCTCTTGTCTGTTACTTCTAATCCAATTCACTCCTTCGCTGACGACAGTACCCTCAGCTTCTCATATTCGTTCACCAGTTTACGACCCTGCACTTCGGTTGTAGATAATGAGCGGCAGCGTATGTTAAGCTCATTAAATTCCCATATCGACAGCATCATCCAATGGGGTAAAAACAATAGAGTGGAATTTAATGCATCCAAAACACAATGCTGTCTCTTGTCGTTAAAGCGTATAACTAACCCGCAGCCATTATCAATGAATGGCACTTGCATCTCAGAAACTAAAAAGCTGTCCATCCTGGGTATGAGTGTTGCTCACAATTTTAATTGGAACGACCATATATTCAGTGTCGCCAAGAATGCTGCGAAATGCCTAGGATTCTTATACAGATGCAAGAAATATTTCTCACCCTTAGATCTGGCTACAATCTATAAGGCGTTCATTCGCCCCAAATTAGAGTTTAACGCTCATGTCTGGTCCGGTGCTTCCAAGACCTCACTGCACCTACTAGACAGAATACAAAAACGAGCCATAAAACTGATAGGTGACTCCAGCATTACCAAAACATTAGACTCGCTGGAACACCGCAGGAATGTTACCTGCCTCTCCCTGTTTTATCGTTACTACCACCAAAAATGCTCTGATGAAATAGCCAGTTGCATTCCGCCCCTTCAACATTTCTCCCGCAATACACGTCTCTCTAGGAATGCTCACCAATATACTCTGAAGCCCGCTTTCGGACGTACTGTCAAATATAGATAATCTTTCATTAACCGAACCACACGAATCTGGAACTCCCTGCCGAATTCGGTTTTCCCACCTCAATGCAACATGCAAGCATTTAAGATCAATGTCCATCGGCATCTCCTCTATTCCTCTTCCACTCTATCTTCTGCCCGCACTGTCTCGCCGACATAATAAGGTTATTAGACCTTGAGTGCGCGCAAATTATTAAAAAAAAAAAAAAAAAAAAAAAAAAAAGTGTACTACATTAAGGAGTATTTCCAACATACGGTTTAACTCTTCTTCTTCTTTTTTGGCGCTACAGTTCATGGCGAGCCTGGGCGTACTTTTAAAAACCTCTCCAACTGGCACGGTCTCTCGCCAGCAGTCTCCAATGCCGCACGCCTAGTTAGCTGAGATCCTCTTCCACTTGCGTGCGCCACCTTAAATTTGGCCGTCCTCAACCTCGTCGTCCCTCAGGGTTGGATTCAAAGTCCTTCCGGGCCGGAAGGGGGATTTCCATTCGTTCTACATGACCTAGCCATCCTAGGCGTTGGATTCGCAGACGGCGTGCTACGTTCATATCGCTGTACAGCCGGTTCAATTCACTATTCAATTTTTTCTTCCACTACCTATTTATGCAGCTCGTGACGAAAATCGCACGCAGAATTTTTTTCTCAAAACAACCAAGGGCTTCCTTGTCCACTTTCGATAAGTTTCATGTCTCTACGCCATAAAGCAGGACCGGGATGACAAGGGTCTTGTATGTACATATATGGTAAGAGTTTTTTTTTTTTGCGGTTAATTTCGGCACTGATGTCATTGCTGCATGTCACTGCGGAGCCTAGGTAGACTTGTCCTTGACTGCCTTAAAATGCTACCTGCAAATATGTGAGCCCTGGCCAAGACGCCGGTGGTTCGTGTCCTTTTTCGTCTTGCCCTCATCTACCGCCAGTCCCATTTTAGCCGCTTCCGCCTCAATGCTCGTAACGGCCTTAAATATATCTCGCTAACTTCGTCGAATTATGTCAATGTCATCTTCATATGCGAGCAGTTGTACGAACTTGAAAAAGATGGTATTGACCTCGTATTGACCAGTAAGCTTTGCATGATCCTTTCAAGGACGACGATGAAAAAGTCAGTAATGCTTCAGTTGTATGATATTACGTTCTTATCAATCTCTGTATGTAAATTGTGCAATAGCTGAAATGTATATACATATGTAATCCTTTTAGACGTAAATAAAATACCTATGTATCTATCTATCGTTGGTTTTTTCCAGGTTCTGCAGCAGTGTTAATAATTGATCAATAGTGCACTTCCCGGGCCTGAAAACAAACTAATATGGATCAATCAGTTTATTAACGAACGGTTTCAGACGTTCACACAGTGCAGCAGTGAACATTTTATAAGCGTTGTTCAGAAGACATATTCCCCTGTAGTTGGCGCAGACAAAGGGGTCTCCTTTCTTGTGGATCGGGCATGCATTCCTCTGACCATATTTTACCGACGAGCTGGTACATACTTTCAACCAGGTCATCTTCAGCTCCCTTAAAGATGCAGTCTGCTCCAGTAACTTTGTTGGACTTAATCTTTGAAGCAGCACTCTCTAAGGCTTGTTGACAACGGGTCCATTTGGGTGTTGTACCGTCTGAGCAGGTGTTAGAGGGTTTTCCGAGAGCTTAAGGGAGACGCGATTGGCAAAGGCTCTAGCGGTCTTTTGCGATTGTAGCATTGTGGCGTTGTATGTCGCTTGCCTTACTCGATTTTTCTGGGCCATGAATATTCGTAGTCGTAACCTGGCTGCCACAAGATAGTGGTCCGAGTCGATGTTGCTTCCTATAAAAGTTCGTATGTATATCCAGAATATCGGATGCGTGCCTGCCAACAATCGCAATGTGGTCGATCTGGTTGACGGTTGGTTGATCCGAAGATCGCCAAGTCTCTTTGTGAATGTTGAGATGTGGGAAACGCGTGCTTGCAACTAGAAGATTTCGCCCTGTTGCGAAGTCTATCAGCTTAAATCCTTTTTCGGATGTGGTGTTGTGTAGGCTGTGCTTACCAATGAGCCTATAAAAGCAACTTCCTTGCCCAGTTTCGCGTTAAGGTCTCCCAGTACGATTTTAATATCGTAACTGGGACATTGGGCATATGTTCTATCTAGGAGGTCGTAGAAATCGTCCTTTGCAGCGTCATTCTTGTCCTCGGTAGGGGCGGAAGCGCATATTAGGCTGATGTTTGCTAATTTAGCCTTGATGCGGATTGTCATAAGGCATTCGCTTACATGCCGGAAGCTCAAGAATCTTTGCCTAAGTCTACCTCTAATAACAAATCCGCATCCGAATAAGTGTTGTCTTCTTTCATTGTAGCAGTCGCCGTAATATATATCACAGTTTCTCATTCGCTTTTCGCCCGGTCTATCCCATCGCACTTCCTGGATTGCGGTAATATCTGCCTTATAACAGTCTAGGACATCCGCAAGTTGTTCGGCTGCACGTGCTGTGTTGAAGGACCTAACGTTCCACGTACAAAACCGAATACACATATTTCTTTCTTTTCATTTTGTTGTTTCCTGGGTCGTCATCGGTTAATCCATCCGTGTTCTTAATCCGATTTTTTGACTTGTGGGTTTCTTTTTTAAAGTATGGCTTACCGGGCCACAGACTAACCGACACTTATCCTGTTTTGTGGCGCAGGAAACTCGAATAAACGTAAATTGGCCTTCAGAGTCTCAGACACAGTCGACAGTCATATGCATCGGTAATTTGCCATTTGGTAATCGCCAGAAAACACCGCCGTGGTGCTGGGGGGCCGGGAACCAAGAGATAGTCAACCCTATTCCAGTGGTGGTGTGAGCTATTTAAAACCGTGCCGAAGGATGAAAGGTTGGAGGGCTTATTTCCAACCGCTAACGAGCCCACTTAGATGCACAGGCGAGGCCTAAGGTATTCAAATGCCTTACTCCGATATTCGGCGGCTCTGTCGGAGTGGACCCATATTTCCGGCCGTACTCGTGGGTACAAAATTGTACATACAAATACAAACACACAAAAAAGGAAATAAAGAGGAAGAGCTCTCTCTCGAGTCGGTGGCAGACGCACTACTTGCCGTGGCCAGTGGCAGAGAGGAAGAGGCCAAACCAAGGGGATACGGCGTGTTAGACGGGGACATCTCCAAAGAATTAGAGAGGAGGAATTACTCGCTGATTCTGAAGAAACAGCCCTGGAAGGTATAACACGGAAAAAGGATGCCAAAAAGGCCAAGAATCTCCTAAAGCTGAGGCTTAAGGAGTATAAATAGGCTGTACACCTTAAGCGCTTGCTGGAGGAAAAAGGCATACCCCTGCTCTCCAATATGGAGAAGGAGAAGCTCGCCTGGGCCGAGGAAGTGACTGCCAGGGATGTCTTAACAAGACCAGGGCACATCCAGTAAAAAAGCCAGAGAATGCAGGGGGGATAAAAACACCAAAAATCCCCCCAAGAAAAGGGAGCGGAGGGCTGGGCCAGGTGGAACTGAAGCCGATAAGGCGGGTTCTAGCTGCACTCAGGCGCTAGGCGAAGGTGAGGATCTGAAACCCGAGGGCACGGGAAGGACCGTAGCCGCTAAGGCAGGTTCTACTAAGGTAGCCCCTAATGCGGTCGATAAGTCTGGTAAAGGCAAATCAGAAACCGTGCCAGCTCCCAAGAGAAGAAAGGATTTAAAGGCGAAAAGGGTAAGATCCCAGAAGGAAGCCGGCAATCCAGCAAAAAGAGTGAGGGTCAACATGGCGGTACAGTTCGGAGGGGCTGCTCGGAATGCTTTACAGCTAGCTGTGATAGATTCCGGCAGGCCGAGTGGCCAGTATACCTTCGAACAGGGGAAGATGATCGAGAAGGCTTTGGCTAGAGCGATCTTCGACCACATTCGAGGGAATGCTGGGAAAACTGCTCCAACGTTTGGTCTCACTAACTGGAGGCGAGGTGTGAGTAGGCTGGACTGCAAGGACCAGCTATCGCATGACTTTGCGAGGAAGGTCGTTCCCACCTTTAGGCTGTGGGAGGAGGCTGCACTAAAGGCAGTCCCCATTGACGAGGTACCAGAGAGGCCTAAAGCCAAGATGAGCGTACCGGATGTGGAATAGGAGAAAAGCGAGATCCTCGGCTTTCTAAAGGCACAAAACCCAGCGGTCCCTATGGATGACTGGGAAGTAGTCGCAATCGAAAGTAATGAAGATGGCACAAAAAGCGTAATCTTCGTTATCGAGGATCCGTCGGAATAGCCATAAGCGCCTATTCCTCGGGGCTGGTGAGTTTCCTCTGAGACTCATGAAGAAAGCGCAGCCTGGCGGTACGGCAGCTGTGGTGAAGGAGCGTGCTACTGCGAACAAAAGTAGTGCAAATAAACCTCCATCACAGTAAGGCCGCATCAGCCAACCTTATGCTGCTTCTGAACAGGGAGCAGCTTGATGTGGCCCTGATCCGAGAACCATGGATCCTAAATAAACGGGCTTAGGCATTAGGGTAATCGAAATACAGCCTCTTTTATAACAGTAGCTTATAGTAGCTTCCGGCTCCACGGAAGACATCGATGAGATGGTATTAAACATTACCAGCAAGCTAAACCGGTCAGAGAAGGCATGTCCTACCAGACGACCCAGTAAAAGAAACCACCCACCATGGTGGAATGCTAAAATAGCGGAGCGGCTTCGTATCTCTAGGCTTAGTTGGAATCTGGCAAAAGAGGGGGCCATTGAATGGTCAACCCATAGAGATAGGGTTAAGCAGCTCAAAAAAGAAATTAGATTCGCCAAAAAGGACTCTTGGAGAAGCTTCTGCGGCTCTATTGAATCATGTACGGGTGCAGCTCGTCTGCGGAAGGTCCTTGTAAAAGCTTCCACACAGATGTCCTCTATAAAGAGATCTGATGGTAGCTGGACAGACTCAAACGAGAGCGTACTTGATTCTCTACTGAAATGTCATTTCCCTGGCTGCGAGGATGCAGGAATCTTCAATTCGGCGGGTACGCTGCCAAGGGAATGTATTGAACGTGAGACAGTCGATAAGATTGTTACGGAAGAAAAGATTTTGTGGGCAATCAAGTCTTTTGACCCCTACAAGACACCGGGAATGAGTGGGATCTTTCCGATCACGTTACAGGAGCCATGTAAAGTCATTCTTCCATGGCAGAAGCGCATCTAGTCCTGGTGGCTCAGGATGGGTTATGTTCCTCAAGCGTGAAGGGAAGTTGGGGTGGTTTTCATACCCAAGTCGGGTACAGTCAACCATACTACTACAAAGGACTTTAGGTCTATCAGTCTATCGTCCTTTCTGATGAAAACGCTGGAACGAATAATAGACTTGTACGTAAGGGAAGAGATTGGGGACGGTTATCTGTCACAATCACACAACGCGTACATAAGGGGAAAATCGGTAGATACTGCTCTGCATAGGGTAGTCTATATGAAAATCGCTCAGTATCAACGAATTCACTCTAGGTGCCTTTAAAACCGTTAGTACCGAACCATAGTGTCCAGCCTTCATATGGGCCAAATAAACCCGCAAGGTGGCGTTCTCTCACCCCTCCTGTGGCTCCTTGTGGTCTACGGAATGGTTAAGATTCTGGAGACGGAGGATCGTCATGTCACGGCCTACGCCGATGACATAGCCATTTTAGTCTCTGGAAAATTTCCGCAGGTCCTCAGCGATAGACTAAGCTATGCACTGATGTAAGTGGATAACCGGGTCAAAGGACGAGGCCTGGGAGTAAATCCGGCGAAAACAGAGGTAGTACTCTTTACAAGGAAAATATATGTATCAAGATACACCTACCCCCGTATGAATGGTATAGATCTGATCCCTGGAAAATCTGCCAAATATCTTGGCATAATCCTGGACTCCAAACTTAGTTGGAGAGAAAATATTGAAAGAATCAAAAAGTCCTACGTGGCACTATATTCGTGTAAGGTAGCCTTTGGAAAAACATGGGGCCTCAAACGGAAGTTAGTACACTGGTTGTACATTGCGGTGGTAAGACCTATTCTAGACAATGGCTCGGTTGTCTGATGGAAAGCTCTCGAGAAAAAATGTCATATTCAGAATGTCAAAGGTTCAACGGGCAGGCTGTCTGACGATGACGGGATCTATGAAGTCCACACCAACGGCGGCTCTTGAAGTCATGCTGAACCTCCCACGCCAGGACATATACTGCGAGAGCGCCGAAACCAGAATTGCGCTAAGACTACAGGAATCCGGTTTCTGGAAAAGGAGTCCTCATGGCATGCATCAGTCGTGGATCGACGGGCCGTCTCGAGATTCAGAACCGTAAAGGACTATGTCACCCGACTTCCTTCCTGGGAGAGGGGATTCTCTATTAGAATTCCCTCCATGGAGGAATGGATTGGTGATTTGGTACGCACGGAAAGTGAACTGGCATTCTACAACGACGGATCCAAAATGGATGTTGGCACAGGTGCCAGAGTCTACTTTGAGTCTCGGGATATGCATCGCTCCTACAGGCTCGTTCATGGATGCAGTGTCTTCCAAGCTGAGGTCTTCGCTATCAAGCAGGTGACGGACCTGATCAGCAAAGAAAATATCTCAGGAAAAAGGATCAGCATCTATGTTGACAGCCCAAATTCGTCAAACTCTGCAAGGAGAAGTTAGAAGAGATATCCAATGTAAATGAGGTGACCTTTTGCTGGGTACCTGGTCATATAAATATCTCCGGAAACGAGAGGGCGGACGAGCTGGCTAGGGTGGGATCAAGTGCTAACATTGCGCAGATCTCAGCTGAGGCCAAAGCTCTACTTAGCGCACTCTTCAGGGAGATTGACGCGGAGCTATTAGTGAAAGCCAATAAGCGATGGTGTCGCTTAGATACATGCGCAACGGCGAGATCGACTTGGCCCATCTATGATAAGAAAAGAATGCAAAATCTGCTGAAGTTCAATCGTGGGAATATTCGACTCGCAGTCGGTGCTCTCACCGGGCACTGCATGCTATCCTACCATCCAGCTCGGCTAGGCCAGCCCTACAATTACTTCTGCAGAAGCTGCAGGGACGAAGAGGAAATTGGATCCATTCGTCACCTGCTGTGCGAATGTCCGGCGCAAGCCCAAAAAAGGAATATTTTCCTGGGAAGATACTTCTTTTCGGTCCTTTCGGGACTAGAAGAGGTAGGTAATATTGGGCTGAATAGAATACTGGGATTTTTATCCTCGTCTGGTTGGTTCAGCTCAACGGTAAATGTATAGGTATCAACGGGTTAAATAAAACAAGTGGGCACAATGGACTCAACGTAGTCTACGTGAGCTTTGACTTTTCGTCAATAGGGCGCCCATGTACCTAACCTATCCTAGTTTGTTCGAAAACAGTAAAGATGCGAGTGGTCTGGCATTATCATCATGGAACGTTATTTTTTTCTGTTGTCCAATTCAGATAACTTTTTCTAAATTATTCGATCAAACGGACAGAATTGAATGTTCCACCAGGTTGTAGGGGATTGTAATGGACAAATTCCCTCCAAACACCTTATTTACCGTCAGTTCAGACTTTAAACTCATTTGTAGAGGATCACCGACCTTTGATTACCATTGAAAACACGCGTTCGATTGACAGAATCGGATAAGTTCAACCCAATTGGGGGTGGCTGTGGTGCAGTGGTTAACATCATCGACCGCCGAGCGGAAGGTCTATAGTTCAAATTCGCTTTGTAGCCAAGAAAAAGTAATTCCTATACGGGCAAAAAGTATACAACGCAGTTGTGAATGGAAAGTGACCAGACGTACTGCTGCAGGCATAACACTCACAGTATATGGTCAACCCAAATTCATCCTCTGCGTATGCAATACTAAAGTGCTCCAACGAATTACTACGGACTATAACCAACCCGGAATTGGTCGGCTTTCGTCCTATTTAGGACAACCACCCCTGAGAGTAGTGAACGAACATCAACCACCCAAACCACTGCACTCCGTTCAGCTCTTGAACCTGCGCGAGTCTCCAAAAAACAAAAAAAAAAATAACCAGGTATCAACACGCGAGACCTGAGATAGTTGTTTGGACATCGTATAATATCGAAAAAGTCTGTATGAAGCCTGTAAATGCAGATGTAAGCGGAGATTTGCAAATCGAGATATTTTGGCCATCTTCGAAAGTTGTATTTGCTTTAGAGAGAAGCCCCAAGGATACTATTTGGGTTTGCATTTGCCAAATATTTTGACGTCGCGGATTCTATTCTCAAGAATATAGAAGGTGGTGCACTTGATTGACTAACTGCTTAAAGAGATGGTCACAAGTGCCAAGTTTGCTTTCATTTTCACTCGAATACTAAACTGAAATATGCTTTTCACTTTGTCACCTGCCTGATAACTACATATACTCGTAGTGTCTACCTTACCAAAATAAACGGGATTAGAGCGGAATTGTATGAGAACAGTGTGATTTACGAGGGTGAAAAGTTCTTGACAACAAAAGAATGCAATATTCAGTTCAAAAATTATTTAACTTTTTCACTTCAATACACTTGGTTTCTTAATTACTTACTTATCAGGCCAGCGATCCATGGAGGATCTGAGCCTGAGCTATAGCTGTCTACCATCCTTGACGGTCCCGGGCACGCTGCTCTCAGTTATCAAGACCAAGATGTCTCACATCCGCGATTACTTGGTCTTTAAGCCGGAGGTTCGGTCTTCCTCTTTTTCTCGAACCAGGAGGCTCGGAGTCGGAGACCCTCTTAGCTGAAGCATTGGTGTCCATTCGCTCGATGTGGCCCAGCCAGTATAGTCTACATCCACATCTTTCTACGGCTCGTAGAGTTCGCGGTTGTGTCTTCTTCTCCATTCACCTTCCTCACAGACAGGACCAAATATCCGGCGCAGAATTTTTCTTTCGAAAGAACCCGAAATCAGCTCCGCCGTCCTGCTTATCGTCCAGCTTTCGGTTCCGTACAGCAAGACCGGCAGTTAATACTAATGCGTTTGTAAAGCATGACTTTGGTCTTTCGAGTGGGGAGTTTTGACCCCAGTTGTTTGGACAAGCCGAAGTAGCAGCGGTTGCCAAGGGCGATTTTATGCCGGATCTCCACTGTGGTTTCATTTGTGGAATTTGCGTTTGGCCCGAGGTAGACAAACTCCTTAACTACCCCGAAATTGTAGCTGTCAATTGTTATATTTTGTCCCAGGTGGTGAGTGACGGATTGGTTTTTGCTTAACAGCATGTACTTCGTTTTGTCCTCATTGACCTTAAGACCAACTCGTTTCGCCTGTTCTTCAATCGCCGTAAATGCTTCCAAAATGCCACGGCGAGAACACGCGATGATGTCGATATCATCCGCGTATCCTAGCAGCTGGACGGACTTGTAGAAGATAGTGCCATCCCTGTTGACACCTGCCGTCGCACTATCTGCTCCATCACCAATGACTGCGCATCTCCTTGCGAAAACCGGTGCATGTTTCAAACGGTTCCGAAGTCCTAGAACCGAGTTGCACGGTGCATCGCGTATTTTTTAGCGTGGCGCGACACAACTGGATCAGTTATCCCGGGATCCCGAATTCGGCCATCGCAGTCCTTGACGATGAATGCTGTCGTATGCGGCTTTGAAATCGATGAAAAGATGGTGTGTATCGATTCGAAACTCGTTGGTCTTTTCCAGGATTTGTCGAAGTGTGAAAATTTGGTCTATAGTTGATTTGCCGGGCCGGAAGCCGCACTGGCAGCTGCCGATTAGTGCGGTGCAAAATGGTTTTAGACGTTCACACAATACGCTGGACAGGATCTTGTATGCGATATTGAGCAGGGATATACCTCTTTAGTTCTTGCTAGAGGTAGGATCGCCTTTTTTGTGGATGGGGCATACAGAGCTGGTATTCCAGTCGTCGGGCATGCTTTCATCTTCCCAAATTCTGCAGATGATCTGGTGCATGCTCCCTACCAGGACATCGCCGCCAGCTTTGAAGAGCTCTGATAGCAAGCCATCTGTGCCTGCCGCCTTGTTATTCTTCAGCTTCTGAATTGCTGTGCCGACATCTTCGATGATGAGTGGGACGTCTACTTCAGCGGCTGGAGTTGGGATTTCCTCGGCCCCTACCACCCTCTCTTGGTCATGCTCGATAAGCAGCTGCTGGAAATGCTGCTTAAATACTTCCACTATTCCCTGCGGGTCGGTGAGAATATTACCCTCGCAGTTTCGAAGAGCTTGGGTGCCCTTTTTGAAGCCTCCTGCAAGGCATTTGGCTTTCTTGTAAAAGGCTCGTGTTTTATGTTTGTCCCTAGACTCCTCTATATCCTTGAGCTGCGAAGATTCTTTTCTTTTGTCGCAGTAGTTTTTTCACCTCCCCTCTTCTGGCTCGGTACTCTTCTTGCGCTGCCCTGGTTTCCCCTGCAGCGCCTTTTGGTACGCCTCGTCGGTTGCTGCCTTTTTCTGCTCACACTCGCTGTCATACCACGGGTTTCTTGTCGGAGGTGGTAGGTACCCGAAGGTGGTTTCGACTACTTCCTGAATGGCTGAGCGGCAATGCAGCCACATATTATTGGCATTTGTGTTCGACGTAGGCATACCGTAGAGTCTTTCGCTCAGCTGCTCCCTGTAGACTCTAGTAATCTCGGGTGTGCTTAGGCGCTCAATGTCGGACCTCCTCCTGGTGGGCTGGCTCAGCTTTCTGACATTGGAATCTGAATCTTGCTGCTATGAGGTCAGAGTCGACATTTGCCGCTCTAAATGTTCGCACGTCCAGGACGTTTGAAGAGTGCCTTGCGTCAATGAGCACATGGTCGATTTGGTTGGCGGTTCGACAGTCCGGAGATCGCCAGGTTGCTGTGTGGACTCGCTTACGAGATAATCTTGTGCTACTTATCACCTCTTACGAGCTGTCGCAAAGTCCGTGAGCCGGAAGCCGTTATCTGCTGTTGTATCGTGGAGGCTGTGCTTTCCGATCACTCCGCCAAGGGTGTTCTCCTTACCGATCTTGGCGTGAAGTCCCCGAGCACGATTTTTACATCGTACTCCGGACGAGCTCCGTAGGCGTTGTCCAGGAGGTCACAGATGTCCTCCTTGATAGGGTCTTCAGCCTCGTCGGTAGGGGCGTGTGCACATATAAGGCTGATGTTATAAAATATGCCCTTGATGCGGATCACAGCCAGGCGATCACTTATAGGTTCAAAGTCGATGACCTTCGACCTGAATCGCTTTCCCACGACAAATCCGCATCCAAGTAAGTGCAATCTTTTGTGACAGCTGTAATAAATGTCGCTATTTTTCTTCCTCATCATCCCGTTTCCTATTCAGCGTATTTCCTGGACCGCAGTAATATCCACCTTGTACTGCGTGAGGATTCTTTCTAGTTTATGAGCAGCTCCGGGAGTGTACAGGGTTCTGACACTCCAGGATCATACTCGAAAATCGAGTTCCTTTTTCGTGCGTTGTTGTCGTCGAGTATCCGTCCGTGTATCCGAGGCATTTCGTTCATTCATAACTTTTGTTTTTTTTTACGTGGGCGGAGTCTAAGTCCGCCGCACAACCGCCATACTGGTCGGGGTTTTGTCTTTTCCTTTTTTCACATCCCAACGGTTGTTGATGAGGCTATCCAGAGGGCGCCACGAGGAGGCCGTATGTCAACTTCACCTGGGCATTTAAACAGGGATCGTTGCTGGCATCTCGCCAGGTTGAGAGCGATCAACAACATTACCCTGTATGTCCGAGACCATGCCCTCTTGGCTTAACATTTCTTTAATATCATCGGTCTTCTCAACTTCTTTAATGGATGCAAAGCGCTTCGCAGAAAGAAAAATGTCAGCAGATGGAAATCGTTCCTCAAAACCTGCAGTTTTCTCATTGCCAGCGCACTCTCGTTTTTCTAAAACCACCTCTATTGCGAGTTTTGGCATACAGCTGGTGAAATTTAATGTAATAATAATTGTCAGAAATTGTTTGGCCGTTTGCAAAATAATTAATTAACAGGATCGCTTTCGTATCCAAAACATATTGGCCACGACTTTTCAAGCAAATGCAATGCAACATTTTATCATCGATCTTTACAATAATCCCCTTCCAACTCTTCACAACGATTCCAACTTTGCTTCCATGATTCGAAGCACCCTTGATAATCCCCCGAAGTTAACTCATTCAGAACCCTTGGTTACAGGACCTTTGATTTTCTCTATACTGTCATGATGGGGAATAAAAAAGTCAGTGGACGCAGTAACATTGGAGAGATATTTTTCCCCAAAAACTAAAACACCATCAACTAGGAATGGGTCAGCGCGCTGGTGCAAGGTACAGTCCTTCTTGGCGAGTTCGAGTCGCACACGGAGAACATGGCACATATGATCGCATCCTTTTCAGGAGCAAAACATATAACCCTTCAGTCCCTGCCTGGTCGGTAAGAAAGGGCCGCCATCCCTAGACAGATGTTAATGAGCCACGCAGCTTTGCTAGTTCCCAAGTTATGACCAAATTTCCTCATCTTAATACCATATTAATATTTGTTGACTGTACTGCTGTTTTGCTTCTGACGCGTCCTTGGTTACTAATCGCCGTACCAAATCGGTCGAGTCCATATTGATCGATTTTAAGGTTGTTGCGAAAATCTTGTGCAGAGTTTTCGCATACAAGATATTTCGCACCCATTCACTCGCCTGCTGATTTCATTGTCACCCCCCGAAATTTTCTAACCTAATCTTCGCATATGGATGGCAAAGGACTAACAAAGCGCTCGTAGGGGTAGCATCTGTCCGACGGATGCTGGCCTGCTAAAAATCGATAAGAGCCACCGCAATCCCCACGTCGTTGCGGTGCCATCTGGAGATTTCCTATGGAAATTGCAGACCGGGAAGGGCGAATGGCGAGCCTCCTGTGCCAAAAAACAGTATTAGTCGGTTGGGCTACGGGCTAGTAAGCCGTAACCGTAAAAAAAATCACAAGCTCCAAAACAACCACAAGCATGGGATAAAACGGATCGGATTAATGTTGACAACCCTTGCAAAAAACGAAAAAATGACAATGATCATCGACTCTGTACGTGGAATGTTAGCTCTCTAAACAGGCCACGTGCAGCCGAACAACTCGCGGACACCCTAGACCGCTATAAAGCGGACATAACCGCCATCCAGGAAATGCGATGGAATGGGCCGGGTATAAAGCGGACGAAAAACTGCGATATTTACTACGGCGACTGCTATAGGGAGAGAGGGCAACGATTGTTTGGATTTGTTGTTCGAGGTCGACCAAGACGAAAAGTCCTAAGCTTTCGGCATGTGAGCGAACGCTTCATAACATCCCGTATCAAGGCTAAATTTTTTTACATCAGTCTGATCTGCGTAAACGCCCCCACGGAAGACAAGAATGACTCCGCCAAAGATGAGTTGTACGATCTCCTAGACAATGCCCAGCTATGTCCCAGCTATGACATCAAAATTGTACTAAGAGACTTCAATGCTAAGCTGGGTAAGGAATGCATCTTTGAACGAGTCATCGGCAATCATAGCCTATACGACACCACAACCGATAACGGGAACAGGTTGATTGATCTTGCTACGGGGCGAGAATGGACACCTAGTAGTAGAATCGCAATCGATGCCGAGAATATGGAAAAACCACTTCTGCAGACTGTATAACGGCGATGTTAGTCAATATACCGCTGTCAGTCAGAATGATCCATTTCCAATGGACGCAGAGAATTCTATCCCCCTGACCTCGACGAAGTTAGGATTGCCATATCGAAGCTCAAGTCGAATAAAGCTGCTTGCGCAGACAGAATGTCTGCTGAGCTCTTCAAGCCAGCTGGGGATGACAGAAGAATAAGTCTCCTTAACATCGCCTACAAAATCCTCTCTGCCGTTTTGTGTGAACGCCTGAAGCCTTTTGTAAATCAGCTGATACGTCCTTATCAGTGCGGATTCAGGCCAGGGAAGTCCACCATCGACCAAATCTTCACACCACGGCGGATCCTGGAAAAAGCAATGAATTCCAAGTCGACACTGACCACCTAATTGTCGACTTCAAAGCCGCATACGACAGCATAATAAGAGACGAGCTATGTCTATCTTTGACGTACGTGCTAAACCCGTCAGACTCCGCAGGATGACTGTGGAGAATACTCGCTGCTCCATCCGAATCGGTGAACACCTTACCGATAGTTTTGATGTCAAAAAAGGATTTATGCAGGGCGATGTGCTGTCTTGTGATCAACATCATATTAGAAATGATTGTGCAAAAATCACTGGCCAATACAAGCGGCACAATCTATTTCAAATCCTCGCAACTCCTTGCATAGGCCGAAGATATTGACATAATAGGTAGGTCACAGCGAGATGTCAATGATGCGCTTGTGAGTATTGAGATGGAGGCGACGAAAATTGGTTTGGCGGTAAACGAGGGCAAAACTAAATATATGCTGTCATCAAAAAAGGACGCTCACCACCGACGTCTTGGCCGGAACGTTTGTATTGGCAGATATGTATGTATATGGTTCGAGGTAGTTAAAGACTTCGTCAATCGCTCTTTCTTTGGGCTCAGGAGGCAATTGAGTAATAGTGCCCTCTCCCGAACGACAAAGTTGACTCTATATAAGACCCTTATCATCCCGGTCCTATTGTACGGCGCAGAAGCATGGACACTATCAAAAGCGGATGAGGTCGATTCGAGAGAAAGATTTTGCGCGTGATTTTCGGGCCTATAAACGCAGACGGGGAATGGAGGAAAAGATTCAACCACGAACTTTACGGGCTGCACAGCGACATGAGTCTAGTCAGACGTCTACGGACTCAACGCCTAAGAGTGCTGGGCCATGTAGTGCGAATGGACATCACAGCTCCAGCCCGGAGAGTCTTTGAATCCAACCCTGAGTGACGAAGAAGCAGAGGACGGCTGCACTTAAGATGGCGCTCACAGATGGAAGGGGACCTCAGCCAACTGGGTGTGCGGCAATGAAAAAGGCTACCAAAAGATCGTGCTAGTTGGAGGGGCATGAAGAAGAAGAAGTTAGCTCGTTCAGAACCTTTGAATACAGGACCTTTGACCTTCTCTACACCGTCATGAGGAATTCCCTTGAAGTGTGACTTCAATTTGGGGAATAAAAATATCAGTGGACGCAGTAACGTTGGAAAGATATTTTTCGCCAAAAACTACTACACTATCAACTAGGAATGTGTCGGCGCGCTTGGGTCGCACACGGAGAACATGGAACATGTGGTCGCAGCCTCTTCAGTCACTGCCTGGTCGGTAGGAAAGGGCCGCCATCTCTAGAGAGACGTTAACGAGCCACGCAGTTTTGCTAGTTCCCAAGTTATGACTAAATTTCCTCAACTTAATAGCATATTAATATCCGTTGACTGTATTGCTGTTTCGCTTCTGACGCGTAGTGATGGGGAAATGTCCCGTCCTTGGTTGCAAGTCTTCGCACCAAATCGGTCGAGTCCATATTGATCGATTTTAAGATTGTTGCGAAAATGTGCAGAGTTTTCGCATACAAGATGTTTCGCACCCATTCACTCGCCTGCAGATTTCTCTGTCAGGCCCAGAATTTTTCTAACCCAATCTTCGCATATGGAGAGCCATTTCGGTTTTAAATTTTTTACACCATTACCTCAAAAATAGCACTTTAGGGAAACCGTGAGGGTAATGAATCCATTTTGGTTTAATTTGACCTTTTGGTCACGGAAAGTCGTAAGATTATCCGCGCTTCGATCGGATTATAGTTTATATCACCTCAAGACGACAAGCGCGACAAGATGTCCAGATGTCTCATCCAAATAAGTGGATCTTGACGCTGAAAACGTGTCAGGAGAGTGGTTAGACCTGGTTCAAGTGCTAGCAATTTTTGCGGAAATAGTACAATTGCGGCACATTAATTCCTTTTAATTGCTTCACATTTCGCTTGTCAGTTTGTCACCCTTTCAAGTTCGGATAACATTACAAAGTAGATCACACCCATCCCAAATAGTTCAATTGACATCAAATATTCATGATGAATAGAATAGGAAACATTACTATTCCAAACCCTACCCCTGGCTAAAAACACTGAGCCAAAAATAGGATTATATCTTTTGCCCCTTTTCTTCCTAGTTTAAGGCAACATAATGAACATCATGAAGTAGTGACGAGTGAAAATACGTTTCCAAGGATGAAATCCACTTGAGGACTTGTCACGCCAATCAATATTATGTCAAGGTTAATAGAGCACATCCACTTGGCAATATTCTTGCATTGGAATCCACATTCCTTCCACCTTGCACCCGCCTCTTGCACGGCCTGATGGGATTACACTATAGCGCTCTAACAAGTGTGATCCATATTGATGAGAGCGGTGGTTCATCTGATTGTTGGCTTAGAATTGTCGTACCTTAACAGATGCATACGCCCTTGAGACTTTAATCACTCGAAACATTTTCCTTGCCCTGCAAGTTCTAAAAAAGGGTGCGGTTATCCTCAATAGTGATGACGTGCAAATACAGATAGCTGCAAATATCGTGCTGGTCGAGGGGTAGCACTAATGGTTCCGATGGGCAATGTAGTAGGTGCATAAAGTAACAGATGGATTTAGAGAGTTACTTATGTCAAAGTGACCAAGAGCACCTGTTTTTATGTCCGTGTGTACGAGAATGAATTCTTGAATTCACGAGTCCATGAATTCTCCCGTTTTTAATTAAGGAGCTAGCCGAGGGTTTGTTGGCCGGTTAATAATTAAAATCCTTATGCAAATGACTTGTGCAGTTCTACAGTGTTGGATCACCGAGCCGTGGTAATAAAATGCAATGGTCGCAGTAAATCACCGACTTGGCGAACGGGAAGTGCGCCTTGTTGCAATGAATTCAGTTCTTGTTTGAGGTCAGCAAGGAAATGGCAGCCGTGCAATAATTTATCAAGCCTAGAAAAAGTGTGAAGGAATAAGAGGCGGTTCTTAACAGTCGGGGCACGGGCAGTTGCATAAAATATGCCTAGATGTAGTCATAGTCGTAGATTTAAGTTTTACGATGGAACGAGGAAAAAGAAGTTGCATGTGCAAATGTTTTCATTATGGAGAGTGTGCAAGTTTTGCACCAGAGACGAATTAAAGTGCAAGCGATTAAGGGATTGTTGCAGTAATAACTGCAGTCTTGTGCTTTGCGAAGTCTGTTGGGAAGGCACATAGAAGGCCACTTGCTCTTAGAACCGTGGAATAGTTCCACCTCAAGTTGTTTACTTTGTGTCTGATAGTGAACGAGGTATTCAGTATAACTATTGATAGCTGTCGACAAGATTCGAGAGAGAAATGAGCTGATTAATTCCTTCATGTTAATCAGATTTTTTGCTAGAGAATGTGGCTTGATATCAGCCGAGGTATATGGGTCGCAGGATGAACTGAAGCAATGTGCACAGGACAACCAAGGGATGGTATTGTCTGATGGGTTGCAACTTGATTGATATGTACATATTGTTACGGAAATTACTTGTTCAGAAGAGGCTTCGTTCACTGGATTGCGATAATTGATTACTTTCACACGGAATACAGACTGATTACTGGTGATTGAATACCGAAAACTGAATGCCCCGAGGGCGAGTGTTCCCGCTTATATAGCCCTCGGTCCACCGTCAGACATTCCCCCTCAGAAATCTCTAGAATGTTCCGGCATTGACATTCAGCAATATGCCGCTGAAAGTTACCATCATCTCCTTTTCAGCTTCATCAGAGCATTTCAACTTTGACAGCGAAATTCGAACCTAACCATCAGTTCGTGTCCGTAAAAACATGTTGATATTCTGGCGAAAGCAGGAAAGTGGCGTCCTGTCTCGCTGTTATGGTGCATGGTGGTCGACTCTCTGCTCGATACTCTCAATGCCTCTCGAATCTATGTCCAGGCCTATGCGGATGATGTTGCCGTTCTTTCTGTCGGTTCGTGTTTAGCAGCTGTCTGTGATCGGCGCTAAATGTGATCGATGACTGATACACGAGCAATGGACTCCCTGTTGATCCTCTTAAGACTAATGTCATTCTCTTCACGCCAAGGAAGATAAATATTGACATGATTCATGACCCAAGGAAGTTAAATACCTGGGAATCATCATGCAAGCTTCTTTGGTCAAAGCATGTTGAGTTTAAAACCACATAAGCGTTGTCAGTTTTGTGGCAATGCAAAGGTGCTTTTGGTGCTTATCGCCTATAGAGGTCCTCTGGATTGACCGATAATCTCATATGCATCGGTTGTCTGGTGGAACTGGCTAACATGCAAACACGTCGACTCCCCTTTTTACCAAACTCCAGAGAACGGCTTGTCTCAGTTGTATGGGGGCCTTCCCCAGCATGGCAGGGTACTGCCCTAGATGCTATGATCAACCCTTCACCCCTTAATATATTTACTAGAGGATGAGCACTTTTGGTACAAATCGCATTGGAATGATAGTACGTGTTGATGCTTCACATCATCATCATTGCCATCAAATAATTCAATGTTGCTAAATTTACTTGGCATCACTTTGATGACCAGGTCCATGCATTTTTTTCTTTTGGAATTTGGAATTTTTGTAAATAAAGATTGGAATAAATACCAGAAGGTCAGAGCAAATTTGGAAAAGAAGCAAGTGAGTTGTATTTTTATTTAAAAGTCCAAAAAACGCTTTGGACAGTACGCTTGCGCGAGAAATATCCTACGACGCCTGTCTCATGGATATGCCCTTCAACGCAGTCATACCTATCATCTCATTGTGCTATAATTTCGCAATCGAATTTCTATAGCGCCAGGTCTGGGTGGGAGGGTTTTCTTTGAACGCGAAAACGTTCATCTATCCTTTTCCTAATGAAAATATGCGCCAGTGCACTATATTGTGAGGCACAGGTGGAAGGGAAAAAGCGTAACAGGCAAGCTGCACTCAAAGCTAGGCCCACCCTTCAATCAGCTCCAAGCAAGTGCATCAATTCAATATATTTTTGAACAAAATAGGTTGACTAAGTTCATTAAGGTTTGTATGGGTTCTACGTCACTCAGGGATCCTAGGAAACGAGACCTCTGATGAATTCGGTAAAGTGGGCTCAGAGAAGAGTTCCTTAGGTCTTGAATCCGCTTTAGACCTACTGGCTTCCACGGTAAATTCCTACATCAACGATTGTCCCCTAAATAGTAGAGGAGGGAATATCTAGCATACGGGATGCCCCTATGTGCTGCATGTTGCGAGGAGGAAGACACGGCACAACAAATTCTCTATGATTGTTGCGCCTTTGTTCGCGCACAGTGGCGCATCCTTGGGGCTGACCTTCACTCTCCTATTCGTACACCACACTCAGTGGGGATTCTGTGAGTATACCACTATGTTGTTGTATGTTTGTTGGCGTTACAGTCCATGAAGGACCAGATCCCAGCTTCTCTCAATCAAACCCTTGTTGTGTGTGATTTTTCACCTATTTTTGTTGTGTAGGTGAAAGGGACCTACAGTTTATTGCCGGTTCCGAACGGCGAAATTCGAGAAGCTTTTCTTGACAATTATACTACAGGAGGTTTTGCCAGTACCCCGCTGAGGAGAAACACAGTGAAAAACAAACATGTCCGATGACATGGCTGTTGTCGGGATTTGATCCCGTGTCATCGGCGTCAGAGGCCAACACACTACCCACTCCGCCACGGCGCTCTAACCACTAACCCTGTGAAAATAAGCCTCTACCATCTGGTGGTTTCATCAAACTAATGTCGTCTAAGCAGCGACGCCTTAAGGTTGCCATCAAGCAGCGCAAAACTAGAGATGAGACTCTAATATATGGAAAATCTGCCCGTGTCACCAAGAGTCGGGAACTGAAACGAGGTCGTTTCGCCGACAATACCCCACCGAATCCTTGTGCTAAACAGACCGAGACCAGCAGCCCTCAAGCTGACAAAGAGAGCTACAGTGGGGTAGCTGGGAAAATCAGACTTGGCATCGTTCCTTACCACATCGCAGATGGCAGCCGTTCAGGAGACTGTAATTGGTACCTCGATTGAACTGCTGTGTAGGCGCCCAAACCTCACCTAAAGGGATCGACATATGTACAAGTCAGGTTGGCTCTACTTTGTAAGTGCCGCCGCCCGCACGGCCGCTTGGATTAGGACCATTTTCGTTGCCACAAAAGAAAAGAGTGGACTTGGTGTCATTCTGGTGGAAGAAGATGCCTTGCCGAAATCTCACATCGCACGGTGCTACTTCCCACAGACTACCGGCTTGCCCATCATGAAGATTTTGGCGACTCTGGAGTTAGCAAAATGATGGCCTGTGTGCACAGCACTGGAGAGTCATGCAGAGCAACCCAACAACCGTGGGTTAATAAAGGTGAGAATATGGACCTCCAAAACAGGTCGCGCAAGCTCATTTACGCTATTGGAGATTCCCTCCTAAGGCTGCATATTTGACCGGTTCAAATTTAAATTTTTTCCCAATTCCAAGGTTTATAACAAAAGACTTGGCAGCCGTCATTATGGAATTCCCCATTGATGGGGAAGTAAGGGAGACCTTGTGCGCCTCGGCTTACTTCCCAGGAGGCGGCGATCAAATCCAACCTTCTGACGTACAAGACCTAGAAGAGTACTGCCACCTGCGCAAAAGACATGTGGTCATTTGATGCGATGCCAATGCGCACCACATGGAATGAAATACCAGTAGCACCAATAAACAAGGTGAGTCACGTTTTGAATATTTACTCAGTAGCAATCTCACCGTTGCCAATAGAAAAGTGCTTTTTGACGATCAAACAAGCGTCACAAATAACATCGGTAGTAGGAGAGATAGACAGACCTATAAGCTTACCATGTTTCCTACTAAAACAATGTAAATAAATGTTAGAACTCCATACTAGAGGTATCGGGAGAGCCAGATACCACTGCATATAAGCCAATATGCATATCGCAGAGAACGATATACGGAGCATGCAGGCAGGGCTTTCAATAATACTGGCTATAACTCAATATATAAATTGTCCCGAAGAGGTGTAAACCATCCCACTATCCACTCGAATAGGGCGATACTTGAAAGCCGTATTATGTCAGCCACATCCGAAGAGGTCTCGGTGACAGTACCGAAAGGGGTGTCTACAATGAGGAGTCCTTTCTCTGGTCAAAAATTATCGATGACCTATTCTACAAGTTAACCAATCTCGGCTGCGAGGTCATCGGATACGCCGATGACCTAGTAGTTATTGTTAAGCCCACATGAGAAATTTCTGCCTGCGAACGCAGGTAACTTGCGCTTCAGTCCATCTCTGACTAGTGTGGCAGAGGGTGTTCATCGATTAACCAAAATAAGACTAGCATAGTCCCGTTTACAAAGAGGAGAAGGTTGCAGACCTGCTTCGTCTCCCTAAATGGTACAAACACAGGATGATCCGAAGAAGTTGAGCATCTAGGTACATATTGAATTTGATCACAAATTCAACAGGAACTCCAACATCAAAAATAAACTCACAAAACAAAGTGGGCCTGCCGACGCACTTACCTTTAGACGTGGGGATTAAAACCTAAGATGATCCACTGGTTATATACCGCGATGGTAATATAGTATGGTGGACAAAACCTGAATAAAAAACACTTACACTTCCATGCATTCAGAGGCTAACGTGCCTCGGCATTACAGACGCTATGCCAACCTACCCCACACCAAACCAAGAAGCACAGATTGAATTTACACCCAGGGTGAACCTGGGCCTCAACCAATATGCCTCTCCAGCCAGCACGATCTTTCGCTAGACTTTCCAGTGCCGCACGCCCAGTTGATTGAGGTCTATCACCACCTGTGCGCGCCACCTTAGGTGCGGCCGTCCTCTATTTCCTCGTCCCTCTGGGTTGGATTCAAGGACTGTACGGGCTGGTGCTGTTGTGTCCATTCGCTCTACCTGGCCCAGCCATCTTAGGCGTTGGATCCGTAGACGGCGGACTAGACTCATGTCGCTGTACAACCCGCACAGATCGTCATTGAAGCATCTCCTCCAACCCCCCTCTGTGTTTAGAGGACCGAAAATCGCACGCAGAATTCTTCTCTCGAAACGACCAAGGATTTCTTCATCCGCTTTAGATAAAGATAAAGTCTAGAGGAGAAGGGAGCGAGCAAACAGAGCAAAGAAGTCGACCGCGTTTAACTTGGCAAACACCAGCTTGGGGGTTGGAGGTTGCGCTTATGGTATCATCCCTATCTCGTAAAACTAAAATTTTGTTCAGAGACAACCAATAGGCTCGGATAGGGACGGATTACATGTTGACGACCCCCGCAAACGTCAGAAAGGAAACGAATTTCGGATCTGCACCTCAACAGACCAGGGGAAGCTGAACAACTGGTCAACTCTTTGGACTGCCATAAGGCATAAATTACCGCGCTCCAAGAAGTGCGATGGGATGGGCCAGGCAAAAAGCGGATAAACTGTGATATATACTACGGAAACTGCTACAGAGTAAAATGAACAACGCTTATTCGGATGCGGATTTGTTATTCAAGGCAGAGTCAGGAAAAAAGTCTTAAGCTTCCAGTATGTAAGCGGACGCCTCATAACTATCCGCATCAAGGCCAATCTCGGCAATATAAGCTTACTATGTGTCCACGCCCCCACAGTGGAGAAAAATGAACGACATAAAGATGACTTCTATGATCTCTTAGGCAGAACGTATGCGCAATGTCCCAGCTGTGACACCAAAATCGTTCAAGGAGATTTCAATGCGAAGCTGGGTAAGGAAGCTATCTTTGAACGGGTCATTGGAAAACACAGCCTACACGACACCACGCCAGAAAACGGACTAAGGCTAGTGGACTTTATGGCGGGACATAACCTGGTAGTAGCAAGTACACGATTCCCACACCTCAACATCCATAAGGGGACCTGGCGGTCTTTCGATCAATCGACAACCAACCAAATTGATCATATTGCGACCGACGGCAGACACTCCTCCAGCATCCTAGATGTCCGAACCTTCCGAGGAGCCAACATCGACTCGGATCATTACCTTGTTGCAGCCAAGGTACGGATGCGAATTTCTCGGAACCAACGGAGTCGAGTAAGAACACCAAAATTTAACGTCGGAAAGCTGCAATCGCAGGAGACGGCCAGAACCTTCGCCGATCAAATCTCCCTCAAGCTCTCTCAAGTCCCGATGCAATCTGCAGAAACCATAGAACAGCAATGGAGTCGTTGTCAGAAAGCTATTAGAGAGGCCGCCTCAGATATACTCGGTTTCGAGCCACCACCGTCGAGAATCCCCTGGTTTGATGATGTGTGCAGACGGGCCCATGTAGAGGAACAGAATGCGTACATGGCCATATTGCATCGACAGACGAGAGCTGCCCGCGAGCTCTATGAAAAGGAGGGAGGAGTATGCGCTTCTGAGAAGGAAAAAGAAGGAGCACGAGAAGCGCGAGATCGAGGAGATGGAGAGATGTTACGGCAGGAACGACGTTCGAAAATTTTACCAGAAAATAAAACGAACATGCCAAGGCTATAAAGCCAGAGCAGAAGCCTGCAGGGATGAGCACGGACAACTAGTAGTGGAGTCACAGTCGATGCTGAGATTGTGGAGGGACCAATTCTGCAGACTGTATAACGGCGATGATAATCAAAATGCCGCCTTCAGGCAGGGCGAACCGTTCACAATGGACGAAGACGAAGGAGAATCCCGTCCACCCGACCTAGACGATGTTAAGATAGCGATATCGAAACTTAAGTCTTATAAAGCTGCTGGGGCAGACGGACTCCCCGCGGAACTCTTTAAGGCAGCTGGCGATGACCTGGTCAGGGACATGCACCAACTCATCTGCAAGATATGGTCGGAAGAACGCATGCCAGATGAATGGAATGTCAGTATCGCTTGCCCGGTCCATAAGAAAGGAGACCCCTATGACTGCGCCAATTACAGAGGGATAAGCCTCCTGAACATCGCGTACAAGATCCTCTCTGCCGTACTGTGTAAATACCTGAAATCTTTCGTGGATAATCTGATAGGTTCCTATCAGTGTGGTTTCAGGCCAGGAAACTCCACGACAGACCAAATATTTAGACTACGGCAGATCTTGGAGAAGACCCATGAATTTAAGGTCGACACGCACCATCTATCGTCGACTTTAAGGCCGCGTATGACAGTGTTTATAGAGGCGAGCTATACAGAGCCATGTCATGTTTTAACATTCCTGCCAAACTCGTCAGACTGTGCAGGATGACTATGGAGAATTCTCGCTGCTCCATTAAGGTCGGAGGTGAACTAACCGACCCCTTTGATGTTAAAAAATGTTAGACAGGGTGACGCACTGTCATGTGATTTCTTCAACATTATTCGTGAAAAGATCGTGCGGGACTCTGCGGCCAATACAGGAGGTACGATCTACTTCAAGTCCACACAATTGTTTGCCTACGCAGATGACATTGATGTTATTGGACGAACAAATCGTGACGTCAATAAGGCGTTTGTAAGCATTGAAGCAGAAGCGGCTAAAGTAGGTCTAGGGGTATATGGGGACAAGACCAAATATATGCTGTCATCCAAGAAAGACGCGCAACACCAATGTCTTGGTCAGAACGTCACCTTCGGCGGCTATATTTTTGAAGTAGTCAAAGACCTCGTCTACCTTGGTTCGAGAGTGACAAGCAGCAACAACACTAGCGCTGAGATAAAACGCAGAATAACTCTTTCTGAAAAAACTAAGGTTTCCCTCTACAAAACCTTAATCATCCCGGTCCTTCTCTACGGCGCTGAGGCTTGGACGATATCAAAAGTGGATGACGAGGCTCTTGGGCGTTTCGAGAGGATAATTCTGCATGCAATCTTTGGTCCCGTTTGTGTAAACGGAAAGTGGAGGAGGAGATTCAACCAGGAACTGTAAGGGCTGTACAGCGACATCGGCCTAGTAAGACGTCTTCGGATCCAACGTCTAGGTAGGTAGGTAGGTAGGACCGTAGCGTTCCCAATAAGAAAATGAGAAGAACACACATTGGCCAGGGAGGCCCGTTTTGCAGCTACGAGGGGGCTTAGCCGCATATTCGTGGAACCATTTTGTGCTTCTTAAGAAATTAAGGAGATCAGATATCCCTATTTGCTGAACTTCGGTCAGATCGTTAAGGAAGTAAGATCCTAGGTATCGTTTCCTGACTGTGCAGAATGCCGGGCAGGCGCAGAGAAGGCGATGAATGGATTCGACCTCCTCCTCGTCTAGACAGCTCCTGCAAAAATCATTCGGAGTTATACCTAGTTTTTGCGCGTGACTGCCAATAAGGCAGTGTCCTGTGATGAGACCGATGACTTTGTGGATGTCAGTTCTTTTCAGGAAGATAATACTCCTAGTCCGTTGACTGTTGAGCCAGGGCCAGATTTGCCTAGTGATGAGGCAGGTATGTCCCTGAGTCCATCTCCGGTTCGTCTCGGCCCTGGTGAGATTTATAAGATTGTGTTTAATGGTTGCAAGGGGTATACCCTCACAAGCCACGATTGATTTTAGCGTCGTTCCTTGTTTGGCGAGTGTGTCGGCTCTTTCGTTTCCTGGAATGTCGCTGTGTCCCAGATAAGTTGTATGTTGAACTGTTCGACCATCTCGTTAAGAGATAGGCGACAGTCGAGACTAGTTTTTGATGTGTACACATAGGACTCCAACGACTTTAAGGCTGTATGGCAATCCGTGAGAATGCGGATATCCGTGGTGGATATCACGTTCCACTTCAGCCAAGACAAGGCCTCTTTTATTGCCAGCAGTTCCGCCTGGAAAACGCTGCAGTGATTTCGCAGTTTTAGAGCTTTGTTCAGCTTAAGTTGTTTGCAGAGTACTCCACTACCCACCCCGTCTTTGGTCTTAGACCCGTCAGTATGGAAGTCTACGCAGTCTGGCGAGTCTAGTTTTGTCTGTCCGGGTAGGTCGTTTTAAAGTTTTTTTCCAAGACTGTGGTGGGTTCTGTGAGGTCCAGGTTTTCTGCCATAGTTGACCTGTTATTCAAGATGGAGGAGTGGCCAGTGACATAGCTCGACCAGTTCGAGGTGGCTTTAAGTCTAATGGCTGTTTGTGTAGCAATTTGCTTGCCGAAAATATCGAGTGGTGTAAGGTCGAGTATCATGTTAAGCGCAGCCGTTGGGGTGGACCCGAGGGCCCCGGTAATGCACATACACGACAACCTTTGTTCCTTCTCGAATTGCTTGAGGTATGTTGTCTTGTCCAGTGCTGTCCACCAGACTGTTACTCCATACATTAGTATGGGTCTGCCGACCGTGATGTAGAGCCATAGGGTGATCTTGGGGTTGAATATCCATTTTTCCCTATGGCTTTCTTGCATGTGTAGAGAGCTTTAGTTGCTTTTTTAGCTCTTTCGAATGTGTTGCTCATCCAGGTTAATTTCCTGTCTAGTAAGTTTTATAATGCCAAGGTATCTGGCATTGGAGGAATAGTTTAGTCTGGTACTAAGCAAAGTAATAGGGCAGTGTTCCGAGATTTTGTGCTTTTTGGTGAATAGCACGAGCTCCGTTTTCTGGGGATTCACCCTGAGCCCGTTGCGATGCGCCCACTTGCAAACAATTGATGGCTGGGCCATGTAGAGCGAATGGACATCAACGCTCCGGCCCGAAGAGTCTTCGACTCCAACCCCGAGGGACGACGCAGCAGAGGACGACCACATTTAAGGTGGGGCGCACAGGTGGAAAGGGACCTCAACCTACTGGGCGTGCGGCACTGAAAGCGGCTGGCCAAAGATCGTGCCGGCTGGAGAGGCTTGTTGTTTGAGGCCCTGGTTCACCCCGAAATGTAGCGCCATCAAAGTAAGTAAGTTTAGATAAAGTCTATGTTTCTGCGCCGTATAACAGGACCGGGCTAATTAAGGTCTTACATAAGGTCAACATGGTCGTACGAGAGAGGTCTCTACTTCTCAATTGCCTCTTGAGGCCATAGAAGCAGCCGTTGGCAAAAGTAATTCTGCGCTTGATTTCAAAACTGCTGTCGTTGTTCCAGGTCACTGCGGAACCGAGGTACATGAAGTCCTAAATGTAGGAAAAATATTAGGAAAGGTGTACTGTGCAGACGTATACTTCCGAATTAATTTTTATTTTTTCGTTTTTTAGGGTTCCTTACCCAAAGGGTAAACCGGAACCCTATTACTAAGACTTCGATTCCAAAAAATCTCCTTGGTCACATACTGACCCATCCCACAACCAGCAGCAAACTTCCGAGCTTTGATCCCTATTGTGTCCTTGATGTATTAATCCTAGCTGCAAACCTATTTCCTATAATTATTGTTTTTCACCTTTTCATCTCCTTGCTGTCAAGTAAGATAATTGATTTGAATTCAATGGACAGTTTGATGATCAACTATCTCATCATGGAGATTTTTGATCATCATTTTGCCTGCAACCTGTCATCATGCAAAAAATCGCTTCAAACGGATTAGCCGTTTTAATGTGATGACTCTGAGGTAACATGCAACGTCTCTTTCATTTTTATATATACAGAAGGTACGGAACCCTTCGTGCGCAGGTCCGACTTGCACGTAGCCGGTTTTTTTTTTCGTCTTACAGTTTTCAGAAGAGGGAATTTACCAGTAAATTATTGATGCGCAAAAGTTAATTTCTTGTCGTCGAAATTATATACCGAAGTGTAGTGTATTTTCAAAATGACCGAAGAGTGGGACAAATTCTTAGAGTCTGCTACAGTGTTGAGACTACAGTGTGTCCTAAGGTCACTGAAATGCCAAACAACGGGCACGTACCGGGTTCAAGAAGCAGTGCAAGATCTTAATACGGATGAATCAGTGCCCCGGGTTAATCGTGCTTCCATTGAAGAGTCTGGCGAAGATGAACGTGTTACATACGCAGGAGATCGCTCCTCATAACAAGGTGGAAGTAGAGGACCAGGTACAATTCATCATCAAAGGTATACCAGATGCAGAAATAAATGAGAGTATTCTGTATAGCGCCGAAACTATAGAAGAACTGAAAATCTGTAAAATACGAAAAATTAAAAAGCAATTTTCATGAGAGATGACCAATTCTGTTTATCCACACCTACGAAATTTCCGTAAGCAACGATCCCCTTAAAATATATCAAAAGCAAATGGTCATAATAAACTGAATGAAGACATCAACAAACAACGCCTGAAAGCGGATATCATATGCTTCAAATACGGCCAGCAAGGGCATATTGCGACGAAGTGTCAAAATAAAAAAACAATTATGACGTTACATGAGGATATCAAACAAGATATAAACAATTCTGAAGCGGCGGCAGCAAGGGAAGTAAAGAAAAACGACAACATACCATCACTTATAAATGGACGAGTGAAAGCATGGATATTTCTCTATCCTTGTTGACCCTTCTGGACTCAGGGAGTCCTATTAGTTTTCTCCAGGCGAGATACATAGCTGACACCAGCTCTACTGCCAACGCTCAAGAAGACAAGGCGAACCTATTGCGGAGTAAACGGCAGCCCTTTGAAAGTCGCCTGGAGCATCACAACATGCATACAGTATCAAAAGTTAGTTACCAATTTAAAAATTTTAATTGTTAAAAACTTTTCAATGACTTATCCAATTATCCTAGGTAGAGACTTCTACGGGAAAACAGGCTTAGCTCTTTGCTATATAGAGAACATCAGCGAGATTCAAGATCCACAGATGACAGGCAATCCCACCATCCATCAAACCCTGCCTTCGGCTATAGGTTCACAGACAACTAGTGACGATGCCTTCATGGAAATTCTTATCATCGATGTTATGGATAAGGGTAAGATCCCTTTAAATATCAATGAAAACATGTCCATAAATGTAAAAAGTAAGGTTAGGGATTTCTTCTTCTTCTTCTTTGGTGGCGTTACAGTCCATGAAGGACCAGAGCCAAGCTTCTCTCAATCACCCATGTTGTGTGTGATTTATTTTTCACACAGGTGAAAGGGACCCACAGTTTAATGCCGATTCCGAACGGCGTGAGTCGAGAAGCTTTTTCATGCAAGTTTACTACGGGGGGTTTTGCCAGTACCCCGCCGAGGAGGAACGTCGCGAAATAAACATTCGATGGCGTTGGTGTTATCGGGATCCGAACTCGCTCATCGTGCGCCAGAGTCCAACACACTAACCACTGCGCCTCGGTGCTCTCAGGTTAGGGATTTAGTTAGTCCAAACCGGACTGAGCTCAGCTCAAGTACAGATTTGTCAACAACGAACTTTTTTATGAAAATTTAATTGTCCAAACATAACCCTTTCCGATGTGCGCCTAGACGTCTTCCCTATGCACATAAAATTGCATTTTAAAGAATGGCATAATACGCGAATCGAATGCCCCATATGCCTCGCCCATCGTGTTGGTTCAAAAGAAAAACAAAGAACTCAGGTTGTGCGTCGACTGATTGCATTACGAGATAATTATCCTTTACCTTGAATTGAGGATCATTTCGATCGGCTAAATGGTAAACGTTATTTTACGTACATACATACATTTTCAGTGGCCCGCATATTCCACTAAAAGGGTCGCGGGAGTAATGCGCGCACGCGGGATCTCCAGGGCACTCGATCTATCGCCATTGACTGTAACTCAGGAGCTATGCCCAAGCGTACCCAGGCGAGTTTTTGGACTTAGTCCAACCACCTCGTCCTGGGTCTGCCAAGCGGTCGCCTGCCTGATGGTACTGCATTCAAAGCACGCTTCGGAAGTCGTAATGATGTCGACATTCTTCTCACGTGACCAAACCATCGAAGCAGCTGCTTAACATTGAGCTCCCCGCGCACTGCCGTGTTTCTCACCCTATCCCGGCGAACAACTCCCACAACAGCACGAAGAAATCTCATTTCGGCAGTTTGTAATCGTGACCTTATTCTTTCGGTCTATACCCAAATTTCATGGCCATACATAGGTGAAAGTTGGAACAAATACTGAGTTAAAAACCGCCAACTTGGCTTTAACAGCAAGCTCGGTCTTCCTGATGACAGATCTTCCAAGATGTTTCAAAATTTACCCAGCTTGGCAAATCCTGCAGGAAAGCTCAGTATTACTACTCCCATCACTGGTGAAGAAGACCCCGAGATACTTAAACTTCTCCACCTGCTTCAATGGGATTCACTAACATGTAGAGTGCATTTGACGGGTGTTCTGGAAATAACCATAACCTCACATTTGTCCACGTTAACCCTCATTCCAGCATCAGCACATACCGCCACAAATCTATCCAGCGCGCGCTGGAGTTCCGCCTGGGAGGATGTGAGGACAACTAAGTCATCTGCAAATATGTAGAACCCTCAACTCTCCCAATGTGAAACACCCCTCGTCTCGACTGCGCCGCAACACCCAGAACGTATATATGTATAATGAAAAGGAGAGGTGACAAGATGCACCCTTGGCGAAGTCCAACGCCCATGGTGAAAGATGTTGATTTACTACCGTTAACCCGAACGCAGCTGCTACAGTTTGTGTATAGAGACTGAATGGCCTCCAACAGAGGACCATCAATTCCATACTCCTGCAGAACACTAAAGAGTTTAACTCGAGGAACTCGGTCATACGCCTTTTCCAAATCCACCAAACAGCTGTAGATCGGTTTGACGTACTCCCTAGCCTTCTCGAGTGCCAATCTTAGAGTGAAAGCACTGTTCATCCCCTATCCTGGATTCGACCATAGCACTAAAACGCGCCTGCAGCACCTTAGCGTAGACTTTCCCGGGGACACTTAAAAGATATATGCCCCTGTAGTTGGGAGCACTCTTTTTTATCCCCTTTTTTGAAAAGAGGGACAATCATCCCAGTCTGCCACTCGCTAGGTGTCTCACCGCATTCCTAGGCCACCTTATTGACACAAGAGAGCCATAATACTCCCTCTTTACCCATTGCCTTAAGAATTTCTGGCCGAACTTCATCCACACCGGCGGATTTGCCAATTTGTAGTGATTCAACGGCTAAAATTACTTCCTCACCCGTTGGACTATTCTCCGCCCGACTCAAGACTATGGGCCTGTCCCCCTCAGCGCCCTGTTCGGGATTGAGCAGCTCCGAAATGTGCTCGCTCCATCTGCGTAAGATGTCCATCTCAATAATGTTGATTTCCCTTCCTCCGAGCCGGCGAATGGTTTTCCAGAGCACATTTTTCGCAGATCTATGGTCGCTTTCCAACTTCTCGCCGAATTCCTTAAAGGACTGCCCTTTAGCTGCTCGCACAGCCATTTTGCAAGTTCTTCGCGCCACAGTGTACCGGTCACGGGAAGTAGAGTCTCCCAAGAGAATCCAGTCCCTGTAGGCCTTCTTTTTTTCTCTGATGGCTTCTTGAACTTCGGGTGTTTTAAGCTACGCAGTTCTTTTCTGTCAGCCGCCACACCAAGCCGCTTCTCTCACCAAATTTTACATGGAATTTGCTCAAACCTTTCGGATATGTATCGTGCGAAGTGTTGCCGCACCTCACTGCTCTGTAGTTTCTCCCACCGTATGCGTGTAACCACTATTGGTTTCTGCATTGGCAGACGAGGTACTCTATCAATAAGATACAGCTTACACAACACCAGGTGATGATTAGCTGACAGTTCAGCCCCTCTCAACACACGAACATCAAAAACAATCCGTTTCACACACGAAGGTACCACAAAGAAATCCATCAGCGATTTCTGTTGAAGACTGAAGAAGATGTTCATAATGGACATGCCATTTGCACAACAAAACTACAACAACCTCTCTCCGTTCGCGTTTTGATGAGGATCACCGTTCCTCCCAATCACACTCCGTCGTTGAAGTCACCCATCAGGATATAGGAATCCATCTCAATTAAATAGACCCCCCGCAGCTGACCTCCTCGTGGTGGGGGGCGGGCAACAGCTTTGGGGTGTGCGAACTTATTCTCGTACGGACCAAACCTGGCTAACGAAGCGCAAACCCCCATAATGACGAAATGAGGAGCAGCCTCGGAAATTGCCTACCCTGGTGAGCTAGGGCCCTATTCGGAGCCAGGCCTAAATGGTCTGCCCGCTCGGCAGCTGGTCGGGCTTAGCCCGAAGAAGTCACGATCAATCCGCCAGTGGCATCGTGAGTCATTTCGGATGTGGGGGGGTTATCACGCCATGCACTAACCAGTGCGTGCGGGGAGTAAAGGGCAACAGACAACGGCATCGCTAGGGTTTCAAAATCAAATATAAAGCAAATGGAGAAATGGAAAGATTTAACGCGCGGTTATTCACAAGGGGATGCGCGCAAAAATTTGGCATTGATTACCAAGAAACGTTCGCGCCAGTAGTAAGATATGACTCGGTCAGAACTTTATTATCTATTGCAGCTGCTTCTTCTTCTTTTTCTTCTTAGCGGGCGCTACAGTTCGGGGTGAACGTGGGCCTCAACCAACATGCCCCTCCATCTAGCACGATCTTTTGCTAGCCTTTTCCATTGCCGCACACCCAGTTGGCTGAGGTCCCCTTCCACCTGTGGGCGCCATCTTAAGTGCGGCCATCCTCTGCTTCTTCGCCCCTCGGGGTTGGACTCAAGGACTCTCCGGGCTGGAGTTGTGGTGTCCATTCGCTCTACATGGCCCATCCATCTTAGGCGTTGAATCCGTAGACGCATGACTAGGCTCATGTCGCTGTACAGCCCGTAAAGTTCGTGGTTGAATCTTCTCCTCCATCCCCCGTCAGCGTTTATAGGCCCAAAAATCAAGCGCAAAACATTTCTCTCGAACCGACCCAGGGCCTCCTCATCCGCTTTTGATAGTGTCCATGCTTCTGCGCCGTACAACAGGACCGGGATGATAGGGGTCTTATATAGAGTCAACTGTGTTGTTCGGGAGGGCGCTCAGTCAGTTGCCTCCTGAGCCCAAAGAAACAGCGATTGGCATGAGTCATTCTACGTTTGATTTCGGAACTAATGTCGTTGTTCCAAGTCACTGCGGAGCCAAGGTAGACGAAGTCCTTAACTACCTCGAACCATATATCTGCCAATACAAACGTTCTGGCCAAGACGTCGGTGGTGAGCGTCTTTTTTTGATGACAGCATATATTTGGTTTTGCCCTCGTTTACCGTCAAACCAATTTTCGCCGCCTTCATCGCTATACTCGCAAACGCCTCATTGACATCTCGCTGTGATCTACCTATTATGTCAACATCGTCGGCGTATGCAAGGAGTTGCGAGGATTTGAAATAGATTGCGCCTCTTGTATTGGCCAGTGATTTTTGCACAATCATTTCCAATATGATGTTGAAGAAATCACACGACAACGCATCGCCCCGCCTAAATCCTTTCTTGACATCAAAACTATCGGTAAGGTGTTCACCGATTCGGATGGAGCAGCGAGCATTCTCCAAAGTCATCCTGCATAGTCTGACGAGTTTAGCAGGTATGTCAAAAGTTGACATAGCGTTGTATAGCTCGTCTCTAATTACGCTGTCGTATGCGGCTTTGAAGTCGGCAAATAGTTGGTGAGCGTCGACTTGAAATTCATTGGTTTTTTCGAGGAAGAAGGTAGGTGCTTATCAGCTTAATTACAAAAGGCTTCAGGCGTTCATACAAAACGGCAGAGAAGATTTTGTAGGCGATGTTAAGGAGACCTATTCCTCTATAGTTGGTGGAATCAGAAAGGTCCTTTTTCTTGTGGATCGGGCATACGATGCTGAGGCTCCATTCCTCGGGCATGCTTTCCTCTAACCATATCTTACGGATGAGCTGGTGCATGCTCCCAACCAGGTCATCCCCAGCTGCCTTGAAGAGCCCAGCAGATAGTCCGTCTGCGGCAGAAGCTTTATTCGACTTGAGTTTCGATATGGCAATCGTAACTTCGTCGAGGTCAGGGGGACGGAATTCCCAGCAGTCTTCGCCGTTTAGAAATGGAGCATTCTACCTGACGGTACATTGACTAACAAAGCCGTTATACAGTCTGCAGAAGTGGTTTTTCCATATTCTCAGCATCGACTGCGATTCTACTAATAGGTGTCCCTTCCCATTCCTGCAGGCTTCGGTTCTGGCTTTATAAACTTGGCATGTTCGCTTTGTCTGATGATAAAAGTTTCGATCGTCCGCCTGCAGTAACACCTCTCCAAATCCTAAATCGCGCGCTTCTCGTGCTCTTCCTTCTTTCTTCTGAGAAGCTAATGCTCCTCTCTTCTTTTTAACTCGTAGAGCTCACGAGCTGCTCTTGTTCTTTTATGCAGCGAGGCCTTATATGCATCCTGTTTCGCTGTGTTAATCCTCCTGCACTTGTCCTCGAACCAGGTGTTTCTTCGTGGTGGAGCCTTGAAACCCAAAACTTCGGATGCAGAGCTTTTCAACGCTTGTTTGCAAAGGCTCTACTGCTGTTCTATTGATAGCGTGGAGGATTGAGGTGTATTGGAGGGCTTAAGGGAGACGCGATCGGCAAAGGCAAGGGCGGTTTCTGGCGATAGTATGTAGCTTTCCGACGTCATAACGTTGTATTCTTAGTCTACTCCGCTGCGTTCGTGGCATCCCCTGATCAAAAGACCGCTAGGTGCCTTTGTGTTTATCGAGGTGCGGGAAGCGCGTACTGGCTAGAAGGAGATTTCGCCCGGTAGCAAGATCAATCAGCCTGTGTCCGTTATCGGAGATGGTGTCGTTTAGGCTATGTCTGCCGATGACTCGTTCAAAGGTGACTTCCTTACCCAGCTTAGCATTGAAGTCTCTTAGTACAATTTTGATGTCACCGCTGGGACATTGGGCATACGTTCTGTCTGAACTCATCCTTGACGGAGTCATCCTTGTCTTCTGTGGGGGCGTGGACGCAGATCAGGCTGATGTTAAAAAATGTAGCCTTGATACGTATTGTCATGAGGCGTTCGCTCACATGCCGAAAGCGTAGGACCTTCTGCCTTAGTCCACCTCGAACAATGAATCCGCATCCAAACAATCGTTGTCCTCTCTCCCTATAGCAGCCGCCGTAGTAAATATCGCAGTTTATCATCCGCTTTATACCCGGTCCATTCCATCGCATGTCCTGGATGGCGGTGATATCCGCTTTATAGCGGTCTAGGGCGTCCACAAATTGTTCGGCGCACGTGGCCTGTTTAGGGACCTAACATTCGACGTACAAAGCCGAAGATCATTGCCCTTTTTTCGTTTTTTTTGCAAGGGTCGTCAACATAAATCAGGTCCGTTATATCCGAGGCTTGTGGTTGTTTCGGAGTTTGTGGTTTTTTACGGTTACGGCTTACTAGGCCGAAGCCCAACCGACTAATCCTGTTTTTTGGCGCAGGAGGCTCGCCATTCGCCCCTCCCCGTCTGCGTTTTCCATAGGAAATCTCCAGATGGCACCACGAGGATGTGGGGATAGGACTTACTAACAGTGCTGCAAGATGTTCGACTGCGGTGGCTCTTCTCGCTTTCTAGCAGGCCAGCATCCGTCGGATAGATGCTACCCCTACGAGGCCTTTGTTAGTCTGTTAGTTTGTTTTGAAATTCACCAATTCGATATTGAGGGGAAGATTTATATGGAGCAGCCATATGGATTCGCGAATGACGGCCTAGTTTGTATTCTTAAGAAAAGTACATATGTGTTGAAACAGGCATCAAGGCAATGGAACAAAAGGATTGTGTTGTTTCTTTCTAATCCAGGCTTTAAACAATCAAGAGTTGATCCTTGCATCTTTATTTACAACTGTCAAACAACTACTATGAAGCATTGCATGTCGACGATGGACTCATTTGTGGAAATAACGTAGAATTAATTAGAGAATTATTACGCGAACGCAACATATAATTTCAAATTACGTACAAAGAAGCAGACATTTTCGTTGGAGTACCAATTGAAAGAGAGTGATTGGAATGTGGATCAGGTGCAGTTGGGTTGGCTCGTGGTGTCAAGTGGCTATGATCTTGAGTGCCGTGTATAAATCGTGGGCCCGTATGCTGACGGTGAAGAGACCGCGATGTTGAGTGCCGTGTGCAAACATTGGGGACCGGATGTTGACGGTGCACGCTATATTTGGGAGTGATGTTAGATCTATGCGTGTTCGTCGTTAACTTATACGAGAAGATCTGATGAGCGTTTACATCAATTAAATTGCTTTGCAGTAGTTACTCCTGCGGAACCTGAAATTAAGTTCACTAAAGCAGAAACAATTTCTGAGGATCTTGGGACATTTCCTTCTCGAGAGGCATTTGAAGCCCTTATGTATGTATGTATGTTGGCGTTACAGTCCATGAAGAACCTGAGCCGAGCTTCTCTCAATCACCCATGTTGTGTGTGATTTCATTTTCACATAGGTCAAAGGGACCTACAGTTTTATTGCCGGTTCCGAACGGTGAATTTCGAGAAGCTTTTCAGGACCCCGCTGAGGAGAAATACCGTGAAAAACACGTTCGATGACATGGCTGTGTCGGGATTCGATCCCGAGTCATCGGCGTCAGAGGCCAACACACTACCCACTGCGCCACGGTGCTCTCGTACTTATGTACTTAATGATTTGTACGCGACCTGATATTGCATATATTGTGGGTGTGTTAAGCAGATTTATAGAAAGGCCAACCAATATAAATTGGGACGGTGTCAAACGGATATTTAAATATTTGAAAGGAACGATTAATAGAGGAACAACTTTCGATCTGTTTTCAGCATCAATTCATTTTTCTTGTGCTTGTGATGCAGATTGGCGTGGGTATGTTGACATTAGACGGAGTACAACTGGATGGATTATACAGCTAAATGGTGGAGCAATGGCATGAAGTTCAAAAAAACAAAGTGTGACTGCGACTACAATTTAGGCTGAATTTGTAGCCTTATGCTCAGCAGTAGTAGACTTAAGGAAACTTATGGAAGAATAACAACAGAAGCAAGCTGGTCGTACACCAATAATGTAGGACATTCAAAGTGCGATCAAACTCGTAATGAATCCGTAATGATGTACGCTTCGTACAAATGTAGAATCACCTTGAATAATGTACTAACTTTTTTTCCACCGACGTCTTGGACAGAACATGCATATTGGCAGACATAAGTTTGAGGTAGTTAAGGACTTTATTTACCTCGGTTCCGCAGTGACCTGGAATAACGACACCAGAAACACTAGCGAAAGATCGTGCTAGGTGGAGAGGATGTTGGTGGAGACCCAGGTTCACCCCGAACTGTAGCGCTCGTCATCACACCTCGGGTTTTTTGTCGGGGGGTGGTAGGTAGCCTAAGGTGTTCTCGGCTACTTCCCGAATAACTGAGCGGCAATGCGGCCACATATTGATGACATTTGTGCTCGGCGAAGGCACACCGGAGAGCCTTTTGCTCAGTTGCTCCCTGTAGACTCTGGTTACCTCCGCTCTGCTCAGGCGTCCAATGTCGAACCTCATCACGGTTGGCTGATGCAGCTTTCTGACATCCACAAGTTTAGATAATATCAAATACTTAAATGAAAACTTTAGAGCTATTTTTTTCAAGCAGAACTATTCGATAAACTATTCTCAACATTGAACACATTAAACATTACCCCCGTTCCGCGACTTTTTTAATTAATTTTTTTTTAATTAATTTTTAAATTTTTTTTTTTTTTTTGATATATATTTATTATGATGGCAATATTTGGAAATTATATAAATTCTATAATTAGATGACTAGAGTTTAATATCTTTTGATTCTCGATAAATATGCATTCGAAAACCTTTTAAAGAGTTTAAGGAATAAATAGGTATATGTTACAATTTAATACGGGAATGAACTATATATTATTCTTATAATGCGAACACCATTTAAATCGTTTATTTAAATTTTGAAAATATTTATTTATTATTTTTTCATGCATTTTTTAATAAATAAATTTAATAAAACAATTTCATTCAAAAGGAAAATGCACAATTTTCCCATGACAAAGACCGTGAAATAAAAAAACCTGCATGAAAAGTTTGGGTCAATTGATTAATGCAATTAAATTCGGCCGTTTAAATTAACCAGCCATAATTAGCATATTGTATTATGCATTGAGCTATATAAGTATATAAACTACTGGAATTACACTATTCCGGCGTATTGTTAATTTTAACAAAGAAAAAACCTTTTGTATAATAAAAACAAATTCTCATGGGTTCATTAAAATTAATGAGCTGCCGTCAATTCAATTAAGGGAAAAAGAACAACAGCAGAAATGAAATCGAAATGGACTGTATCTGCATTTGATGACAGTGGGTGGGAAAAATCAATAAGTTGCCTCTGCAACAGATTTTGATAATTATTGTGAGGAAGAAATTGAATACATTTAAGAAACCTCAAAACATGTAGATGTATCTCGATATGTTTGGATCTAACTGACCGCAGATTTACGTGCATTGGTCGGGTAGATGCAATTTGTTAGATAATATAATAATGTCCCATTGGTTGCTCATTTGAACCTGCACCGAAATTGGTTGCTCTGCTAACGGCAGTAGCAGTAATGATGATGATGGAATGTACCATGAAGTTGATTGTGATGATGCGACTAAGGACTTTCACCTCCAATTATAATTCTCGTCATGTTTTCATTGTGATTTCATTTCTTTCGAACTCCTCTCGGGTTACATGAATATCCCCCACCTGATTATCTACCTTGGCGTGGTGTGGGGGCTTTTCACCAAAGGATAATCGCCCCCGTCATCCCCTTTTCACCAATGCAAATCCCATCCCACTCCACTTATCCTATCACACTCCTATCCTGAATATCCAATCCCCATCCCCTGGGCTGGACATAAGGTGTTAATCGAACCGTGCCGAGATGTCGACCAGGCTGAGAGCCCAGACCAAAAATAGCTCAGTCGCAAACGGTGTATCCGGATACCTGGCGCCCTCCGGATCAGCTAGCCTTACCTGGGTATTGCGGATCTCTGCCCAGGTGGACATATATTTCTCCGCAACTCGTGGGTACCAAATGTACAATAACAAAAATAAAAACAATAATGAGTCCGGATCTCATAAAAAACCGGAAGGGGAGGAAATCCCCTCTACATCAAATGCGGTTAATACTCCGATCGGAGAAGCGACAAACCGCTCCGTTAAGTTGTCGGCAAGTAAAGCTGACAACAGAAAAATAAACCCATCGTCCAAGGCCTATAAAGACCAAAAGGCGGCCTTGAGAATCTTAAAACGATGGGGCCATAACACCGACCTAACGGAAAAAGAAAAAGAGTCGGTAGCCTGGGCTACAGGAATCCTGGCCCAGGGAAAAGCAAAGGCCAAGAGGCCCAGATCGTCCCCCGAGGAACCAAAGCGGGAGGCTAAGAAGGTCAGGCTGGGAACACTGGCCAAGCCATCAAAGCCTTTCGGTGAGGTTGCGAGGGAGTGCCTGACGGTAGCTATCATTGATGACAGCGATCCGGACGGAAAAATGACGACCGAAAAATGGAAGGATGTCGACCATGCACTATCGGCAAACTTCCTCAAAATCATGAGAAAGAACCCTGGACCACCGCCCATCTGTGATGACGCCGGATGGTATCAAGGCAGGGTTAAACTGATAAGCTGTGCCGATGAAAGATCGGTTGATCTTTTAAAGGCCACAGTTATCGAAATGGGGGAAATATGGGAGGGAGCCAGGCTCAAGGTCGTCACCAAGGACCAGATCCCGAAACGACCGAGAGCTAGATGCTGGATCCCGCTGGCACCAGACAACCCCCTCGAAATTCTTGAGACCATAAACCTCTGTAATCCCAATCTCCCAACAAGAGATTGGAGGGTCGCGAAGCTGGAGGAACCAAAGGACCGATCTAGACAGGCAGTTCTTGTGCTGAATAGTGAAGCCCTGGAACCTCTGGCCCAATGTGACCATTACATCAGGTTTGGTTTCAAGAAGATCAAACTTAATATTTACAAAAAGGATGAGGAAATGCCACCATCCGGCAACGAAACCACGGCCAACACCGAGGTCAATGTAGACAGCTCAATGGAGCAGGAATCCCCCATCCCCTCGGGGAGCAAGGGCCCCGCGCCGATTGAAGCTGAAATTACAGCAACATTCCTGGTCAACAAGGACCAAGAATCGCTGCTCGACTCCGGAAGCGAAGACTATTCTACCAGCTCGCCGATGGAAGACGATCTTCTAGACCTAAATCTAGAAGATCTCGACACCACCGTGGTGGAGGTCAATCGAATTGATAACAGCCATGATGCTGAGATTAATTCAGATTAACCTCCATCACTCGAAAGCGGCTACCGCTAACCTTCTCCTCAGGCTGGCCAAAGGGGAAGAGGACATAGCCTTAATCCAGGAACCTTGGGTTCATGAACACAAGGTTCGTGGATTGAGAAATCCAGCCTACAACATTTTTACATCACAAAAAGAAGGTAAGCTCCGGACTTGCATACTTGCAAAGAAATCCATAAACGCTTACCTTCTTCCTAATTACAGCTCCCCAGACACCACGGTGATTGCCGTAGAATCACCCGGGAACAAGCTATGGATAGCCTCTGCATACATGGCGCAAGACGAATCCATCCCATCGGACGAGATAAAAAGGCTGGTGAGAGACTCGCCAAACCACCAAGCTGGGCTCCTCATTGGGGCTGACGCGAATGCGCATCACACCCTGTGGGGTAGCAGCGACATAAATGAAAGAGGTGAGTGGCTTATTGAATTCATTCTTACCTCTGATCTTAATATATGCAACAAGGGTCATGTACCCACTTTTGTTACAAAAAATCGAAGGGAGGTACTAGACATAACTCTAGCATCTCCCTCTCTCATTGACAAAATAAGAGAATGGAAAGTTTCTGAGGAACACTCCTTCTCAGACCACCGCTACTTGGTTTTCAACCTAGCCTTCATGGTCCCAACCCCAATCGACTCTTCATGTAACCCAAGAAGAATCGATTGGGAGCGCTATAGAGCCCTTGTTGGCAACTCTGTAGTAAGCAGGACCCCCGATCACCCGCGGTCCACGGTAGACATAGATAATATGGTTGACATTTTAACAACTACCTTGGGCAACGCACGGGTCAACAGCTGCGCAAGCCACAAATCGAGGAAAAACTCTTATCCCTCGTGGTGGAACGCAAACCTAAGCAAGCTCCGTAAAAACTGTCGAAAACTCTTTAACAAAGCAAAGAGTACTAGGAACGATAGTGACTGGAGCCTATATAAAGCTTCACTCAGAACTTACAAACAAACTCTGAGGAAAGAGCAAAGGCTATCCTGGAAACTTTTCTGTAACAATATGGAAAAAATTTCAGACGCCTACAGATTGAGGAAAATACTCTCGAAAGATCCACAATTCCCAAGCTACCTTACAGCTAACGGAGTCTGGACAGCATCTGAAGAAGAAACTCTAAACCTTCTTCTCAATACGCACTTCCCAGGATGCCATGAATCGCAGGTTTCACCGCAGCCGCAAGGAACCCACTTTTCATCCGCATTAATGGGAAATTTCGAACACATCATCTCCAGAGAGAAAATAATATGGGCGCTAAAAAGCTTCAAGCCCTATAAATCGCCAGGTCCGGATGGAATTTACCCGGTCGAACTTACACAAACCATGGAATGGACTATACCATGGCTAGAGATAATCTTCAAAGGATGCCTAGCTTGGAGTCACATTCCAGACAAGTGGAAGTGCGCAAAGGTGCTTTTCATTCCCAAGGCCGGCAGAAACTCTCACACTACCCCCAAGGATCTAAGGCCTATATGTCTATCATCCTTTGCACTAAAAACCTTGGAAAGGATGGTAGACCTATATATACGCCATAACTTGGATCCGCCCCTAATTTCTAGGGCACAGCATGCCTACGTTAAGGGTAGATCTATCGAAACAGCCTTGCACACCCTAGTGAGGAAAATCGAAAGATCAATCCATCTTAAAGAATACACTTTAACAGCCTTCCTAGATATAGAGGGCGCCTTTAACAACGTCACTCCGGAAGCAATAACGGAAGGGTTGGAAAAGCTAAAGGTGGAGAAGACTCTCGTAGAGTGGATCAGCGAACTACTATCAACACGCAAGATTCACTCGAAATGGGGTAACCAGGCAATCACCAGAGTGGTTACCAGGGGAACCCCGCAAGGAGGGGTTCTCTCACCTCTCCTCTGGAATGTAGTTATAAATGAGCTACTAATTAAACTGGAGGAAGAAGGCCTGGACGTTACTGCCTACGCGGATGACGTTGCCATTTCAATCTCAGGTAAATACCTATCGACACTAAATGACCGTATGCAAACGGCATTCTCAATTCTTTGCAAATGGGCGCATAGCAAAGGGCTCAGGGTTAATCCCCAGAAAACGGAGCTCGTGCTATTCACCAAAAAGCATAAAATTCCGGAGCACTGCCCTATCACTTTGCTTGATACCAGATTAAACTACTCCTCCAGTGCCAAATTCCTTGGCATCATACTGGACAGGAAATTAACCTGGAAAATCAACACAATCGAAAGAGCCAAAAAAGCAACAATAGCTCTCTATTCATGCAAGAAAGCCATAGGGAAAAAATGGGGGTTCAATCCCAAGATTACTCTATGGCTCTATACCACGGTCGTTAGACCCACATTAATGTATGGAGCGACTGTCTGGTGGACAGCACTGGACAAGACAACATACCTCAAACAATTCGAGAAGGTACAAAGGCTGGCGTGTTTATGCATTACCGGGGCCCTCAGGTCCACCCCGACGGCTGCACTTAACATGATACTCGACCTTACACCACTCGATATTTTCGGCAAGCAAATTGCCACACAAACGGCCATTAGACTTAAAGCCAACTCGAACTGGAAGAGCTACGTCTTTGGCCACTCCTCGATCCTGATTAACAGGTCAACCATCGCAGAAAACCTAGACCTCACAAAGCCCACCACAGTCTTGGATAAAAACTTCATAACGTTATACCCGGACAGACAGAACTGGACTCGTCAGACTCAACCTCGTAAAGGCTGCATAGATTTCTATACTGACGGGTCTAAAACCAAGGACGGGGTGGGCAGTGGGGTATTCTGCAAACAACTTAAGCTAAACAAAGCGATAAAACTACCTAATCACTGCAGCGTTTTCCAGGCGGAACTGTTGGCAATAAAAGAGGCTCTGTCCTGGCTGAAGTGGAACGTGATATCCACCACGGACATCCGCATTCTCACGGATAGCCAAGCGGCCTTAAAGTCGCTGGAGTCCTATGTGTACACATCAAAAACCAGCCTCGACTGTCGCCTATCTCTTAATGAGATGGCTGAACAGTTCAACATACAACTTATATGGGTACCGGGACACAGCGACATCACCGGAAATGAAAGAGCCGACAGACTCGCCAAAAAAGGAACGACGCTACAAACAACTGTGGTCTGCGAGGGTATACCCTTCGCAACCATCAAATACAATCTCAATACCCTCGCCAGGGCCGAGACGAACCGGAGATGGACTCAGGGACACACCTGCCTCATCACCAGGCAAATCTGGCCCCGGCTCGATAGTCAACGGACTAGGAGTATTATCTCCCTAAATAGAACTGACATCTATAAAGTCATAGGTGTCATCACAGGACACTGCCTTATTGGCAGTCACGCGCAAAAACTAGGTATCACTCCGAATGATTTTTGTAGGAGCTGTTTAGACGAGGAGGAGGTCGAATCCATTCATCACCTTCTCTGCGCCTGCCCAGCATTCTGCACAGTCAGGAAACGATACCTAGGATCATACCTCCTCAACGATCTGACCGAAGTTCAGCAAGTGGGGATATCTAATCTTCTTAAATTCTTAAGAAGCACAAAATGGTTCCACGAATAGGGGGCTAAGCCCCCTCGTAGCTGCACAACGGGCCTCCTTGGCCTATGTGTGTTCTTCCCATCTCTGGGAAGGCTACGGTCTTACCTACCTACCTACCTACATGAATATCCTTTTAGCCACATGTGTAGCGCATGTAATTGAATGATACTCCCTTCTAATTATATGTAGTTTACGAGCACTTTGCACAAGTAGCTGCCTGACTGCAGGTGGATTACTTGTAGGGAAAGCGATTAGCGGAAGGATGCATACAATATTGACTCTTGACAAAAGGAACATGCGACGTGGAACTAACCTAATTGCTACAATTAAACTTTACTACAAATCGTGTGGACTTAATCAATAGGGTACCATGTCGTCATCTGTCGTTAGCCCATTTGTCCACCCCAACGATTTTTGAAGACTTTCGCAGAGCATGAACGTAGGATGACTTTATTTATGTAGTAGGAAAATGCATGGTAATAGTGGAAATATGATATAAATATGCATAAAATTAATACTAAGTCTTTTTTGGTGCTCCATTCTTCCGGTCTTTCTGATTTTCTCGTCCCAGACCTCGCTATCGGAAGATTTACACTGATCACAGTAGAGACGGCTGGTTGATGTCTGCTATCAGCAGAATACCTGATATCACCTAGCTTCAAGACTAGATAATGATCGAATCTCTCACAGAGTGTTGTGGGGTGTATACGCTCTTTGTTATGCTTATTGCTTTTTTTCGTTTTCTTTTAATCTTTGTTATTCTTAAGACAGAATCGGCGAAAAAATTTAATGTGTTGTATGCAAAACTTACTATCATTTATATTGTGTAAGTTTGAAACAAAGTGATTGCGTGTATATGACAAAAAATACCATTTCACATCGCTGTGTTTCTTGCGATGAAGACCGACGAAATTGCGCTCGCCGCCGCCTGTTTCCTCTATAGAGAAACAAGTGCATGACAGGATCTTATCACCTGTTGAAATGGTTCTTCTGTCTTCTAACAATTCACCACCTCATTCCGCTGCAGTAAACAACAACCATCCAGTCGCAATCACTTCTCAAGTTCTCTACAGCGAAATCACCGCGCCAAAGGCAGTTAACACTGGTGCATTAACGCAAATCAGCCAATTGCAAGCTGAAAATAAATTATTGTCTACTTAGGTAAACAACTTGCAAAATTGATTAAATTTCCATACGACCACCTGCAGCGGAGGCCGAGACACTATTATTATTATTATTATTATTATTATTCATTTATTTATTCATCTCATAATCTTAAAATTATTAAACAATTTTAGATTGAATATTAGTGTTCATTCTTTAACTTAGACGTTAGTGGTGAATGACACATCTATGTAGATTTAAATTACAATAAGTATCTGATGTGGGGTGACAATCAGTGTTATTGGCATAACAATATGATAATAATATGATGATAACATAAATTAATTACAAATTTTAATTAATATATACATATGTATTTGTGCTCATGGTGAAAATTTCAAACATAAGATTCAACACAATCAAAGCTTAAGGTGAATAACCAGTTTTTAACCTTTTTGGTAAAATGTGAAAGACGAAGCGTGTCTCTTATAAATAAGGGCAATTTATTAAAAATTCTTGGAGCTGTATATGTAAAAAAATTGGAAAAATGGGTTTTATGTGCAAAAGGTACATTTACTAAGTTCATATTGTTTACGCGTAGATTGTACATTTGTATATTCCTACTAGGAATGTTACCGCTTTGCTTAAAGAATTCTCTCAAAACTTTAAAAACATATAAATGTCTGATTGGTAGAATACGCAATTTCTTAAACAAAGGCCAACTTCCAACTAAACGATTTTTATTTGAAATGATTCTAACTAAATGTTTCTGTGCAGTTAATAGTGGTTTAATAGTTATCGTGTACGAACCTCCCCAGCTTGTTATGCCGTAATTCAACTTTGAGTGTGCAAGACCATAGTAAATGATTCTTAAAACTTTCGGAGAGCAGAAAGGCTTTATTAAATACATTTTTCGTGTGACCAATAGCAGATAAGCTTTGATCATATGAATATGATCTTTCCAATTTAAATTAGAATCCATTACTACACCTAAGTACTTAAAATTTTTAACGGAATCGATTTTAAAGCAATTTTCGCTACAACGCAAATGGGCTATAAAGTTACTATTCCCACACCTATGTATAGGCAAGGAGAACTGTTTACAATCGTGAGCGTGAAACCATAAATTGAAATCATATAGGCTATTTCCAGATATCTTAAAACACATTAGCTTAGTTTTTTCGCTGATAATCAATTTGTGATAAGTAAACCACAACCGTAAGATTTCAAGATCTTCATTTATCATCACAATGTTTTCGAAATTAGTTCTAGATTCGTAGGTAAAAACGATGTCGTCTGCAAAAGCAGTTGAAGTACCATTTAACTTGAGTTTGAATATGGAGTTTATGTATATTAGGAAGAACAAGGGACCAAGTACAGATCCCTGAGGAACACCGTTCTTTAGTTGTCTTGGTTCACTTGAGACACCATTAATAGTTACTTTTTGTGTTCTACCTTTTAAATAAGAACTCAGCCAATTGAAAATATTACCACGAAAACCAACATCAAAGAGTATAGTCACTGCAGGAGGACTTGATTGAAATCGGAGGTCGCTCGGTATCCAAAGTTCACATACTAGTAGTTAAGCACCCTCTTAGCCATGTATCCGTCGGCATTTGCTATTCCACCTTGGAGTTAGGCGAGTGAGGGAGTGATGGGTACAAAGGACGCGGATGGGTGGGAGGGGGTCAGTAATTGCTTCTTAACTTCGGGTTCCTCTACAGATGGTTTCAGGTCAGGTACAGGTCATTACCAAGCCTCCATGCTCAGTTTTCACGGGGTTCTTTTTTTGTTTTAATTTATTATTAGGTGTTGGGTTCTAACGCACGATGAGTGAGTTCGAATCCCGATAACACCAAGGCCATCGAATGTTTATTTCGCGACGTTCCTTCTCGGCGGGATACTGCGAAAACCTTGACTCACGCCGTTCGGAATCGGCATTAAATTGTAGGTCTCTTTCACCTGTGTGAAACATAATGATTGAGAGAAGCTTGGTTCTGGTCCTTCACGGTCCGTAACGCAACCAAAGAAGATGAAATTATTTATTATAATTATTATTATTTATTGATTTTTTTGATTTACATATAAGGTTTTTGTCGTATTTATCCTTCTGTTTACGCCAAATTGATTTTCACATTTTCGGCCAAAGGTGCGTATACGCACCTCTACAAAATTACAGTTGTTTTAAAATGCCTACATTTCCACATTTGTTAACACCGTTAATTGGTTTGCTCTTGGACATTTCCAGAAAATAATTTTTATGGCCAACGTGGTTTTTACGGAAGCTTAAATATCCTAGTCCGTGGTGTATTTAATAAAAAAAAAGTAAGTCTTATATGTAATAGTAGTTACTGACGATAGAAAATAAAGTTGCGTTTACGCACCTTTGGCGTGATATGTAATGATTTAAATCAGTTGGCCGGGATTTTTCTTTTGAATAAAACCGCGTGGGTTTTTGTTTTATATGACAGCTTTCAATCGCTCAGTTGACCTGCTAGCTGCTGATAGGAAGTGTTGTTCTGAAATTTAATTTTGTAGGTAAGTTAGTTTTGAAGAGGTAAGTTATAAATGGTAGTATAATGGAAAAAGCGTGACATTTTTAGTATTTCTTCTCAAGAAATATATCATGTCGTGGAACAAAAAAAGGGCACTTACACTTCAAGAACTAACCGCATTGTTGGAAGAAGATGACGACATACGGGAAGCCGAGAGTGTAGACGCGTTGTATGTTCCACCACCTGTTGATGACATTACCGATGAAGAAGATTTGGATGAAAACAATTTGGAAGCCGACGAATTGCCAAGGGATATAGCAGGTACTTTTGAAGTTCATATGCGGTGTAATCAAAGTGATGCATGTTGGCAACATGAAACAGTAGAGGAGCCATCATTAAAAAAAAGCCAAAATATCCAAAAAATATACCCCGGATTGAAGGAAAAGGGACCCGGTGTTTACAACATTACCAATTTCAGTGGAAAATGTTGGGATGGAAGCCATTGAAAATAAGTGTGCTAGAAGAACTCCCTTAGAAATCTTCGGGCTTTATTTCGATGATGCACTGTTATCAAGTATAGTCGATTTCTCTACGAAATATGCACAGGAAAACAATCGCCATGACTTTTTACTTGACATTGCTTCACTAAAGCAATTTATTGCCATCCTAATTTTATCTGGATATCATACATTACCCCAAATTGATATGTATTGGTCAAAAGACGAAGATAGGGGGCTAGAAATCGTACGAAACTCAATGAGCCGTAACCGATTTAGACAAATCAAGCAAAATTTACATCTCTCCGACAGTAAGTACTTGGATAAAAATGTTAAATTTGCAAAACTACGTCCATTTTTCACGGAAATAAATAAAAGAAATCTGCAGTTTGGTATTTTTTCCCATAATCTCTCCATAGATGAAGAAATTGTACCGTATTTTGGCCGACATTCCGCCAAAATGTTTATCAAAGGAAAGCCTGTGAGGTTTGGTTTTAAGCTTTGGTGTTTGTGCAGTTCTAGTGGCTATTTGTACCAGTTCATGCCATATACTGGGGCCAAACTGAACATTGCAAGATCCGAATACGATATGGGAGCGCAAGTTGTTACCGATTTACTGGGTGTAATTCTGAATCCCTGTCACCATCGATTTTTTTTTGACAACTTCTTTTTCTCCTATAATCTGTTTCTTTTGAGAGAGAGGATTTAATGTCACAGGGACAATACGAGAGAACAGGATGCCAGCTTCTAAAATCCAAAGAAATGGCTAAAGAAGAAAGAGGCTACTTTGATTTTGCTTTCGATGAAAGGACTGAAACTACTGTTGTCAGGTGGAATGATAACGCAGTAGTAACAGTAATAAGTAACCACATCAGCATCCATCCTACCGTTAAGACAAAAAGGTACAGTCGGAAGTTTAAAAGAGAAATGCTCATAAATCAACCACTCATGATAAGAGAGTATAACAAAAATATGGGTGGCGTTGATTTGCACGACAATGGCGTAGCAAATTATAGAATTCGAGTTCGCGGCAAAAAATGGTGGTGGCCATTATTCGCCAATACCATTGACAGTGTTATCGTCAATTCCTGGCGAATTTACAGACTAGCAAATAACAACAAGATCAGTCAAATTGATTACAGGTCCCACCTAGTGCGTTCTTTGATAAACAGCGAAGAAAAAAATAGTAAGGAACCACAACATGAAGGAAACAATGAAGAACATATGTTAAAATCCAATTCAAAAATGGGTCGCCCGTCGTTTACCTATAGATGTCCGCTTCGACAACATAGGACATACTATTGCCGAACATGACCAGAAAGTAAGAAGAAAATGCAGATATTTTAAATCCCATACTATTTACATGTGTACCAAATGCAAAATTCATTTGCATTCAAAATGATTTGCAAATTTCCATAGTAAAAAACAAAATAATATTTTTTCAAATGTATACGCATTTGGCCAAAGGTGCGTAAGCGCACCTTTTTACTATGTAACTACCATTAATAAAAAAATAATTTTTTTTGCAAAATTTGTTCTTTCCCAAAGTATAGTATTTCGAAAAAATAAATTATATCCAAAAACTTCGCCATTTTTAAGTATCGGCCAAAAATGGGTTTTAAATGTAACTTTTTTGTTCGCCCATTTGTACAATATAATGGTGGAAAGATAAGTTAATCGATTCCCTGTACTGTATAATGTTCGATGACAAGTGTTTGTAAAAATCAAAAAAAAAATAAGGATTTTCCAAAATGAATGCTCTTTGGGCACTATGCACGTATTGGACGAAAAAATGAATTCAACTGATGAGCGTACGCTTTTGACGACTCTGGCTACGTCTAGGTTTCTTCCACGAACTGCTGCTCCGGCGTCTCACCTTAGCATGGAGAATGGGTAATAAAACAATCCCGAGAATTATTAGCGTGTGAGTCCTCAAATTTTAAGTAACAAACATTGAAATGGTAAACATTTAGAGAGAAGCGTAAAATTATGGCATATAACACTAGAAAGACCGACATTTTGAACTACCTAGAAAGACCAAGAGCGGTCAAATGACGTATAACGTGCTGTTATGTTTTTGGGGTTCCGTACCCAAAGGTAAAACGGAACCCTATTACCAAGACTTCGCTGTCCGTCCGTCCGTCCGTCTGTCACCAGGCTGTATCTCATGAACCGTGATAGTTAGACAGTTGAAATTTTCAGAGATGATGTATTTCTGTTGCCGCTACCACGACAAATACTAAAAACAGAACAAAATTAATATTTAAGGGAGGCTCCCATACAACAGACATGATGTTCATCCAAAAAATCCCCTAAGGTTAGTCGACAATACCACACAACCAGTAGCAAACTTCCCAGTTTTGATCTCTTTTGTGTCTTTGATGAATTAATCCTAGCTCCAAACCTTTTTCCCATATTTCCCATTATTGTTATTCACCTTTGCACATCGTTGCTGTCAAGTAAGATAATTGATTTGAATTCAATGGACACTTTGATGATCAACTATCTCATCAAGGAGATTTTTGATTATCAAAGTAATATGCCTATAACCTGCCTGCAACCAAGATCTGTCATCATACAAAAAATGTGATTTAATGTGATGACTGATGAGGTAACATACATAGTCTCTTTCATATTTATATATACAGATGGTACGTGATGCACCGTGTAAATGGCAGGAATGTAAATTCGGTAATGACAACCCTGTAAGTGTCAAACAGGCAGGTCTATCACTTAAAAATGACATTCGTAAATGAATTCGTAACAAGTGGCGACGAGGATAAAAGAATGGACCCGGAAGCGATACAGAAGGTCCTTAATCAGCAAAAGGATTGGATGGAGCAAATGTTAAAATGCAACAAGGAATGTATGGAGCGCATTTTAAGAGGATTTTCATCGGCATCGACAACCATTCCACTATTCCGTCCTTTTGATCCAGAGAAGGAGTCGTGGGAGAGCTATCTGTTTCAATTGCAGCAACACTTTTCGGCACACTCCTTACAGGATGATAATCTGCAAAAGGCTAATTTTTTATCAACGTGCGGGAACTTCATAAATGAGGTGCTGAGGAAGCTCTTGGGAGTAGAAGACGTAAGTACACATACTTTTAGGGACCTGTCTGCGAAATTAACGAAATATTTCCAATCTAAACTGCATGTACTCGCATCGAGGTGTAAATTCTTAAAGCAAAAAATGTTGCCAGGGCAAACGTACGCCGAGTGAATTGCGGACCTCAAAGGCCTTGCCAGAGATTGTGTGTTCGTGTGCTCGAAGGAGGGATGTAATACATCCAATGCCGACATCATGATTAGAGACATGATCGCATTTTACACACCTCATGATTCGGTAAGGATAGCTGCAACACAAAAGAAGGATCCAACACTTGAAGAGATCGAGGAGCTAGCAATGGCATACGAGTCGACGCAGCAAGCATCAAATATACTAAAGGGAAGCAGCACTTCCAACTCTCCAACGATATCCACCGAGGTAAATCAGCTCAGATACGGACGTTCCAAAAGTCAATCAAGTAAGTCAAATGAAAACTTAATGGTAAGAAAATCTTGCCCAGGTTGTTTTACTCAGCACAACCGAAATCAGTGCAAGCATTTGGATTCTGTGTGTGATTTGTGTCATCTTCGTGGTCACATTAGCAGCGTATGTCTGTCGACAAAACGCTCCGAGATTCCGTTTTCCACACATCCTCGTTAGCGATATAAAAACCGTGGAGGAAAACGTGCATGCAACACAGGGATGAATCGCAAACAAACCAACCAATCGAGTTGTGGGTCACGAGGTCGGCAGACAGAATCTTAGAAACTGACAAAAATTCTAATAAAATCTTTGTGTTGCTTCACGTTAATCAGCGCCCCTTAAAATTTCAGTTGGATACAGGTGCCACCTGCTCTCTGGTAGGCCTCGAAGGATACCGTACTCTAGGTAGTCCAGCTTGTAATCCAACAACGCGCAGTTTAAAAGCATATGGAGAAACGAACGTGCCTATTAAAGGAACAATGAACGTTGTTGTTCGGTGGAAAACTAAAAAGCATAAATTATCGCTTGTCGTTTCCGATGTAGCTCATGGTGCAAACATAATGGGTTTGGACTGGCTCAAAGCGTTTGGATTCCAGATACAATTTACGAAAGAGGAAGCTGTGCTGCAAATCACGTCTGGATCTAGAGAACAACTGACATCTGAAGCCAAGTCTCTGTGCAAGAAGCATGAAACAGTTTTTATGCCCGGATTGGGTTGTAGTCAACATTTTGTTACTCATCTCACGCTTAAATCGAACAGCCAACCCAAATATTTCAAGTATCGTCCCTTGCCATTTGCTCAAAAGGAGGACGTTCGCCGAGAGATCCAACGTCAGCAGCATTTACGTATTTTGCGTTCAGTTGAAACCAGCCAGTGGGCAGCACCCATAGTGGTGGTTAAGAAAGCAAACGGCAATTTGCGGATATGTGGAGATTTTAAGATCACAATCAATCCACAACTCGAAATAGATCGTCATCCTGTACCACGTATCCAGGAACTGTTCCACAAGTTGCAAGGAGGACAGTACTTCACGAAAATTGATTTGTCGGATGCATATCTCCAGATTCCTTTGGACGAACAGTCAAAGAAGTTGTGTGTCATCAACACCGAGTTTGGCCTGTATGAATATCAACGATTACCGTTCGGCACGTCCAGTTCCACAGGCATTTTCCAAAGGTATATGGAACAACTGACTGGTGATTTGGAGTTTTGCGTTTCTTATCTCGATGACGTTATTGTTTCCGGTCACACAAACGAAGAACATTTGAGGAACCTCCAAATTTTTCTCGATCGATTGGAACATCATGGCTTGCGTTGTCGCCTAGAAAAGTGCAAATTTGCCGAGGCAGAGATCGAATACATAGGTCATATCATTGATCAAACTGGCATACGACCATCGGAATCACGCATTCAAGCTATACGAGAATTGCCCATACCAAAAAATATCAAAGATCTCGAGGCATTCATACGTAAAATAAATTATTACAACCAGTTTATCGAGAATTTTGCTCAAGTAGCAGCTCCGTTAAACAAATTACGTGGTAAGGCTGAAAAGTTTGTATGGGGGAAGGATCAACAGCATGCATTTGATCAATTCAAGGAGATGATTTTGAAGGTTACTAAATTAGTTCATTTTCAGAGCAACCTGCCAATTACTTTGGCTGCAGATGCATCATCGTATGGTGTCGGTGCTGTTATCTCACACATCTACCCAGATGGATCTGAAAAACCGATCGCTTTCGCATCGAAGACCTTGAGTGAATCGCAAAAAAGGTATAGCCAGATCGAAAAAGAAGCTCTTTCCATTATATTCGACCTAAAAAAGTTTCATCAGTATTTGTTTGGGCGACAATTTGAATTGATAACAGATCATCAACCATTGGTAACTATTTTTAACCCTAATAAGAGGCTACCTCATATGACAATTCAACGCCTTCAGCGATGGGCAGTAATTTTGATGGGTTACACTTACACAATTCGCTACCGCCCAACAAAGTAGCATGGAAATGCGGATTGTCTTTCGCGTTTGCCTTATGGTCCTGATGATGAGTTCGATCGATCTGAAGAATCTTGCCACCAAGTGGAAGAGGAATATTTATCACTTGTGGAAGATTTTCCAGTTAATGCAGATATCATAGCAACATTTTCTCAGCATGATCCTATTTTGAGAAAAGTCCTCGAGTACGTGCAGAAGGGCTGGCCATATCGGTTGCCACCTGCTGAAAATATTTTGTGGCCATATTTTCGTAGAAGGTTTTCTTTAAGTGTGTGTACTGGTATTCTTCTCTTCCACAGCGAACATTTAAGAGTCGTCATCCCGTTGAAGCTTCAACAAAAGGTTTTAGCTCTTTTGCATCAAGGTCATTGGGGAGTCACCCGGATGAAACAAATGGCCCGGAGACATTGCTGGTGGCCCAACATTGACGACGTGATCAAGCAAACCGTGGCGCAATGCACCGCCTGTCAACTTAATGCCAGTCAGTCACCTCGAGAGTACACTCATTGGCCGACCTCAGAAGAAGTTTGGGAGCGCGTTCACATCGATTTCGCAGGCCCCTTTCAAAAGCATATGTGGTTGGTGGTAGTGGACTCAAAATCAAAATTTCCTTTTGTGATCCGGATGTCTTCCACAACGTCCCAAGCCACGATACAGGCACTACAGTCCATATTTTCTTTAGAGGGTCTTCCAAAGGTGATAGTGTCAGATAATGGCACTCAATTCACCTCAAGCGAGTTTCAACAGTTTTGTCGAAGCCACTCAATTCGCCATATGACATCAGCCCCGTTCAACCCGGAGTCCAATGGCATAGCCGAGAGGATGGTTCGAACTTTCAAGACGTCCTTTCTCAAAATTATGGAAAGCAGCAAACCGGGCGATGATGCATTAGCAACGTTCTTATCAACCTATCGTTCAACACCAGATGAAAGTGGCGTATCCCCAGCAGAGAGATTACATGGTAGGCAGCACCGAACTGTAATTTCAGCAATCTTTCCGAATTCCCGCAATCAAAAGGAGAAAGTCAAAGCCGACGAATTGCGATTTTCCTGTAATCAACCTGTTTTCATGCGGCAGTACGTAAGGGGAAAGAAATGGGTTTGCGGAGTAGTTAAGAAGACCCTTGGGAGGCGTATGTATCTGGTGGAAACCGATCAAGGTCTCTGCCGTCGTCATCAAAACCAGTTAAGACCTAGAGCAGCAATCGAAGAACCGGAGCAGTGGAAGGAACACAGAACTGTGTCTTTAGATGACATCATAGATCTACAGCAGGCAAGTACTCAATATTGCAGTTCTAATCGTGTTTCGCAACCTAGAGATTCGTCAATGAGTAACCCATCGGAAAGTTTTGAACACTCGGAGGTTTCCTCATACCTGATGCCCACTCCTCAGAAGGTAGAACTGGTTTCAACTGTACGACCACATTTCACTCCAGAGGCTGAAACTATTGCCGCCGCTCCTCCACCAATCAACGCACTAAATTAACCCATCCCGGCCGTACCGATCCTTAGAAGATCTGAACGTTTAAAAAACAAGCGGGTTAAATTCGTCTCCAATTAAACGTGGGGGTAATGATGCACCGTGTAAATGGCAGGAATGTAAATTCGGTAATGACAACCCTGTAAGTGTCAAACAGGCAGGTCTATCACTTAAAAATGACATTCCGAAAAGGCACGAAGAGAACCAGTTTTCGCGCGCAATTTTTTATATAAATACTGGAGTTAACCTCTCATTTGAAATAATAAAGTTTTGTGAATAAAATTAGGAGCACAGGGTTTAAATTCGTAACAGTACGGAACCCTTCGTGCGCGAGTCCGACCCGCACTTGGCCGGTTTTTTTATATGGTATGTGTTATTATTTGGCATGATCGCTTTATCTGTTGATAAAACTTTCGAACGTCACGCCTGCAGTAACACCCCTCCAAATCCTCAGTCGCGCGCTTCTCGTGCTCCTTCTTCTTTCTCCTGAGAAGCTTATGCTCTTCCCTTCTTTTTAATTCATAGAGCTCACGAGCTGCTTTTGTTCTTTTATGCAGCGAGTCCTTATATGCATCCTGCTTCGCTGTGTGAATCCTCCTGCACTCGTCATCGAACCAGGTGTTTCTTCGTGGTGGAGCCTTGAAACTCAAAACTTCGGACGCAGAGTCTTTCAGGTCTTGTTTGCAAAGGCTCCATTGCTGTTCTATTCATAGCGTGGAGGATTGAGGTGTGTTGGAGAGCTTAAGGGAGATGCGATCGGCAAAAGCACCAGCGTTTTCTTGCGATAGTAGCTTTCCGAAATCATAACTTTGCATTCTTACTCTATTCCGCTGCGTTCGTGGTATCCGTAAGCGCATCTTGGCTACTACAAGATAGTGGTCCGAGTCTATGTTAGCCCCTCGGAAATTTCGAATATCAAGAATAGTGGAGGAGTGTCTGACGTCGATCGCGATGTGATCAATCTGGTTGGTAGTCGATTGATCAAAAGACCGCCAGGGGCCTTTGTGTATATCGAGGTGCGGGAGCGCGTACTGGCTAGACGGAGATTTCGTCCCGTAGCAAGATCAATCAGCCTGTGTCCGTTATCGGAGATGGTGTCGTGTAGGCTATGTCAGCCGATGACTCGTTCAAAGATGCTTTCCTTACCCAGCTTAGCATTGAAGTCTCTTAGTACAATTTTGATGTCATAGCTGGGACATTGGGCATACGTGCGGAGTCGTCCTTGTCTTCCGTGGGGGCGTAGACGCAGATCAGGGTGATGTTAAAAAATGTAGCCTTGATACGGATTGTTATGAGGCATTCGCTCACATGCCGAAAGCTTAGGACTTTTTGCCTTAGTCCACCTCGAACAACAAATTCGCATCCAAACAATCGTTGCCCTCTCTCCCTATAGCAGTTTCCGTAGTAAATATCGCAGTTTTTCATCCGCTTTATATCCGGTCCATTCCATCGCATGTCCTGGATGGCGGTTATGTCCGCTTTATAGCGGTTTAGGATATCCGCAAGTTGTTCGGCTGCACGTGGCCTGTTTAGGGACTTAACATTCCAAGTACAAAGCCTTTTTTCCTTTTTTCGTTTTTTGCAAGGGTCATCAACATAAAACTGGTCCGTTATATCTGAGGCTTGTGGTTGTTTCGGAGTTTGTGGTTTTTTTACGGTTACGGCTTACTAGGCCTTAGCCCAACCGACTAATCCTGTTTTTTAACAAGGTTATAAAGCCGGAACGGAAGCCTGTAGGGATGAGAACGGACAACTAGTAGTAGAATCGCAGTCGATGCTGAGAATATAGAAAAACCACTTCCGCAGACTGCATAACGGCGATGTTAGTCAATATACCGCTGTCAGGCATAATTATCCATTTCCAAATGACGAAGACCGCAAAGAACTCTGTCCCCCTGACCGCGACGAAGTTAAGATTGCCATATCGATACTCAAGTCGAAAAAAGCTGCTGGCGCAGACGGACTGTCTGCTGAGCTCTTCGAGGCAGCTGGGGATAATCTGGTTGGGAGCATGCACCAGCTCATCTGTAAGATATGGTCAGAGGAATGCATGCCCGAGGAATGGAGTCTCAGCATCGTATGCCCGATCCACAAGAAAGGAGACTCCTCTGATTGCGCCAACTACAGAGGAATAAGCCTCCTTAACATCGCCTACAAGACCTTCTCTGCCGATTTGTGTCAACACCTGAAGCCTTTTGTAAATAATCTGATAGGTCCTTATCAGTATGGATTCAGGCCAGAGAGGTCCATCATCGTCCAAATCTTCACACTACGACAGATCCTGAAAAAAGCCAATGAATTTCAAGTCGACACTCACCACCTATTTGTCGACTTAAAAGCCGCATACGACAGCGTAATTAGAGACGAGCTATACAACGCTTGAGGGCGCCATGGCGCAGTGGTTAGTGTGTTGGACTCTGACGCACGATGAGCGAGTTCGGATCCCGATAACACCAACGCCATCGAGTGTTTATTTCGCGGCGTTCCTCCTCGGCGGGGTAGTGGCAAAAGCCCCCGTAGTATACTTGCCGTGAAAAAGCTTCTCGACTCACGCCGCCGTTCGGAATCGGCATTAAAACTGTAGGTCCCTTTAACCTGTGTGAATAATAAATCACACACAACATGGGTGATTGAGAGAAGCTTCGCTCTGGTCCTTCATGGGCTGTAACGCCAACACGAACATATACAACGCTATGTCTACCTTTGCCATACCTGCTAAACTCATGAGACTATGCAGAATGACTTTGGAGAATGCTCGCTGCTCCATCCGAATTGGTGAACACCTTACCGATAGTTTTGATGTCAAAAAAGGATTTAGGCAGGGCGATGCGCTGTCGTGTGATTTCTTCAACATCATATTGGAAATGACTGTGCAAAAATCCCTGGCCAATACAAGAGGCACAAACTATTTCAAATCCTCGCAACTCCTTGCATACGCCGACGATACTGACGATAATAGGTAGATCACAGCGAGATGTCAATGAGGCGTTTGCGAGTATTGAGTTCGAGGCGGCGAATGTTGGTCTGGCGGTAAACGAGGGCAAAACTAAATATACGCTGTCATCAAAAAAGGACGCTCACCACCGACGTCTTGGCCGGAACGATTGTATTGGCAGATATAAGTTCGAGGTAGTTAAAGACTTCCTCTACCTTGGCTCCGCAGTGACCCGAAACAACAAAATCAGATCCAAAATCAAACGCAGAATCACTCTTCCCAATCGCTGTTTCTTTTGGCTCAGGAGACAATTGAGTAATAGAGCCCTCTCCCGAACGACAAAGTTGACCCTATAAAAGACCCTTATTATCCCGGTCCTGCTGTACGAGGCAGAAGCATGGACACTATCAAAAGCGGATGAGGATGCCCTTGGTCGGTTCGAGAGAAAGATTTTGCGCGAGATTTTCGGGCCTATAGACGCAGACGGGGGATGGAGGAGAAGATTCAACCACGAACTTAACGGGCTGTACAGCGACATGTGCCTAGTCAGGCGACTACGGATTCAACGCCTAAGATGGCTGGGCCATGTAGAGCGAATGGACGCGGACGCTCCAGCCCGGAGAGTCTTTGAATCCAACCCTGAGGGGCGAAGAAGCAGAGGACGGCCACACTTAAGATGGCGCTCACAGGTGGAAGGAGACCTCAGCTAATTGGGTGTGCGGCAATGGGAAAGGCTAGCAAAATATCGTGGTAGATGGACGGGCAGGTTCACCCCGAACTGTAGCGCCCGTTAAGAAGAAGAAGATGTCTTATTATTTGTGTTTTATTCATCGTCTTAATAAAGAAACAATCAAAATTCATAAAAAGGTTTATTATTCAGTAAAGAAATATATAAACAAACAACATTTTAAGCAGGTTGTTGACAGTTGAATATTTTGTTAATGTTGCATGAACCATATTACGGTTTTTTACACGTATCACAATGTTTATTAGTTTTGATTCGGCATTTTCGCGCGAAACACTGTTTCCGCTTTCTGCTATGTTCCACCTCAGGCTCTGGGGATGTGTCGTATCTGGGTTGTTAGGTCGATGGCTTAGTGAGTCATGAGTCTCTTGGCCCACTAACACTCTTGCCAAGTTAAGAATAAACTTTCTTCTACTGATTGTTTTTCAGTTAGTTTTTTATACAAAACTCAAGAATTGATTCCTGCCAAATCCAGAATAAAAAACTTAAAGAGGCCATCGACGAGAAGGTGCTTTGACACTATATTTTTTTGACACTTGGTCAATGACGTCCGTACCAAGTTTCGTAGAATTGTAAAACTTGACAGTATTTGGTTTTTTTTATTGCTTCTTCTGCATTAACAAATACATTAGAATGGAGTGAACTAAGAATCATGACTGATTATGAAGGTTTTCCTTGATAAACTGTGTTTCATATGCGTGTTTCATATAAGCTAAGGGAAGCAGTTTTTATAGCAGCAGGTACATCCCTTCGAGTTTTGTTTACCGTACCAACTATTGTTGTGCGTTTTTCAATTAGCTTCTTAGCCAAGCTTATACTTGTGAGAAAAACATGGGTTGCAATATTTCGACCGGTATTCATGGAGGCCTCGACCGGTGTGTGAAATCCGGCGTAAACAGGGGGCTGCCCTCAAGGTGGCGTCCTGTCTCCGCTGTTATGGTGCATGTTGGTCGGTTCTCTGCTTGATGCTCTCAATGCCTCTGGAATCTATGCCCAGGTGTATGCGGATGACGTCGCCATTCTTTCTGTCGGCTCATGTTTGGCGAATGTCCGTCTCAAAGCACAGGCGGCGCTAAATGGATTCAATTAATCACAAACAAGTTCATATAGAATTATCTTTTTATAATTACCTTAAACCAAGAAGTATTACACCTAAAAAGAATTGTAAATTTTCTAAAACTAATTTTATTGAATTAAATAATATGCTTAATAGTGTAAATTGGCATAATGAATTTAACAACTTAAGTTTAACATTAATGTATACTCGTTTTCTTGAAATCCTGGGCAAAGGTTTCGAGAAGTACGTTCCTGTGTCAAGGATGCGAGCCTCGAGCAAACCACCTTGGTATAATAAGCAATTGTCAGTCCTTAAGAATCTTAAAAACAAGGCTTTTAAGCAATTCAAACGCTCAAATAATGCATCTGATTATCTTAGATTTAGTAATTTACGTAAAGAATTTTTCGTTCTTAATAAGTTTCTATATAAAAATTACATTCTTTCTATCGAAAACAATATAAGACATGATAGTAAATCATTCTGGGCATTTATTAACTCTAAACGGATATCTGTTGGAATACCTAACTTAATGCATTTCAACGAAGAAGAATCTAATAGCATCGACTCTACTCTTGAACTGTTTGCAAAATTCTTTCAATCCACCTTTTCTGACCCAAATTCCAATAACGCCAATCCTTATTATGTTACTCGAAATAGTTCACCTAACTTAGTAGACATCGGATCCTTAAATTTAAGCTCAGCCAACGTTTCTCTTGCTCTTAATAATCTAAAGCCAAAACTCAATTATGGTGCAGATGGCATACCATCAATTATTCTTAAAAACTGTGCTAGCTCACTCTGCAACCCACTTTTACTCATATTTAATCGATCTTTATCTGAAGGAGTTTTTCTTGACGAATGGAAACAGTCATTTCTCATTCCCATTCATAAATCGGGCTCTAAGAATAATGTTGAAAATTATAGAGGCATTTGCAAGCTTTCAGCAATTCCAAAACTCTTTGATTGCATAGTAAAAACTAAAATAGATTTTATCATCAAAGAGCACATATCCGAAGCGCAACATGGTTTCATGTCGGGTCGCTCGACCTCAACCAATCTATCCATTTACTCCTCCTTCATAATAAATGAGTTAGAAAACAAAAATCAGGTTGATGCAATTTATACCGATTTCAGTAAGGCATTTGACTCAGTTAATCATTCGCTGCTAATCAATAAGCTTGAGATATTCGGATTTCACTCCCAGCTCCTTTGCTGGATATCCTCCTATCTCTCAAATCGTACTCAAAGAGTTAAAATTGGAAATTCGTTATCTATGCAAATAAAATGTATGTCGGGCGTTCCGCAAGGTAGCCATTTAGGCCCTCTTTTGTTCATAATTTTCATTGACGATATTACTCGTTCGGTTAACCACAGTAAGTGTTTGCTTTACGCCGATGATATGAAATTGTTCAAGAGCATTAAAACTGTCAGCGACTGCCTACTTTTACAGTCTGATAATTACAATGTTTTCGCATGGTGTAATAGTAACCATCTAAACCTAAATTTAAAGAAATGTCATTCTATTTCTTTCACGAAATCAGCCTATCCTATTGAATTCAATTACACCATTGACTCCACATTCCTTTCGAAGGCGAATAGTGTCAAAGATTTAGGAGTTATGCTTAGCTCCTCTTTCTCATTTCACCCTCATATTAACTATATTTTATCAAAAGCCAACTCAGCCGTCGGCTTCATCAGACGCAACACTAAAGGATTCACTGATCCATTTGCATTATTATCACTTTACATGTCGCTGGTCAGACCTTTCCTTGAATATGCGGTCGTAATCTGGAATCCAGCTTTTGTAACTTGCTCTGAGCGTATCGAAAAGGTTCAAAAGCGTTTTACAAGATTAATCTTTTTTAAAATGCATTGGAATTTCCGCCCGAGCTACATAGCAAGATGCCAACTGCTTGGTATAAAAACCCTGGCGACTAGACGAACCATTCATGACGTAATGTTTGCTAGGGACATACTTTCTTACCATATAAAGTGCCCTTGTCTTCTTGCAAAGATTCAATTTTATTTGCCCACTAGGTCGCTGCGAATCCGTCGATTATTATTCGAAATATTTCACAACACAGATTACGGGAAAAACGAACCACTACCAAGGATAATCAGAGTTTTTAACGTATATTCCTCTTACTTGGATTTGTCTGATAATAGACTTCGTTTTAAATGCAAGTTATTATGCCTTTTTACCTCTTAAGAATCTTCCACATAATAGGTATGTTATTTTCAGACAACGTATATAAAATATTTATACATACAATATTGTGTTTCCTTTAAAATCTGTTAGTACGTAAGTAGCTTGTAGATTAAATAAATAAATAAATAAATAAATAAATAAATAAATGTGATCGATGATTGGTGTACCAGAAATGGGCTGTCAGTCAATCCTCTTGAGACCGATGTCGTTCTCTTTACGAGAAGGAGGAAAAATACTGACATGACTCAGCTGGTACTAAAAGGCACTTCCATCCCTCAGTCGCTCGTCTGGGACGGAACAATTATGTATGTTTAAATTCAATTACAAAAGCATCGTTGTAATTTTCAGGAAAGGTACACGTTGACATCTGGAAAGAGAAAGGAGTGAACTTAACGTCCATTTGTCGCTAGATACCCTGGTGCTGTTAGGCACTAAGAGATACCATCCCGATATCGAAGGAGGCTAAGTATCTAGGAGTCATCTTAGATAGTAAGCTTCTCTGGTCAAAACATGTTGAGTCAAAAGCCACCAAAGCGCTGTCAGCTTTCTGGCAATGCAAAGGAGCTTTTGGCAAAACATGGGGTTTATCGCCGGCAAAGGTCCTCTGGAACCACACGGCAATGATAAGGCCTATAATCTCATATGCATCGGTTATCTGGTGGAACAGACTAAAACAAAAAACACGTCGTAGCTTCTTTCACCAAACTCCAAAGAACGGTTCGTCTCAGCTGCACGGGGGCTTTTCCCAGCACACCGGGCGCTGCTCTAGATGTTATGATGAACCTTCCACCTCTTGATATATTTATCAGAGGGTATGCTCTAAAAGCCATGTCTCGTCTGAAGAGAAATGGCTTTCGGTACAACTCGCATAGGAATAAGGGTGTGCTTTCGCAAGAATTGTCCTGCGACCCCTGTCTCATGGACATGCCTTCTGACGCACGTTATCCTACTACGCCGTAATTTCACAGTCGAGTTTCCATTGCGTCAGGACCGGCTATGGCTGGATACTGAACCTGGAAAGGATAGTCTTCGCATTTTCACGGATGGCTCAAGGTCTGGGCGGGGGTCCGGTGCTAGAGCCTTCTTTGAACGCGAAAACATCCGACTGCACTTCTCGTTAGGAAAGTATGCGTCTGTCTTCCAATCAGAGTTATACGCAATCCTAAAGGCCATGCACCATGTTGTGAAGCACAGGTGGAAGGGGGAAAGCATATGCGTCTGTAGTGACAACCAAGCTGCAGTAAAAGCTGTGTGTAACATCTTAACTAGCTCCAAATTAGTGCTTGAACTCAAGTCCTTCTTGAACAAAGTCGGCAAACTAAATTCATTAAGGCTTGTATGGGTTCCAGGCCACTTTGGGATCCCAGGAAATGAGATCTCTCGCTAGAATAGGCTCAGAGGAGAGCTTCTCAGGTCCTGAACCCGCTCTAAGTCTACCCGCGTCCACGGTAAATTCCTACATTAACGATTGTGTATTTAACACACACAGCCGTAGATGGAGGGATTGTCCGGGTTGCAGGATGACTAAGCTCGTATGCCCTGAGGTCTGCAAAAAATCTGCAGCATTCCTCCTGTCTTTAAGGAGAATCGACTGCAGAAAGCTTGTGGGAGTTATCACGGGCCATTAAACTTTTGCCAAGCATCTCTACGTGCTCGGCATCAGTGAGACGCCTACCTGTGTTGCATGTGGCGAAGAGGAGGATGATACTGCAAAGCATTTTCTCTGTGATTGTCCCGCCTTTGCTCGCGCGCGGTGGCGCACCCTTTGAACCGACGTGGTGTGTGCCGAATCCCTTAGCTCTACATCACTGAAGCTTCTTCAATTTTTTCTCCGGAAAACGGGGAAAATACAGTAATGTAAGGTGTCTGTCTGGAGTACAATGGACAAGCGATTGCGTCTGAGTGCTCCAGCGGATAGCAGAAGCCTTCAACCAAAAAAAAAAAAAAATTAAAAAAAAAGGTATGGAACCATAAACCGTAATACAACACATTCACTTAAATTTTGGTTTTGTGGGCGACTTTCGTCTTTGCCTAAATATGGGAAACCATTACATAAGTATTTACTATCAATATCGACACAAAGCCAAAATGTGATGCCATATTTGTCTGGTTTGTTCCCCATAAACTGCAAAAATCTACACCGGACTTTTGTGGATAACAGCTGTTCATCAGCAGTGAGGTTTTCACTTATGACAAGCAACAGAGTTCTGAATGAACTTATTCCACACATCAGAAATCAGGGGAAATTGATCAGTTTGCAAACTTTTCCTCCTTTCTGTCCGCACATCAAATCGTGCTTTTGACCCCGATGAACTGAATGACCACTTCTTGGATAATTTAGCTGACAATCACTTTGATTACAGATCCCCAGGCGAACCATCACCTCCTGGGTGTACCGACTTTGTAGTTGTAACGGAAAGTGATGTCAGTGAGTGTGTTACAACTATCAAATCGAATTCTGCAGGTGAAGACAATCACATTATGATTTATTAAACTCATTTTGCCCATGATTATTCCATATTTAACTCATATCATTAATCACTGTATCGCGACATCAAGATTTCCACAACCCTGGAAAATTGCCAAGGTCATCCCAATAGCGGAAAAACTAAATCCAATCTCAGCAAATGATTATAGGCCTATTAGTATACTACCATGTCTTTCGAAAGTGTTCGGAAAAATTCTAGCAAAGCAGATTCAAAACCATCTGTCCCGTAATGCACTTCTTAGTCCTTTCCAATCGGGCCTCAGGAGAGGCCATAGTTGTTCTTCTGCTATCTTCAACATAATAGAAGAGTTAAGATGTGACTTTGATAGGGGATATCTGACTCTTCTCTGCCTGCTTGATTTTTCGAAGGCGTTCGACACTGTCAGTCATGACATTCTCTGCTGGAAGCTTGAACACCTATTTGGATTCAAGGAGAGGGCCCTAAAACTTATAAAGAGTTTTCTTACCAACAGAAAGCAAAGCGTGGTCAATGGTCACTCCTTTTCGGCAATCAAAACTATCACCCAAGGCGCTCCTCAGGGTTCTATTCTAGGGCCTATCTTATTTTGCATTTTTATAAATGATTTGCCACTCGTATGCTTGTATGCGTCAATACACCTCTATGCGGATGACGTCTAGCTATACCTAGGTCGCCCTTTCCATCAAACTGACGAGCTCGTCTTGCTTGCTTAATGCCGACTTTGCGAACATAAGCCGATGGGCACTGAATAGTTTGATAATTAACCCAACGAAATCCAAAATTGCACCTGTTTCAAACAAAAAATTCAGCCTGAAAATTCTCCTATTATTTACTTGGGAAAGAGCAAATTGGACATAGTTGAATCTGCTACTAGCTTAGGATTTGTAATTAATAATAATCTCTCAGGATATAACCACGTAAATATGGTGATTGGTAGGATTTATGGATGCCTTCGTAAGCTGTGGCTAACATCTAGTTTCACAACGTCTGAAACCCGACGTAAGCTTGTACTGAGCCTTATTGTGCCAATAATAACTTACTCTGAGGTCGTTTACGGCAACCTGGACTATTTATCTCAGCGTAAACTTCAAGTAGCTTATACCGATGCTGTGCGTTACATTCACGGGCTCCGAAGATATGACCACATATCTACTCAGTCAAAAAACCTTTTAGGTTGTACACTGACTAAATATATCAACGCCAGAAATTGCATTTTCCTACACAGAATAATAAAAGAAAAATCTCCGATATATCTTTTCCAGAAAATCCGGTTCGCTCAGTCGGCAAGAACACTGAACCTAGTACCCCCTAATTTCAAATATCTTAATTCTTCTCGTTTATTTTTCGTTCATGCTATAAGACTTTGGAATAGTTTGCCAATTTGCAATTAAATATTAAATAACACTTCAAGCTTTAAGGATGCAGTCCTAAAATACTTTTCAAACTTGAACTAAAATCGCCTATCCCTTTTCCTCTCCCCTCCACTTACCCTTATTTTTAGAATTATCTATTAACTTTAACACACCTATAATTATGTTACTTAAAAATTACCTAATTGTAACCCGTACTAAGTACTATAAAAGACTCTGTCTTACTGTACATATTAATTATAATAAAAAACGAATTGAATTGAACCTCATTATTTCTTTGAAACGATTTCTTGACATATTTTGCGAACAAAATTGGATTCCCCAATTTGTATCTCATAGGTCGTTCACAGCAATATTTTTAGCCCCACAGGTTCCTCAAACGTAGATAATGGCAATAAAAGTGTCAAGTTCATTCAGTGAGAGTGGCCAGTTATTGCCTCCAACCTGACGATGAGCTTCGGTTGATAAAATGCTACCTTGGAAACACCTTTTTGAATAATAAGTGGGTTCGGCTCCTTCTGTCAGAAAATTATGCCGTTGACGGCGACCAGGTTGATCTACTGGGCCACAAACTACTCCACAAGAAGATACCGCGACATCAGTGTTCTGATAATTAACTTCAGTTTTTACTTTTGAACCACGGCCACGATATCCTCGAGCTCGGCCTCGACCTCGTCCTCGACCTCGACCACCTCTTAGATTTTCACTTGTACCCCGTAAAGCAGAAAGAGGCAGTGAGTCTAAAATAGTTATGAAATAAATATAAAGCTCTTCATTTCTAAGAATATTGAATCTAAAAATTGAGAAGCATAGAAAGTAGCTTCAATACTTCAATATTTAGAAATACAGATGTACACCTACCATCAGAATCACTGTGGGTATCATCATCATCACTTGAAAAATCACTTTCTCGTCTAATATTGTAATCACTTTCTTCAATATCCGAATCTAAATGCAAAATGTGTATCTCGTCTTCGGTCGGTTCGCAATCTGATTGGTCTTCCGGTATATTTTGCAGCATTTCAAGTATTTCAGAATAGCGGAGGGAGGCGTTTCTCGATATGATTATCTTAAAAGTCGGACACAGTGGTATGCAAATAAAACGACGTACATAGTCACACAGTAGAAATTCTTTATCGATCTTGTTTCATTGAAGATCGATCACGGAGTCTGACTGATTCCTTGATTCTAATTTACGCACAAACCTTTTATGAAATAGAAAGATAAAGAGGAAGGATAATAAAATCCTCATACAACAAGTGATACGATAAGAAATATCATGCCACAATGATACGTTGTTTTCTATTACCTAGCTGGAGCACAGCGCGAGAGCACCGTGGCGCAGTGGGTAGTATGTTGGCCTCTGACGCCGAAGACACGGTATCGAATCACGACACAGCCATGTCATCGAACGTGTTTTCACGGTGTTTCTCCTCAGCGGGGCTCTGACAAAAACCCCTGTAGTAAAATAGTCATGAAAAGCTTATCGAAATTCGCCGTTCGGAACCGGCAATAAACTGTAGGTCTCACACAACATGGGTGATTGAGAGAAGCTCGGCTCAGGTCCTTCATGGACTGTAACGCCAACATACATACAGCTGGAGCACTGCACGAGTAAGTAAAAAGTACTCGGAAAAATAATCGCCGAGTATAACACCAAACGATGCGATTAGGTACTCGGCATCGCATTGAATGCATCGCCGATTACTTTTCGATGATGATTATGGGTAATAATCGTTCGAACTGCATCGTTGCGTCGCGTGAATTTTATGACTGCGTCTAGGAAACTTCCGCCAGAAGTTATTAGAGTGCTTCTATGTACTGTGTTTATGATTGTATTTGTGATTCGCATGTGCCGATTCGAGTAAATACCCGCCGATGCCCCTACCCCTACACTTTCTAGGTAGGTAATTGTTTTTTGCAAACATACATCCAGCTATCAATATAAACATATCAGAATACAGTAAAGAAATTTGAATTATTAAAAGTCATAAAAAAAACGATTACAATGCCGTGGATTACTAGGTAAATGTGAAGATAGGATATATGTATGTATGTATAGGATCAACACGCTTCAGTAAAGATGACTGAATCTCTTTTTGTTTCGCTATGTACATATATTTACGGCTTCGTAATACATATGTAATGTCAGAAAATTGTTTCACGTCAGTATTTTGCTCAGAAGCTATTTAAATATCTCCACTGTCGTGCCCAATAAGACTGTCAAATTCCTCTTCTCACATTCATCCCCTTGTCAACACTGAACCCAAAACCGATGACAGTGAGAAGAACTAACGAAAGTACTGACACTCTCAAAGTCAACTGTCGACTCAGTTAATCTATCAAGAAGTCCTTTGAACAGGATTCCGATACTACAATGACTGACCTATGGACTTCGGGTCCAACCTAACAAATCGTCTACGCACCTATCCGGCAAACTCCTTCCATTAACCGTAACCGTCCACATCAGCAATTTGTTCTTTCCAGCTTTTACCCTTTTTCATCTATTCACCCTTCTTCATGGAATTCCTAGAAACACTTCCTCGGCATCCGGGTCATTCGACAAATGAACGCATACTCGACCCCACATAGAAATCATCAATAAAATGGATACTGGCAAATTGCCCGTCACACATTTCAACTTTCTCTTCTATCGTTCCTCCTAAACCGGGGAACCAAATTGACACAAATAGACTAACACCTCTTATGTAGGCATATATGATGGCAACAAGAATGCGAAACCTTTCAGGACGTGTTCTACGCGGGCAGAATATGATGAGTTCCGTTTACGTGCCATGTCAAGGTGAATTTACCACAAAACAAGAATCGAGGAGTAAAGAACGAGCTAATGTACCCCACACGGCTGTTTTTGTTTCAAAAGAATGTGTTTCAATCATCAATGTGGGGTTGAAGGCACTATGTCTTCCCCCGCGCCTCTTAAAGTGCTACCGAGCAGCAAGGTTTGCCGTTTTAGGTAATTGGGTGTTTGTTTTCGTCATTCTTTTTCTATCGATGTAATTCAACACCCGTGAGCGAGTAACGAGGAATCAGTGGAATGCATAAAGGAGAACGGAAATATGTAGACATACCAGCTTCAGGAAGAAGGAAGGAGAAACGAAAGCAGAAACATTCATTGATTTGGCCATGGAACAGTGCACTAGAAATTCCTTGGCCGAGTTTCTATTCTAATCATCCCTGATCCCTCTGTTTCGGTCATAAAGAAGGAACAAAAAAATGAAAAACGGGGTTCTTTAGTCTGGCCTCACTCAGCCTCATGTTTCTACGAACAATGCACGATGACTTGTAGATACTTTGGCAGTGCCGGTTGACTGTGCATCGAAAGAGAAATGAGGCGATAATGTGTTTTATTCCAATGACCATTCATCCAGGCAGGCTGTTCAACGGCCGAGACATAACAATGGAAATTCAATTCCATGTTTTTTTTTCCACGCTCCCTCGTCGGGAACGAGGGCAGTGGTGGTGTTAAATCTGCCAACTACAAAGCTTGAATGATAAGCACTTTGCTAAATGACAGCTGGAAGTTTCCCTTTTCTGCTATGATGACACTGAGAAAGGCCCAAAATCGTCTGTGCTGTCCCATTTCGCGCGGTTCATTTGTACTTGTCAAGTGAGACAGTGGTCCATAAACGTCTCTGTGAGTTGTAAACGTAGTGAGATATATGCGTTATAGATCAGGATTGATGGTGTTTAGGTCGATTCGGTTTCGGCAATTTTATTAAGCCGTTGAGTGATGAAGGTATTTTAGCCCAACAGCAGGCAGTAATTCTATGAAAGATGAATATGCTAGTTAAAGGCTAGAATTTAATGATTTTCTATTGAATTGACAATATCCTGTCGTGAAAACCATTTTTTTTTTTTTTGAAATCTAAAATAGGAACTAGTGCGATCGATCCATTTATTGAATATGGGCTCACTATCTGCTCCAATTAAAAAGGGATTGAATCGTTTTTCCTTTTTAAAACCACAGGAGAATCAGGAAATAGCAACTATGTATGTATATACGCTTAGCCCTCTCAAAGCAAGCTCTAGGGTACATGGTCACTGTCGCTATTATCACCACGATTGTGATATGTAGTCCTTCTTTAAAATAGCTATTCACAATTTGTGCCACTGATACAAACATTTTGACCACCTTCCATAGAAAGCCGACATGCCACATGCGTCTACGTACATGTGTACGAGCACACCATATCAGGCATTTCGAAAAGAAAGTCACAAATCATTTCATACACTGTACGTACGAGCTCACTAATCCGTGAAAAATTCCCATCCGTGACATCTGGAGGGGATTTAGTGACTTATCCTTGCGAGCGTTCCACACAGCAAATGTAAAAAATGTGGTTTACTATTCCCTGGATAAGTCGCACATACACGAATATGCGCCTTCGGGATGTATCTCTTCTATTGGATCGGATGCGGCATTTGCTCTGCTTTTATAATATCTTATCCAGTGTATAAAGATGACTCGTCGATTTTATTGTTCGGTCACGGAATTTCGGATTCCAGACGCAAGGGCGTAAAATTCTTCGGAGCGAGTATTGGGTTCAACGGATAAATCCAGTAAGCAATAAATCATAATTAGAATACTAAAGAGAGGGATCCCATATACATTTAGATACATATACATGCATATGAAGGGTGGTCCTTATTTTTCGACTTTTTAATTATTGTCACGTCACTTAGTCATTCGATTATATACACGCTTACTTACCTACTTACTTATCAGGCCAGCGATCCATGGAGGATCTGAGCGTGAGCTATGACTGCCTTCCATCTTTGACGGTCCCGGACACGCTGCTCCCAGTTATCAAGACCAAGATGTCTTACATCCGCGATTACTTGGTCTTTATACCGGAGGTTCGGTCTTCCTCTTCTTCTCGAACCAGGAGGCTCGGAGTCGAAGACCCTCTTAGCTGGAGCATTGATGTCCATGCGCTCGATGTGACCCAGCCAGTGTTGTCGACGGATCCTTGCCTTCCGGACTACATCCACATCTTGGTACAGCTCGTAGAGTTCGCGGTTGTGTCTTCTTCTCCATTCACCTTCCTCACAGACAGGACCAAATATCCGGCGCAGAATTTTTCTTTCGAAAGAACCCAAAATCAGCTCCGCTGTCCTGCTTATCGTCCAGCTTTCGGCTCCGTACAGCAAGACTGGCAGAATGAGCGTTTTGTAAAGCATGACTTTGGTCTTTCGAGTGAGGAGTTTTGACCCCAGTTGTTTGGACAAGCCGAAGTAGCAGCGGTTGCCAAGGGCGATTCTACGCCGGATCTCCACTGTGGTGTCATTTGTGGAATTTACGTTTGCCCCGAGGTAGACAAACTCCTTAACTACCTCGAAATTGTAGCTGTCAATTGTTATATTTTGTCCCAGGTGGTGAGCGACGGATTGGTTTTGCTTGACAGCATGTATTTCGTTTTATCCTCATTGATCTTAAGACCAACTCGTTTCGCCTGTTCTTCAATCGCCGTGAATGCTTCCACAATGCCACGGCGGGAACACGCGATGATGTCGATATCATCCGCGTATCCTAGCAGCTGGATGGACTTGTAAAAGATAGTGCCTTCCCTGTTGACGCCTGCCCGTCGCACTATCTGCTCTAGCACCAGGTTGAAGAAGTCACATGACAGCACATCTCCTTGCCGAAATCCGGTGCATGTTTCCAATGGTTCCGAGGTCCTACAACCGAGTTGCACGGTGCATCGCGTGTTTTTTAGCGTGGTGCGACACAACTGGATCAGTCTTACCGGGATCCCGAATTCGGCCATCGCGCCAAACAGTTCTTCACTATGAACGGTGTGATGAACGGTGATAAAAAGATGGTGTGTATCGATTCGAAACTCGTTGGTCTTTTCCAGGATTTGTCGAAGTGTGAAAATTTGGTCTATAGTTGATTTGCCGGGCCGGAAGCCGCACTGGTAGCTGCCGATTAGTGCGGTGCAAAATGGCTTTAGACGTTCACACAATACGCTGAACAGGATCTTGCATGCGACATTGAGCAGGGATATACCTGTATAGTTCTTGCAAGAGGAAGGATCGCCTTTTTTGTGGATAGGGCAAATAGAGCTGGTATTCCAGTCGTGGGACATGCTTTCATCTTCCCAAATTCTGCAGATGATCTGGTGCATGCTCCCTACCAGAACTTCGCCGCCAGCCGTGAAGAGCTCTGATGGCAAGCTATCTGAGCCTGCGGCCTTGTTATTCTTCAGCTTCTGAATAGCTGTGCCGACTTCTTCGATGCTGGGTGGGAGGACTTCTTCAGCGGCTGGAGTTGGGATTTCCTCGGTCCCTACCACTCTCTCTTGGTCATGCTCGTTAAGCAGCTGCTGGAGATGCTGCTTAAATACATCCACTATTCCCTGCGGGTCGGTGACAAGATTACCCTCGCAGTTTCAAAGAGCCTGGGTGCCATTTTTGAAGCCTCCTGCAAGGCCTTTGGCTTTCCTGTAAACGGCTCGTGTCTTATGCTTATCCCTATACTCCTCGATATCCCTGAGCTGGGAGGCTGCGAGGATCCTTTTTTTTTGTCGCAGTTGTTTTTCTCCTCCCTTCTTCTGGCTCGGTACTCTTCTTGCGCTGCGCTGGTTTTTCTCTGCAGCGCCTTTTGGTACGCCTCGTCGGTTGCTGCCTTTTTCTGCTCACATTCGCCATCACACCACGGGTGGTAGGTATCCTAAGGTGATTTCGGCTACTTCCTGAATGGCTGAGCGGCAATGCAGCCACATATTATTGGCATTTGTGTTCGACGTAGGCATACCGTAGAGCCTTTCGCTCAGCTGCTTCCTGTAGACTCTGACAACTTCCGGTGTGCTCAGGCGCCCAATGTCGAACCTTCTCCTGATGGGCTGGTGCAGCTTTCTGACATTGGACAGTCGAGCTCTGAATCTTGCTGCTACGAGGAAGTGGTCAGATTCGACATTCGCCCCTCTGAATGTTCGCCCATCCAGGATGTTTGACGAGTGCCTTGCGTCAATGAGCACATGGTCGATTTGGTTGGCGGTTCGACCGTCCGGAGATCGCCAGGTTGCTGTGTGGATTCGCTTGGGAGGGAATCTTGTGCTACTTATCACCGCATTACCAGCTGTCACAAAGTCCGTGAGTCGGAAGCCGTTATCTGTTGTTGTATCGTGGAGGCTGTGCTTTCCGATCACTCCGCCAAGGGTGTTCTCTTTACCGTTCTTGGCGTTGAAGTTCCCGAGATCGATTTATACATCGTACTCCGGACAATCCCCGTAGGCGTTGTCCAGGAGGTCATAGAAGTACTTCTTGATAGGGTCTTCAGCCTCGTCGGTGGGGGCGTGTGCACGTACATATAAGGCTGATGTTATAAAATCCGCCTCTGATGCGGATCACAGCCAGGCGATCACTTATAAGTTTAAAGTCGATGACCTTCGACCTTAACCGCTTTCCCACGACAAATCCGCATCCCAGTAAGTGCAACCTTTTCTGACAGCTGTAATATATGTAGGTCCCATTTTTTCTTCCTAATCATACCGTTTCCTGGCCAGCAGTAATATCCGCCTTGTACTGCGTGAGGATTCCTTCTAGTTTATGAGTAGCTCCGGGAGTGTACAGGGTTCTAACATTCCAGGAGCGTACTCGCAAATCGTGTTCCTTTTTCGTGCGTTGTCGTCGTCGAGTACCCGTCCATGTATCCGAGGCATCCTGCTCATTCATAACTTTTGTTTTTTTACGTGGGCGGATTGTTAGCCCGCCGCACAACCGCCATTCTGGTCGGGGTTTTGTCGCTGCATACGTTTGTTCACCTGCCAACGGTTATTGAAGAGGCTATCCAGAGGGCGCCGCGAGGAGGCCGTATGTCAACTTGACCTGGGCATTTAAACAGGGATCGTTGCTGGCATCTCGCCTGGTTGAGAGCTATCAACAACTTTACCCTGTATGTCCGAGCACATGCCGTCTCGATTACATATGTACATCTAAATATGAAAGAGATTTTTTTTTTCCTTTTTCCATATAATTTCTAGGTCGCTACCAATCATCAAACTTAAGCAACAAGCATTGGGTTTTTTTAGCGTATACAACGCTTATCAATGCGCGTTGACGCATAGGCCATTTTTCTACTGCAAGGGCGCCAAGATTGGATGTAAGCCGAGGTTTTAAGCAATTTGCGCGTTTCACTTTGAAAAAAAATAAATAGCGGATGCGTCACCGCGCACGCATCTACGCGCGAAACCAACAGAACGCACTTACTTACTTTATTTACTTAGGTGGCACAACAGTCCGTGGTGAACCTGGGCCTCAACCAACAAGAGTCCCTAGCTGGCACGGTCTTTGGCCAGCTGTTTCCAGCGCCGCACGCCCAGTTGGTTAGGGTCCCCTTCCTCCTGCGTGCGCCACCGTTGATGCGGCCGTCCTCTGCCGCGCTTTCCTTTCGGGGTGGATTCGAAGACTCTTCGGATCGGAGCTGTATATTCCATTCGCTCTACATGGCCCAGCCACCTTAGACGCTGTATCCGTAGACGTCGTACCAGGCCGATGTCTCTGTACAACCCGTAGAGTTCTTAGTTATATCGTCTCCTCCATACACCGTTTGAACAAACGGGACCGTAGGTAGTGCGCAGAATTTTCCTCTCGAAACGACCAAGGGCATCTTCATCCGCTTTTGTTAAGGTGCAAGCCTCTGCGCCGTAAAGGAGGACTGGGATGGTTAAAGTCTTAAATAGTGTCACCTTGGTTTTCCGAGAGAGGGCTCTACTTCTAATTGCCTCTTGAGCCCAAAGAAAAAGCGGTTGGCAAGAGTGATTCTGCGTGTTATCTCAGCTCTGGTGTTGTTGTCGCTGGTTATCAGTGAGCCAAGGTAAACGAATTCCTTGACCACTTGAGCCATAAAACTGATAGGTGACTCCAGCATTACCAAAACATTAGACTCGCTGGAACACCGCAGGAATGTTATCTGCCTCTCCCTGTTTTATCGTTACTACCACCAAAAATGCTCTGATGAAATAGCCAGTTGCATTCCGCCCCTTCAACATTTCTCCCGCAATACACGTCTCTCTAGGAATGCTCACCAATATACTCTGAAGCCCGCTTTCGGACGTACTGTCAAATATAGAGAATCTTTCATAACCGAACCACACGAATCTGGAACTCCCTGCCGGATTCCGTTTTTCCCCACTCAATTCAACATGCAAGCATTTAAGATCAATGTCCATCGGCATCTCCTCTATTCCTCTTCCTCTCTACCTTCTGCCCGCACTGTGTCGCCGACATAATAAGGTTATTAGACCTTGAGTGCGCGCAATTTATTAAAAAAAAAAAAAAAAAAAAAAAACTTCAAAGTTATATCCGCCCATGGTGACGCTCTCGCCAATACGTCGGTGTTGTCCTTCTGTTTTAGATGAAAGCAAATATTTGGTTTTACCCTCATTAACCTTGAGACCCATCTTAGCCTCTTCTACCTCAATGCTTACAAAGGCCTCATTGACATCTCGCTGTTTCCGCCCAATCACGTCAATATCGTCGGCGTACGCAAGCAATTTCGTAGACTCGAAATAAATCTTACCTCTTGTGTTGGCCAGTGACCCTTGCACGATCTTTTCAAGCACGATGTTGAAAAAGTTGCATGACAGCACGTCACCTTGCCTAAATCCTTTTTTGAGATCAAAGGTATCGGTTTGCTCATTACCGACCTCAGTGGAGCAGCGCGAATTCTCCATTGTCGCCCTGAACAGTCGGACAAGTTTGGCAGGGATGTTAAAACTATACATGGCCTCGTATTGCTCATCCCTAAACACGCTGTTATATGCGGCCTTGAAATCGACGAAAAGGTGGTGGTTTCTTCTCCAAGAACTGCCGTAGCGATCAGCCGATCAGGTTATCCACAAACAGTTTCAGACGTTCACACAATACGGCAGAGAAGATCGTATATGCGATGTTAAGCAGACTTATTCCCCTATAGTTGGCGCAGTTATAGGGGTCTCCTTTTTTATGGACCGCGCAAACGATGCTGAGATTCCATTCGTCGCGCATGCTTTCCTCCGACCATACCTTGCAAATGAGATGGTGCATGCAGCTTACCAGCTCATCTTAAGAAGCCGCCTTAAAAAGCTCAGCAGGGGGGCCGTCTGCGCTCGAGGCTTTATTAGACTTAAATCTTGATATCGCTATTTTGACTTCGTCTAGGTCGGGTGGACTGAATTCTGTTACATCGTCGTCCATTACGAATGACTCGTTCTGTCCGACAGCGGTATCTTGTCTATCGTCGCCGTTATACAGTCTGCAGAAGTGGTCTTTCCAAAGTCTCAGCATCGACTGCGACTCTAATACTAGTTCTCCATTTTCATCCCTGCAGGCCGCCGCTCTGGCTTTGTAGCCATGGCATGTTCGTTTTACCTTATTGTGAAACTTACAGGCGTCATTCCTGCGGAAGCTTCTCTCCATCTCCTCGATCTCACGCTTTCCGTGCTCTCTCTTCCTTCTTCTGAAAAGCGTGTGTTTCTTCTCTTCTGCTCATAGATTTCGCGAGCAGCTCTCGTCCATCATAGCAGCATGGCTTTTTATGCCTCTTGTTTTGCTGGATGGGCTTGTTCGCATTGTTCATTGAACCAGGGGTTTCTAGGTGGTGGCAGTTTGAAACCCAGCACCTCTGAGGCAGCGTCTCTGACGGTGCTCTAGCAATGCGCCCATTCCTGCTCCATTGTTTGTGCTGCTGTGGGCGAATTTTGAGAGAGCTTGGAGGAGACACGATCGGAAAAGATTCTAGCAGTCTCTTGCGATTGTAGCTTTCCGACGTCAAACTCACATAGTCTTACTCGACTCCTAAGCATTCTTGATGTCCTCATTTGTACCTTGGCTACAACAAGGTAGTGGTCGGAGTCGATGTTGGCCCTTCGGAAGGTTCGTACGTCGAGAATACTGCAGGAGTGTCTGGCGTCGATCGCAATGTGATCAATCTGGTTGGCGGTAGATTGATCAAAAGACCGCCAGTTACCCTTGTGGATGTTGAGATGGGGGAATCGCGTGCTTGCTACAAGGACGTTACGGCCCGCTAGGAAATCGATTAGCCTAAGTCCGTTGGCCGATGTAGTGTTATGGAGGCTATGCTTTCCTATGATCGTCTCAAATATGTCCTCTTTGCCCAGTTTTGCATTAAATCTCCTCGATCGTAGAAGTCTTCTTTGAGTCGATGGTTTTGTTTATTGTTTATTGAAATTGGAATAAGCGCTAACACATTAAGATAAATCTTATAAGCTAGTGATAGCAAATGAACAGTTGTAGATATATTATACATATTACAAAAAAGATGAGATTACTGAAATAAATTCTTAATTTCTAACATGGTTTTTATATACAAAAGTTAAGGGCTAAAGATATGATGAGAGGAAAAGGTAGGAAGGTTAATAAAAGAGGAGTTAGAAGTTCGTTGCTTTGATTAAATATTACCGAGAAAAAGTTTGAGTTTATTTTGAAATTGTTTTATGCTGTCCGACTCTCGTACGCGTGTTGGGAGTAAATTCCAAAAACGGACTGCAGCAATAAAGAATTGTCTTTCTGATGTGAGGCACGAGAAACGAGGAAGAATCAAGTTGTTTGTTCTGCTTGATGCCGAGAATCGAAGAATTTCGTAGAGATAGGCAGGTTGTTTAGTATGAAGAATGGCGAAAAGTAGTTTCATAGTACGGAACTTGATGAAGTTTTTAAGTGACATTTTAAGAAGGTTTGTAGATAAATGTGAGATATGGTCATATTTTTTTAGACCGTAAATGTATCTGATAACGCTGTTAAATGCTGCATTCAGTTTACTATTGCTGACATAGTCACAGTTGTAGTAAATTTCGCAACCGTATGTAAGAACTGGAATGACAAGTGCCTTTGCAAGAAGCATTCTTGTATTAAGCGGGGTGAAACGCTGAACGGTCCATAAAGATCTAAGAATTCCGTAGGTTTTACCTACTACTGCGTTAACGTGGTCGTTCCAAGTTAATGTCCTGTTGAAAACCATGCCTAAGTTTTTCGATTTATTTGAAAACTCTAAGGGGATTCCATTTATTGCAACAGTTGGGAAATAAGATAGATCCAGAACTTTTTTCGATATTATTAAACATTTGCATTTCGCTGGATTTAGCATCAAGGTGTTACGTTCTGCCCATGCCCTTATTCTATCAAGTTCTTCGTTAATTGAACAGACACAGTTTTCTAGAAGACCTATGGGGCAGCTTTTATAGACTTGTATGTCATCTGCATAAAAATGTTTTGAGACATTGTTCAGGATGGAACCTATTTCATTGATGTACAACGAGAACAACAGAGGAGAGAGGATCGAGCCCTGGGGGACACCACGTTGGATCGGCAGGAACTCGGAAAGTTGATTTCCGATACACACAGCTTGCTTCCTATCTAGCAAAAAGGAGGAAACAAGTTTGATTGCCTCTGAGGAAACGTTGAACTTATGGCGCAGTTTGTTCAAGAGGAGTGAGTGGTCAACCATGTCAAAGGCTTTGGAGAAATCTAGAAGGACTAAGAAGGTAACCCAGTTGTTATCTAGTTTAGCCCTTATATCTTCAGTGACCTTGAGGAGAGCTGTCGTGCAGCTATGCTTTGGACGGAAACCGGATTGGATGTTTACTAGAAAATTGTGACGCGCTATATAATCATAGAGTTGTTTTTGCATTATACGTTCACACACTTTGGATAAAAAGGGTAGAACTGAAATTGGTCGAAATTCCTCACAGCGGGCGTTTTTAGGAATTGGTATTATTTTGGCTAGTTTCCACTGTTGCGGGAAAATTCCGGTTGTTAAGGTGGTGTTGATAACATGTGTTAAAAAAGGCAGCAACAGCGGCAGTATACATTTCAGAAAAGTGGGATTTATATCATCGACACCTGATGCCTTAGATTTTATGGTCAGCATGCTTCCTAACACTTCTTGACTGTCAACGCAGGAGAAACTAAAAGGCGAGAACGGAAAAAGCGGTGGTATTTCCGCAGGTTCTTGATTAACGGTGCGAGCTGCACTAGGTGAAGATAAAAACTTCCGATTTAATTCGTCAGCGTTGATATTGTTTTGTGGACATGTTTTTTGCTTTCCTATGCCAAGAGTCTGGAGATTTTTCCAAAGTTTGTGACTATCAGAGGGTACCTTGAGGTGGTTTGAGTAAAAAGTAGTTTTAGCCTCTCTTATTTTTTGCACAACTTTATTACGTAACCTTTTATACGCCACATGCAGGTCTTCAATCCTTGTTCGAACCCAGCGTTTGTAAGCCTGATCTCGCTGATTAATTAAACGTTTGATTGGTTGTGTGAACCAAGTTTTTGATGCTTGGTCAAACTTCTTAATTCTAAATGGCACGTGCTCATTGAAAATATTCACTAAGTTATCATTAATAAACTGAACTTGATCGGTTGGTGAAGTCATACGGTAAATATTTTTCCAAGGTATAGTACGAATATGTTGTTCAAGATTTACAGGATCTATATTTTTGAAATCTCTGAAACGTATTTGCCGGGTTTCTCTTTCTACTTGGTTCCCCGTCTGAAAATCGAAGTTTAGAAAAATAAGGTCGTGATAGGAGAAAACAGGTGCTGAGAGTTGGTCAGAGCATAGGATTTGTTCTTTTTTGCTGACGAAGAAAAGGTCTAATAGAGTGCTAGATGTCCGGGTGAAATGGGTAGGCACAGTTGAGTTGACCACGTATAAATCAAATGAGTGCATTTGTTCAATGAGACGCTTATCTACCAAAATGTTGCTGTTGAAGTCACCACATAGTATTATATTAGGTGAACTGACGGTGATTTCTTCCATTAAATCGTATAGTGGATCCAGGCCGATATTATTATTTGGCCTATACACTGTTCCTAACATAAGACTACCTTCGCTACCTATGACGTCGAGAAACAAGTATTCTAATGGTGAGTCGGGTGGTGAGGAGCATCTTATTTTACTAGTTAAGTCATTTTTTACATAAATTGCAACACCACCGCCCCCTCGAGCCCATCTGTCTGCCCTAAAGAGTTTGTATCCTTGTAGAAGGTATAACGTGTCTTTAAGTTCTTTGTTAAACCAGGTTTCTGAGATGCAAATCGCATGCAACCCAGAGTTCTCAAACAAATAGCGAAACTCCTCGATTTTGGGCATCAAACTCTGCGAGTTGATGTGTACTACTTTGAAGCCCTCCCTGTAATTGCTTAACACTTTAATCATTGACCTGAGTACAATGTCACTGTAGCCGTGTCTGGAATTTCTATGATGTTCACTCATCTCTGTGCCGGCAGTTTATCCGATGAGTGAACAGCAACATTTTCAAAATATTAATGAAATCAAAGCAACTTCTTTTACAACAATAATAATAATGCAGGATTCTAAGCATTGCATAGAACCCAGCAGAAAGTACAAAAAATAGAGGAATAATGGAAAAATAAGAGAAAGGGAAAAGGATTGACAAAAAAGAAAAGCACGTTAAAAGAGAAAACGTACTACATTTACTCATAGCAGTGGGCGGCATCATGTTGCTTCTGGTTGACATCTCATGGCAATAGCGTTCCAAACTAGATCACTCTCAATGAGAATACTTTCGGCGTGTTCACTCTCCTTAACGTAGACATTACCAGATCGGGTATATACCGCAAATATCTTGTGATTCCGCTTGAGTCGGTTGGCTTGTTGGTAGTAGTGGCGATTTTTGCTTGTTAAACTACCATACATAAAGATGTTTATATTTTTTGCGGCTTGAATGTCGGCATCTTGGAGGCACAGTTGTCTCTTGTTCTTACAGAATTGGGAGACCGCGTGCAGAACGGTGTTTCTTTCGCGAGGTGAGCCAAATTTGACAATAATAGGAGAGTTAGATTTTATCTCTCTTGATGATGTATGTTCTTGGTTTTGGCCCCTGGTGCGAAAAATTGCCTTGACAGTCGGTGGTGGACAATCGATGCTGTGACAAATGTGATTGAAAGTCTTTTTCAGATTTTCGTTTGGGAGTTGGGGGATACCAAAGATGATGGCATCTGATGCCACTTCCCGTCTCTCATACGCATCACATCTCTTCCTCAAGTCATCAATCTCTCTGCTGTAAACATCCAGTGTAACCAGGTGTCTCTCCATTTCCTCTGTTCTGCTTTTCAAGGACTGGCTGTTTTTTTCCATGTCATTTAAACGCGATTCGAGTTTTTGCTGTTGGGCACTCAGATTCTCCATATATGTGTTTACCGATGCCACATGAGACGATAGGTTTTTCTCTATGTTGTCTATTTTTTTATTTAATTCCTGTTTCAGAAGATTTACCTCGGAGGTGATTCGATCCACGATTTCATCAGTGAGTGTAGCTATTCGTTCGTCCAAGTGTGCCCAAGAGATCAGTTGTCTGGGGGCAGATTTCTCAGCCGAGGCGGATATTTCCGACGCTTGGGTTAGTGTTGGCTTCAGAGATGAGGTGGTTTTCGCGTCCGGGGTCTGTGTACCCAAGTTTCCTTTGTCCTTGTTGTTGTTGCGTTTTTGTGACATTTCGGCAGGGGGGAAGATGAGAGGAAAGCACTGGTTTTCACTTCTTGTTTAGGTTATTTGGAGTGTTAAATTAAATATTATGCCGGATGAGACTTACAACACGTCTTTTCACACTGACATTCACACTACTTCTTTCGATGGTCCTTTTCTTCCGTTGGGGCATGAGCGCATATTAAGCTAATGTTTCCAAATTTAGCTTTGATGTGGATTGTTACGATGCGTTCGCTTATGTCTCTGAAGCTTAAGACTTTTTGTCGGATTCTTCCTCGAATAACGAATCTCCTTGTAGCAGTTCCCGTAGTAGATGTCGCAGTTTTTCATCCGTTTTTTGCCTGGTCCATCCCATCGCACTTCTTGGAGTGCGGTTATATCTGCTTTATAGCAGTTGAGGGTTTGCTCCAATTGATCGCCTGCACCCGGTCTGTAAAGGGACCTCACATTCCAGGTGCAGACTCTCAAGTCCGTTAGTCGTTTGCAGGGGTCGTCAGCTTTGTATCCATCCGTATCCGAGGCTTGTTGTTGTTTCGGAACAGGTAGGTTTTTACGTGATAGGGATGTTACCCCTAAGCACAACCCCCAACCTGGAGGCCCAGGTTCCTCTTTCCCCAGGAACAAGGGTTGAGTCGCTGCACACGTTGGTTCACTACCTGGCGCGTGCCGGGGTAGCTATACAGGGGGGGCCACGCGGAGGCTATATGTCAACTTGGATTGAGCAGGGACAGAGATCGAAGCTGGCGTTTTCCATGTTAAACGCGATCAACTTCTTTGCTCTGTTTGCTCGCAACCACCCCAAAAACGTGGCAGAAAATACATTATTACCCGCCAATTAGCCTCTAGTCTTGATGTCTCTAAATTAAGTGACAGAAAAGCAGCTAGGTCGTGACTTCTACTTTGAAAAGCTCAGGATGTCAGAGTTTAATGTCAATAGATCGACAAAGTAGTTGCAGAGTCTCCCAAAAAGCGAGTTCAAAACTAATTTGCCATTAACAATCCATTGGAGTTGCAAGCTTATAGAAGATATTACTGGACTTGATACTGTAGATCGGATGCATCAAAATGCCATCAAAAACATAACTCGTAAAAAAAAGTCTACCAACTCAGTTCTTCTACCGTAAAAAGTTGTGAGATCTATGAAATAACAAGTCGGTTAATTTATTCTGTCCCAATTTAAAGGAACCTTCTGCCTTAAGTTGTTACGTAATTAGCAAACCTAACAACATCTTATAGAGATCATGGCGATATTAAAAATCTTTTATGTTTTAAATAAATAGATTAACTTAGAAATCGCACTAAACAATCTAATTTAATATAATATGTATTACTTGTGAGATACATTGTGTTTTCATGCGATGGAAAAAAAAATTTGTCACCAAACGAACATAGCCCAACGTAAAGGCAGCCCACCAAACAATGTATAGATCAGGGATAAAGAATGAGATACCAATCTTTTGGCTTTGACAGGCATTTTGACAACTAGCCCCTACAAACTCGTTGAAGCTTGACGGCGTCTTGACTATGTCATTCTGCCTTGTTCCGACGTCTTGACTTTAAGTCAAAAGCGTCGTTTTTAAAGCGTCCTCTAGACGCTCAATATTATTGTGCGAAATATTGCACAATTTTATTGGCCTGCTGCCCCAGACGGTTGAAGCGGCACCAGGTTGTCTGGCCCTTTCAAAAGAAATGTATTAAGACTTATCAATTCCACCTTGGCAGCCACATCAGCAACATCCCTCGGTTTCATCGGTCTCTTATTTGCATTCTCTACTATAAATGTAGGAGCATACCACACTCGGGGCCAACGTCTTTTGAGTTCCTCTTCAGAAGCGATTCGCGCGTACCCCTTTGCGACCAACTCCCCCATGTGGTTGTTTTTCCATTCTAACAAATGAGGTTTCTTCTTCAAAGAATGTTCCAAAACTACCAATCGCTTCAACGTCATGGGATAACTGTCTGGAAGTTTCACTGAGTCCTGTGACCACAGAAGACCTATCTCGTAACCCCTCTCTAAACGCCTTAAGGTTTCTCGCATGATGTTCACCGCTCGCGCATCCTCTCGTCCTAATAATTCCCCCCTTGTGCTCTTCACTCCAAGCTCTTCGATAGAGAAGTGGCGGTTGACTAATTCGTGCAGGTCCACTTGTTCCTTGATAGCGTCGTGAAACAATATGTGCACAGTAGGTTTGGCTGCTGGACTGACGCACACCACGTTAGTGGTGTGGCTCGCATTTTCCAAACACGAACCATCCCAAAGTTGTTTTCACTGCGTACGGCTCATCGTTCTTACCGTGGCGGCGACTATTCCCCAATAAAAACCTGGCATGATCGAGGCCAACTAGAATTTTCGGCTTCGCTTCAACTAGATCCGACAAAGGTAATCGTCTCAAGTGGGGATACAATCGCTTCAATTCTCCTGCATTAACAGACTGGACTGGAAGATCTAGGTTTCGCACTGTATAGACGTTCTTGAGGTTGAATTTCTTGCGACCTTGAACTGCTGAAACCGAGAACTGCTTGAAACTCCTTTTGTCTACTGCAGTGTAAAATCTTCAGCAATCCCTGAGAGACCAAGCTCGTCGTAGAGGTCCCATTCCATCATTGACAGAGATGACCCATCGTCCAGAAAGGCGTAGGTGTCGATAAATGACCCGTTCTCTCCTCATACTCTGATCGGCGCAATCTTAAAACATACAGGAACAGTATCACCAACATGAGCAGAATGAATATGTTGAGAAGTAGAGACAATTGAATTCTCGACCCTTCTAATGGTAGATGGATGATGGAGCAGTGGATGGTGTCGACCTGTACATCCTGATATGCCACATATCGTCTTTCGACGGCAACAATCCCAATTATGTTTCTTCGGATCCAAACTGGCAAAACAGATACTATGGTCCTTAGCGAATGTCAGCCTGCGGTCTATAGGCCACACTTCAAACATGTCTTGCAGCTTTCAGTTGGATTCGGAGGATGATGAGTCAGGACTCGTCCCTCCGGATTGACAGGCTTCGAAAACTTTTTGTCTATTGTCTTGGATACGGTTGACAACTCAGGTGGTATATCTAATAATTTCTCTGTCAAAAACTCTGCGAAGTCGCTCAAATCTACTTTCGGCTTGAAATTCTCCCGCTTCATCCACTCTTGGTAGAAGCCTACTCCAAGCTTACAGGCTAAGGACGTCAAAACAAATTTATTTCTGATATCTTGGTCTCTTTTCAATGATCTTAAATTAGCCAGAAACCCTTTTACTTTGACTGCCCAAAGGTGGAGTTTTGGGTCACTTTTAGAGGATAGCATTGGCAAATTTAATAACTCAGATGTAAGATCATGAATTATCACGTTATGACGACCATAAATCTCACGGAGCGAATCAATAACTGCCTCCGCGTCAGTTGAATATCTTAATCTATCTCTAACAAATTGGTAAGCATCACCTGTTTACGCTTTGCGTAATCTAGCGACAGTCTCCTTTCCACTGAAACGTCCTTCCACTATAGTTGAACGAAACACCTCTTCATAGTAAGGCCATTCTCGCCTGTCAGATCCCGAAAACGCGGGTAAATCCTGGATATTATTTCTGTTCAGTATCGTCAAAAGACCTTCCAAGTCCCCTTTCGGTAGTGCAGAATCGTTTAGACGAGGAGAAGATGACGCTACATTACGTGCAGGTGATGATTGCTTGGGAAGACACTTCTCTTCGCATAGGGACATATGATTTTGTTTTATCCTTGATATAACAGCGTGTCTGTCAACCGTGTCTTTGCTCGATGAAGATTGCTTTACCGGTGTGGTGGAAAATTTTAATTTCAATTCCTCGATCTCCTTCTTAAGTTGCTCAATTTTTAAGTCCCTATCCGCAACAGCTGCCTGAGCCACCGTGGCCGCCTCCATCAGAAATTCGGCAGAAGGCTCCAATTCGTACGGTTCCTTATCTTGCTCAAGGACTTCCAAGATGGGAGTGGAAGCATTTGTCTTGCAATCACCCTCTGAACAAAACCAGGGTGTCGCAGTATTCCACTTATCAGGTTCAAAGCTCACACAATTGAAATGCCACCATCTCCTATACCGATCGCAGCTAACCATATCGTCATGCTCATCTGGCTGACGACATTCCTTCGATGTGCAATTCCGAGGTGTCTTATCCATAGTACAAAGTACCATCCAAAAAAACCAGTTCCAAAGTCTCGTTGAAACTCCTCGAACCACGAATTCCCCGTTATAACGGTGTACCGAGGAACCGAACAGACAAATTAATTGGTCAAAGAATTAAATAAAATTTTGTGGTTGAATGCGTGAAAGGGCGCTCCCGAGTTCAGAAAAATAAATATTCCCAATTGATGTACCCAATTGATGTAATCTTATTTCTGAAGTGAAATTAGATATTATGTAATAAACCAAGTACGTACTGCACTTACAATTCTGTCTTCTCTTTCCAAGAGCGCACGCAACACCACCCTTTGAAATGCTATTCAAAAAAATGAGAATATCTAAACGTCAAAACAAAGAAAAAGAAAAAGTCTATCTGGGTTGCGTTCAACAAAGAGAAGGTGGTGTTGCGTGTGCTCTTGGGCTGAGTTTACATTATCAAGTTGGATTTACACATGTCATTTATTCAACTCGCCGACAGATACACATGCCAAGCTTAAATAAAGGATCCGTTGTTGTTCTTTGAATCGAAACAGACGGTTTTTCTTTTTGAGAGTAAAGTCAACGAAAGGCCACCGTGACACATTTGATCTCCAATCCTGCCTTCGATTATGTGAAGTAACAACAAACCTTCCTACGTTTACTAATCCTCTGCGAATTTCTTAATAACTTACGGAGAGAATGCCCGTTACTGATCCCAGACGTTTCTACAAATTCATCGACGTCAAAAAGAGTGCACCCTCAAATTGAATAATATTTCCTCCGACGACCGAGAAATATTTTAAACTGAATTTAGAGCTAAGCTAGAAGTAAGTTGAATTGGAATAAAGAGACATCGTTCCCTAAAAATATTTTTTTTTTATATTTTTTACAACAAACATTTTTAACTGGCGCCCAAATAGCAGGGACCTGACCGATCTAAGAAAACAAAAACACTCAGCATAAGAATAGGGATTTTTAATGAAAACACTCACCATGAGAATAGTGATTTCAAGTGATTTGAAGTAAGAATAGTGGTTTCCTAAAGAAAATGAAGGACATCAAATACAAAGCTGTTACCCGTGATCGAAGAGGGTACTAGAAAACCCCAACAGTTCCTTATTCGATATGATCATACTTAATCATTTGTAAGTTATAGCCTTAACCCTCAAAAAACAAAATATATCCCTCTTCCACAAAAGTAAAAACATTTCAAATTCGAAAAAAAAACTAAAAGAATTAAAAGAATAAATTAAAAAGAGCGAACTTAAAATTTTGAATAATTAGGAGAATAAGTTTTAAGTTCAGTAGATTTACCTACTTACTTTTTTAGCGGGCGCTACAGTTCGGGGTGAACCTGGGCCTCAATCAACATGCCTCTCCACCTAGCACGATCATTCGCTAGTCTTTTCCAGTGCCGCACGCTCAGTTGGTTGAGCTCCCTTTCCACCTGTGCGCGCCACCTATCATGCGGCCGTCCTCTATTTCTTCGTCCCTCGGGGTTGGATTCAAAGACTTTACGGGCTAGAGCTGTGTTATCCATACGCTCTACACGGCCTAGCCATCTTAGGCGTTGGATCCCCAGACGCGTGACTAGACTCATGTCGCTCTACAACCCGTACAGTTCGTGATTGAATCTTCTCCTCTCTTATATAAAGTCAACTTGGTCGTACGAGAGAGGGCTCTACTTGAGCCCAAAGAAGCAGCGGTTGGCAAGAGTAATTCTGCGCTTGATTTCGAAACTGGTGTCATTGTTCCAGGTCACTGCGGAGCCGAGGTAAATGAAGTCCTTAACTACCTCAAACTTTTATCTGCCAATATGCACGTTCTGTCCCAGACGTCGGTGGCCCTATGTCCTTTTTCGATGACAGCAGATATTTAGTCTTGCCCTCATTAACTGCCAAACCAATTTTTGCCGCCTCCATCTCAATACTCGCAAACGCCTCATTGACATCTCCCTGTGGTCTACCTATTATGTCAATGTCGTCGACGTATGCAAGGAGTAGCGAGGATTTGAAATAGATTCTGCCTCTTGTATTGGCCTGGGATTTTTGCTCAATCATTTCTAATATGATGTTTAAAAAGTCACACGACAGCGAATCGCCATGTCTAAATCCTTTCTTGACTTCGAAACTATCAGTCAATTCTGCACCGATTCGGATGGAGTAGCAAGCGTTCTCCAGAGCCATCCTGCAAAGTCTGACGAGCTTAGCAGGAATGTCGAAAGTAAACATCGCGTTGTACATATAGCTCGTCGCTAATTACGCTGTCGTATGCGGCCTTAAATTCGCAAACAGATGGTGGGTGTTGACTTGAAATTCATTGGTTTTTTCCAGGATCTGCCGCAGTGTGAAGATTTAGTCGATGTTGACCTTCCCTGGCCTGAAGCCACACTGAAAAGGGCCTATCATCTTATCTAAGAACGGCTTCAGGCGCTCAACGGCAGCGAAGGTCTTGTATGCGACATTAAAGAGACTTATTCCTCTGTAGTTGGTGCAATCAGAGGGGTCTCCATTCTTGTGGATCGGGCATACTATGCTGAGATTCCATTCCTCGGGCATGCTTTCCTCTGACCATACCTTACAGATGAGCTGGTACATGCTCCTAACCAGGTCATCCCCAGCTGCCTTGAAGAGCTCAGCAGACACTCCGTCTGCGGCAGCAGCTTTATTCGACTTGAGTTTCAATATGGCAATCGTAACTTCGTCGAGGTCGGGGGGACGGAATTCCCAGCAGTCCTTGTCGATTAGAAATGGAGCATTCTGCCTGACAGCGGTATATTGACTAACAAAGCCGTTATACGGTCTGCAAAAGTGGTTTTTCCTTATTCTCAGCATCAACTGCGATTCTAATACTGGGTATCCCTTCTCATCCCTGCAGGCCTTGGTTCTGGCTTTATAACCTTGGCATGTTCGCTTTATCTGTTGATAAAAGTTTCGAACGTCACGCCTGCAGTAACACCTCTCCAAATCCTAAGTCGCGCGCTTCTCGTGCTCTTTCTTTCCTTCTGAGAAGCTTATGCTCCTCCCTTCTTTTTAATTCGTACAGCTCTTATATGCAGCGACGCCTTATATGCAACCTGTTTCTCTGTGTGAATCCTTCAGCACTCGTCATCGAACCAGGTGTTCGTGGTGGGGCCTTGAAACCCAAAACTTTGGATGCAGAGCTTTTCAGGGCTTGTTTGCAAAAGCACCACTGCTATTCTATTGATAGCGTGGAGGATTGAGGTGTATTGGAGAGCTTAAGGGAGACGCGATCGGTAAAGGCACGAGCGGTTTCTGGCGATAGTAGTTTTCCGACGTCATAACTTTGTATTCTTACTCTACTCCGCTGCGTTCGTGCGTTCTAGCGCGTACTGGCTAGAATGAGATTTCGCCCCGTAGCAAGATCAATCAGCCTGTGTCCGTTATCGGAGGTGGTGTCGTGTAGGCTATGTTTACCGATGACTCGTTCAAATATGCTTTTCTTACCCAGCTTAGCATTGAAGTCTCCTAGTACAATTTTGATGTCATAGCTGGGACATTGGGCATACGTTTTGTCTAGGAGATCGTAGAACTCATCCATGGTGGAGTCATCCTGCTGCTTTTAAAAAATGTAGCCTTGATACGGATTGTTATGAGGCGTTCGTTCACATGCCGAAAGCTTAGGACTTTTTGCCTTAGTCCACCTCGAACATCAAATCCGCGTCCAAACAATCGTTGCCCTCTCTCCCTATAGCAGTCGCCGTAGTAAATATCGCAGTTTTTCGTCCGCTTTATCCCTTTGTCGTCCACCGGTACTTACAAGTACCACCATGTTAAAGTTCAAATAAAACCTATAAACGAAAATGTTTTGTTACTTGCGACCAATGGTACTTTTAATTAGCATATTATCTTCATGTTTTCTGTTGCATATTTACTTAGATTGGTCTTTTTAACAGTTTTAACGAATTTTTTTTGACAGCACCTTAGGCTTTGAAGAGATCTATTTTAGTTGATTTTTATTTTTGTCGTAATAAATAGCTATAGTAAATTTGCTTAACTTTTTTTCGGTTTATAGTTGATTGGCATATTTAACTATTTAAAAAACACGAAATTACCTGAAGTAATAAGAATTTTTCATATATTTTCATTGAAAAACTAAAGTGGACTGGTAAGTACCGCTGGGCCCTGTGGTCGTCGATTTTTTTTTTTTTTTTTTTTTTTTTTTTTTTTTTTACTGTGGGTGTTAGGACAGTGTGATTTATTTTTGTTGTTTGTTCTGTGAATATACAGAGGCCGACATAATTCATTGTACGATAGACAAAGTTGTAAAATGTTCGGTTTATTTTTTTATTTCATTTTATTGTTTTTTTTTTATTACTTATGGCTATCAATGTTTTTATTACCCATATCCTTTTCCTCATTCCATCCCTTTTTTTCAAGTTATTCATAAAAGCAATAAAATCTGTTGCAGGTCAAACGACTTAACTTATCATACGATTACTGATTATGTTAGTTTTTCTATTTGCAATTACAATTTTAGCAATTTTTTTGTCATTCTTTTTTTAGTGCTCAGTGAGTGTACATCTTTTGTAAAATAAAGTGATAGTGCATTATGTCGGCTGTGAGGACCTTTTTGTTAAAGGATGATGAGATTTTGGCGATGCTTGAAGATTTACCTTTGGACAATAAAGAAGACACCGATATTGAATCTGACGATGAAATAGATTTGCCTACATTACCATCAGGAACAAGAGATATCACCCAGATGAATCAGGAACAAGATGAAACTTTGTTTCAAGCGAAGCTTGACGAGTTGTTGGACGATGAAGAAAATGTTTCGGATGATCGTCCAGAATGCAGTTTGTCGAAGAAAAAAATTCCCGAAGAAGAACCAAATCGCCACTGGAGAGCAAAGGATCATGAGTCAGTTATTCCTGAATTTTTGTTGCCCGATGGACCCGTTGAGGATGTGTTTGCGAGTTGTATCAGTCCAACAGATTTTTTCATAAATTTTCTTGAAACTGTGGTCGATAACATAGTATATCAATCTAATCTTTACGCTATTCAAAAAAATAAGGTGCTGGATTTGAAGAAAAGTGAATTCTTGGCCTTTATAGGAATCAACTCTCTTATGGGATACCATCAATTACCCAGCTGGAGACACTTTTGGAGTGAAAGTGAGGACTTGGGAGTTCCGTTAGTGGGCAAAACCATGAGCCGCAATAGATTTGACGCTATTTTGAGTAATCTTCATGTAAACGATAACAGCCTTATTCCAAGAGATAATCAAGATCGACTCTTCAAGCTTCGTCCAATGATTGATTGTTTGAATGAGAAATTCAGCTCTTCCTACCATGGGACAAGACAGCTTTCTGTTGATGAATCCATGATTCTTTTTAAAGGCAGAAACTCCATGAAACAGTATAACCCCATGAAGCCCATTAAAAGGGGCTATAAACTATGGTGCTTAGCTGATCAACGGGGCTACATCAAGAAATTTTCTATTTATCAGGGAAAGGATGAGCATCTTGAAACCAAATACGCAAATTATGGTCTTGGCGAAAGAGTTGTCTTATCAATGACTGAAAAAGAATGGGGTAAACAAAAAATGATCTTTTTCGACAATTATTTTTCATCGGTGAGACTGCTCGAGAAATTAAAAACGGAGAAAACTTTAGCGTGTGGTACGATAAGAGCAAATAGAAAAGGCAATCCGAAGAACCTAAGAGATGATAAGAAAATGAATAGAGGCGATTTTGATTATCGATCTTCGATGGATGGGATCAGTTTTTTTAAGTGGAAAGATACGAGAACTGTGCTTTTGGCTTCCAACTACCATGGCAACGAGGCATCATCTGTTTCCAGAAGAGACAAGTCAGGAGCGCAACATGATGTCAATTGTCCTACAGTTGTCAAAGACTATAATGCATTTATGGGAGGAGTAGATCATGCTGATCAACTAAGGTCTGCATATGGCCTGGATCGTAGGTCAAAGAAGTGGTGGCATCGCCTTTTTTGGGGAATGATAGAAATACTTTTTGTTAATTCGTTCATCGTTTACACCCAAATGCATGAAGAGGTACCACTTCTCGAGTATAAAAGACGTGTAACTTTAGGACTTTTATCACAAAAGGATTTAGCTGTTGACAGACGAAGCCTTAAAAGGACATTACTGAGTGAATCCCCACAATCTAGCAAAAAAACAAGGGGAAAAGGAGAGTCCGTTTCAAAAGATGTTCGATTGGGCAACCTGGGAGTTCACTGGCCAAAATTTGTTAAGTCACGCGGAAGGTGCGAACTATGCAGCATCAACAAAATCCAATCGAAGCCGTTTTCAAAATGCAGTCATTGTAATATATACCTCTGTTGCAATGACAAAAAAAACTGCTTTCCTTTGTATCACGGAATACATTTTTAATATGTACTTTATATTTGTAATATTATAAGTTCCAAATACAAATAAAAAAATAACTTGAATTTGTTAACTAGAATTTTTTTTTATCCTTGGGCCAAACAGTACCATTCAGTTTTCTTTTCGTGCTAAAATGTGCATTGAAAATCTACAATTAGGTATCTTTCATAAGACACCTTAAAATTAAATATAATAAACAAAAAAAGCTATTTCTTTTTAATTTATAACAACTTCGTCAGCAAAAGAATATAAATATATTTTCTCAAAAAAATGTGTTCCGACAGCCCAACGGTACTTTTGAGTACCACCATCAGTATTCGACCTTGAGAGTCCTTGAGAAATCAAAACATGAATTTTCCATCTAATAACATTCTTAAATCAAGAATTATCAAAAAAAAATAATCTTATACTGCTTTTTTGATAGCTTGGTCAACAAAGGGTTATACCCGGTTCATTCTATTGCATTTCCTGGATGGCGGCTATGTCCGCTTTATAGCGGTCTAGGGCGTCCGCAAGTAGTTCGGCTGCACGTGGCCTGTTTAGGAAATTAACATTCCACGTACAAAGCCGAAGACCATTGTCCTTTTTTCGTTTTTGGCAAGGGTCGTCGACATAAATCCGGTCCGTTATATCCGAGTCTTGTGGTTGTTTCGGAGTTTATGGTTTTCTTACGGTTACGGCTTACTAAGCCGTAGCCCAACCGACTAATCCTGTTTTTTGGCGCAGGAGGCTCGCCATTCGCCCTTCCCTGTCGGTAATTTCCATAGGAAGTCTCCAGATGGCACCACGAGGAGGTGGGAATGGGAATTACTAACAGTGCCGCAAGATGTTCGACTGCGGTGGCTCTTCTCGCTTTTTAGTAGGCCAGCATCCGTCGGATAGATGCTACCCCTACGAGGCCTTTGTTAGTCCTTTTGCCATCCAAAATGCGTGATATAATAATTTACAAGGAGAATCGTCTCCACAGACTACCACCAGACGATTGCATTAGCTAGTTGCTCAAAGGAATATGTTCTCACAGTATATAAAATGCTATTGCTGCACTTTTATGTACTAAGTTGGAGAAACATTGAAAATAGTATTTAGAGTTAAGCTAGAAGTAAGTTGAATTGGAATAAAGAGACATCGTTTCCTAAAAGTATTTATTTTTTTATTTTTTTACAACAAAAATTGTTAACTCGCCCAGGCGTCTCTTTCTTTTATTGTCATAAATGAAGACATGGTACATCACAAGATAAACCATCTCAAAAAGGACCTCTCTCCGGGTCCCGACGCCAATGCAAACTTCTCTCGCCTTTCACTTTGTCAAGCTTTTTTCTCAACAAATTGGAAAAACTCTTTTATCTTCCCCAGCACATAAGGGGCTCTTAGAATGATATCTCCAACTATAGACCAATTGCCAAATTGTCTTCTATCCCTAAACTTTTCGAGTCCACTGTGTACGACTAAATGTTCTTCCACCGGAAACCCATCTTTTCTCCCCCGGCAGCATGGTCTTATAAAAGGGAGGTCCACCACAACCAACCTTATCGGCTGACTCGCTCGCACTTCAATCTTAATTCCATCGGTACTTGGTGTGATAATAACCTTAAGCTCCAACGTCGGTTAATGCCGGTCTCGAAAACGCTTCTCCTCAGCTCGCAGAACTTCTCAACTTCTTGACCAGACCGAACCCAAAGTCTCTTTCATACGGGACTTGGGAATAATTTGATATAGAGCTAAGTCTGTGTCATGAAACGATGGTATAAAGAATTCTCGAATCCTTATGTTACAAACTCCCTCCACATCGCTTACGTCAGACCCCTTTTTGAATAAGCTACTCATGTCTGGTCTCCATACTACATAAACCATTCAATGAGAATTGAAGCTGTGAAACGCCGATTCTTGCTTTTTGTTCTAAGGGGTCTCCCATAGTCTGATAGAATTGAATTACCATCTGAGGATCGATTGCAGTTTATCGGTTTACAAGCCCTGAAAGCATGACGGGAACTAGCAGATATCCTCTTCATGTACCACCTCCTAGCTGGAACTGTTTATTATCCTGCCCTTTTAAAATTGATTTCACTTAATATCAACCTCGCCGCTTAAGGTCTATCCCTCTATTTCGACGTTCATTTCGAACCAATTTGTATAATGTTACGCTTAGCTTACCAATCATAGTTATTCCTCGACATATCTACAACTTCTATTAAAAAATCTCTCTACACGTCCATATAATATCCCACCTCTGACCTTCTCTTTTTCACTCACCCCCACAGTTCTACTAACATACTGCTTTCTAGGTTAAGTTTCTTTAGTTTACCTAATATTTAAGTTTAGAACTTAGGTAGCCTGTAATAAGCTCAAATAAATGAATAAATTAATGGATGACTTCAAAAGTTCGCCGTACAAGAAAACTGGCTTGTAATTTGAAAGTTTAATTAAGATCTACAAACAAGTGCACCAGAAATGTTAACAAAACCGGGAAGTCATGCAACCTCGCGTGCTCTATGAAATCGTGTAAGTTTTGGTGGCGTTACAGCCCATGAAGGGCCAGCACCAAGCTTCTCTCATCAACTGAATACAGGTGACACGCAGACCATGCCTTCTTCCTAAAAACAATGGAAAAAATTCTGGATAATCACATCAGGGACGGTGGTGCTCTGCCCACCAGCCTGGGAAACCGACCACGCATGCTCTTCAGGAGCTAAGAGCCCGGATCAACCAATCCCTGAGCGACAAAGAAATTGCGTTAGGTTGCTGTCTCGATATTGAGGGTGCTTTCGACAACGCCGACTACACCCAAACAAAACGTTGCATCCTCAGCACAGGGGTGGATAACACCACATGCAATTTGATCCAACACATGCTTAGCAATAGGAAAATAAACACCTCACTAGGCAATGATAAAATCAGTTTAAATACCGCGAAAGGATGCCATCAAGGTGGGGTTCTCTCACCTCTCTTGTGGTCCATCGTGGTAAATGAACTGATTAACATACTCAGCAACAATGGTTTCTATGTCCAAGGCTATGCGGACTACATAGTGATCCTTGTTAGAGGCAAATTCGATAACACAGTCTCGGAACTCCTCCAACGGGCACTAAGCCCTGTTGCAAACTGGTGCATAAAGGTTGCACTAAAGGTCAACACTAGCAAAAGCACTATAGTGGCCTTCACCAAAAGGAGGAATAGGCACAAACTTACCAAACCTACCCTCTTTGGTGAAGCGATAGAGTTCTCAAAAGAAGCCAAATATCTAGGGATAACCCTAGACGAAAAGCTCACTTGGAACTCTCACATTACAAAGACCATTGAGAAAGCCAGGATCTCTTTATGGACCAGCAAAAATCTCACTGGCAAAAACTGGGGCACTAACCTCAAAATGTTCCGCTGGCTATACACAGCAATCACCAGACCGCCGGGTAAACTCGAGCTTCTCAGGCGACCCGGCGCGTCCCCAGGTGGCGGATAGGGGAGGGCCACGTAATGTGGTAGGGGTCATTGTACCCCCGCGGACCAAGAGCAATTACATTCCCAAGTCAAGGTGGTTTGGAATACGTGCCGAGGACTGAATGGTGCAGGGAATACAAAAATGTGCATCGCTAACTACGATCCCTATGTGATACCAGGCGCGCTCACATAGTAATTAGCCTTGCATCTACATGGGAGCTCTGTAGATGTTGACCAACAATTCTCGCCATACTCGTGGGTCCAATCTATGCACAAACAACAAAAACAAAAACAAAACAACAGAAAACAGAACACTAACGGAGTCGGAGGAAGAATACCTCCTCCGCTCACCAGTACACAAAATGGAGACAGAAGATATAGAACCATCTCCAAATCCTGCTACCACGCTCCTGTCTAATAAGACGGACAATCAAACTGCTCAGGCACCAAATGGTGCAAGCACTGAGGTTGCAGTGGTCAGCGACGCCAAGAAACCTCGGCAGAAGTATGACTATTTCACCGGGGCCCAAAGGCGACGAATCGCCGCACTAATTCGGGAGGGAATAGAGCCCGAAGAGGCGAGGCGAAAAGAAAAAGCAAGATATGCTCTCGTGCTTGCGGAAAGGGAAGCTAACAAAAACCCAGATTTGCCAAATCCCAAACGCAACCGATCAAACGACAACTCCCTTGTGGAGAACACTTCGAAGAAGAGTCGACCACACACAGAGACACCAAGTAGCTCATGTGCCGGTAAACGAAATGATCGCCCTGGATCCGATGGTGAAGCCAAAACTAAACCCACTAAAGGAACTAGTGGAGGTGCACGAGAGCGTACGGAAGCACCCGAGCCAGCCTATCGGGATGCTATTGCTCGGTGCAAGGTCGCTATCATGCACTCGCTACACCCGCAAGAGACCCTAACTGATCAACAACTAAAGTTAGTGAGGAAGAGCCTGCTAGAGGAAATGGACAAGGCAGATAAGAATTGTCCTGCCCTCAGATTCGAGGCCACCTCAGCCAGAAACGGATGGCTATCTATCACCTGTCACGATACAGAGACCAAAAATTGGCTCATGTCGTCGATAAAGAAGATTAAGCCATGGAAAAACGCAGATCTGTGTGCAACTCAGGGCAATGACATCCCCAAGTTATACACCTGCGTAACTTTCGTCCCCGAAGCCGACGACCTAACCAAGGACACCTTCCTTATGCGCATAATGAGGCAAAATGCGAACATTAGCACTAAAGGATGGAGAGTCCTCAGGATCGCCAAGGAAAAAAGCGGTGGGGACCAAGTAACCTTTGCCATTGATGAGACATCCAAAGACGCCATCGTGAAGCAAAGGTTTAAACTGTTCCTCAACTTCTCCCAGATCCTAATCAGGATCAAGGGAATTCCCAAGCAGGCAAAGATAACTGCGGACAACAAAACCAAGGACAGGGCACAAGCCCATCCGAAGTGCGATGCCCAAAGTACACTGGTCATGCCCAGGAAAGAAAGTGAGGAACTCGGCGTGCATAAGCCAAGCCAGAGAGCAACAACTACTGCATCTGGTGATAGTGAATCAACCACAGAGGCAACGAAAGCACCCCAAACGTCAAGGCCGCCTGAAGAAACTACTCGGGCAACCAGGACTTCAGGGGTCAGCCCTATGGTTGTACCAGTCACTAACACTGGCGGCCCTGCCAGTATCTCGCTTAATTCACCATGTCGGGATTAAAGTGCATCCAAATAAATCTACAGCATGCAAAGGCCGCGTCTGCGGTACTGAGCCATAGATTTAATAAGGAGCGCTTTGATATAGCCTTTATCCGGGAACCCTATACGGTCAAAGACCAGATCAAAGGAATATCAGGTGAGCTGCCCTACGACTCCACAAATGATGGACGACCTAGGGCTTGCATAATGATTAATAACACCATTAAAGCCATTCCCATTTCAGAATATACGAATAAGGACCTGGCAGCTGCCATTATTCAGCTATCCACTGCGGAAGGTAGGTCAGATGTCGTAGTTTGCTCAGCCTACCTACCGGGCGACTCCACCGACCTCAGCTTCACACCACTGCAGGATCTCCTAGACTACTGTGGAAGAAGAGGCTCACAAATCATCATATGCTGTGACGCAAACGCCCACCACACAGCATCGGGAAGCTCGGGCATTAACAAAAGAGGTGAGTACTTGTTAGAATTTATTTGCAAGAATAACCTCAATATCATAAACCGAGGAAATAGTCCCACCTTTATGAATAGAATTAGAGAAGAGGTACTAGACCTCACCCTAACCACACCGTTCATAGGCAACTCTATCCAAAACTGGCATGTCTCAACAGAAACATCGATGTCAGATCATCGACAGATCTGTTTTGACATAAAAGTAGGAGATAGAATTACCAGAACATACAGACAACCGAGAGCGACAGACTGGGACACATATAGCCTGGAAATCGCACAATCGATCGGAAACTGTCCCAATAGCATCAGAGACATAGACAGCCTCGAACTCAGCTGTGACAGCCTCAATGCTACCATCTTATCTGCCTTTCACAACGCTTGCCCAGAGAAAGTTAATTCAGGCAATCGTACCACTCCGTGGTGGAACAGCAATCTGGCCAAGCTAAGAGCACTGACCAGAAAACTGTTCAACAGAGCTAAACGGATTGGTGACTGGACACAGTACCGTGCCTCACTCACCAACTATAACCAAGAGATTAGAAGGGCCAAAAGAGACTCATGGAAAAAGTTCTGCAGTAGTCTATCAGACATACAGAGCAGCGCTCGCATCCACAGAGTCCTCGCCAAAGAGCACACTAACCAAATTGGACTGTTGAGGAGAGCAGATGGCACTTACGCAACAATGGTTTCTATGTCCAAGGCTATGCTGACGACATAGTGATCCTGGTTAGAGGCAAATTCGAAAACACGGTCTCGGAACTCCTCCAACGGGCACTAAATCTTGTTGCAAACTGGTGCACAAAGGTTGCACTAAAGGTCAACCCTAGGAAAAGCACTATACTCGCCTTCACCAAAAGGAGGAATAGGCACAAACTCACCAAACCTACCCTCTTTGGTGAAGCGATAGAGTTCTCAAAAGAAGTCAAATATCTAGGGATAACTCTAGACGAAAAGCTCACTTGGAACTCTCACATTACAAAAACCATTGAGAAAGCCAGGATCTCTTTATGGACCAGCAAAAGTCTCACTGGCAAAAACTGGGGCACAAACCCCAAAATGACCCGCTGGCTATACACAGCAATCACCAGACCAATCCTCACATATGCTGCGCCCGTCTGGTGGCACAAAACAATACAAGCAACAGTGCAAGCCAAGCTCAACAAATTGCAAAGACTAGCTTGCATCTGTATCACCGGGGCCATGAGAACAACCCCCACAGCAGCACTAGAAGTCATCACAGACCTGCCACCTCTTCACCTCCAACTGAAGAAAGAAGCAATGGTCTTCGCCCATAGATTGATCGTGGAGGATGACTCTAACCGTAGGCTCTTTCACCCTGATATCCTTACGGAGATAAACAGGCATGAAATCCTAATGATATCTCTCTCAGACAACTGTCTCCCCAGATACAACTTCAGCTAAAACTACAAGGTCACATTCCCCAACCGACAAAACTGGGAACAGGATAGACCCCCCCTCAACCGTGGATCCAACGTGTGGTACACAGATGGCTCCAAAACGAATGAAGGCGTTGGGGCTGGAGTTTACGGAGCAAATACTGGCACATCCATCTACGTCAGCATGGACAGATATAACTCCGTTTTTCAAGCAGAGATATTTGCTATAGAACTCTGCCTCAGAGAAAATTTAAACAGAAACATACTTAACAAAAACATTTACATTCTCTCTGACAGCAAGGCTGCACTTCTAGCCCTAAAGAGCTATGAAGTCACCTCCAAACTGGTATGAGACTGCCTACGTTTACTTCACCAGCTGGCCAGCACAAACAGAGTTCATCTCATTTGGATACCTGGACACAGCGGCCATTCAGGCAACGAAAAGGCGGACCTACTAGCTAGGAAAGGCTCCGCATCACCATTCATGATGCCACGGCCTTTCTGCGGCATACCCATCAGCACCACCAAATGCTGCATAAACAATTGGTTAAGGAACACGACGGATCACTACTGGTCACAAACGAAAGGTAGCAGACAAGCCAAGTTGTTCCTCCCAACTACATCTCTCAACAGAACGAAACAACTCCTCATGCTCTCGAGGAGTCAGATTCGCTTAATCACAGGTTTCCTTACTGGACACTGCCCAGTCAACAAGCATCTCAAGACGATGGGCATCATACAAGATGACACTTGCAGAATGTGTAATGAAGACGAAGAAACAGCAGAGCACATACTATGCCACTGTAACTGCCTTGTCAGTACACGTCATCGTCACTTAGGCAAGTATTATCTTGAAGCAGAAGAAATCGCTGCTAGCTCACTCAAAAGCATACTAGGTTTTATCACAAACTCAGGATTCTTGAGTGAACTGTAAGTGGGGGACATCACAATAGGCCCACTCGTGGCCGCAGTGATCAGGCGACTTTGTCCCACCCCCCGTACCCTCTCTAACTAACTCTCTATCACCAGACCAATTCTCACATATGCTGCGCCCGTCTGGTGGCACAAAACAAAACGAGTATCAGTGCAAGCCAAGCTCAACAAATTGCAAAGACTAGCTTGCATCTGTATCACCGGGGCCAAGAGAACAACCCCCGCAGCAGCACCAGAAGTCAGCACAGACCTGCCACCTCTTCATCTCCAACTGAAGAAAGAAGCAATGGTCTTCGCCCATAGACTGATCGTGGAGGATGATTTTAGGCTCTTTCAGCCTGATATCCTGAAATATACAGGCATGAAATCCTAAAGATATCTCTCACAGACAACTGTCTCTCCAGCCAAAACTACAAGATCACACTTCAGCCAAAACTACAAGATCACATTCCCCAACCGACAAAACTGGGAACAGGATAGACCCTCCTTCAATCGTGGATCCTACGTGTGGTACACAGATGGCTCCAAAACGAACCAAGGCGTTGGGGCTCGAGTAGAGATATTTGCTATATGTAGATCTCTGCCTCAGAGAAAATATAAACAGAAATATACTTAACAAAAATATTTGCATTCTCTCTGACAGCAAGGCTGCACTTCTAGCCCTAAAGAGCTATGAAATCACCTCCAAACTGGTATGGGACTGCCTACAGCGACTTCACCAGCTGGCCAGCACAAACAAAGTTCATCTCGTTTGGATACCTGGACACAGCGACCATACAGGCAACAAAAAGGCGGACCTACTAGCAAGGAAAGGCTCTGCATCACCATTTATGATGTCATGGCCTTTCTGCCGATCAGCACCACCAAATGCGGCATACGCAATTGGTTAAGGAACACGACGGATCACTACTGGTCACAAACGTAAGGTAGCAGACAAGCCAAGTTGTTCCTTCCAACTACATATCTCAGTAGAACGAAACAACTCATCATGCTTTCGAGGAGTCAGATTCGCTTAATCACAGGTTTCCTTACTGGACACTGCCCAGTCAACAAACACCTCAAAACGATGGGCATCATACAAGATGACACTTGCAGAATGTGAATGTGAAGACGAAGAAACAGCAGAGCACATACTGTGCCACTGTAACTTTTTAGGGTTCCGTATCCAAAGGTAAAACGGAACCCTATTACTAAGACTTCGCTGTCCGTCCGTCCGTCCGTCCGTCCGTCTGTCACCAGGCTGTATCTCATGAACCGTGATAGTAAGACAGTTGAAATTTTCACAGATGATGTATTTCTGTTGCCGCTACCACGACAAATACTAAAAACAGAACAAAATTAATTATACATATACATAATTACAAACAACCAATAATAAATTGTTTCGAAAGGTTTTCGTTGTCATCTTTCGGTCAGTTCCCACTTGTGAGCGGATTGTAGTCATCCATTTTGGGAAATAAGACTGAGAGAAAGCGGATAGCCTGAGGGTACTATCAGCACTTGACACGACTTACGTTTTTCATTCTTTTGTTTCGATCAATTAGAAAAATCTACACATTGTTTTCTTTTAAACACTTTATTCACTCATAGCTCAACAACGAATGACTTAAAAACTAACTTAACTTCCGATTGCAAGTTCGTTGCCATCGTCGACTTTTCGTTGACGCTGCCAACGACCTGCATTACAAAATAATTGCGAGCTCCGGCGGAAATGCTTCGTACACATACTCGTATTACAAAATAATTGCGAGCTCCGACGGAAATGCTTCGTCAATATAATTAATTAAAATATTCTCGATGACAATGACCGAAAGTTCTTCGATGGGGTCATCGGTGTTACATTACACATAACTCCTCCCCGGTCAGAAAAAGAACTCTCCTGAGTTCTATTACAATTATTTTCCTTTGCAACAATATTAATTTTTGTTTTTGAACTTTTGAGTTTGACAATAATAAAGATTATTACTATTAAGATAACTACGAGGAGAGTCATATCCATACCGTAAGATAAGTTCTTATGAAACCTAAGTTCTTTAATTAGCTTAAGATTTTGAAAATCATTGTTACTATTTATTTCGTCAAATGATGCTAATTTAATAGTAGTGTTTGAATCAAAAGTATTACTTGGATAAAAATATTTGGCTTCTACTTTAATTTTATTGTTTGTAAACGTTTCTTGGTATAGACTAATTTGGCAATTATAAAAATTAATTAAGTAATTTCTTGTTAGCGTTATATTTCTATCGTCACAATTTTGAATAAGTTTTTCGTTTAAAGCATTTTTTACTAAAATGGTTTCGTCATCAATTATTTCTATTTTTGTTTTATTATTGAATTTATAGTTACAATTATTTCTGAAAATACAATTCTTACTCGGTTTTAGGTCCTTTAATATGGTACCTTGCTTAAAAGTTAAAATATCGTTATTTATTTTTACAATGTACTCATTGTTCCCATCAATTTCAACATTATCTTTATTTGGTAATGGTGTTATTAATTTTAAGTCTGTTTTCACATATGAATTTGGAATTTTTAAAGCTATAACAATAGATTGCTCTTTATATTTTAAAATTCCCATCTTAATTAATTTTAGCTTATAAAAATCGATTTTAAACATTTCTATTTCTTCAGCTGTTAATATTCCTGGATGAATCATGTTATTTTTTGCTGAAGCTATATTATCTTGAATTTGGTCGATCTTATTTTCCAAATATCTAAGTTTTAACATTTGATCTAAGAACATAGTTTGTTTTCTTATCTCATGATATTCTTCCTTGATGGTATTTAACGCACTTGTAATCTTACTTCTATCATTTATTATAGCATCTTTTAAAATACTTAATGTGTCATTGAAATGGGTATTAATTAAGATTTGTTGATTTAAGTTTTCTATTGCATGTTTATTATTTTCTTTGTTTACATCTAGGTGTTTTAAAATTTCTACTCTATCTTCCTCATCCATGGTTCCAAACAACCACTTCTGAGCTTGACCTACACTCGTATTACAAAATAATTGCGAGCTCCGACGGAAATGCTTCGTCAATATAATTAATTAAAATATTCTCGATGACAATGACCGAAAGTTCTTCGATGGGGTCATCGGTGTTACATTACACATAACTCACGCGAACGAGTGGAGTTCAACCCGCAGAAGGTCAGCAGTTTTGTTTTTTTTTTTATTCCTAGTAGCACATGAGGGAGAGTGGGCGAAGAACTCGGGGAGAAATCTTCGGCGAAGTACTCGGAAAGTGATCTTCGGGGAAGAACTCCGGTACGGTTTTAAGCAGTTCCCGGTACGCGGCCGTACCGTGTGTCCTATTGCCTACGTTGGTCGCGGATATCACGTTCGTTGTATAGGGTATTGAAATCGTAAATCTGCGTGTCGCGATAGGTGATGCGGGCTAAGTCGTTGGTCAGAGGACTTTCGGTACGAGTGTTCGAATACTCTAGCTGCGGTTTATTTACTTTTCTGGACAGTGAATTCCTTTTTTTTTTTTTTTTTTTTTACATATATTTTTTTTTATTTATTTCGACTTTTTTTATTGACATACGGTGTAGGGCAGTTTTAAGGAATAATTCTAAACCTAGATTAAGTTAGGTTAAGGAAATTAAATTTGTGACATTGAATTGGAAACGATTACGGTGTTTTTTTTTTTCTTTTGCGTGGGATGTTTCGCGAGTCTCGCGTGGCGCCATTGCTCACGACCAGTCCTCGCAGCTGGCCTAGCATCCCTTTCGCACGACGTCGCGGCAGGTGGAGAGGAGCAAGTGAGCAAGAGCATACACTCACACATCTGTACGCTATGTATAAGTATACATACATACATACATATGTACATTACGAAGTAGAGTTGGGTAGGTAGTTCCGGACATGTATAGTTCACGGAACTATGTCCTCTCTCGGACACATGTCCTCTCGTTCCGCAAATTGAACGAAAAGAGTTCCATTCAACCCTTATTCATCAATCACATATGTACAAAACGAAAAAAAAAGAAAAAACATAAATGCAACGAACATGCTTCTCATACGGTATGAGTTATACCCCGTAGTTTTCAAGAAACCCAATAGTATGGAGATGTGGCGATAAAGCTCGAACAGTTGGTGTACACTGTACAGCACACTTGAACTGAAATGAAGAAAAGAAATGAAAGAATATAATGCCCGCACCGCATTTCGTGAACGAATGTCATACATGTGTATGTATGCATTCAGGTCCGGACATGGACATGGTTTGCTAGTTCCATATCGGTGCGATAATACATTTAGTTCCGGACATGGACATGTTTTTGCTAGTTCCATATCGGTGCGAGTATACATTTAGTATTTTAAAACGGGTAGAGATTAAAGTGCATACTGAGATGGAATAATTATCTTATAATCCCATTTAGATAATGTTTCAAATATATTGAATGGTCTTTCCAACAAAGTTGTTGGTCCAATGTAACACCTAAATATTTAAAACTGTCCACGTGTTCAATCAAGAAGCAATTTTCAAACATTCTTGATTGTTGAATACTATATCTTCAAGAACAAATCGATTACACAATGGTGCGTGATAATATAAGGGAAGGTCTCTGAAAACTCGACCGTTGATTATTATTAGTTTGTAATAATTAAACCATCTCGTTAACATATCTAGGTCATAATTAACATCTGCAAAACTATCAATTAAGTTAGTGTTTGAGTGGAAAAGAGATGTTTCATCAGCAAAGGCAGTTATTTTGCCTTTAAAAGGTTGTAAGAAAAACGAATTAACATAAATTAGAAAAAGGATTGGGCCCAATACTGCTCCTTGGGGAACACCCATATTTAAGAAGTCTATAGAACTGTAAACATTCCTAATTTTCACAATTTGATAACGGTTGGATAAATAAGAAGAAAACCATTTATAAATGGAGCCTCTGAAACCCGCTTTGTAAAGTTTATCGAGTAGCAAAGTATGATTAACCATATCAAAGACCTTACTGATATCAACAAATAATGTTGATGGTATTTGAGAAGTGTTTAGACTATTATATATTTCACCAGTTAATTTCAATAAAGCAGTTTCAGTCGATTTGCCACGTCTAAACCCAAATTGGCAATCACTCAAAAAATGAGTATTTCCTAAAAATTACAACATTCTAGATTTTAACTATCCGAAAAGTGAGAATAAAATGTCACTGATTATGTATTTCTGTTGCTGCTTTAACAACAAATACTTAGACAGAATATAATAAATATATGTATAAATGGGGCTCCCATACAACAGACATGCTTTTTTTGCCGTTTTTATACATAATAGTACGGAACCCTTCGTGCGCGAGTCCGACTCGCACTTGGCCGGTTTTTTTTTTTTTGTAGAAACTCGCGCAGGTTCCAGAGTTTTATATTCTCTTATGATGTGTCATATACACACAACCTGAACGGAGTGCAGTGGTTTTGGGTCGTTGATGTTCGTTAACTCTCAGGGGTGGTTGTCCCAGATAGGACGAGAGCCGACCGAATTCCGCGTACTAATTGGTTATAGTCCGTACTAATTCGTTCAAGCACTTTTTGATATTGCATACGCAGAGGATGAATTTCTGTTGACCAAATACTGTGAGTGTTATGCCTGCAGCAGTACATCTGGTCACTTTCCATTCACACCTGCGTTGCATACTTTTTTGTCCGTATAGGAATTTCTTTTTCTTGGCTATGAAGCGAATTGAATTATAGACCTTCCGCTCGGCGGTCGATGATGTTAACCACTGCACCACGGCCACCCCCGTGTACTGCCTTGTCAGTACACGTCTTCGTCACTTAGGCAAGTATGATCTTGAAGCAGAAGAAATCGCTGCTAGCTCACTCAAAAGCATACTAAGTTTAATCACTAACTCAGCATTCTTGAGTGAACTGTAAGTGGGGGACATCACAATAGGCCCACTCGTGGCCGCAGTGATCAGGCGACTTTGTCCCAACCCCGTATCCTCTCTAACTCTAACTCTAAGCTTCTCTCAGTCACCCATGTTGTTTGTGATTTATATATATATAGTCTAATGCTGATTCCGAACGGCTTGAGTAAGGACCCTTTTTCATGGCAATTATACTACGGGGAGTTTCTCCGCCGCTTTGTGTAAGCATCTGGAACCATTCGTAAATAAACTCTTCGTTTCATCTCAATGTGGTTTGTGGCCCGAGAGTCCACTATCGACCAGGTATTCAGTTATCACAATGGCGAAGGCACTGATCAGGGGAACGTGACCCTGACCCCACATTACATCAGCCAATGCATCCGAATGTGTGCTGACAAAGCACACACGTGTGTCCGGACGAGTAGCTGCATATCAGTAACGCACACCAGAGCGAGCGTGGGAAGAACGAATTGGAAAAATGGACACCTGTGTCAGCCTGGGAATGGGAAACTCAGGAGGCAACAAGCGTAGATTGGGATGGCAGTTCATCCTGACGACTGTAACTGATTAGTTCAATGAAATAAACCGCATAGAAAATTAACGAAAATTGTCTTCAACTTTGTTCCATATAAGTCGAACAGTGGGCCAGCCCCACGGCTGGCGTTCGCGACTTTTTTTTGGATTCCCCTTAAGGGAATACTTTAACTGGCGCCCGAGCAGGGACCGGCCACCAAATCGATCTATTTTTTCGATGGTCAATAGCCACGGGTCCTTTCATACAGGACGGAGAAGTTAGTACCCTCTATCCGAGTGCAAGTCGCTGCTACCATGGGAACACAGTGGACCATTCTAACTCCGATGTGACAAATTCCGACATACCCATGGGAACATGTACGGAGATTGATTTGATAAGTAGATCGATTGTGAAGTGATTCGTGCCGCGAGTAAGTCGCCTACAATCTCAGCGTAGGCGTCCAAAAGCTACAACCACGATCTTTCCATGGGCGGTATTCTAATTAAAAATCGGTTCGGTTCGGTTAATTTATCGGCTTTTCTCATATATTACAGCTGAGCAGAGGCAGTAATATAATCGGATCGTGCTGGTTTTAAACCCTTGAAAAAGTTATGAACCAATACGTGATATTCAAATACACAACCCCACTCGTCCCTATCAACGAAGTCAAAGCGTGGATAGTCGACGGCCAATATGATAACTCTGGGATTTGATTCAGCAAGGCTTGGAATTTATAAAAAAAGACGGGGAGGACTCATTCAAAAAAAAACTTCTGAAGCAGTATCAGATGACTCCAAGATATCGACGAGCTAAGAGCAAGTCCCTGGAGCCAGTGATGAACAAGGAAACTCTTTCGGATGGGCCCCTCTCTGCAAAGGGTAACGAGATTACCGGGGACGATGGCAATTTGCTGTCCGACCTGGACCTTCCAGAGGTTGACCTTGGTGAGGCTGAGTCACATCTCTATCTTGAATATGGTGAAGACTCTGGTACGTGGACTCGGAACATCAAACTACAAGCTCATCTTCGTTCGTGAGGCAGGTAAGCAGTTAAGCTCCTCTTACAGTGATCAAGACTCAAGATCAAGCTTTGGATTACCTCGGCCTATCTGGCCAGGACCGAGAGCACCGTGGCGCAGTGGTTAGCGTTTTGGCCTCTGACGCCAATGACACGGGATCGAATCCCAACACAGCCATGTCATCGAACGTGTTTTTCACGGTGTTTCTCCTCAGTGGTGTTCTGACAAAAACCCCCGTTGTAAAATTGTCATGAAAAGCTTCTCGAAATTCGCCGTTCGGAACCGGCAATAAACTGTAGGTCCCTTTCACCTCAACATGGGTGATTGAGAGAAGCTCGGCTTAGGTTCTTCATGGACTGTAACACCAACATACATGCATACATACATCTGGCCAGGACCACTCAAGTCCACCCCCTCCGGTCAAATTGGGGAGTTTGATCACGAATGCAGAGTCAGCACATGCCGAACTTATTATACTCGTAGGGTTCTGGAAGTTGATTTTCAACATCTCCAGTCATACATTAATGCCCCAATCACCATGTTTGGCACTTAGATCTCCGGCCAAAACATAGAAATTCTCCGCCGTATCCAGGCGCAGAAATTGAAAGAGTATTTTGGGCTCTGCAAAGTAGATATTGGGCTGAGATGCGTCAGGTGCATAGGCCGATACTTTGTAAATCCTCTTTGAGAAACTCTCTTCCGGCCTACCCATTAGGACTGTAAATGCGGTAAGTTCGACAGAAAGTAGATCCTGTCCACTCGTCTCGCCTGCTCTGTGATCTGCTGCTGGAGCTATCCGATCTGTCCCTGAATGGCGAGCAGAATCGGCGGCAGTTCCAACTCGGCCTTGGGAGCAGCCTATGGTATTTGTACCGTCTTTGCCTGACCTGCCGCCATTTGGGCGTAGGTCAATTGTCCAACACACTAACCACTGCACTATGGCGCCCTCATCTAGGCGGCTTTCGAAGCCTCAAGAAGAAGGAAGATTCTTAGAATCCAAGCCAATGAGGATTGGCGGTTCCTGGACGACCTCCTGTACGAAAGCCCTGGAACTCCTTATAATACACACTTTCCGCACAGTAGTGCGTCGGCTACGACACTTCCTCAAGATATCCAACTCGAAACCTGGGGACAAAATAATATTGCGCTTTGGGCTCTAAAAGACCATGAGCCATACAGCAGGTGACAGATCTCAAATTTCCCTGGCTTCTAGTAATTATTAAAAGCTGCCTCCCGTAATCCTACATCCCAAGCAAATGGAAGGAAACTAAAGTCACTTTCATACCCAAGGCAGGCTAAAGCTCCCACACGTATGCAAAGGACTTGAGACATATTAGCCTTACATTTTCTCTTCTTAAATCTCTGGTAAAGATTAAGGATTCACACATTAGATACAACTACAGCTTAGGAAGGCTGTCGGAGAACCAACATGCCTACAACAATATAAAGGTAAATCGGTAGAACCAGCACTCCACTCACTAAATAGTATCATAGAAAGGTCATTGGAAATCAATGACAATAAGACAACAACTAACACAAGGAGTCGTCAAAGCCAACTTCGCTGGTGCAGTTTTAACTGGAATAGTCAGCAGAGGTACACAACAGGGTAGAGTACTTTCCCCCCTCCTCTGGAACGTGGTAGACAATGAACAACATTTGTTAGAACAAGGAGGGCGTTAAGCTGTGACCGCCTATGCGGGCGATTATGCTATAGCCGTCTCAAGAAAGGTTCCCAGCTCTCTAAGTGGCCTAATGCAGGGAGCCTTACAAACAGTGGTAAACTGGACGAAGAACTGCGAATTTGGGGTGAACCGCAAAAAGACTGATCTAGTACTGTAATAAATATAAAATTCCGCCCTTCAACCTTCCGAGGCCAACATTCTTGATCGAGTCCAGAAAGCAAGAAAGAAGTGGGTAGAAAATAGTGTCTCCAACAAACCATTATGCACTGGCTCTATACAACAGCCATCCTTCTTTGGTGGACTGCTGTGGACAAAGCAGTCTATCGAAACCTTCTGGGGAAAGTACAACGAACGGGCAGCATTTGCATAAGTGATGCGATTAGATCGACCCCCCATGTTACTTACTTACTATCAGGCCTGCGATCCATGGAGGATCTGAGCCTTAGCTATAGCTGCCTTTCATCCTTGATGGTCCCGGGCACGCTGCTTCGAGTTATCAAGACCAAGACGTCTCACATCCGCGATTACTTGGTCTTTATACCGGAGGTTCGGTCTTCCTCTTCTTCTCGAACCAGGAGGCTCGGAGTCGAACACCCCCTTAGCTGGAGCGTTGGTGTCCATGCGCTCGATGTGGCCGAGCCAGTGCAGTCGACGGATCTTTACTTCCGGACTACATTCACATCTTTGTACAGCTCGTAGGGTTCGTGGTTGTGTCTTCTCCGTTCACCTTCCTCAGAGACAGGACCAAATATCCGGCGCAGAATTTTTCCTTCGAAATCAGCTCCGCCGTCCTGCTTATCGTTCATCTTTCGGCTCCGTACAGCAAGTACAGTATGAGCGTTTTGTAAAGCATGACTTTGGTCTTTCGAGTGAAGAGTTTTGACCCCAGTTGTTTGGACAAGCCGAAGTAGGAGCGGTTGCCAAGGGCGATTCTATGCCGGGTCTCCACTGTGGTGTCATTTGTGGAATTTACGTTTGCCCCGAGGTAGACAAATTCCTTAACTACCTCGAAATTGTAGCTGTCAATTGTTATATTTTGTCCCAGGTGGTGAGCGACGGATTGGTTTTCGCTTGACAGCATGAACTTCGCCTTGTCCTCATTTACCTTAAGACCAACGTGTCTCGCCTGTTCTTCAATAGCCGTGAATGCTTCCACAATGCCACGGCGAGAACACGCTATGATATCGATATCATCCGCGTATCCTAGCAGCTGGACGGACTTGTAGAAGATAGTGCCTTCCCTGTTGACGCCTGCCCGTCGCACTATCTGCTCCAGCACCAGGTGTAAGAAGTCACATGACAGCGCATCTCCTTGCCGAAATCCGGTGCATGTTTCAAACGGTTCCGAAGTCCTGGAACCGAGTTGCACGGTGCACCGCGCACTTTTTAACGTGGCGCGACACAACTGGATCAGTTTTCCCGGGATCCCGAATTCGGCCCCCAATGTAAGCCTTAAAAAATTTACTACACCTCCCACCATTGGCTTTGCGGGGTACTGGCAAAACCCCCCGTAGTAAACCTGCCATTAAAAAGCTTCTCGACTCACGCCGTTCGGAATCGGCATTAAACTGTAGGTCCCTTCCACCCGTATGAAAAATAAATCACACACAACATGGGTGATTGAGAGAAGCTTGGCTCTGGTCCTTCATGGGCTGTAACGCCACCAAAGAAGAAGAACCATACTAACATTTTCAACCACAGCCAAGTACCCATGGACACGTACTGCACCATCCCGCAAAACGTGTTCACTAAGAACTTCGAAGTTATCTTTCCATCCCGGTAGGAATGGGCTGAAGGAAAAGTCATACCGAAGGACTCGATATCGCTCTATACCGATGGCTCCAAGATGGAGACGGATGTAGGAAGTGGAATCAAGTCCAAGGACCTTAGTTCCACTCTATCATGTAGGCTCCCAAACAAGTGTGTAGTGTAGTGTGTATCGGTGACTACACACCTTACTGCAAACTTGTGCAAGTATACTTGAATAGAGCAGTTTGCGTCGAGATGAGTTCAGACAAAGATATCACGAAAATATTCGATATCAGAGACGACTGACTTGCACAAGTTTGCATTAATAAGATTTAATATCTTTTGTGTATTTTCATACATATATTGCTGAAAACTTGCGGAAGTATAGTTTGCAGTAAGGTGTGTAGCCGGCCTAACAAGCGGAAATAACAGCGATAACGGAGGCCCTTGCATGGCTTTATATCAATGTAATATCCGTAAACGAGATAATCATTTGCACGCATATCCATTCTGCGATCCCTGGCAGCGGTAACACACAAACCAAAGACATCACACAACTGCCGCCTATCTGCAGACGAGATGGCTGATCTGTTCAATATAAATCTACTGTGGGTTCCCGGACATTAATTTTTTTCTTCTTAATATGTGGGGCTAGTGCTTAAAATGGCAATGAGCAGCACACTTACGCAGTATGTGTTCCGCCGTCTCTTCGTCCTGGAGACAGATTCGACACTCAGATTCAGACGAGAGGCTAATTTTGTTAAGATGATATCTCAGACCGCAGTGTCCTGTCAGGTAGCTGACCAGTCTTCTGATACCCCCTATTAATTTTGAGTATGTTAATAGAGTGTTTGCTCAGGGGTCGTATAAGACGACTCGAATGACGGAGGCCCCGAACGCTGCTCCAAAAGGACAGGTATTGTCTAAGAAGAAATTGATCTTGGGCTTGCGAGTGCCGCAGAATGGTTCTGGACCTACATATTTATCGCTGGAACCTTTCCTGGGGCGTTGGTCGGCACTTTCATTGCCCTTAATACCTTTGTGAGAGCGGATTTCTGACAAAACCCCTTGTAGTAAAATTGTCATGAAAAAAAAAGGCTTCTCGAAGTTAGCCGTTCGGAACCGGCAATAAACTGTAGGTCCCTTTCATCTATGGGAAAATGAAATCACACACAACATGGGTGATTAAGAGAAACTCGGCTTAGGTCCTTCATGGACTGCAACGCCAACCTACATAATACCTTTTTGCCCTGACACCCACCAAAGTTTGACATTGTTTCTTTTGGTCAGGTATTGTAGGGCATCATGGCATTCATTGACGGTTTTTGAGTTCGTGCTGTACGAACTCAGCGTCTTAAGCGCTGCTTGGCTTTGGTCCAAAGATGCCGGCGCCAACATTGCCATTTAGAAAGATTGAGCAGGCTGTACCTTTCTCCTCATTGTAAACGTAAAGATTGTCTTATTTGGGTTAATTGTTAGCCCTCTCTGCCACACCAGTCAGAGATAAACTGAAGCGCAGTATCACACTTGCCCGTAACAATATGCCGGGCATAGAGATATTCCAGGAAACTACGTGGTTCTCAGTCAGTCTTCTCAGTCTTCCGACCTTCAGGGATTTAGAAATACATGATAAACCTTCGAACTATAGCGGCTACCAACCTTTAATGGAACGAACGTATATCGACCTTATCACTAAACAAATCTGTCTTGAGCTTAACTTAGGACGGGCCAAGGACCTTGTGACAACCAAAAGGGGACCCTTAAGCACTTTAGTGGGTATCATTACAGTCCCTGTATGGATGGGGGAGAAGAGGAATCAATTCAACACCTCATCTAGTCATGTCCCTCGCAAGAGGATCTACCTCGGCGCGCCCTTCTAGGGTAGCTTAAGTGAGCTAGCAGATATAAAAAATAGCTCAAATCCCAATGATTGGTTTTCCGGTGGCGGATCTAGGTAATATGATCCATGTGGTATCACAGTGAGGCAATTTTGCCCTACGCGTGGCGTATGCCAACCACTACAACCTAAGCTCGTGAGGCTCCGCAGGATGACGTCAGAGAACTGTCAATGTTCCATAAGAGTTTGGAATGACCTGGCACACCTCTTCAATGTCAGAAATGGTCAAGTCGATATGTTGTCAGATGATTTATTAAATATCGCGGTAGAAAACATCGTGCTGGTCAACACTCATCTATACTGATGGGAGAGTATAGCGAAATGTCAAGGAAGATTTTTCCTACCTATTTCGAGTTTGACATAGATTTCGTTTTCTTTGGCTCCACGGTAACGTCCACCAATGGAACCAGTGTAAAAATCAAACGCTGGATTAGTAGTGCCAATCATGCCTTTTTTTTTGGGTTCAGAAAGCAAATGAGTAATGAATCCCTTTCTTTTTAAACTGCAGTGACTTTGTACAGAACTCTTATCTTTGCCTTTCCGTACCATAGAGCAACTGAAGGATAAGGAACAATCATGAACCTTAAGACATATCCAATGGAAACCTTCGAATACAACCTTAAGGGACGACATAAGAAGACGGCCAGACAAGTGACGCATACATGTGAAGAAGTACCCTAATCAATTGGGGGTGCGACCATGTAGTGGATTAGCGAAGGACTGCAGATGATTCGGTCCATCTGAACTTTAGCGCCATCTAAGAAGAAAAAAGGCTCCCTTAAGCATCAGCTGAGTAAAGACCGGTATCTAACTTTAAGCAATTAAAATTTTTCCGCGAGTAACTTGATCAGCTGAAATCCTATTGACTGATATTTTGATAACTTCCAAACTGCCATTTCTGATAAAGGATATCCAATATGACAGGTTCTATACGTTTATGTCCAATGACTTGCCTGATGTACATACATATGTACAAGCACCGCCTTGGCACTGGCTCTAAAGATGGTGGTAATGAAACTCCAAAGAATTCAGGTACAATGGCCTAATATTCTTGATCTACGAACAATTAAAGAGTGCTCACAAACACATTTAGATAATTTAGTTTAAAGCAGACCATTTAAAAGAAGGCCTTATTGCCATTGTAAATCATCCGTACCCCTTTAATTGATCAACTATCACACGACCTCAATTCCTTCCTTGCCATTATTGCCATTTCATTTTCCAAGTCTTTCCTTTTCCTCAACCTTCTGTCCGCTGACCTATGTTTTCTGTCCACTCTATATGAAACACTTTGTGTAGGTGGCTGTCTCATTTATCTGCAATCTTCGCTTTGATTAATGTCCACATCTTCATTACACAATTTTCTGTCTCCTCCTCTACACCCATTTTCTTCTATCCTTTGTTTTTCCGGCCCCGCTTCCATCACCTTTAGTCCTTTGCCCTTTAATATACCACATTCTTTTATCCTGTGCGCCTTGCGGCAGATGTACAACGTGTAATTAGCATACAAATGAACACAAAAGTGAAGAGAACAGGAATGAAAGAAAAAACTGAAACCATCCTGATTAATGATCTCCGGCCACAGGTCTAAGTTCCTAAGGTCTTCCTTAAGACACTCTTCGTGTTGTCAGTTTACAGAACATGGATGGCAGAGCGAATAGAAACATTTCGTGTCGTGCACATCATTCCAAGGCAAAGTCGCACCTCGTCACGATGAACTGCTTATCCCATCCTAGTTGGCTTACCTTTCATTCCAAATAAATATGGTAGAAGGTACATGTTCAGTAGCTGGATAGCATGTGATTCACGCTTTCCGTGAATCTCCCTTATCGTGTTACAACAATGATGACGGTGGCATGTCAATCTAGAGCATGTCGAGCAATCCAGTTATTTATTCTTCAGTAGCTACTGCACCCATTTGCCACGTCAAGGAGCTGCTGCTCTTGCTGCTGCTCCACCTTGGAATTAAGTTAACAAAAGCGACAACCGACATTGTTGTGTGTTTATCCGATTACGATAGCTGGCAAATTGAGGAAACCACTTGCAAGACCACTTGATACACAGGATGCATTGCCGGATCCCTCTGACATTTCCGGAGAAGGTATAATATCCCCTGTATACTCCATCCTCCTTTTTTTGGTTTTAGTTTTTAATCACACTTAGGTTAGCTGCCTGAATTCCTGATAAACATGTTGAGTGGTAGTTAACTGCGAGGAGGGCGGCACAAATGACGGGATTAGATATGTTTTCGGTTTTAAGTGGCGTGAAGTATCCATGGATTAATGACGACAGGGAAAAGTGAAATGTAGATGCATATGGCTTGACGGTCACTTTCGTGAATTAATAATGACAGGGCCGGTTGATAATTATCGACAGCACGCCATGTTGTAATTACATGAATTTATGGCGTAAAGTGTCCACAATTCAAATTTAATTGCAGCTACAATTAACTTGGTGTGATCTGGCGGTTAAATGGCCGCAGAGCTTCATAAACTAATAAATTCAAGCAAGTGCATGTGGGATGCCATGCTCGAAGGATACATTTGTGCTCATTTATTATTAATTAGGTGTTACCGTCCGCTCAACTACTTTCAGAAACGTATACTGCAGGCTAGTGGAAGGGAAAGAAGATACATATAGTGTTATCTTTGTCAGCGTGAATAATTTTTTGTAGATATTTGGCCAAAAAGAGTTCTCCACTGAGTATCTATTTCATCAGAAAAGCTTCTCGAATCCCGCCGTTCTTACTCACTTAGGTGGCGCTGAAGCCGATGGTGAATCTGGGCCTCAACCAACAAGCGTCTCCAGATGGTACGGTCTTTGGCCAGCTGTTTCCAGTGCCGCACGCCCATTTGGTTAAGGTCCCCTTCCACCTGCGTGCGCCACCGATGATGCGGCCGTCCTCTGCCGCGCCTTCCTTCCGGGGTGGACTCGAAGACTTGCCGGGTCGGAGCTACCTAGCCACCTTAGGCCGATGTCGCTGTACAACCCGTACAGTTCTTCGTTATATCTTCTCCTCCATACACCGTTTGAACAAACAGGAGCGTAGATAGTGCGCAGAATTTTTCTCTCGAAATGACGAAGGGCATCTTCATCCGCTTTTGTTAAGGTCTAAGCCTCTGCACCGTAAAGGAGGACTGGGATGATTAAGGTTTTATACAGTGTCACCTTGGTTTTCCGAGAGAGGGCTCTACTTCTCAATTACCTCTTGAGCCCAAAGAAACAGCGGATGGCAAGAGTGATTCTGCGTTTCATCTCAGCGCTGGTGTTGTTATCGCCGGTCATCAGTGAGCCACCAAGGTAGACGAATTCCTTGACCACTTCAAAGTTATGGTGATGTTCTGGCCAATACGTCGGTGTTGACCGTCTCTTTTAGATGAAAGCAGATATTTGGTTTTACCCTCATTAGCCTTTTTTTTTTTTTTTTTTTTTTTTTTTTTTTTTTTTTTTATTTCTAATTTTCATCATATGAGTACATCCACTGTTCTCGTTAGATTACTAGTACAAAGAATATACTTAGGTATAACCACCAAGGCCTAACAACAGGCCTAATTTATGTTTAAATAACTCCCTACTAAGATGAAAATCCAATAAACTACAATATTTGTTCGTTTCTATAAGGCATCTAGAAATAGGTTCATTATATCCATAACTAAATCTATGGTACGGTACATAAAATAAAAAACGATTTCTAAGAGCTCTCGCAGGAGCATAAAGTCCAATTAGCGATAAAAGAAAAGGGCAATCGATATGATCGTTTATTAAATCGTAAATGAACATAATAGAAAAATATTGCCTACGTCTGAAAAGTGGTAAGATACCAAATAATTTGCATCTCGTTTCGTAAGGCGGCAATTCAACATTCCAGAGCAGTCTACGAACAGCTACTCTAGTAAGTCGCTTCTGGATCATCTCAATTCTAGTAGAATGTACTTCATAACATGGGTTCCAAACTACACTGCAGTACTCGAGGTGAGATCGGACAAATGCGAAAAATGGATACTTGAGAGTATGCGGATCTTGAAAGTCTTTCGAGTTCCGAAGTATGAAACCTATCATCTGGTTACCTTTGGCAACCAAGGACTCAATGTGCTTTCCAAAGTTAAGTTTTCCGTCAAAAATAACTCCTAGGTCTTTTTTGGAAGAGATAATGGTCAAGGGGATGTTGTCAATTTTGTACATAAAGGGAATTGGAGAGAGGTTTCGATAAAAGGAAAGGCTTTGGCATTTGGAGACATTAAGATGGAGGTCATTATTAAGACACCATACGGAAAGTCGTTCAAGATCTTCTTGCAACAGAATACAGTCGTCCAATGAGCGTATAGCTCGAAAAACCTTCAGATCGTCGGCAAACATAAGACACTGCGAACTCGAAAACAGGTCAGGAATGTCATTAATGAATAAAAGGAAGAGCAGAGGGCTTAGATGACTACCTTGAGGAACTCCCGAGGTAACATAAACAGATGAAGAGAGCGTTTCGTTTATGCGAACATACTGAATACGATCCTTTAAGTAGGAATTAATCCACTTTAGGAAATTGGAGTGAAAACCTAAATTATTCAGTTTGGAAATCAATTTACTGTGATTAACGCGATCAAACGCTTTCGCGAAATCAGTGTAAATCACATCAAATTGTGAGCCCTTCTCTAGGCAATTCACTGCAGTATAACAGAAAGTTGAAAGATTTGTGGAAGTATATCTGCCTTTAACGAAGCCATGCTGAAACGGAGAGATAAATCTCTTTAAGAGGGGTGTGAGTTTGTCACTAACTAGTTTTTCAAATAACTTCGGAACACAAGAAATTTTACAAATGGGACGGTAGTTAGTAACATCCTGTCTCGATCCAGATTTATAGATAGGCGTTAAAAAAGTGCTCTTCCAAACTTTTAGATAATTTCCAGATTGGAGAGATAAGTTGAAAACTAGGCACAGTGGTACAGAAAACGCGGAGGAGCACTTTTGAAGTAAAATTGGCGGGATACCATCCAAACCAGCTTTTGTGTCAGATTTTAGTAAACAGAGGGCAATTTGAACCTCAGGGATTGAGCACTCTAGGTTGCCGACATTTAACAAGTCACAGTATACTGAGTTATTACTTGGGACTATAGGTATGGTAGTACCACATGAATATACGGACTGAAAGTGGTTAGCGAACATATTACAGATGGTTGGAAGATCAGATTAGGTTATATTATTATGGCGCATACAGTTAGGAATGCCACTGGATTGCTTTTTACTATTAATAAAACTCCAGAAGTACTTACTATTAGTCTTTTAACTAGATTCAACTGAAAGAACGTACTGTGTGTACAGAAACTTGTTTAAAACATCAAATTGTTTTTGAAACGTTCGATAAACTTTTAGAAGTTCCCGGTCATTATTACTATTACGGAACCGCTTATAGGCCTTATTTTTCCTATTGTTTAGGTTTATAATTCTATTACTAAACCAAATAGGTTTATTGCCCTTGGCAGACTTCATTTTAGGAGTAAACAAATCAATTGCCATTTTAACAATTTCCGTAAATAAGTCGAAGGAGTTATCTAAGTTGCAATTATTAGTAATATCTAACCAATTCATACTATCTAGATAAATTGAAATGTTGCTAAAGTTGGCTTTAGCGTAATTGTATTTAAAATAAGAGTTACTGAAACCCGGTTTAAGAAATTCATAAAATTTAAACTGTATGGATATTGCTACATGAAAAGCAGAATTACGAAAAAGTGGGATCATGGAGTTGTTGATACTAATGTCCAGCTCGGAATCAACGAATAACAAATCAAGTATATGATTAAATTCATTAGCAAAATAGTTAATCTGATGAAGGTCAAGCTGGGCAAGGGTATCAACGACTTCACGCTCATAATCTAAATTAACATTAAATGGGAGAAGTCTAGAATCATCGCATTCAAAGGACCAAATCAGGTTTGGCAAGTTTAAATCGCCAAGAAGGATAACGTGCTGATGATCTTTTAAATTGTTTAGGATAAAGGAACAATTATCTATATGTGCTTTATATAACTGGTAAGGACTTCTTGGTGGTATATAACTTGCAATAATGATAACTTCATTTCCAGAGATATATTTGATTGACACCGCTACTTGGTCTACATCTAAATCCGCTGATGTTGAAGGTAGGTCGAGTTCATCACTGCGCAAGGAGGCCCGAACCGAAATCAATACTCCGCCACCTCTTTCGCAATTAGTTAGGGCGGGGCAACGGTTCTTGCGAAAAACTTCGTACTGGTCCTTGTTGAACATTTTTTCGTTGTGATGATTCTCTGTAAGCCAAGTCTCGGTAAATACCATAACGTCGTATTGGCAAGATGAAGAAAAGAGCAAGACATCGCGGAGTTTAGTTCTAAGATCCCCAGTATTCTGGTAATATAAATTGGAGGCTATAGGAGTTAGATCCGTAGATCTGAGTTTTTTAGACGGTTTTTTGGTAGAGTTTTCCTGGATCTGTTCATAAATTCTTTTACAAGAATATCTTTCGGCCAAAAGCTCGGATTTAGTAGCAATTTTCCAATTGGCTCTGGAGATAAAAGTTTGAATGATGATGTCAGGCGGCCTGTAAGGTTATCAGGGTTATCAGGTGTCAGGCTATGGCATTTTATGTTGCTAGTATCAATGCCTTTCATAACAATGTAATTCACAATATCACTGCATTTAGTACCATATTCAAGGCCTGACAAGAATACTGCAAAAGGGGGTGGAACTACTTTAAGAGTACAGAAAGTACTAGGATCACTGACCAATGGCTGGTGTAAATTTTTAGCCACCTCACTAGTAAGTGGTTTGTCAACCGGAATCGATGTAGTACTACAGCAGGCCACTACATTATCGGAGACACCGTTGGGTTCAATATTACCTGATGGCGATTTATCTTGCGAGTTGGAGCGAAGTGTTCGTTTCGCAAGAGGAAGCTGGAGTTGTTTGATCTGTTGAGGATCCTGTTGAACTTCATGAACCGGATATTGAGATCCTTCCGAAGGATGTAATTTTTGAGGAATCTGGATATGATCATGAGGTTGAAGTTGAGGGACTGGTTCAGTCAATGTTGGTGTTATAACTACACTTGGTGGATTTTGCGGTGAATGAAGTATAAGATTTTCAAAGACTGGCTGTTCATGAATGATATTGGGGCTTTGGCCGCTTGTTTGGTGCAATTGATTTTGTTGAAAGATGCTATCCATGGAACAAAACCCTTCAATCAATTTGTTGCCGCTGCTGACGTCAAAGTTAAACACCTCCTGCAATTCCGAGATAAAACATCGACATTCTATTAAAGACTTTCTGTAACTTAATAATTTTCCAGTGCAGGCCATCAGGTGAGATGCTTCGGTGCTTTATGCAATAAAAGCATATGCCGGGTGTAGAGATGATCTTATCGGCGTCCTTTCCTTTTAGACCTAGGCATTTTGCATGAGCCGTATCAAGGCAGACTCCGCACGAAATACTTACGTCATTCGTGTTCTTTCCACAAACGTAGCAATTTGGGGTACTTTTTGTGGTACTCATATCCAAATAAAAATACAATGGCAACTCTGCATTAAAGTTTAGAACAGGATTCCACCAAAAGCTCGGCTTGACGATGAGGTGGATGAATATGATGATATATGGTTTAAGGATGAAATAAATACAAATGGTGTGGTGAGTATCAGGCTTGCATTAGCGGCAGAACATACACTAAAGTTGTACTCACTTGGGCGAAGAAGCAGAAAGACCTGGTATTCCACGGATGATAGAGAAGGCCAAAGCGATCTTGCACTAGGAACTGGACGTTGATACTGTTGAGCAAGAAATGAGACCCGTGGAAGGTTGAGTGAAGGTCAACAATGATGCTCAAAGGCAAGAAAACCAATTGTCATGCACAGTTCCAAGCAAAGAACAAAACTAATACACGTTGTTATTAGAAAGTAAATGCGAAGGATAAATTCCAAGATGATAAATTAAAGCGCCGAATAAAATTTATCGATGCACAATTTAAATTTAACCGATAAAGAATATGATTAAAAAGATAAACGGTGTAAAAGAGAGAGCCGAAAAAGATGACGTCTAACCAATGTAGCGATCAATGCACGACAGCCTTGAGACCCATCTTAGCTGCTTCTGCTTCAATGCTTACAACGACCTCATTGACGTCTCGCTGTGTCCATCTAATCACGTCAATATCCTCGGCGTACGCAAGCAATTGCCTAGACTTCAAATAAATCGTACCTCTTGTGTTGGCCAGTGACTCTTGCACGATCTTTTCAAGCACGATGTTGAAAAAGTTGCATGACAGCGCGTCACCATACCTAAATCCTTTTTTAACATCAAAGGTCTCGGTTTGCTCATTACCGACTTAAATGGAGCAGCGAGAATTCTCCATTGTCATCCTGCACAGTCGGATGAGTTTGGCAGGGATGTTAAAACTAGACATGGCTTTGTATTGCTCCTTTCTAAGCACGCTGTCATCTGCCGTAGCGTAAATATTTGGTCTATTGTGGATATACCTGGCCTGAAACCACCCTAGTACGAACCTACCAGATTGTCTATGAACGGTTTCAGGCGCTTCCATAGAAGGGCAGAGAGGATCTAGTACGCAATGCTCAGGAGACTTATCTCTCTTTGGTTGGCACAGTCGTAGGGGAGAGCACCGTGGCGCAGTGGGTAGTGTGTTGGCCTCTGACGCCGATGACACGGGATCGAATTCCGACACAGCCATGTCATTGAACGTGTTTTCACGGCGTTTCTCCTCAGCGGGGTTCTGACAAAACCCCCTGTAGTAAAATTGTCATGAAAAGCTTCTCGAAATTCGCCGTTTGGATCCGGCATCAAACTGTAGGTCCCTTTCACCTATGGGAAAATGAAATCACACACAACATGGGTGATTGAGAGAAGCTCGGCTCAGGTCCTTCATGAACTGTAACGCCAAAATACATACAGTCGTAGGGGTCTCCTTCCTTATGGACCGGGCACACGATGCTGAGATTCAATTCATCGGGCATGCATTCTTCCGACAATATCTTACAGATGAGTTGGTGCATGTTCCTCACCAGCTCACCGTCATATTCAGCGGGAAGTCCGTTGGCTCCAGCAGCTTCATAAGGCTTAAATTTCGATTTCGCCATCTTAACATCAACTAGGTCGGATGGACGGGATTCTCCTACGTCTTCGTCCATGGTGAATGGTTCGTTCTGCCTGACGGTGGCATTTCGACTATCATCGCTGTTATATAGTCTGCACAAGTGGCCCTTCCACAATCTCAGCATCGACTGTGATTCCATTATTAGTTGTCTTGGCATGTTCGTCTTATTTTCTGGTAAAACTTTCGAACGTCGTTCCTGCAATAGAATCTCTCCATCTCCTCGATCTCGCGCTTCTCGTGCTCCTTCTTTTTCTTCTCAGAGGCGCATGCTCCTCCCTCCTTTTCTGTTCATAGAGCTCCCGAGCACCTCTCGTCCGTCGAAGCAGTGTAGCCATGTATGCATTCTGTTTCTCTACATGGGCCTGTCTGCACTCGTCAGTAAACCAGGGGTTTCTCGACGGTGGTGGCTCGAAACCGAGTGTATCTGAGGCGGCCTCTCTAATGGCTTTCTGACAACGACTCCATTGATGTTCTATGGTTTCTGCAGATTGCATCGGAACCTGAGAGAGCTTGAAGGAGACTTGATCGGGCGAAGGTCCTGGCGGTGTCTTGCGATTGCAACTTTCAGAAGTTAAATTTTTGTTTTCTTACTCGATTCCGTTGATACCGAGAAATTCGTATCCGTACCTTGGCTGCACAAGGAAATGATCCGAGCTCATGTTGGCTCCTCGAATCTCTTAGAACGACTTTGGTGTCATTGGGCACATTGGGCTTGGGCATATGCTCTGTCTAGGAGATCATAAGTCGTCTTTATGTCGGTCGTCTTTCACCTCTGTGGGGGCGTGGACACATATTAAGCTTATATTGCCGAGACTGGCCTTAATAGTTATTACGTTTTCGTTTACAAGTTGAAAGCTTAAGACTTTTTTCCTGAGTCTGCCTCGAAAAACAAATCCGCATCCGAATAAGCGTTGTTTATTTTCTCTGTAGCAGCTTCTGTAGTTGTTGCTTCTGAACAAGTTCTCTCTTTGTAGGAACTGCTACAAGGAGAAAAGGACGAACGACTCAAAAAAGAATTCTACGATCTCCTAGACAGAACCTAGGCCCATTGTCCCAGCTACGACACAAAAATAGTCCTAGAAGATTTTAATGCAAAACTGGGCAAAGAGGACATATTTGAGTCGATTATGGGAAAGCATAGCCTCCATAACACCACATCCGACAACGGACTTAGGCTAATCGATTTCCTAACGGGGCGTAACCTCCTTGTAGCAAGCACAAGATTCCCCCATCTCAACATCCACAAGGGAACCTGGCGGTCTTTTGATCAATCGACCACCAACCAGATTGGTCACTTTGCGATTGACGCCAGACACTCCTCCAGTATTCTCGTTGTACGTACCTTCCGAGGAGCCAACATCGACTCAGACCACTACCTTGTTGTAGCCAAGGTACGCATGGGGATATCAAGAATGCTTAGGAGTCGAGTAGAACTACATAAGTTTGACGTCGAAAGGCTACAATCGCAAGAGACTGCCAGAATCTTTTCCGATCGTGTCTCCTCCAAGCTCTCCAAAATCCGCCCACAGCAGCACAAACAATAGAGCAGGAATGGGCGCATTGCCAGAGGTGCTGGGTTTCAAAACGCCACCACCAAGAAACCCCTGGTTCGATGAACAATGCCAACAAGCCCATCCAGCAAAACAAGAGGCATATAAAGCCATGCTGCAACGACGGACGAGAGCTGCTCGCGAAATCTATGAGCAGAAGAGAAGAGAGGAACACACTCTTTTCAGAAGAAGGAAGAGCACGGAAAGCGTGAGATCGAGGAGATGGAGAGACGCTGCCCCAGGAATGACGCCCGTAAGTTTTCCCATAAGGTAAAACGAACATGCCATGGCTACAAAGCCAGAGCGGCGGCCTGCAGAGATGAAAATGGAGAACTGGTAGTAGAGTCGCAGTCGATGCTGAGCATTTGGAAAGACCACTTCTGCAGACTGTATAACGGCGATGATAGACAAAATACCGCTGTCAGGCAGAACGAGCCATTCGTAATGGACGACATTGTAACAGAATTCGAATTCAGTCCACCCGACCTAGACGAAGTCAAAATAGCAATATCAAGCCTTAAGTCTAATAAAGCCGCGGGCGCACACGGCCTGTCTGCTGAGCTTCCTAAGGCGGCTGGAGATGAGCTGGTAAGGTGTTTGCACCATCTCATTTGCAAGGAATGGTCGGAGGAATGCATGCCCGACGAATGGAATTTAGGAATCGTTTGCCCGGTCCTTAAGAAAGGACCAACTATAGGGGAATAAGTCTCTTTAACATCGCATATAAGATCTTCTCTACCGTATTGTGTGAACCCCTGAAACCGTTTGCGGTTAACCTGATCGGCTCTTATCAGTGTGGTTTCAGGACAGGTAAATCCACAATTGACCAAATTATTACGCTATGGCAGATCTTGGAGAAGACCAAATACCAAATCGACACTCACCACCCTTTCATCGATTTCAAGGCTGCATATGACAGCGTGTATAGAGATGAGCTATACAAAGCCATGTCTAGTGTTAACATCTCTGCCAAACTCGTCCGATGGTGCAGGATGACAATGGAGAATTCTCCAAACCGAGCAAAAAAAAAAAAAAAGGATTTAGGCAAGGTGACGCGCTGTCATGCAACTTTTTCTACATCGTCCTTGAAAAGATCGTGCAAGAGTCACTGGCCAGCACAAGAGGTAAGATTTATTTCAAGTCTACGCAATTGCTTGCGTACGCCGACGACATTGACGCAGCGAGACGTGAAGGAGGCCTTTATAAGCATTGAGGTAGAAGCGGCCAAGATGGGTTTCAAGGTTAATGAGGGTAAAACCACATATCTGCTTTCATCTAAAAGAGACGGACAACAATGACGTATTGGCCTGAACCTCACCATGGGCATCCGCCCATAACTTTGAAGTGGTCAAGGAACTCGTCTACCTTGGCTCACTGATGATACCAGCGCGCCGAGATAGAATGCAGAATCACTCTTGCCAACCGCTATTTCTTTGGGCTCAAGAGGCAATTGAGAAGTAGAACCCTCTCCCGGAAAACCAAGGTGACGCTATATAAGAACTTAATCATCCCATTCCTACTTTACGGCGCAGAGGCTTGGACCTTAACAAAAGCGGATGAAGATGCCCTTGGTCGTCTCGGGAGGAAAATTATGCGCACTATCTACGGTCCGGTTTGTTCAAACGGTGTATGGAGGAGAAGATATAACGAAGAACTGTACGGGTTGTACAGCGACATCGGCCTGGCACGACGTCTACTGATTCAGCGTCTAAGGTGGCTAGGCCATGTAGAGCGCATGCAAAATACAGCTCCGATCCGAAGAGTCTTCGAATCCTCTCCGGAAGGAAGACGCGGCAGAGGACGGCCGCATCAACGGTGGCGCACGCAGGTGGAAAGGGACCTTAACCAACTGGGCGTGCGGCGCTGGAAACAGCTGGCCAAAGACCGTGCCAGCTGGAGACGCTTGTTGGTTGAGGCCCAGGTTCACCACGGACTGTAGCGCCACCTAAGTAGGTAAGTAAGTAGTTTCCGTTGTAGATATCACACTTTTTCATCCGCTTTTTGCCTGGCTCATCCCATCGGTAATGTGTGCCTTATGGCACACCTGGTCTGTTGAGGGACCTGACGTTCCAGGTACAGATCCGGAATTCGTTTCTTTTTAGACGTTTGTGGGAGTTTTTAACTTGTAATCCGTCCGTATCCGAGGCTATTGGTTGTCCCTGACCAACTATTTGTTTTACGCGAGAGGGATGTCAACCCTAAGCGCAACCCCCAGCCTGGAGGGCTTACTTACCCAAAGAACAAAGGGCCGGCTGTGCCGTTCCTTATCGGCCTAAGCTCCAAATATGTTGTAGTAGCCCGTAATAAGATGTTCACCAGGTAGGTCTTCTCGCTTGAACCGTGGACGTCGCCGTTGACTCCATCTTGGGAATTCCTCCGCCGCCGTCCCGAAGAAGCAGCTGAGCCCTGGTGGCGGCTCAGACTCCGCCCGTTTCTCTCTTGCTGCCCCACCAACCTTACAAAGGGGTCTACCCGATCTACAGTTGAGGTACTAGACACCCAGGAGGCACCTCGATGGGGTGAGAGAGCAGAGGCTGGAGTGCCGGCGCTTGTGCCTTCATATGTTCGCATTTTCTACCCCTTTAGCACCTTTTTCACATTTTCCTTAATAAACACCTCTTAGGGTGTTTATTCATATTTTTAACTCATTTTTAGATCAAGTGGCAATGATCTAAATGTTTGGTTCAAAACAAGTCAATGTCAAGTCCATCTTGTGGTTTTCCGTGTTGAACATTTTACACTTTTACGTTGCGTGTGCAGCCTTAGTTATTTTCGACAATTTCAAGAGAGATCTATTTCGGAGGCATGCCATTTAGGACTTTGTTGTCACCATTTTGGTAAAAGTTGGAAAGTAATATAAAAATGCTTTTTTATAAGCTACAGAAGTTTGTGTCCTTCATTATAAATAAAAGTCATTAAGTATGGAAATGCCAATTTGCCACATTAATAGTGACGCTTGTCATTGCCATCAGCTTTGAACTTTTGCTTTCACTCTTTACGTGTTCCAGACCTTTGTGTTCTTTGTGTGTTGCTCGATCGATCCATGCTGGTTTCTGTGTCCTTTGATTTTTTATTTCATCCATCAATACGGGGATTCCATAAATTACTAAATTAGAAAAAGAAAAAAAAAAAAAAAACAATTATTCCTGTTGTATGTACTTAGAAGAGTGAGTTTTCGTCTGACGTAATGAATTATGCTCTTGTCCAGTTACGTGCCCATGAAAATACTTAATAAGCGAGCTTAATTAGGTTTTGCAATTAAACCCATGTTAACTTCATCCACAATCCGACCATTCTTTTGGGATACGCTCCCGGGATGCCTGAAAAGTTCAATTAAATATTGCTCCTAATTAGCATGAAATGTTAATACGGATATAGGATTTCGGATCAATGCTGTCAAAACTCTATATGCATATCACTTTGCGAATTCACAAGTTTTTCTGAAAAAGTTTCTTTGGCTTATCTGTTTTCCTTTCAAGCATCATCTTACTTTCTGCCACAGAAGCCGGGCAGATTGCAAAAGTTTCATTTTGCCTTATTTTCATTTCTCGCCACGGTACGATAGCAAATGTCAGTGTGTTTATTGACAGCATTTTATGTCTATTTTTTCTTCGATTCCTCCCTATGGAGGCTCGGATACTTCAGCTTACCATGTGGAAATGCACATAAAGTGATGGTCAGTAAAAGTTTCGTCTTCCTACTCGGTTGCCCGATTTTCTTCCGGTTGTTCTTTCTGACCGAAGGAGCTAGCGTTTGAGAACATTCTCACAACTTTCTTGGCATCCGGGAACTTCCAAAGAACGATAGAAAGTTATAAGCACGTGAATACGCATTTGAATGTCTATTGGTGATCAATTGAATATACAGGGTGGGCCAAATATAAGTTTTTTGTTTTTTTTTTTTTCCTTTAAGAGAATACAATGTTGGCTATTGCACAATTTATAATTTGTACGGAGATGTGATATACATATAATATCTTTCAACTGAAATAATTTTAAAATGCAAATTATATAATTCTTTTTTAGGGTTCCGTACCCAAAGGTAAAACGGAACCCTATTACTAAGACTTCGCTGTCCGTCTGTCACCAGGCTGTATCTCATGAACCGCGATAGTTAGACAGTTGAAATTTTCACAGATGATGTATTTCTGTTGCCGCTACCACGACAAATACTAAAAACAGAACAAAATTAATTATACATATACATAATTACAAACAACCAATAATAAATTGTTTCGAAAGGTTTTCGTTGTCATCTTTCGGTCAGTTCCCATTTGTGAGCGGCTCGTAGTCATCCATTTTGGGAAACCAAACTCAGAGAAAGCGGATAGCCCGAGGGTACGATCAGCACTTGACACGCGAACGAGTTGAGTTCAGCCCGCAGAAGATTAGCATTTTTTTTTTTTTTTTTGTTCCTAGCAGCACATGATGGAGAGTGGGCGAAGAACTCGGGGAGAAATCTTCGGCGAAGTACTGGGAGAGCGATCTTCGGGGAAGAGCTCCGGTACGGTTTTAAGCAGTTCCCGGTACGCGGCCGTACCGTGTGTCCTATTGCCTACGTTGGTCGCGGATATCACGTTCGTTGTATAGGGTATTGAAATCGTAAATCTGCGTGTCGCGATAGGTGATGCGGGCTAAGTCGTTGGTCAGAGGACTTTCGGTACGAGTGTTCGAATACTCTAGCTGCGGTTTATTTACTTTTCTGGACAGTGAATTCCTTTTTTTTTTTTTTTTTTTTTACATATATTTTTTTTTATTTATTTCGACTTTTTTTATTGACATACGGTGTAGGGCAGTTTTAAGGAATAATTGTAAACCTAGATTAAGTTAGGTTAAGGAAATTAAATTTGTGACATATTGAATTGGAAACGATTACGGTGTTTTTTTTTTTCTTTTGCGTGGGATACTTGTTGCGGGTAGGTAAGTCGGCGTGAGGGCAATCGCGTGGCGCCATTGCTCACGACCAGTCCTCGCAGCTGGCCTAGCATCCCTTTCGCACGACGTCGCGGCAGGTGGAGAGGAGCAAGTGAGCAAGAGGAGCAAGCGATCTTGCACACATACGAACCGATACGTGCATACACTCACACATCTGTACGCTATGTATAAGTATACATACATACATACATATGTACATTACGAAGTAGGGTTGGGTAGTTCCGGACATGTATAGTTCACGGAACTATGTCCTCTCTCGGACACATGTCCTCTCGTTCCGCAAATTGAACGAAAAGAGTTCCATAGTTCCATTCAACCCATATTCATCAATCACATATGTACAAAACGAAAAAAAAAAAGACATAAATGCAACGAACATGCTTCTCATACGGTATGAGTTATACCCCGTAGTTTTCAAGAAACCCAAAAGTATGGAGATGTGGCGATAAAGCTCGAACAGTTGGTGTACACTGTACAGCACACTTGAACTGAAATGAAGAAAAGAAATGAAAGAATATAATGCCCGCACCGCATTTCGTGAACGAATGTCATACATGTGTATGTATGCATTCAGGTCCGGACATGGACATGGTTTGCTAGTTCCATATCGGTGCGATAATACATTTAGTTCCGGACATGGACATGTTTTTGCTAGTTCCATATCGGTGCGAGTATACATTTAGTATTTTAAAACGGGTAGAGATTAAAGTGCATACTGAGATGGAATAATTATCTTATAACCCCATTTAGATAATGGTTCAAACATATTGAATGGTCTTTCCAACAAAGTTGTTGGTCCAATGTAACACCTAAATATTTAAAACTGTCCACGTGTTCAATCAAGAAACAATTTTCAAACATTCTTGATTGTTGAATACTATGTCTTCAAGAACAAATCGATTACACAATGGTGCATGATAATATAAGAGAAGGTCTCTGAAAACTCTACCATTGATATTAAATATCATGTACTTCGTTTTGTTGCTAATTAATAGTTTATGATAATTAAACCATCTCCTTAACATATCTATGTAGGTCATAATTAACATCTGCAAAACTATCAATTAAGTTAGTGTTTGAGTGGAAAAGAGGTGTTTCATCAGCAAAGGCAGTTATTTTGCCTTTAAAAGGTTGTAAGAAAAACGAATTAACATAAATTAGAAAAAGGATTGGGCCCAATACTGCTCCTTGGGGAACACCCATATTTAAGAAGTCTATAGAACTGTAAACATTCCTAATTTTCACAACTTGAAAACGGTTGGATAAATAAGAAGAAAACCATTTATAAATGGAGCCTCTGAAACCCGCTTTATAAAGTTTATCGAGTAGCAAAGTATGATTAACCATATCAAAGACCTTACTGATATCAACAAATAATGTCGATGGTATTTGAGAAGTGTTTAAACTATTATATATTTCACCAGTTAATTTCAATAAAGCAGTTTCAGTCGATTTGCCACGTCTAAACCCAAATTGGCAATCACTCAAAAAATGAGTATTTCCTAAAAATTACAACATTCTAGATTTTAACTATCCGAAAAGTGAGAATAAAATGTCACTGATTATGTATTTCTGTTGCTGCTTTAACAACAAATACTTAGACAGAATATAATAAATATATGTATAAATGGGGCTCCCATACAACAGACATGCCTTTTTGACGTTTTTATACATAATAGTACGGAACCCTTCGTGCGCGAGTCCGACTCGCACTTGGCCGGTTTTTTTGGTTTTAGAAGAATATTCAGAGGGAAACAACGAAAAAAAACCCTCTATAGAACAATTTACAGATTGCTTGGTTAAAAGTGTAAAAATTTAAATAACAAAGGAAAAGATGACAAAATTAATAATCATAAACAATTTATTAAACTGTCGCTACAATTTACAAAATAAAAGCAAAATTATATAAGAGCAACATATAAATAAATAAATGTATAGATATTAATATAAATATATAATAAATACATAATAAATAAGTGATTAAGAGAATAAATAAGCAAACAAATAAATAAATAAATAAATAAATAAATAAATAAATAAATAAGTAAATAAATAAATACGAATAAATAAATGGATGAATCAATAGTTTAATAAACAAGTTAACCAAAGACAAGATAAGACAAATAATAGAAAATAATAGAAAAAAAATGCAGTAAGATTAAAATAAAATATTTTTTTCCGCGGATTGCCTCCCACACTCGCGACTTGTTTGCCAAGTAGTAAGTGTGGTACTTAAATTAGTCATTGGATCTCTCGCTCTCCTCTTAACAGAAGAGAAGTGAGCTAGATCCGTTCGCTCACCCCATTTCCCTTATTTAGGATGGAGATGATGCCACCCTCACCACCTCCTTCTTCTGTTTTTGGTATTGAAAACGTGCGGTCCCACTTAATCAGGTCGAATAAATTTAATCATTATTAAATTAATTATCATTATTTAATTAAATAGTATTATAAACAGTTCTAAAGGCTGCAAGTGTTTCAATTATAATTGGCGCAGTCGGAAACTCGGCAAACGTTTGCAGCTTAAAAGGAATCAAATCAAAATTTTAGTACACCTATAGAGTGTGAAGAGGTGAAAGAGTGACTGAAAGTGATAACCTTAAGTGACAATCTTCAATAAAGTATATGTGGACGAAAACAAAACGATCCGAAATTACCAGGAGTGTAACACAATTAGTGATACTTAAATTGATCACAAACAAAGCAAAAATAGAACAAAAACAAAGAAAACAAAAGGTACAAAAACAGAAATCATAAAAGCATCAAAAATAGATGCCACATTTACAGTTACTTTTTGCGGTTTCAATTTTAACAAAGGAGAAGACAGGAAGTAAATAGCAGTATTACTATTTCCCACCCCCTTTTTTAACTCTTCTAAGAATCACGTGAGTATAATCTAATTCAGCAACCACTGAGAAGAAGCTCAATTCACAATGGATAGTTTAAATGCGGCTGATAGATTTAAGTTAGTATTAGATCTAATGAGTAAGATTCCCGAATTCAACGGAAGCGAGGATACCATTGTAAATTTTCTATAGAGAGCAGATTCGTTGATGTCATCTATCGAAATAATTGATGTAAAAACCCAAACCATACTAACAGGGTATATTCGAGACAAGGTTGTAGAAAATGCTAGGTACGAACTGCAAAAACACAACCAACTACGAACTTGGCCTGCAATTCGAGAAGTACTAAAAAATGGTTTCGGAGAAAAACTTTCGTTAGAAAAATTAATCGATCAGATTAGAATTTCCTGGGTAAATACAACCATTGAAAAATATTTATGTAGAATTAATATTTTGTTCAGTAGAGCCAATACTGTATTATTGCTACAGAATAATCAAAACTGTCGGTATTTAATAGAATCCAATAGTAGAATACCTTTAGAAACATTTAAAAATAACCTTCCTGAACCTACAAAAGCAATATTGTTATGTATGTCGAAATCCATTAACGCTATACGAGGCTTATAAAATAATGTTTGTATGTTGGCGTTACAGCCCATGAAGGACCAGAGACGAGCTTCTCTCAATCAACCATGTTGTGTGTGATTTAATTTTCCCATAGGTGAAAGGGACCTACAGTTTTATTGCCGGTTCCGAACGGCGAATTTCGAGAAGCTTTTCATGACAATTTTACTACCGGTTACTACCGGGGGTTTTGTCAGAATCCCGCTGAGGAGAAACACCGTGAAAACACGTTCGATGACATGGCTGTGTCGGGATTCGATCCCGTGTCATCGGCGTCAGCGGCCAACACACTACCCACTGCGCCATGGTGTTCTCTTATAAAATAATAGTTAGACATTAATCATCAATTATACGCACCCAGTAATAATGTCTGTACACCTCACCCAACAAATTTCAGCTACCCGAGAACGCCAAATTTTAACTACAGTGGTGTTCTCATAAATAGCACACCCTTATTCAAATGTGTATTTGCTTGCAATACACACTGTATTTACAAGCTATACAGGAGTAAAGCCATCATATTCCAAGGTAGTACCGCTATGAATATGAAAACATACTACAAAGAAGATCCCATTAGGTTTTCCTTGTTTTGCAATCGTTAGAGTTGGTGATCATTGCAAATTGGGTGTTCATATAAATAGCCCATATCATGGTGCGTCAGAAAAAAAAATATTTTTCAGTGATTTGAGTGAGGTTAGTGTGAATCTTTTTTAAGAATGGCCATAATTACACTCATTTCTTACACAAATAGGAGCCGTTAAAATGGGCAGAGGAAAGCATTGCACGGAGGATAGAAGGCAAATAGTAGGTACCATGATACAGGATAGAAAGACTATTTCAGAGTAGGCAAGGACATTAAGGTGCTCTAGGAAGTTTGTTCAAAATGCAATGAAGATCATACGGTGCAGCCAATCTTCCGAAAATCACGTAAGGAAAAACAAAAAAAGAAAAACGACAGAAGCGATTTGATAGAATTATCCACAAAATCAATAGCAGCGACCTTTTCATAACTTCCCGGGAGATAAAGCAACAACTACCTCAACTACCTGACCAACACAATGTCCAAATATCAGCCGTCACCGTAAGTCGCCGGTTGAATTCCAGCTTCATGTAAGAATCGCCAGAAAAAGAACCCGAAAGAGAGACTTATTTTCGCAAACGCTCACAAGAACAAGCCCTTGTCCTTTTGGAAAAATATCTTGTGGAGTGGCGTAAGTAGGTTCAACAGGTTGGGATCACATGAAAAAAGTATGGGCGAAAGCCAACGAACCGAGAGTACCATCCCAGATACACCATTAAGAGTGTCAAGTATGTCGGCGGGAGCATAATGGTGTGGGAGGCGATGCCATGGCATGGCGTTGGACCAATTGTAAAAAAAAAAGGCATTATGGATCACCATAACATAATATAAGCTAATCCTGGAGAACCAAATGGAGCCATATACCGACGACTCTATGCCTGTATCATAAATTTTTATGCATGACAATTATCCAAAGCATTATTTGCGGAAAGTGAAGAATTGACTTTCGGAGCGACAAATTTCCCTGCTTGATTGGCCGGCCCAAAGTCCCGATCTGAATCCTATCGACAATCTTTGGAATGATGATTTAGACAAACCATAAAGGCTGCTTGGAAAGCTATACCTGCCCAGAAATGTAAGCGCTTAGTAGAGAGTTTGCAAAAATTTTCCAAGAGTTATAAGGAACAAGGAATATCCTTACTTACTTACTTTGATGGCGCTACAGTTCGGGGTGAACCAGGGCCTCAACCAACAAGCCTCTCCAGCCGGCCCGATCTTCGGCCAGCCGCTTCCAGTGCCGCACCCCCAGTTGGTTGAGATCCCCTTCCACCTGTGCGCGCCACCTTAAATGCGGTCGTCCTCTGCTGCGTCGTCCCTCGGGGTTGGAGTCGAAGACTCTTCGGGCCGGAGCGTTGATGTCCATTCGCTCTACATGGCGTGGACATCTTAGACGTTGGATCAGAAGACGTCTAACTAGGCCGATGTCGCTGTACAGCCCGTACAGTTCTTGATTGAATCTCCTCCTCTATTCTCCGTTTACACAAACGGGACCAAAGATTGCACGCAGAATTTTCCTCTCGAAACGTTCAAGAGCCTCTTCATCCGCTTTTGATAACGTCCAAGCCTCAGCGCCGTAGAGGAGAACCGGGATGATTAGGGTTTTGTAGAGGGAAACTTTAGTTTTTCGAGAGAGGGCTCTACTACTCAATTGCCTCTTGAGCCCGAAGAAGCTGCGATTGGCAAGAGTTATTCTGCGTTTTATCTCAGCGCTGGTGTCGTTACTGCTTGTCACTATCGAGCCAAGGTAGACGAAGTCCTTGACTACTTCAAAAATATAGCTGCCGAAGGTGACGTTCTGACCAAGACGTCGGTGTTGTGCGTCTTTCTTGGTTGACAGCATATATTTGGTCTTGTCCCCATTTACCCTTAGACCCACTTTCGCCGCTTCTGCTTCAATGCTTGTGAACGCCTCATGGACGTTTCGCTTTGTTTGTCCAATAACGTCAATGTCATCTGCGTAGGCAAGCAATTGTGTGGACTTGAAGTAGATCGTACCTCTTGTATTGGCCGCAGAGTCCCACACGATCTTTTCAAGAATAATGTTGAAGGAATCACATGACAGTGCGTCACCCTGTCTAAAACCTTTTTTAATATCAAAGGGGTAGGTTAGTTCACCTCCGACCTTAATGGAGCAGGGAGAGTTCTCCATAGTCATCCTGCATAGTCTGACGAGTTTGGCATTAATGTTAAAACATGACATAGCTTTGTATAGCTCGTCTCTATAAACACTGTCATACGCGGCTTTAAAGTCGAGGAAAAGATGGTGCGTGTCGACTTGGAATTCATGGGTCTTCTCCAAGATCTGCCGTAGTGTAAATATTTGGTCTATCGTGGATTTTCCTGGCCTGAAACCACACTGGTAGGGACCTATCAGATTGTCCACGAACGGTTTCAGGTACTTACACAGTACGGCAGAGAGGATTTTGTACGCGATGTTCAGGAGGCTTATCCCTCTGAAATTGGCGCAGTCATAGGGGTCTCCTTTCTTATGGACAGGGCAAACGATACTGAGATTCCATTCATCGGGCATGCGTTCTTCCGACCATATCTTGCAGATCAGTTGGTGCATGTTCCTAACCAGCTCATCACCAGCTGCTTTAAACAGCTCCGCGGGGAGTCCGTATGCTCCAGCAGCTTTATAACACTTAAGTTTCGATATCGCTATCTTAACATCGTCTAGGTCGGGTGGACGGGATTCTCCATCGTCTTCGTCTATTGTGAATGGTTCGCTCTGCCTGACGGCGGCATTTTGACTATCATCGCCGTTATACAGTCTGCAGAAGTGGTCCTTCCAAAATCCCAGCATCGACTGTGACTCCACTACTAGTTGTCCGTGCTCATCCCTGCAGGCTTCTGCTCTGGCTTTATAGCCTTGGCATGTTCGTTTTATTTTCTGGTAAAATTTTCGAACGTCGTTCCTGCCGTAACATCTCTCCATCTCCTCGATCTCGCGCTTCTCGTGCTCCATCTTTTTCCTTCTCAGAAGCGCATACTCCTCCCTCCTTTTCATAGAGCTCGCGGGCAGCTCTCGTCCGTCGATGCAATATGGCCATGTACGCATTCTGTTCCTCTACATGGGCCCGTCTGCACACATCATCAAACCAGGGGATTCTCGACGGTGGTGGCTCGAAACCGAGTATATCTGAGGCGGCCTCTCTAATGGCTTTCTGACAACGACTCCATTGCTGTTCCATGGTTTCTGCAGATTGCATCGGGACTTGAGAGAGCTTGAGGGAGACTTGATCGGCGAAGGTTCTGGCCGTCTCCTGCGATTGCAGCTTTCCGACGTTAAATTTTTGTGTTCTTACTCGACTCCGTTGGTTCCGAGAAATTTGCATCCGTACCTTGGCTGCAACAAGGTAATGATCCGAGTCGATGTTGGCTCCTCGGAAGGTTCGGACATCTAGGATGCTGGAGGAGTGTCTGCCGTCGGTCGCAATATGATCAATTTGGTTGGTTGTCGATTGATCGAAAGACCGCCAGGGCCCCTTATGGATGTTGAGGTGTGGGAATCGTGTACTTGCTACTACCAGGTTGTGTCCCGCCATAAAGTCCACTAGCCTTAGTCCGTTTCCTGGCGTGGTGTTGTGTAGGCTGTGTTTTCCAATGACCCGTTCAAAGATAGCTTCCTTACCCAGCTTCGCATTGAAATCTCCTAGAACGATTTTGGTGTCATAGCTGGGACATTGCGCATACGTTCTGCCTAAGAGATCATAGAAGTCATTTTTATGTCGTTCATTTTTCTCCACTGTGGGGGCGTGGGCACATAGTAAGCTTATATTGCCGAGATTGGCCTTGATGCGGATAGTTATGAGGCGTCCGCTTACATACTGGAAGCTTAAGACTTTTTTCCTGACTCTGCCTCGAACAACAAATCCGCATCCGAATAAGCGTTGTTTATTTTCTCTGCAGCAGTTTCCGTAGTATATATCACAGTTTTTCATCCGCTTTTTGCCTGGCCCATCCCATCGCACTTCTTGGAGCGCGGTAATGTCTGCCTTATAGCAGTCCAAAGAGTTGAGTAGTTGTTCGGCTGCACCTGGTCTGTTGAGGGACCTAACGTTCCAGGTGCAGAACCGAAATTCGTTTCCTTTTTGACGTTTGCGGGGGTCGTCAACATGTAATCCGTCAGTAACCGAGGCTATTGGTTGTCTCTGAACAAAATTATTGTTTTAAGCGATAGGGATGTTAGCCCTAAGCGCAACCCCCAACCTGGAGGGCTAGGTGCCCCGTTCTCCAGGAACGAGGGGTCACGTCGCTGCACACATTGGTTCACTACCTGGCGGGTGCCAGTATAGCTTTCCAGAGGAGGCCACGCGGAGGCTGTGTGTCAACTTGAATTGAGCAGGGACAGAGATCGAAGCTGGCGTTTGCCAAGTTAAACGCGATCAACTTCTTTGCTCTGTTTGTTCGCTCCCTTCTCCCCTAAGGGAATATCCTACAATATAATAATAAATTGCTTTTACATTCGTTTTTTTAGATTATTTATTAATTTTTTTAAGTATTGCGCTGACTGTGCTATTTAAATGAACAACTAATTTTTTATTGTTTCCCATTTTGAATTATTATCTTTGAGTTGATTTAAAGGAATTATGTTTTTTCAAATAAAGTACATACATATAAACGCACATCAGCTATAAAACAAAAAAAGTTGATCCCCTTTTGAGACTTTTGACACAACGTAATGTATGAGAACTTACGGGTGTGCTATTTATCTGGACACCACTGTATGACTATCAAAATAGAAGTTATACACGAAATAATCAAAACCGTTACCCGAATCAACAAACTTACAGACATGCATATAGTCAAACCAACACTCGACAAAATAGCCAACATACTAATAATACCAACTTACATACTAACCCATGTAATTCAAATGACAAACACATGCAAAGCAAACTAGACAAACAAATAAATATAGTCAAAATTATAACAGCAACAATACCTACTGGCCAAGAAATCGACAGCAAAACGAAGGACCAATGAGCGTTAACTTTAATGAAAGTAATCCACCGAACTATGACATATACTCAAGTTGGCAAAATTTTCTTATGGAACGTCTAGCCGACTTCTCTACATAGTAATACCGACCAACGTTCGGCCACTAAAATTCATAATCGACACTGGAGCCGAATTTAGTATAATTAATGAAAATGTTTTTAATCAAAAATGGCGAGCTTATTCTAAGGACTATATCATTAAGGTTTTAGATAGAACAATAAGAACTGATACTAAGTACAGAAGGAGAAAAATGTATATGTTGAATTTTTTAGAATTTCCATTTCATGACAAATTCGACGGAATTATTGGTAATAATATTTTGGTGCCCATAAATTCAATAATTGATTTTGGAAATCGCTGATATGGATAATCGCTGAAATCGGTCATTAATAGTTACAAAGATGTATTCTTTAAAGAAGGCGACAACTTATCATTTACGCATGAAGTAAAACATAGAATCCTTACTGAGAATAAAGCACAATACAACACAATACAAACATATGTTTAGTTTGCAAAAACTTTATTTTTATTTAGATGTTTTAAAATTCAGTATATTTTATTAGGTTAAGCCTGTAGTGCACGTGCCAAAGCGAAGAAGAGCGCGAAGAAGTGACGTTTGCCACTTTGATTGACACTTGACGTTTTGGTGTCTTTTTCAATTGATGTTAAGCAGCTGTCTTGGGGTGTGTGCCCATTACATCCCCCTTCTTTTGGAGCTTGTGAAACAAGTATGATTACTAGGGGTAAGTCCAACGCTGTGGTGGTCTAACTATTCTTCCAGATCTAGTTGTCGAGACTGCATGGGACGGCGTATCAATTGTTGGTGGATGATGCGTTTCATTACTGATTGCCGTTGGGTTTAACTCCTTAATGTCGCTAGGTGGAGAAGATGACGTAGATTCATGGTTACTGAGTTGTGACGTTGAGGTTTCGAACTCATTTCTTGGTATTTCTATCTGTAAGTCCGGAACGGTGGTCGGTGAATTGTGTATTTCGGCTTCAATTGGTTTGATATTGTAAATATTGCGACGGAAGAATTTTCCTCTCTCATCGCGGACTATATACGACCTCGGGTGTACTTTGTCGACTATAATGGCTGGTTTCCATTTTTTCTGACTGCTTATCTTAGTTACAACTTTTTGACCTCGACGCAGCTCTTTGTCTACTATAGCTCCTTTGTTTGCATAGTGAGCCTGTTTATTGCGTTCATCTGCTAGCAGTTGTGGTATATCTTAATAAACTTATCTATCTTATCTTCTTTCTTGCTTAATTGATTCCTCACCTAACCTTAAACTATTTTCGTACATGTATTCTTTAATCTTACACAAATTTATAAGGTACTCATCTTAATGTGTGAGATTATTATCATCGAAATAAGTCTAAATCTAAATCTACATATTGTGGCTTTATTAGTAGGCCCAAACTTTCCCACTAATTACGAAATGCAACGTCGTTCAAGTGGCTGCCTCGGCTGGCTTCGCCGTAGCGCACTCTGTCACCCCAATTTTACAAGACCTTGTTGATAGTTTCGGGCTGAACTGGCCCTAAGTGCCAGAATCATTTCCGGATTGTTGGCATAACATCGGTCCTTCACGGTTCCCCATAAAAAAGTCCAGCGGAGTCAAATCGCAGCTCCCAGACGGCCAAATGATCTCGCAAAGACGGCTGATTTGGGAATTAGGTGCGTAAAAGATCGATTGTGGCATGGCGCGTCTTCCTGCATGGACCAGTGGTCGTTCAAATCAATGTCTTCATTTACAGTCAAAAAAAAAAAAAGTCGGTTAACATGGCCCTATATAGCCCACCGTTGACGGAAACGTTGTTCCCAGTCTCATTTCCGAAGAAAAATGGCCCAATGATGCCACCACTTCACAATCCGCACCAAACTGTGACTCTCTGTGGATGCATTGGCTTCTCGACAACAACGTGCGTGTTTTCCGAGCCTCAGATTCGGCAATTTTGTTTGTTAACGGAGCCGCCGAAATGAAAATGCGCCTTGTCAGAAAAGATGATTTTTCGCCCAAAATCGTTCCAATTCAAGCTACTCTAAGGCCCAAGCTGCCAAGCGATAACGAAGCGGATGGTCGCGCGCCTTCAATTGCTGAGTCAATTCGACCTTGTAAGCGGATAATCCGGAATCTTTGTGCAGAATTCTCCTCAGGCTCGTGCGTAAATGATGGCGATTTAATGTTAGTGAATTGAGTCTCACACTTTCGGCCACAGCAGCCACATTCTAATATGTGCGCACCGTGCAACGACGGGGACCATGAGTGTTGTCCATTAGCATATCAGTCTGACGAGCTTTTTGCACAATTTTGCGTACAACAGTGGCGATGGGTGCTTCATTTTGGCCAAAACTTCTTGTAAAAAAACCCTCTGTTTAGGCTATACAGCGCTCACTTTGGAAATAAATTTTCAATATTTCCCAACGTTGTTCAAGCGTAAAGCGGCTCATTTCATTTTGCGGATATGTCAGTATGATACTGACTCTCTGTTAAGATTTCGAGTGGGAAACAGCTGTCAGTGTCAAAATAACCTATGATTTAAAAAACCAAAAACATTAGATGTCCCACCCTGTATATCCGAATACTTACGAGTTCTTTGGAACGATTGGACTAAAATTTGGGTTCAAAGATCAAAAGTCATTTTTTGGGTTTAGTTAGAGACATGCATCCCCGCGACAGACTTCAACAAGAATTTAATTAAAATGAATATCACTGATTGCTGCAGCCACTCATTCAGTGTTACTGCGTCCCAAAGAGATGGAATTATTATCATTCTACCAAAGGATGCCAAAGGATAAACACAGATTCATTAAAGCTGAAAAAAAACCTGCACAAAGGGGTAATTATTTTTGCACAATAGCGGCAACACCACCACTTGCTCCAGCTCACATTGCCATTCCTTTTATCAGCATATTGCCCTATCCGCTGTCTCTAGTGAAAACATTCTTTGTGCGAGTCCTTTCCTTCTTTTTCGTTTTTTATTGCACACTGTAATACGCTGCATTTTCCTGGTCTTTAGCCCGCCAACTAAACAGAACTTTTCTCACTTTTCAACATACGCATACCCGAACCAATAAACATTCTCGAGCCAAACTTGGACGTTCTTTCGGGGGTTTGGGTTGTTTTCAGGAGAGAAAAGTTATTCACTGGAGCATTATGGACGGGAAAAAGTTTCAAGTGAGTGGAAAGTGAATGCACTATATACCCACTTTTGTGGTGGAACGGATGGATGAAGATGTGGACGTGTGCATGGCGAATTGTTTATTTTAAATGTATCTTCACACTTGAGCTTCTTCCTGGTTAAGTTACTCTCAGATTGTCTGCACGTCCGTCGGTGGTGTATGCATTAGTCGCGTTTTTTTCCTCTTCCATTATTTGACTTTTGTTTTGTGTTCTTTGCATACATTTCATAGTGTCCTGGAAAATCCGTGCCGCGGTGGAGGATTGTCGGATAATTTTACTTCCGCCAACTTAAAAGTGCACTTAATTTCAATTCAGGGAAGAGAATGGGAAATTCTTTTGCTTTAGCTTACGTTCTGTGCGTGCGGTTTTCGGGATAAGAATGAAATGGAAGTTAGAAAAATTGGATGACAATAAGTAGCGTACTCGTTTGCGAAGCGGAGTGTCAGAATACTGTTGAAGACTGTCGCAAGATGCGATTTGGTTTTATTGTGCTCAGTGGGAGAGAATAGGGTGTATACCTTTAAACGGCTAGCCCAGTATTTAGAAATTCAGCACGTGAGCATAAGCTTCCTCGTTTCTTAAATGAAGGGAGAAGGGAGCGTGCAAACAGAGTAAAAAAGTTGATCGCGCTTAACTTGGCAAACGCCACCTTCGATCTCTGTCCCTGCTCAATCCAAGTTGACACACAGCCTCCGCGCGGCCTCCCCTGGATAGCTATACTGGCACCCGCCAGGTAGTGAACCAATGTGTACCCCTTGTTCCTGGGGAAAGAGGAACCTGGGCCTCCAGGTTGGGGGTTGCGCTTAGGGTTAACATCCCTATCGCGTAAAACAAAAACTTGTTCAGAAACAACCAATAGCCTCGGATACGGACGGATTACATGTTGACGACCCCCGCAAACGTCAAAAAGGAAACGAATTTCGGACCTGCACCTGGAACGTTAGGTCCCTCAACGGACTAGGTGCAGCCGAAAATCTGGTCAACTCTTTGAACTGCTATAAGGCAGGCATTACCGCGCTCCAAGGAGTGCGACGGGATGGGCCAGGCAAAATGCGGATGAAAAACTGTGATATATACTACGGAAACTGCTACAGAGAAAATAAACAATGCTTATTCGAATGCGGATTTGTTGTTCGAGGCAGACTCAGGAAAAAAGTCTTAAGCTTCCAGTATGCAAGCGAACGCCTCATATCTCTCCGCATCAAGACCAGTCTCGACAATATAAGTTTGTTATGTGTCCACGCTCCCACAGAGGAGATAGATGACCGACATAAAGGCGACTTCTATGATTTCCTAGGCAGAACGTATGCGCAATGCCTCAGCTATGACACCAACATCGTCCTAGGAGATTTCAATGCGAAGCTGGGTAAGGAAGCTATCTTTGAACGGGTAATGACCCGCACAGCCAACACAACACCACGTCAGAAAACGGACTAAGGCTAGTGGACCTTATGGCGGGATATAATCTGGTAGTAACAAGTACACGATTCCCACACCTCAACATCCATAAGGGGCAGTCTTTCGATCAATCGACAACCAACCAAATTTATCATTTTGCGATCGACGGCAGACGCTCCTCCAGCATTCTATATGTCCGAACCTGTCGAGGAGGCAACATCGACTCGGATCATTACCCTGTTGCAGCCAAGGTACGGATGCGAATTACTCGGAATCAACGGAGTCGAGTAAGAACAATAAAATTTAAAGTCGGAAAGCTGCAATCGCAGGAGACCGCCAGGACGTTCGCTGATAAAGTCTCCCTCAAGCTCTCTCAAGCCCCGATTGCAATCTGCAGAAACCATAAAAGAGCAATGGAGTCGTTGTCAGAACGCCATTAGAGAGGCCGCCTCAGATATAGTCGGTTTCGAGCCACCACCGTCGAGAAACCCCTGGTTTGATGATGAGTGCAGGCAGGCCCATGTAGAGAAACAGAATGCATACATGGCCGCATTGCTGCCCGCGAGCTCTATGAACAGAAAAGGAGGGAGGAGCATGCGCTTCTGAGAAGGAAAAAGAAGGAGCACGAGAAGCGCGAGATCGAGGAGATGGAGAGATGTTATTGCAGGAACGAAGTTCGGAAATTTTACCAGAAAATAAAACGCCAGAGCAGGAGGGGATGAGCACGGGCAACTAGTAGTGGAGTCACGGTCGATGCTAAAATCGTGGAGGGACCACTTTTGCAGACTGTATAACGGCGATGATAGTCAAAATGCCGCCTTCAGGCAGGGCGAACCATTCACAATGGACGAAGACGAAGGAGAATCCCGTCCACCCGACCTAAACGATGTTAAGATAGCGATATCGAAACTTAAGTCTCATAAAGCTGCTGGAGCAGACGGACTCCCCGCGGAACTGTTTAAAGCAGCTGGCGATGAGCTGGTCGGGAGCATGCACCAACTCATCTGCATGATATGGTCGGAAGAACGCATGCCCGATAAATGGAATCTCAGTATCGTTTGCCCGGTCCATAAGAAAGGAGACCCCTATGACTGCGGCAATTATAGAGGGATAAGCCTCCTGAATATTGCGTACAAGATCCTCTCTGCCGTACTGTGTAAGTGCCTGAAACCGTTCGTGGACAATCCACAATAGACCCAATATTTACACTACGGCAGATCTTGGAGAAGACCAGGTCGACACGTATCACCTTTTTGTTGAGTTTAAAGCCGCGTATGACAGTGTTTATAGAGACGAGCTATACAGGGCCATGTCATGTTTTAACATTCCCGCCAAACTCGTCAGACTGTGCAGAATGACTATGGAGAACTCTCGCTTCTCCATTAAGGTCGGAGGTGAACTAGCCGATCCCTTTGATGTTTAAAAAGTTTTTAGACAAAGTGACGCACTGTCATGTGATTTCTTTAACATTATTCTTGAAAAGATCGTGCGGGACTCTGCGGCCAATACAAGAGGTACGATTTACTTCAATTCCACACAATTGTTTGCCTACGCAGATGACATTGACGTTATTTGACGGACAAGGCGAGACGTCAATGAGGTGTTCGCAAGCATTGAAGCAGAAGCAGCTAAAGTGGGTCTAAGGGTAAATGGGGACAAGACCAAATATATGCTGTCATCCAAGAAAGACGCACAACACCGACGTCTTGGTTAGAACATCACCTTCGGCGGCTATATTTTTGAAGTAGTCAAGGACTTCGTCTACCTTGGCTCGATAGTGACAAGCAGCAACGGCACCAGCGCTAAGATAAAACGCAGAATTACTCTGCTGCTTCTTCAGGCTCAAGAGGCAATTGAGTAGTAGAAACCTCTTCTATGAGGTCGGAATCTTAGTCTCAATTATTTCGAGAACGAAAGGTTGTATTTACATGGGACTGGTTTCATTCGACGCGCAATTACGTAACTTGAAAGTTTTTAGCAGCGGTCCAGCCGTTTTTTGTTAAAAATTACATAACTAAAAAACGGCTGAAAAAATTATCGAACACAGTTGTTGTGAATGAGAACTGATCAAACATACTGACAAAGGCATAAAACTCAGATTCATACTCAGTTTGTGAAATTCTCATATAACACCATTAGTGCATGAAAAAGTTGCTGAGAACTACAACCAACGTGAAAAATTCGGTCGGTTCCTCCCTTTCTATCTGCGACAACCACCCCTGGAGTTTAGTGAATGAACGCCTACGACCCAAACTACTGCACTCCGTTCAGGCTGTGTGATAAACATTTAAAAAAAACGGCCAAGTGCGAGTCGGACTCGCGCACGAAGGGTTCCGTACCATCTGTCTATAAAAATATGAAAGAGACGTTGTATGTTACCTCATCAGTGATCACATTAAAACGGCTAGTCCGTTTGAAATGATTTTTTGCATGATGACGGTTGCAGGAAGGTTTTAGGTATATCACTTTGATGATCAAAAATCTCCATGATGATATAGTTAATCATCAAAGTGCCCATTAAATTCAAATCAATTATCTTATTTGTCAGCAAGTAGGTGAAAAAGTGAATAACAATAATAATAATATTAATTATGGGAAAAGGGTTTGCAGCTAGGATTACTATATCCAGGACTCTTTTGTCGAAAATGCTTGCATTCTATGGATTAGAAGCTTCCTTTCGATTAGTTCAATTCAAGTTGTCATGCACGGATTCAAGTCTGACACTCACTTTGTAAATGCTGGTGTTCCCCAGGGCTCCGTTTTGTCTCCGACAATCTTTCTCATTTTTATGAATAATCTCTGGTCTGTTACTTCCAATCCATTTCACTCCTCCGCTGACGACAGTACCCTCAGCTTCTCATATTCGTTCACTTCGTTACGACCCTGCACTTCGGCTGTAAATAGTGAGCGGCAGCGTATGTTACGCTCATTCAATTCCGACATCGACGGAATCATCCAATGGGGTAAAAAGAATAGAGTGCTTAGTGCTTCCAAGACACAATGCTGTCTTCTGTCGTTAAAGCGTAACACTGACCCAATGCCATTATCCATGAACGGCACTTGTATCTCGGAAACCGAAAAGGGTATGTGCATCAGTGACAACCTTTGTTGGAATGATTACATAGTGTCGCTAAGAATGCCGCGAAATGCCTAAGTTTCCTATACAGATGCAAGAAATTCTTCACACTCACCAATCTGGCTACAATTTGTAAGGCGTTCATTCGTCCTAAGTTGGAGTTCAACGCTCATGTCTGGTCTGATGCATCTAAGACCTCATTGCACCTACTAGATAGAATACAAAAACACGCGATAAAACTGATAGGTGACCCCAGCATTACCAAAACACTAGACTCGCTGGAACATAGTAGGAACGTATCCTGCCTTTCATTGTTTTATCGTTACTTTCATCATAAATGCTCTGACGAAATAGCCAGTTGCATTCCGCCCCTTCAGAACCTCTCCCGCGATACACGCCTTTCCCGGAACGCGCATGAATACACTTTGAAGCCCGTTTTCGGTCGTACTGTCAAATGTATAAATTCTTTCCTCAACCGAACCACGCGAATGTGGAACGCGCTACCTCGTTCGGTCTTCCCCCCTCAATACAATATGTATGTACATATGTATGAATGTATGTTGGCGTTACAGTCCATGAAGAACCTGAGCCGAGCTTCTCTCAATCACCCATGTTGTGTGTGATTTCATTTTCCCATAGGTGACAGGGACCTACAGTTTATTGCCGGTTCCGAACGGCGAATTTCGAGAAGCTTTTCAAGACAATTTTACTACAGGGGGTTTTGTCAGAACCCCGCTGAGGAGAACACCGTGAAAAACACGTTCGATGACATGGATGTGTCGGGATTCAATCAATACAATATGCAAATATTTAAGACCAATGTCAATGGGGAGCTCCTCTCCCTCTCCCTGTTACCTTCTGCTCGCACAACGTCTGTCGTTATAAGGCCATAGCCTTGACACATGATCGAAAGTTAATTTCACAACAATTTAATTTGTAGCAACATTTGATACCATAACCTATCAAGATGGAAAAGGAATGGGAATAGCAATTGTACGAAAGGTATTGCAGCAAGCATTAACATAGCAGTGACACAATAGGGATCATCAAAGCTTCAAGGGTATTTATTATTGGTTGTTCGTAATTATAGAAAAAAGGGTTGCAGCTGGGAAGTTTGATACTGGTTGTGGGATATTTTCGACTAACCTTAGGTCAGTATGTGACCAAGGGGATTTTTTGGATGAAAATCATGTATGTTGTATGGGAGCTCCTCTTAAATATTCATTTTATTTTTAGTATTTAGTATTTGTTGCTATAGCGGCAACAGAAATACATCATCTGTTAAAATTTCAACTGTCTAACTGTCATAGTTCATGAGATACAGCCTGGTAACAGCTACCTGGTGGGTGCCAGTATAGCTATCCAGGGGAGGCCACGCGGAGCCTGTGTGTCAACTTGGATTGAGCAGGGACAGAGATCGAAGCTGGCGTTTGCCAAGTTAAGCGCGATCAACTTCTTTGCTCTGTTTGTTCGGTCCCATAGAGCAATTTTTTTTTTTGTTGATTGAAGCAAAGAAGAACATCGCATTTTGTACATCGCATTCGGCTATAGCCAGTTTTGCATAGACGACATCTTCCCTTTTGTTCTGAGTAAACCGGAAAATGACCGTGATTGTCATATGTATCTTGTATCATTAGGTGGATTTGGTCTCCTTAGCTTTGGTGTTGTAGGGGTTGAAATATATGATGATGTTGATGGTGTTGGTGATGGCTTTAGGATTTGTTCATTTGAAGGAGAGGATTCAACAGATTGCAGCTTGCTTAAACTTAAAGGTCGTCCTCTCTTTCTACCTCCAAGCTGTGCACGTCTTATGGTCAGTGTTTTTGCAACAATTAGTTGAAAATTCATTAGACGCATATGTTTTTGATTTTGGTTTACTGCCACGAAGTGTCTACGATACAGTAGCCAAGAATTTACAAAAGCTGCGTTGATGCACCAGTATATAATACGGAAGTAGTACTTTTTTGGATTTGTGATTAAATCGATATAATTCAATCAACATATCCGCTAAGTCCACACCACCCATGAAACGATTGTATTCTTTTACAATGTTCGGCCTTTTAATTTCGATGTAATTCCTAGTATTTCTATCCCATCTGCGGCATGAGTCCATTGGATCCACACAGCAATAAGTAGAGAGAAGTTGAACTGCTCGATTATCATACCATCTTACCAGTACTATATTTTGGTTTTTCTCCACTCTATAATCGACACTTCCCCGTCCTAAGGGCCTTAATACCCTCTCGTCGTGCATATTCGGTTTACCAATCCGATTATTTCTTACGGTTCCAATGCACCATATTCCCATGTCTCGCAAATCGATTGCTAGTTTGACAGAGGTAAACCAGTTATCAAAGTAAACTTGAAAATATTCGTTTTTAGGCATCGTAGAACACAACAATATCCGATGATATTCCTAAGCCATAGTCTGGACAAGTGCCTTTTCCTGTGCATAGAGTGAAATCATAAATTATACCTGATGACCCAGCTCTTGCAAAAACCTTATATCCCCATTTGTGTGGTTTTTTGGTTTGGTATAAATTGTTCGTCCACAGATTGATGCTCATCGCTATTAGGTATTTCATTAAATTTTAGTTTTAAATGGTCTAATAGCGGTCGGATTTTATGTAATTTGTCGTATACTTGACTGTTTTTCGGTTTGGCTATTAAATTATCATTTATATGGAGACATTATTTAATTTTTTCAAAACGATTTTTAGTCATCACATTTGCTATTGCATTATATTGTAAATCATGATTCCAAAAGCACCTATAATCTGGCACTCGAATAACTCCCATATATAATAGTATACCAATGAATTGATATATTTCCTCAGCTTGAATCTTAATTTCCTCCCCATTTTGTTGTAAGGCGTATTTATTAGTTTCTTCTACTATTTTATTGATGATTGAATCATTTAAAATATGTAAGATATACTCCGAGGGACACTTTTCCTCTGCGTAGACAACTTCGTGCTTCCACTCACAACTCATTCTTTGAATTTTTTTTTCGCCATACAAACTCCGAAGTACGAGAATTAACGGTTTTCTTCGTTGCATTCGTCGAAGCATCTGGTTCAGCGACTTGTTCTTCGTTGTCCGGTGCGACAAGTTCTTCGAAGGCGTCCATTATTGCTTGAGGCAGATCTGAAAGTTCAACATCTCTATCTTAAATTTCTTCATCATCGTTCTCTAACATGTCATCATCTGAATTATCCCAACCGTGTTCTAGAAAATAATTAACCTCTTTATTAGTAAGTCCTCTTTCTTTCGTCTTTTTATATTCTAAACAGAAATAAAAAAAGGAAATTATCGATTTTCCTTTGTACAGATATGCCCATTGTTGCCATATGGCAACGTATGTTTTCAAAATATTCTGGACGCTACTAACCAAAAAATAATATGTATTTTATCTTATCCACGGATCGTACGAACCTTTGATTTTCAAAATGATCAAATTTTTTGTATGTCACTGGCACTCTTTTTCTATTTCACTTCCTCCAAAGACTATAGGGCTGCTATTATCGACTTCCAACTGACGCCAAAAACTATGTCAACCTGTCAAATCACATGCCGCAACTGATTTTTATGCAAGGGGATATGTTAACAGAAGAGAAGGAGAATATGACTAACGGTTTTTGTTCACTTCTGTTGAAGAGATATTTCCTTGAAAGTCTTGTTGCCGTATGATACCAGTGGGCATCAAAGGGTTAAGAATACAATGCCATTAGCCATAAACGTGGTAAATGTTATCAAAAGCAGCGCCTTAAATACACGCCTCTTTAAAAAACTATGCTCTGAAGTGGACGCAGGCCATGAGGCACTTCTCTTTCACACAGAAGTTAGGTGGCTATCGAAGGGCAATATGTTGGGGAGGTTGTACGAACCCAGGACGGAGGTTGAGATTTTTCTTGCTTACAAAAAAATGAACTAGTTGCTGAAGCAGTTTTCTGATCCGAAATGCCCGATGAATTTGGCTTATCTCATTGATATTTTCACACATTTAAATAAATTAAACTTACAATTGCAAGGTTCCGGAAGCAAACAATTAGAAGATGTTACAAATGTCTTTATCTTTGAAGATAAACTACACGCCTTTATTTTCAAACTGCAGTTATGGTTAGATTAAATTGCGGAGGACAACTGTTTTGCGTTTGCGGCACTAAAAATATGTATGGGGGATGAGAAGTATGTCGCCAATAAGGCAAACATACAAGAAAACATTACGAGTCATCTACAAGTGTTGATTGATGAATTCAATCGATACTTCCCAGAATATTCAGAAACAGAAGTAAAAGTTGTTCAAAAACTGATTCGTAACCCTTTTAGCATGGATTCTGGTGATGTTCCAAAAAAATCCAGGAAGAACTCATTGAACTTCAAGATGATAGAAACTGTAAGGATGCATCCTTGAATCTGATTCACTTGAGAAGTGTTGGTGTAAAAAAGCTATTTCTTATACCAAAACTCGAGAAATTGTTTTGTGCTATCTAATGAATTTTTCAACGACTCATTTATGGGAATAAGGGTTTTCTGCGTTATTGGCAACTAAAAACAAGGTCAGGAACCGCTTAAAAGTTAGTGATGACTTGCGTGTAGCTTTAAGTAATAGTACTAGTCCCAGGGTAACCGAACTTGTGCAGAAGATGCAAGCTCAAAAACACATTGATACGAAATTGATTTTATTTTTTACAAAAATGCAATGTTTTCTATTAAAATTATATTGTTAATGAAAGTTACATTGAGTTTTTCATTCAAATTTGTTTCCGGATTGATTTAGTTTATTTTTCTTGTGGTCCCTGAGAACAACAAAGAAATCAAAGTGGTCCCTGGTCAAGAAAAGGCTGGGAACCGCTGTGAGATACAAAACGTGAAAAATGTGATTATTTAAAACTCGTTGCGTAGTTCCAGGCAAAATTGTGTTTGAACTCGAACATGCCAAATCCGTATTTTGTATGGGAAATTCAAAAGCTTATGTCCTTTAAACTAAGTGAGTCCGACCCAAAAAATGTGTATATCAATATTGTCAGGGCAAAACTTATTTTAACATATTCGAATTTCATCAAAATCAGAGATTAAGGCCTTTTTCCAAACAGTTTCCGAAATGTTAATTCAGCATTCTTAGCTGATGAATGGTATTGATGACTTATCTCCAAATGCATGGTTTCTTGATAAATTGAAAAGAAAATTTCACTAATCGTTAAATATTGTAGTAATTGTAGGAGCAAGTTTTTATAAGTAGGCCATTGGTGTTCGGGATTGGGCTCTCTTAAACCTTTCCATATGTGTAAAAATCGTGACAGTATATCGAAGTTCATCGACATAAGCTTAGGACGTATAAAAAACATAAAATTAAACATTTTAATTAACCCCTGACACAAAACAAAAAAAAAAAAAAACCAACATATCATCAGAGTAACTCAGTGGTACCAGTATACATCGACGTTTCAAATGTCAGGTCACAGATATATTTGAGAATAATGTAAATACCCATTATTCATTAAAAAAAGAGTGGATGACCTTGAAATACCTGAACAGATCTTCATAAATTGTAGCTAAGATCCATCTCGATCACGTTAGCTTTAAAAAAAAAAGCAATCTGTCCGTTCGTTTGGGAGCTACGACGCAACAGAGGGACACATAGACGCACAGACACCTCAAACTTATAACACCCCTTATTTTGCCTCGGCGGTTAAAAATGAAAAAATATGAAACTAAATGGGTGTTTTAATTTTTCCCACTGGGAGTTAGTCGTGGGGACCTTGCGGGTCGCACCTAGATCATATTTTTGTTTTTTGTAACTCAGAGTCGATTTTGGTAATATTCGTAGGCCATTAAGTTGCGTGCACTGTAAAAATGATTGACCTACATTGCAACGTATTGCGATTCAATTTTTAGTGAAATTTGCTGAAAAACCCTCGGAAAACCATCAAAAAGTGCAGGTAATATATGCACACGTATGTAGGCTGGAAACACAGGGGTTTGAATGGGCAAAGCGGTTCAAAGAAGGCCGTGAATCAATAGAAAACGATCCACGTAAAGAAGCTTCCGTCATCTCTCTTAACGGCACAAATGTCGAACGTCGACGACAGACGGTGAATGGGCATCCTGAAGAGAATGCACACTCTTCTTTTCCGTGTATGACCCGGACTTGCCACGACAATGCGGCGGCCCATTTCTCGTTGATTGTACTAGAGATAAAAAAAAAAAAAACAAAGCATTAGAACGTTGCCGCACGCACCCTTAGCTTGGTTCTAGTCCTTCATGGGCTGTAACGCCAGCAAAGATATGTATTAAGCGTACACTCGCGGCTTATCATACTACATATTATGTCGATGCCACAAAGCAGAATAGAAGAAATAACGATGGACAGTGGCACTACAAATGCTTGTATGTTGTACTGACGGGGGAGACCGAATGCGATAAGAAATTCCAGATTCGTGCGGCCCTTACGACATTTTTGTGAGCATTTCTTGAGAAACGTGCGAAATGCAACTGTGGTTTGGTGACGCCTTATAAACTGTGGTCAGATCCAAGTGTAAAAAGAATTCCTTGCAACAGTATAAGATGTCCCAGACTTTTTGGTGACATCAAATATGTGGTAATTCTAACTAAGTTTGCTAGTGACACTCATACCCAGGATGGAGCGCTTTCCGGTTTCTAAGATTCAAGTGCCATTCATGGATAATGTCTGCGAATTGGTGGTAAGCTTAGGCGACAGAACACAGCACTGTATTTTGGAAGCATTATAAAACCACTCTATTCTTTTTTGCTGTCAATATCGAAATTGAATGAGTCTGACCTAAGCTGCCACTCACTATTTACAGCCGAAGAGCATGGTCGTAAGGTCGTGAACGAATGTGAGAAATTTAGAATATTTTCCTCAGCAAATGAGTGAAATGGTTTAGAAGTGCTAGTCAACAGGTCATTTATAAAAATGGAAAAGAGTGTCGGAGACAAGATGGAACCCTGGGGAACACCAGCATCTAAAAATAGATTCGTAGGGTTTCGAATGATTTCGGTACAACTATTTTGCAAAAGTCGAGCAATTCCACTTCTTTTTGGTAAGATATGGCATATGTTGTAATAGTGGATCTCATGTAACGGAAACCGTAGTGTAGGTCATCGCGGAGTTTCCGCAATTCAATATATTTCAATAACTGACGGTTGACAAGCGTTTCCATGACCTTGGAAAGAAGGGACTTAGTGCGACGTGTCGGTAGTTGGAGAGAGAAAGTTCGCCTTTTTAGTGATGGGCTGAATAAATGCATTTCTGCACCTACTCGGAATAGGCTGAGAGTTGTATGAAAGGTGAATAGGTAGCGAATAGGAAGTGGTTTTGTCAGTGTAGAAGAACACCCCATTAGAACTAATCGCGACGTGACATCTGGACCAGCGGATTTCTATGGACATTAAAGGATCTTAGGTTGGGCGAGCTGGAACTTGGCTCGTCGGATGTGGGTATTGCAGTCATTTTAGGCTCGTAAAGGCTTTATCCGGCTTTTCTCAGAGTTGTTTGCCCTAAAAGCTCGAAAATGGGCTAATGGGCTCTTAACAGGTTATTTCTAACCAATTATTTTCCTTGGGATTGGTGCTTTTAGTCCTACTAGGAATAGAATTATTCACGCTAATTCGGATAATATGTGTCGAGCGAACATAACGACCAATTTTTTGTGTCCTAATATGGCCTTACAACCAGCACAATTGATGTCGTGCAAAGCCTTCTTGTAAGCTTCTTACCTACTTACGATCTTAGTCACCATTGTATACTCATATTACAATCATTCCTGGTGACCCCTTGACTTATATTTTTATTTAACCAAATTCAAGTTGTTCGTCCTTACTTCTCGAATGCGATATGATTAATGTGGCTTGTATTATACTAGTCACGGTACTGCTGGTATTTGCAATTCCGTGATGAATTCTCGTTGGAATGACATGACATGATGACAGCATCTTCCGTCAATGCAAAAAGCGTGTCCCTTGCCAACTTGAACGACGTTTCGACCAAGTAGCTTGAGCCTTTGTGGAGTTTAGGCACTGTTATTAGATAAAATAATTGGAGGGCCTGACTATCAGCCGTAGGTAAGAGAACTTCGAATGCGATAGATTCACTAAGACTTCGACCCTTCACTGAGGCCATTCTATTAACATCAGTGTGCGGAAGCCGTACAGGTATGTGCCGATTAGTGCTGTGCAAAATGGCTTTAGACGTTCATATAATACGCTGGATAATATCTTGTAAGCGACATCGACCAAGGATATACTTCTCTATACTTCTCTAGTGGTAGAATCGCTTTTCTTGTAGATGGGGCATAAAGAGCTTGTATTCTAGTCGTCGGGCATGCATTTATCCCCTAAATTCTGTAGATGAACATCGCCTCCAGCTTTGAAGAGCTCTGATGGTAATCCATTCAAGCCTGCGGCCTTGTTGTTCTTCAGCTTTTTTATAGCTATGCATACTTCCTCAATGCTAGGAGGGGGTACAATTTCGTCGACTGGACGCGGAATCTCTTCGTCCACTACCATGCCCAGAGCGGACGTTTGCCCCTCTGGATTTTCTAACATCCAGGATGCTTACCGCATGTCCTGCGTCCTTAAGCACATGGCCAATTTGGTTGGCGGTTCGACCATCTGGAGGAAGCCAGGCTGTTGTGTGGATCCTCTTGTGAGGAAATATTGTGCTTTTTATTAACGTATTACAAGTTGCCGCAAAGTCCTTAACTCGGAAGCCGTTGTCTATTATTTTATCATGGATAATGTGCCTTTCAACTAGTCGGTCGGTTCTTCTTCTTCTTCATTTTGATGAACGCTACAGTACGGGGTGAACCTGGGCCTCAACCAACATGCCCCTCCATCTAGCACGATCTTTCGCTAGCCTTTTCCATTGCCACACACCCAGTTGGCTGAGGTCCCCTTCCACCTGTGTGCGCCATCTTAAGTGCGGCCGTCCTCTGCTTCTTCGTCCCTAGGGGTTCGATTGAAAGACTCTCCGGGCTGGAGCTGTGGTGTCCATTCGCTCTACATGGCCCAGCCATCTTAGGCGTTGAATCCGTAGACGCCTGACTAGGCTCATGTCGCTGTACAGCCCGTAAGATTCGTGGTTGAATCTTCTCCTCCATCCCCCGTCTGCGATTATAGGCCCGAAAATCACGCGCAAAATCTTTCTGTCGAACCGACCAACGGCCTCCTCATCCGCTTTTGATAGTATTCATGCTTCTGCGGCGTACAACATGACCAGGATGATAAGCGTCTTATATAGAGTCAACTTTGTCGTTCGGGAGAGGACTCTATTACTCAGTTGCCTCCTGAGCCCAAGGAAACAGCGATTAGCAATAGTGATTCTGCGTTTGATTTCGGAACTGATGTCGGTTGTTCCAGAACATCGCGGAGCCAAGGAAGACGAAGTCCTTAACTACTTCGAAATCTTATCTGCCAATACAAACGTTCTGGCCAAGGCGTCGGTGGTGAGCGTCCTTTTTTGATGACAGCATATATTTAGTTGTGCCCTCGTTTGCCGCCAGACCAATTTTCGCCACCTCCATCCCAATACTCGTAAACGCTTCACTGACATCTCGCTGTGATCTACCTAATATGTCAATATCGTCGGCGTATGCAAGGAGTTGCGAGGATCTTAAATAGATTGTACCTCTTGTATTGGCCATTGATTTTTGCAAAATCATTGCCAATATGATGTTGAAGAAATCACACGACAGCGCATCGCCCAGCCTAAATCCTTTTTTGACATCAAAACTATCGGTAAGGTGTTCACCGATTCGGATGGAGGAGCGAGCATTCTCCAAAGTCATCCTGCATAGTCTCATGAGTTTAGCAGGTATGGCAAAGGTAGACATAGCGTTGTATAGCTCATCTCTAATTACGATTTGGTCGATGGTGGACTTCCCTGGCCTGATAAGGACCTATCAGCTTATTTACAAAAGGCTTCAGACGTTCACACAAAACGACAGAGAAGACTTTGTAGGCCATGTTAAGGAGACTTATTCCTCTATAGTTAGAGCAATCACAATTCTTGTAGATCGGGCATACGTTGCTGAGACTCCATTCCTCGCGCAAGCTTTCCTCTGTCATATGTTACAGATGAGCTGGTGCATGCACTTAACCAGGTCATCCCCAGCTGCCTTGAAGAGATCAGCAGACAGTCCGTCTGCGCCAGCAGCTTTATTCGTCTTTATTCGATATGGCAATCTTAACTTCGTCGAGGTCAGGGGGACAGAATTCTCTGCGGTCTTCGTTGATTAGATATGGATCATTCTGCCTGAAAGCGGTATATTGACTAACATCGCCGTTATACAGTCTCAAGGAGTGGTTTTTCCTTATTCTCAGCATCGACTGCGATTCCACTACTAGGTATCCGTTCTCATCCCTGCAGGCTTCCGTTCTGGCTTTATAACCCTTGCATGTTCGATTTGTCTTTTGATAAAACTTTCAAACATCACGCCTGCAGTAACACCTCTCCAAATCCTCAATCGTGTGCTTCTTGTACTCTTTCTTCTAAGAAGCGTATGCTCCTCCCTTCTTTTTAACTCGTAGAGCTCACGAGCTGCTCTTGTTCTTTTATGCAGCGAAGCCTTATATGTTTCCTGCTTCGCTATGTGAATTATCCTGCACGCATCATCGAACAAAGTGTTTCTTTGTGGTGGATCCTTGAAACCCAAAACTTCGGATGCAGAGCTTTTTAGGGCTTGTTTGCGAAGGCTCCACTGCTGTTCTATTGATAGCGTGGAGGATTGAGGTGTATTGGAGAGCTTAAGGGAGACGCGATCGGTAAAAGCACGAGCGGTTTCTGGCGATAGTAGCTTTCCGACGTCATAACTTTGTATTCTTAATCTACTCCGTTGCGTTCGTGATATCCGGAAGCGCTTCTTGGCTACTACAAGATAGTGGTCCGAGTCAATGTTAGCCCCTCAGAAAGTTCGAACATCAAGAATAGTGGAGGAGTGTCTGACGTCGACCGCGATGTGATCAATCTGGTTGGTATTCGATTGATCAAATACCGCCAGGTGCCTTTATGTATATCGAGGTGCGGGAAACGCGTACTGGCTTGGAGGAGATTTCGCCCCGTAGCAAGATCAATCAGCCTGTGCCCGTTATCGGAGGTGGTGTCGTGTAGGCTATGTTTGCCGATGACTCGTTCAAAGATGCTTTTCTTACCCAGCTTAGCAATGAAGTTTCCTAGTACAATTTTGATGTCATAGCTGGGACATTGGGCCTACGTTCTGCCTAGGAGATCGTAGAACTCATGCTTGGCGGAGTCATCCCTGTCTTCCGTGGAGGCGTGGATGCGGATCAGGCTGATGTTAAAAAATGTAGCCTTGATACGGATTGTTATGAGGCGTTCGCTCACAAGCCGAAAGCTTAGGACTTTTTGCCTTAGTCCACCCCGAACAACAAATCCGCATCCGAACAATCGTTGTCTTCTCTCCCTTTAGGGGTCGCCGTAGTGAATATCACAGTTTTTCATCCGCTTTATACCCGGTCCATTCCATCGCATTTCCTGGATGGCGGTTATGTCCGCTTTATAGCGGTCTAGGGTGTCTAGGGACCTAACTTTCCGAAGATTACTGTCTTTTTTCATCCGGTCCGTTATATCTGAGGCTTGTGGTTGTCTCGGAGTTTGTGGTTCTTTACGGTTACGGCTTACTAGGCCGTTCCCCAACAAACAAATCCTCTTTTTTGGCGCAGGAGGTTCGCCATTCGCCCTTCCCCGTCTGCAATTTCCGTAGTATATCTCGAGATGGTACCACGAGGAGTTGGGGATGGAACTTACTAACAGTGCCGTTCGACTGCGGTGGCTCTTCCCGCTTTTTAGCAGGCTAGCATCATAGCTTCATAGCCAAGAAAAACTAATTCCAAAAAGTATGCAACGCAGTTGTGAATGGAAGGTGGCCAGACTTACTGCTGCAGGCATAACACTCACAGTATATGGTCAACTGAAATTCATCCTCTGCGTACTTAAGTGCTCGAACGAATTACTACGGACTGTAACCAACGCGGAATTTGGTCGGGCTCTCTATATAGGACAACCACCCCTGAGAGTAGTGAACGAGCATCAAACGACCCAAACCGCTGCACTCCGTTCAGGTTGTGTGCCAAACATCATAAGAGTACAACTCTTGAACCTGCGCGAACTATAAACAAAAAAAAAAAAAAAGCATCCGCCGGATGATGCTACCTCTAGGAGGCCTTTGTTAGTCCTTTTGCGGTCGGTTGTTGGCTTAAAATCGATGACTTCCTACCTTGCGGCCTTTTGTGACAACTCTACCACTGTAATAAGTGTCACACTACTTCTTCCTTACCGTTTCTTGTCCTATCCAGCGTACTTGCTGGATCGCAGTAATATCCGCCATATACAGCTTGCAGGTGATTTTGAGTTGATGAGTAGTTCCGGGAATGTAGAGAGTTCTTACATTCCAGGAGCATACTCCCACATCTTGGTCCTTTTTCTTTCTGTGTCGTTATTGGGTATCCGTCCTTGTATCTGAGGTCCTATTCTCATTCATAACAATTTTTCCATTTACATGGGCGGGTTGTTGGGGTTCCGCATAACCGCCATCCTGGTCGGGTTGGGCCTTCTTACCTAGGGCGGCAGCTGCCTTAATCAGATCACCCTTCAAGGGGTGTTGCGAAGGCTATCCAGAAGTTGCTGCGAGGATTTTGTATGTCAACTTGACCTGAGTATAAGCAGGGATCGTTGCTAGTGTCTCGCCACGTTGACTGCAATCAGCAACTTTGCCCACATGCCCAGGCTTACAATATAATCCAGATATGAAGAAAACTTTATTCTGGCGTTTAAAAACCTCTATAAATCCTCGTTATTTCAAACAACTTTATACGTTAGTTCGACCCATAAAAAAAAACTAAAACAAAAAAATTGTCTGAATATTGCCCAAAAGACGATGTATGCAAAACCGAAACTCTGTTGCGTATACCTCAACTTAATTAAAGTAATAAATGTAAATATATACATGTTGACAGTACGGAACCACCTCTGCCCATTTCCACATCCCGCCACGGAAACTTCCGGTATACTCACGTTCGCTGACATATTTTGCTCTGAAAAAACAACTTTTTTATCACCAAACTTTGTTGCAAATGTAAAACGAAAACAAGAACAGCGAAAACGAGACAAGCGTGGAATCAAACTTGTAGAAAAAGAATCTCACTTATCTCATTTTGTAGGTTTTGTATTAAAATTTCGCAATAGGAAGGAAAAAGTAGGAATCCGAGTAAGAGGAAAAACGAGAAACAACTTTGTGTTCCAAAGAAGTCCTCTTAGTGCGCACTACACCGGATCCTTTACGATTTCCGGCAAATGTGACTAAGTGCATTTTTTAATTACAGCTCAACGTGTAGTTACCTTTCGACATAAGGAGCGTGCGGTGCGGCGCTAGGGCAGAGTTGCGATCGTCACGGAAAGGGAAAGGACAAAAGAGATAAAAACGGGACCAACCGAAAACGAAAGGTAAACTAGTTTTCACATCGAATTTCCAAGGCAAGCGTGTGCATTGGGCGGCGAATGAAGAAATGGGTAATGGAAACCATTACTAGTGTTACTTGTGCACTTCCGACATAGTTTTCTGAAGGATGGGAAATTTTAAGTGGTGCTTACTCTTACTTTGACAGAGGGTATCACAACATTAAGTAGCTAATGAGTGTACCTTCCTTGAAATTGAAACTGGAGCGTAATCGGACATCGTAGTTACGAAAACATGGTTTTGTGATGGAGATCTGATGTGATGGAAACAATTTGTAATTGCAAGCGGATTGACTTAGAGCCACCCCCACAACGGGACATCGAAGAGGATTTATTATAACTTCGCAAGTGGTCTGTAGGCATTTGTCATACCAGGCCGATGTCGCTGTACAACCCGTACAGTTCCTCATTATATCTTCTCCTCCATACACCATTTGAACAAACGGGACCGTCGATAGTACGCAGAATTTTCCTCTCGAAACGACCAAGGGCATCTTCATCCGCTTTTGTTAAGGTCCAAGCCTCTGCGTTTATATAGTCTTACATAGTGTCACCTTGGTTTTCCGAGAGAGGGCTCTACTTCTCAATTGCCTCTTGAGCCCAAAGAAACAGCGGCTGGCAAGAGTGATTCTGCGTTTTATCTCAGCGCTGGTGTTGTTGTCGCTGTTCATCAGTTAGCCAAGGTAGACGAATTCCTCGACCCCTTCAAAGTTATATCCGCCCATGGTGACGTTCTGGCCATTACGTCGGTGTTGTCCGTCTCTTTTAGACAAAAGCAGATATTTGGTTTTACCCTCATTTACCTTGAGACCCATCTTAGCCGCTTCTACCTCAATGCTCACAAAGGCCTCATTGACGTCTCGCTGTGTCCGTCCAATCACGTCAATGATGTCGGCGTACGCAAGCAATTGCGTAGACTTGAAATAAATCGTCCTCTTGTCGTGGCCAGTGACTCTTGCCCAATCTTTTCAAGCACGATGTTTAAAAAGTTGCGTGTCAGCGCGTCACCTTGCCTAAATCCCTTTTTAACATCAAAGGTCTCGGTTTGCTCATTACCGACTTTAATGGAGCAGCGAGAATTGTCCATTGTCATCCTGCACAGTCGGACGAGTTTGGCAGGGATGTTAAAACTAGACATGGCCTTGTATATCTCATCTCTATACATGCTGTCATATGCAGCCTTGAAATCGACGAAGAGGTGGTGAGTGTCGATTTGGTAGTCTTCTCCAAGATCTGCCGTAGCGTAAATATTTGGTCTATTGTGGATTCAGCTGACCTGAAACCACACTGATAAGAGCCGAACAGGTTATCCACAAACGGTTTCAGGCGTTCGCACAATATAGCAGAGAAGATCTTATATGCGATGTTAAGGAGACTTATTCCCCTATAGTTCGCGTAGTTATAGGGGTCTCCTGTGTTATGGACCTGGCAAAAGATGCTGAGATTCCATTCGTCTGGCATGTTTTCCTCCGACCATACTTTGAAAATGAGATGGTGCATGCACCTTACCAACTCATCTCCAGCTGCCTTAGACAGACCGTCAATGCCTGCGGCTTTATTAGACTTAAGTCGTGATATCGCTATTTTGACTTCGTCTAGGTCGGGCGGACTGAATTCTGTTACATCGTCATCCATTACGAATGGCTCGTTCAGCCCGACAACGGGATCTTGTCTATCCTCGCCGTTGTACAGTCTGCAGAAGTGGCCATTTCAAATTATCAGCATCGACTGAGACTCTACTGCCAGTTTTCCATTTTCATCCCTGCAGGCGTAAATATCAAGAAGTGGTGGTTGGGTCTATCTGCCATAGAGAAAAGACTAAGCAAGCAACAAGGCGAACCTCATAGAGATGACAGTTGAGCACATACGAAACAACCCCAGCGATCAAATGCTTGGCTTCGACTCTGAGGAGATCGTCAGACGTTTCCAGGTTATAGAATGCGCGGGCCAGTGAGTTTCAGTGTAGATTCATCCGTCCCCTTTGGAAACTCCAGGCAAATTGGCTGGAAGAAATTCTTATTGAAATAATTAATTCTAAGCTTAATAATTTACCTGTTCCAAGAGTGGGTTCGGTAAAAGTGCTGGACGTGAAAGTAAAGACGTTTGAAGAGGCCATGGAAACAGCCTTCAAAGTCTCGTGTCTAGTCAAACACAGCAAGAAAACGTTCCTTCCGTGGTGGAATCGAGATCTCTTTGACCTAAGAAAAATTACCAGAGACATGTTCAATACCTGCCACAGACATGAAATTCTGCAAACCTTATGAACTTGCCTTATATTCTACAAAAAGACCAAATGCCAAATCACAGTCCTTGGTAAAATACTACAAGTCTGTTAAAACCCTAAATCCTAAAGGATGTTGCTGATCTTAGCAAAATCGTGTCTAAATAACATTTCAACCCGTCCGAAACAAAACGACAGTGTGTGGGCACATTCCACAATGGAATCCTTGGAACTCCTCATGAACACCCTCTTCCCTGGAGTAAAAACTGCGGTCCAAATGCAACGACATTAAATCAGTCATCACAAACAAAAATATCTTCTGGGCCATTTGCAACTCTTCTCCATATAAGCCTGGCAAGCGCAGGCATGAATCCACGAAAGATTTCAGACATTTTATAGACAAAATCTTGAAAGAGTTTGAGATAATCGGAATTAAGGCAATCGCCTACACCGACTACGTTGTTATTCTGGTGTAACTTGGTAACTAGTTAAATCACAGAGAGGCTCTAATTAAGCTAATCGCCTAGGCCATAGGATGTGGCCTTAGCGTAAGTCCGAGGAAAACGGAACTTATTTTCCCACCAAGTATAAGATACAGAATTTTAATATCCCTCGACTCAAAACATAGACACTATCTCCGTGTTCCAAGGCTAGATATCAAGGAATTATCTTAGATCCAAAGCTCAATTTATCGCTTGCCCCGCATGTAGCAGAACTTTTGGTATAAAGTGGAGACTCCGGCCCAAAATGGTACTGTGGATCTCCACCTACGGGTCATTTGTGTGGTGGCCTGCCTTAGGCAAAACACACGATATTTCCAAACTAAACCGAGTCCAGAGGTCGGCCGACATTGGCGTAACATATGCCCTTCGGTCCAACCCAACTGAAGCACTTGTAGTCCTAGATCTCCTCCCTCTTGACCTCCACATACCGCATCATGCAGCTGAATTAGGCTCAGAAAATCCGGGTTTTGGTAATCAAAATACTACGGTCATAGCAAGGTGTTGAATGTATTACCGGCTACAACCTCAACCGATTTCATGACGCCCAAACAAAGCCGCTCAAGTCCGTTTCCCATCCCATCCACTAGTGTGTTCCAAGCGGAAGTACCTACTAGCGATTAAGGAAATTTGCAAAATTCTTACCCGTTACCCAATTACTAAAAGTGATGTTGCAATTTGTGTTGACAGCCAGTCAGCCATCAAAGCTTTCGTTTAACATACCATAACGTCCAAACTGGCCACACAGTGTAAAAAGGAGATCACTCGTGTAGACGATTATTTCAACATCATTCTCTTCTGGGTTATTGGCCATAGCAACAAAGAGGGAAACGAAAAATCTAAAGTGTTGGCAAGGCATTGCTTTCAGGATCCCCTCCCATAGAACTGGTAAGAAACATATTTTTCAGAATTTTCTCTCAAGGCGAACTTCAGATGGAATACACTGAGTAACTGGGTCATACCAAGAAAGATATGACACTAACAGAACTTGACAGGATATTGCCTGAACTGTAGCTATAAATACTGTCCATTGGCCCGTCGTCACTCACGCCGCTAAGATTGGCATCCTATTTAACACACATTACCGAAGTTGTAAGAACCCGCTGGAAAAGGAAGGCCCTAACCATTTTCTTTGCGAATGCCCGACTCTAGCTAGAAACGAACAGCGCTCACTCCGCGAAGTCTTTTTTGACGGCCTATCGGAATTTAGTAACATAGAGTTCTGCAGCAGCATTCAATTTCTCAACTCCTCATGATAGATATGAAATACAAATCAACACACTATGTCACTTGAGTGGTGGCATCAAAACGGTGCACATGTGCTAATTGGGCCTTGGTCTCGCTAATATCAGGCGGCAGGTGAAAGATATAAAATATCGAGTCTCTGTGGATCGTAGATTGTGTATATTGCCTCTTCTTCTTCTTAACCGGCGGTACAGTTCGGGGTGAACGTGGGTCTCAATCAACTTACTTACTTACTTATCAGGCCTGCGATCCATGGAGGATCTGAGCCTGAGCTATAGCTGCCTTCCATCCTTGACGGTCCCGGGCACGCTGCTTCCAGTTGTCAAGACCAAGATGTCTTACATCCGCGATTACTTGGTCTTTATACCGGAGGTTCGGTCTTCCTCTTCTTCTCGAACCAGGAGGCTCGGAGTCGAAGACCCTCTTAGCTGGAGCGTTGATGTCCATGCGCTCGATGTGGCCGAGCCAGTGTAGTCGACGGGTCCTTGCTTTCCGGACTACATCCACATCTTGGTACAGCTCGTAGAGTTCGCGGTTGTGTCTTCTTCTCCATTCACCTTCCTCACAGACAGGACCAAATATCCGGCGCAGAATTTTTCTTTCGAAAGAACCCAAAATCAGCTCCGCTGTCCTGCTTATCGTCCAGCTTTCGGCTCCGTACAGCAAGACTGGCAGAATGAGCGTTTTGTAAAGCATGACTTTGGTCTTTCGAGTGAGGAGTTTTGACCCCAGTTGTTTGGACAAGCCGAAGTAGCAGCGGTTGCCAAGGGCGATTCTACGCCGGATCTCCACTGTGGTGTCATTTGTGGAATTTACATTTGCCCCGAGGTAGACAAACTCCTTAACTACCTCGAAATTGTAGCTGTCAATTGTTATGTTTTGTCCCAGGTGGTGAGCGACGGATTGGTTTTTGCTTGACAGCATGTATTTCGTTTTGTCCTCATTGATCTTAAGGCCAATTCGTTTCGCCTGTTCTTCAATCGCCGTGAATGCTTCCACAATGCCACGGCGAGAACACGCGATGATGTCGATATCATCCGCGTATCCTAGCAGCTGGATGGACTTGTAAAAGATAGTGCCTTCCCTGTTGATGCCTGCCCGTCGCACTATCTGCTCCAGCACCAGGTTGAAGAAGTCACATGACAGCGCATCTCCTTGCCGAAATCCGGTGCATGTTTCGAATGGTTCCGAGGTCCTAGAACCGAGTTGCACGGTGCATCGCGTGTTTTTTAGCGTGGCGCGACACAACTGGATCAGTTTTACCGGGATCCCGAATTCGGCCATCGCCCCAAACAGTGCTTCACGATGAATGCTGTCGTATGCGGCTTTGAAATCGATGAAAAGATGGTGTGTATCGATTTGAAACTCGTTGGTCTTTTCCAGGATTTGTCGAAGTGTGAAAATTTGGTCTATAGTTGATTTGCCGGGCCGGAAGCCGCACTGGTAACTGCCGATTAGTGCGGTGCAAAATGGTTTTAGACGTTCACACAATACGCTGGACAGGATCTTGTATGCGACATTGAGCAGGGATATACCTCTATAGTTCTTACAAGAGGTAGGATCGCCTTTTTTGTGGATGGGGCATATAGAGCTGGTATTCCAGTCGTCGGGCATGCTCTCATCTTCCCAAATTCTGCAGATGATCTGGTGCATGCTCCCTACCAGAACATCGCCGCCAGCCTTGAAGAGCTCTGATGGCAAGCCATCTGAGCCTGCGGCCTTGTTGTTCTTCAGCTTCTGAATAGCTGTGCCGACTTCTTCTATGCTGGGTGGGAGGACTACTTCAGCGGCTGGAGTTGGGATTTCCTCAGTCCCTACCACTCTCTCTTGGTCATGCTCGTTAAGCAGCTGCTGGAAGTGCTGCTTAAATACATCCACTATTCCCTGCGGGTCGGTGACAAGATTACCCTCCCAGTTTCGAAGAGCCAGGGTGCCCTTTTTGAAGCCTCCTGCAAGGCCTTTGGCTTTCTTGTAAAAGGCTCGTATTTTATGTCTATCCCTAGACTCCTCGATATCCTTGAGCTGGGAGGCTGCGAAGATTCTTTTCTTTTGTCGCAGTAGTTTCTTCTCCTCCCTTCTTCTGGCTCGGTACTCTTCTCGCGCTGCCCTGGTTTTCCTCTGCAGCGCCTTTTGGTACGCCTCGTCGGTTGCTGCCTTTTTCTGCTCACACTCGCCATCATACCACGGGTTTCTTGTCGGGGGTGGTAGGTATCCTAAGGTGGTTTCGGCTACTTCCTGAATGGCTGAGCGGCAATGCAGCCACATATTATTGGCATTTGTGTTCGACGTAGGCATACCGTTGAGTCTTTCGCTCAGCTGCTCCCTGTAGACTCTGGCAACCTCCGGTGTGCTCAGGCGCCCAATGTCGAACCTCCTCCTGATGGGCTGGTGCAGCTTTCTGACATTGGACAGTCGAGCTCTGAATCTTGCTGCTACGAGGAAGTGGTCAGAGTCGACATTTGCCCCTCTGAATGTTCGCACATCCAGGATGTTTGACGCGTGCCTTGCGTCAATGAGCACATGGTCGATTTGGTTGGCGGTTCGACCGTCCGGAGATCGCCAGGTTGCTGTGTGGATTCGCTTGCGAGGGAATCTTGTGCTACTTATCACCGCATTACGAGCTGTCGCAAAGTCAGCGAGTCGGAAGCCGTTATCTGTTGTTGTATCGTGGAGGCTGTGCTTTCCGATCACTCCGCCAAGGGTGTTTTCCTTTCCGATTTTGGCGTTGAAGTCCCCGAGCACGATTTTTACATCGTACTCCGGACAAGCTCCGTAGGCGTTGTCCAGGAGGTCATAGAAGTCCTCCTTGATAGGGTCTTCAGCCTCGTCGGTAGGGGCGTGTGCACATATAAGGCTGATGTTATAAAATCTGCCTCTGATGCGGATCACAGCCAGGCGATCACTTATAGGTTTAAAGTCGATGACCTTCGACCTTAACCGCTTTCCCACGACGAATCCGCATCCCAGTAAGTGCAACCTTTTGTGACAGCTGTAATAAATGTCGCAATTTTTCTTCCTAATCATACCGTTTCCTATCCAGCGTATTTCCTGGACCGCAGTAATATCCGCCTTGTACTGCGTGAGGATTCCTTCTAGTTTATGAGCAGCTCCGGGAGTGTACAGGGTTCTGACATTCCAGGAGCATACTCGCAAATCGTGTTCCTTTTTCGTGCGTTGTCGTCGTCGAGTATCCGTCCGTGTATCCGAGGCATCTTGCTCATTCATAACTTTATGTTTTTTTTTACGTGGGCGGATTGTTAGCCCGCCGCACAACCGCCATTCTGGTCGGGGTTTTCTTCGCTGCATACGTTTGTTCACCTCCCAACGGTTGTTGGAGAGGCTATCCAGAGGGCGCCGCGCGGAGGCCGTATGTCAACTTGACCCGGGCATTTAAACAGGGATCGTTGCTGGCATCTCGCCAGGTTGAGTCTCAATCAACATGCCCCTCCAACTAGCACGATATTTTAATAGCCTTTTCCATTGCCGCACAGTTAGCTGATGTCCCTTTCCACCTGTGTATATATCACACCATAGTATACATGCATAGTAACAGAAAAAGCGAAGCCAAGCCAAGCCGGTTGGCGTTGCCAAAATAGCAGCTATCTCCTCGATAGCTCTATCTGGACAAAAGACACGCTGTTGCCATGCATGTAAACAATCCATCTCGCTCTATTCTATTCCTCCCATATCAACAATAAACTTTAGGGTTAATCTATTGTTAAGTTAGTTACTAAAATTCATACTATTTTGGAAAGTGGTGATGTTTAATACATCAAAAAAAAATAAAGATCGTTGTTGTTTTCTTGCGAGTCACGACTGGCTCTCCCATATATTACTGGCGCAGTCGGTTAAAAAAAAAGAAATAAAAGAAAAAGAAATTAAGCAAATCGATTCAAAGTGAAAGAAAATAAAGCGAGCTTTTCAAAAGACATACACATGAACTTTAAGTGCAGTGATTAGACCCTCCATTATTGCGGAAATCGACACCCAAAAAAAAAAAAAAAAAAAAAAACGATGAAGGAGTGAAAACAGAAAGAAAGCAGGTATGGCAGAAATGAATTTATTAAGCTTGGTGGATGGAGTATCCGAATTTACAGGACTACCCGAAGAACGAGGCGGCCAGTCGACTGGCCCATTTCTTGAGATAACACGCTCATCAAACTTACTCTTCAATAAATCGATTGTAACATGTGCTGTGTGGCTTGTGGCACCATCCTGTTGAAACCACATGTCGTCCAAGTCCATTTCTTCCAATTCGGGTCAAAATAATCAGCAATCATGGTGCGATAACGCTGGCCTTTCACAGTAAGTGACGATCGTTATCGTCGACGAAAAAATATGGCCCATTAACGCCGCCGGCATGCAAACCGCACCATACAGTTATTTTTTGTGAATGAAGTGGTGTTTCATGAAGCACATGTAGATTTTCACCCGACCAATAACGCATATTTAGCTTTTTGATTAACCCAACGGGCCAAAAATGAGCTTCGTCACTGAAGATGATTTTGCTATGAAATTCATCATCTTGGCGCATCTTCTCCAGAGCCAAATCGGAGAACGTACGTCGCTTCAAATGGTATATTGGCTTCAATTCTTAAGTAAGCTTGATCCTATATGGGTGTAAACCAAGATCCTTACGCAAAATACGCGTTAATGCGGTCTGAGCGATGCCCAATTCTTGAGAACGCCGTGCAATTGATTGATTTGGATCGTTTGCTACGGACGCCCGAACGGCAGCGATATTTTCTACACTTCGACCAACCCGTTGTCTCGCTGACACGGCAATATCAAACGACGAATATGTAGACTTGCACTAGACTTGTTATTGCCAGTCTACTAGGGCGAGAATTACGACCGAAAATTGGAGTTAACGTTCTTAAAGTTGCGGTCACCGACTCCGAATTCCGGTAGAAATTTTTTATAATTTGTAGAAATTGCTCGTTCGTGTACCTTACCACGATGAAAATGTTGACTTTACTGAATAAACTAATAATGAGAATTCGATGATTAGTGAAATGGTGCGTTCAAAAATTGAATTCAAAGTTGTCAATTCCCTATTGAAAAACCCTTTATATATCCACAGTTATGAATGTCGTTCAAAACATTTGACCACATTTTGAAAACCATCAAACTGAAAAATTGAACCTTTTATACTAGGAAACTTGATCACTTTTTCTTTTAAACAAATGAAATTGCATCAGAACAACAACAACAATTGATACTACTCGCACAGAATCGCTTGAAAAAGTGATCAGAAGATTTTGTGTGCGAGAAGCTTGCGAGAGGTTTGCGATAAGCTTGCGAGAATCTCGCGAGATACGCATCGAAAATCGCTTTACTGTGCGCACGTACATAAGAATACATGCGAATAGTTTTATCGCAGTCAACCGCTTCTCGCATCGCATTATCGCATCACTGTGCGCGTAGCCTTATTCAAGGAATTCAACAAGCCTTCGGTATAAATTAAAATGCTTGAAACTTGGTTAGGAGGCGATGTTGATGGTATACTCGGCTGTAACGTTTTAAAGCCGTTGCAGGTTAGGATCGATCTTGAAAAATCATTACTTATAACAAAAGATGCTACCTTGCCATTAGTATTTAATAATCCTCCAAAGCAGTTAGATCAGAATGTCATGTATGAACCAAGCAAAGATTTCATAGATGTTAATTTTCAGGAACCAAATATAAATATAATCACAGAAACACTCAAAATAGACAAACTGAATAAAGAAGAAATTGAGGCTTTAATTAGAACCCTCCAAAAGTACAAAGGTGTTTTTTACCTTAAAGGAGACAACTTGTCTGCAGTTGTGAAATATCAACATCGGATCCCAACAAAGCATGATATCCCCATCTATTCCAAAGCATACAGGTATTCGGAAGCACACAAAAATGAGGTGGACGAACAAATATCAGAAATGCTAAGATCAGGTATTGTTAGAAATTCTTGTATTCCATATAACGCGCCCAATATTTTTCAGTACTTGACCTTGCAAAAGTATTTCACCAAATTCCTATATGCAAGGATGACATACCAAAAACGGCATTTTCAACAGCAAATGGACATTATGACTTCAAGCGTATGCCATTCGGGCTTAAAGATGCCCCTGCATCTTTCCAAAGGATGATGAACGAAGTTCTGTCTGACTACATCAATAAGATATGTGTAGTGTATCTTGACGATATACTCATTTTTTCAACTTCACTTCAAGAGCACATTGATTCACTAAACAAAATATTTAAAAAGCTAATTGAGTTCAATCTTAATGTGCAAATCGACAAATGTAATTTTCTCAAAGTGGGACCGAATATTTAGTTCATATAATTTCAAAAGATGGTGTCAGACGAAATCCTAACAAAGTTGATACGATAAAACAAACTACATTACCCAAAACAATTAAACAAATAAAGTCGTTTTTGGGAGTTACCGGTTTTTATCGTAAGTTCATCAAGGACTATTCAAAAACAGCCCTTCCTATGACTACTTACCTTAAGAAAAATACAAAGTTAGGCACCAAAACCAAAGAGTACATTGAGTTCTTTAACAAGCTTAAAGAACTTATATGTACCTGTCCGGTCTTAGCTTATCCAAATTTCTTCCAGATGTTCACACTAACAACTGACGCTAGCAATGCAGCTTTGGGAGCTGTTCTTTCTCCGAACCATCACCCGGTAGCCTTTGCTTCTATAGTACTAACTATAGTACGATAGAAAAAGAACTTCTCTCTATAGTTTGCGCAACAAAATACTTTTAGGCCATATTTACTCGGTCGCAAGTTCAAGGTGCAAACTGATCACAGACCATTAGTTTGGCTTAACTCGTTTAAACAACCTAATTCCAAGTTGCAGCGCTCGAAAATTAAACTAAATGAGTTTGATTACGATATTTATTATTTACAAGGAAAGGAAAACAATGTAGCCGATTTTCTTAGTCGATTTCAAACGAACTATGTCGAAGGGGAAGATGTCAGATCAGACTTGGCCACGATACGTAGCGGTATCGAAAATGTCGATGATCACATATACATTACTGAGAATCCCTTAAATATTTACAAAAATCAATTATTAATTAAAAAGTCCCACTCAAATTCCCGTACCATTAAAATCTTATATCAAAGTAAAAGAAGAACAACAATTTCATTAACAAATTACAGAGAAGACTATGTACTAAAAGTGTTGAAAGAGTTATTACCATTTAAAGGCACATTAGGGGTTTACTGCGATGATGACGATATTTTTATTAAGTTCCAAAATACAATAGTCAAATACTTTTCTAATGCACCAATAGCGATGTAACTTCTATAGATGTATTGTTAGAACTAATTGACAAAGTTCACCTTCGTAAGAACCACAGAGGAATCGATGAAACATACTTAGAGTTAAATGGTACCTTTTATTTTCCTAACTTGGAGCTTGAAATTTGCAAATATATTAATAATTGTACATTGTGCAATATGTGTAAATATGATCGTCACCCAATCAAGCCAAATTGTATGTTGTCCGAAACTCCTAGCAAACCAAACGAAATCATTCATATAGACATATGGTTCCTTAATAAAAATGATATGTTTCTAACATGCATAGATAAATCAACAAGACACGTAAGCATCCATCCTATAAATGATAGAAACTCTATAACGATAGTAGATATCCTTATGCAAAGATTTGCAATCTCTTCGTACCCGTTCGAAGTTTATTGCGGCATGTGATGCTTCCGAATACTCCCGATTTGGGAGCAACTCGCAATGTTGTCGTCCGTCTAACAAGAAAAAATGTGGAATTCAGAAATCATAATCTGTATTTTGACAATTTTTATACGTCGCTTCCACTTTTGGTTGACCTAAGAGGTCGAGGAATTCATGCGATGGGCACAGTTCGTGCCACTCGAGTAAATAACTGCAAGCTGTCATCTGATAAAGCAATCCAAGACCAGGTAAGAGGTTTTTAGGAGAAGTATGTGGGCACTGCTTATGGTGTAGACATAACGAGTGTACTATGGAAGGATACAAAAAATGTTCGGCTGATATCAACATACGTTGGTGTTAAGCCATTCCTTACAGCGAAAGCGCAGGCTCAACCTGAAAAAGTATCTCGATATAATCGAAAACATAAAAAATTGATTGAAGTTGATTGTCCACGAATTATTAGAGAGTACAACTATCATATGGGGGGTGTGGATGACATAGGTCATATACCTGAGCAATTGGATCGTTCTGACAAACGCACCTGTAAATTAGCCGGTTACAAATCGGAAACCCAAATGTCTTGCCTAAAATGTAAGTTGCATTTGTGCCTATCATCGAGAAAAAAATGTTTCTAAATTTATCATACTAAGCCATAAATTGTGTTCCTTTGTTCATTTTCCTAACTCTAGTAAGACAACAAAAAGCTTCTCGATTCACGCCGTTCGGAATCGGCATTAAACTGTAGCAGCTAGAGGGTTAAGAAAAGGGGAAGATGTTCATCCCAGTCCTTCTGATCTCCAACGACGACTTTTCTCAAGTATTCCTCCATCGTCCGGTTGAACCTTTCGACCATACCATCAGATTTTGGGTGTAATGGTGTTGTCCGTATCATTCTGATACCTAGCATGTCGCAGAGTTATTTGAATACCGACGACTCGAAGTCCCTTCCTTGGTCTGAGTGCAGTTCCATTGGTACTCCATAACGCGCAATCCAGTTGCTCACGAACGCATCCGAAATGGTTTTGGCTTCCTGGTTCGGGATGCAAAACACCTCTGGCCACTTGCTGAAGTAATCGATCACCACCAGCGCGTACTCGTTTCCAGCGTTGCTCGTTGGGAATGGGCCTGTGATGTCCATGGCGATACGTTCGAACGGTGCTCCAACATTGTACTGCTGCATATTTCCTCTAGTTTTCCTTACTGGACCCTTTGCCTTCGCACACTGTTCACACCTGCGAATGAAACGCGTAACCGACTCATGGCATCCTACCCAGTAGAAAAGTCTCTTGATCTTTTCTACAGTCTTGTTAGCACCAAGATGTCCCCCACTTGGTCCCTCATGGTATTCTCGGATGACCTCGTCGACTTGTCCCTTGGGAATTACGAGCAGATCGTTTAAAATGTCCCCGTTCTCGCTTTCCCAACTGCGGTAGAGGCAACCGTTCTTCAGCTTCAAATTCTGCCATTGAGCCCAGCTTTTACGATTGAGCTTTCACTGGATATTTGCTGCCAAGTTGGCCGAAATCCTCGTTATTGGTAGACGATGATGCCTGCCAGATCGGCCTTCTGGCCTTCTCGACAATCCAGGCATCACATGGAAACCACAGATGTCGATGATCTGTTCCTTGGTTTCGGCACGTGAACAATGTTTCAAAATCCCAGGAACCACCTTAACTCATAAAGATCTTAGGCCGCGGCCATTACTTAACCGCTGAGATTTTCTCTTCATCTGCGTGAACTCCTTCTGCAGTCACCACATGTCCCAAGTACTTCACCTCGTTCCAGTACCTCTTCAAGCTTCTTACGGTGATCGTCGAAATTCCTGCCCACGACAATTATGTCATCCAGATAGACAAGGCAAGTCCTCCTTTGAAGCCCTCGTAGCACCCGGTTTATAAGTCTTTCGAATGTGGCTGGCGCATTGCAAAGACCGAAGGCCATCACAGAGAATTGCAACAACTCTCCCCCGGCGGTGAACGCGGTCTTTTCCTTGTCGAGCTCTATTTACCAGTATCCACTTTGCAAATCCAGCGTCGAGAACCACTTTGCACCAGATAGTGTGTCCAAGGTGTCGTCGATTCTCGGTAAAGGATAGCTGTCCCTCTTCGTGACGTCGTTCAGCTTCCCATAGTCCGCGCAGAATCGGGTGCTTCCATCCTTCTTCTTAACTAGCACTACTGGAGAACTCCAAGGGCTTGCAGATGGTTCGATCACGCCCTCCTTTTCCATCTCCTCGATTAGTTTGATCATCTCCCCTTCTTTCGGCAAAGGTACCCTCCTCGGTGGTTGCCGGATCGGTCAAGAGTCCCCTGTGTCTATTCTGTGCTTCACAATTGATGTTCTTCCACAGTTCTTACCGTCTGCAAAAACTGTCCAATATTTACGGAGCAGGGAGAGTGCCCTACTTTTTTGCTTGTCCACTAGATGTTGCGTCCACTCTCTGGCCATTGCTTTCAAGGACACTTTGTTGTTCTGGATTTGTCGGTGTTTTTGATCTTCGCAGTTCATAATGGTGGTGTCATTCTTTCTTTATTGACAATCAACCATTACCGATGAAGGTGCTGCCAATGCAATACCCCCCTTAGATATTAAGTGCTCCTAAAGTTTAATATTTACATATGTACATACACACGAAACGATATAAATTCAATTACTAACATTCTCAAAATATAAGATTAATTCATTAAATCAATTTTACAATTCATAGTTGTTTTTAATATTACTTCAAGATCGAAGTACACTTTTGCCAGATCTAGTTATCAAAACATCGCTTGAATCTCGTCTTGGTCTTCCATCTTCTATCGTGCTTAAAGCTGAGCTTCTTCGGTTACTGCTACCCGTTTTTCTGGAGATGTAGTTGTTGCCTGTAAAGAGTCTAAATACGTGGCTTAAATCAAATGGAATCTATTTCGACGAACAACCCTTTTTTCGGTTTCAACTGAATATGATCTACTCTGAACTTTTCTCAGAATTTCCCCATGCCTTCTTAAGTCAATTATCCACGAAATCTCCTGGCACCAACTCACTCATTTCCTTCACACCATATCTTCTATCGTAGTTCTTTTTGTACCTCTTTCGATACTCCTCCTCCCTCTTACTCAAGTTTCGGAGATCCGGATTCTCTGTTAGAATAATATCAGGTAAAATATCTCGGAGTTTTCTCCAAAAACTAAGCTGGACCGGACTAAAACTGTTCGATACCAGTGTGTTTCGGTACGTCAACAACGCTAATTCAATGTTGTTTTTGTTTTTCTTTAAAGAGGTTTTGGCTATTTTCACTGCCGCTTCGGCCGTTCCATTAGCTTGATGGTATTGTGGACTGCTTGTAACAATCGTGATGGACCATTCTTGGGCAAATCGCCGGAAGTTGGACGAATCCATATTTTGAAATTCGGTTCCACTATCAGTGTAGATGGTCTGTGGTATCCCATAGCGACAAAACGTTGATTTACAAAACTGTATGATGTCTTCCATTCGCATACGAACTAATTTTGCAATTTCAAAAAAACTCGAGTAACAATCTATTATTACTATATACCATTTATTATTCAATTTAAATAGGTCCATTGGAGCTTTTTGCCACGGATAACGCGGGAATTCTGCGATCAGTAGTGGTTCATGTCTATTAGTTTTGTTCTGATTACATATAGGACAGTTACTAACTTTCACGGCGATATCCTTCGAAATTCCCGGCCACCACATAGTCCTCTGAGCTCGTATTCTAGTTTTGGTGAGTCCCAAGTGTCCTTAATGTAATTCTACTAGCATTAACTTCCTTAAATTCCTGGGAACGATTATCCTATTGTTTCGTAACAGTATATTATAAGTAATTGCAATAGCATCCTTTATTGAATAATAATGTCTCATCTCGGGACTAATTTCATTTTTATATGGCCACCCTTGTTTTATTAAAGATTTTAATTTTTGACATTCTGCGTCCCCTATTTGTTCCCTAACGACTTCCGCAATATTTTCATCGGCCATGCATATATTTTGAAGTGATATTTGATGCACATAAGCGTCTATTTCTTCACTCAATTCATCATATTCCTCCACATTTTCTAATAGTGCCCTAGAAAGGTAGTCTGCTACTGCTAAATTTTTTCCAGGTATATAGGTTATCGTATAATCAAATCTTAACATTTTGAGACGAATCCGTTGCAGTCTTGGAGACAAATCATCTAGACTTTTACTTTGTAAAATTTGCAATAGAGGCTTATGGTCTGATTGTATCACAAAATGCAGCCCGATCAAATAATTTTTTAATTTTTCACAGGCCCAAGCTATGGCTAGTGCTTCTCTCTCTATATTCGCATAGTTCTTTTCGGCAGCTGATAAAGATCTTGAAATGTATGCCACCGGGTATTTTTCCGCCCATTGTAATTGTAATAGGACCGCTCCTGGTCCCAATTGCGAAGCATCACAAGACACCGTTGTCTCTTTAGAAGGATCAAACATTTTCAAGTTAGGTGCCGATGAAAGTTTGTCCTTTATTTCTTCAAATGCTTTTTTCTGCACATAGTCCCACACGAATTCATTCTGCTTGCATAACAATCTAGTAATCGGCTCAAGAATGGATTTATTCGGAATATATTTTCCTATGAAGTTCACCATCCCCAAGAACCGCTGCACTTCCTTGACATTGGCTGGGGCTTTCATTACTCTAATCGCTTTTGTTTTTTCTCTGTCCACTTTGATTTCTCCTTCCGAAATAATATGCCCCAAGTAACAGATTTCAGTTTTCCCGAATTCCGATTTTTATTTATTAAGCGTCATGCCATTCTTTTTTATTCTTTTAAGGACAGCTTCTACACATTTGTCATGCTCCTCTATCGTTTTTCCCCATATAAAGACATCATCTAAATGAGCTATACAATTCTCGAGTACTGTCAAAATGTTTGTCATTTTTCTCTGAAAAGCTCCTGGTGCCGATGTTATTCAAAAAGGCAATCTTAGGCATTCGAATCGACCGAATGGTGTTAAAAATGTTGTCAAAACTTGAGATTTTTTCTTTAAAGGCATTAGCCAAAAACCACAGTTGGCATCAAGTTTCGTAAAGAATTTTGCCCCTGCTAATTGTGCAAGGGTATAATCTACGCCAGATATTGGATGCACTTGTCGCTTAACACACTTATTCAGTTCTGTAAAGTTGATGCAAATTCGGATACCCTCCTTCTTAGGAACAACGACCATCGGCGCACTCCAGTCCGATGCTTCTTTTCCCAGTAATGCCGTAATTTCATCCTTTGTAATATAAATTATTTCTTCAATGTTTTTTCCTCCATGACCTAATTTTTAAATTCTTGATTTGTTTTACAGCGTCCAATGGTACTAGTGTAACATTAGCGCCGGTATCAACCTTGAATAGAATATGCTGTCCATTCATTCACAAATTTATAGACCATTCCTCCGACACCGCACCAACGAAAAATTCGGCCTCCTCCTCTTCTTCTCTCACCTCGTCTTTTTGTCTTACATTGCCTTACATAGTGTCCCATCTTTTTACACTTGTTACAGATGCTTGTTTTGGCTGGGCAGTTATCATATGTATGCCTCTCGTACCCGCAGCGCATGCACTTATCTCGTCCGGAGTTTTTCTCTCCTCTCTTATAGTTTCTTATCTCTTCCTCTGATTCGGGTTTCTTGTAGTTTCTGGATGTATTGCGAGCGAAACAGCCTTCCGATGTCAGCAGCGTACTGCTGGATGGTCTCGTTTCCACGCTGCTGGCATCCTTTAAGTTCCAGCTTGTGCATCTCCTGCATGTGCTCACTGCCGTATCTTCGATGAAGAGCTTCCCATATGGCTGTGTAGTTCCCTCTCTGGGTCTTCGGGATGGTCTGTAGAACGTCAGCTACTTCACCTTTAAGGGAAATTACTAGGCTGGCCACACGGTCTTCTTCTCCCCATTGATTCCGTTCCGCCGTTGTCTCTAATTGGTGCTTAAAGATGTTAAACACACTCGTACCGTCGAAGTTGGGAGCTGTGAATTTCGACGCTGCAGTCGGTACAACGATTCGTTGATGCTGACCGTTCTGGAAAGTTTTCTCGAGTTCCGGAACCTTCTTGTCGAACCTCGATTCCAGTGTCTCGATTATCTTTTCCTTATTACTTTCGAGATCTAGAACCTTCTTGTCGAACCTTGACTCCAGTGTCTCGATTCTCTTTTCTTGATTATTTTCGAGATCTAGAACCTTCTTGTCCTAGTGTCCGAATTCTCTTTTCGACGTCCTAGAATCGATGGTTGACTGTCTGCTGGTCACTCAGCACCCAGTGGAGAACGCTGGAAACGCATCGATGTCGAGCCCGAAAAAAGATGTTACCTATACGCCCCCGTATGCGGCACAAAGTCATCAAAATTAGCTGTAACACGTCCCCCTCAGAATAAGACGCTTCAGTTTCTTGAACGCCTTCAAAAGCAGAGTTTCCTCTTGCAGAACGTGAAAGAAAACGCCCAGGAGCTGTTCAAAACAGAACAGTGAAAAACCAAGCGGTAACAAAATTACACGCTGTTTATGCATTTTCTGTGCTCTCCTCGCCTGCTGGTAAGAATGTATGTGAACACGCCTGGACGCTTGTAGTCCACAATATAAAATGCGTTATTTTCCATCAAGAGAACATATAATGGTCACTCAGCAGCCAGTGGAGAACGCTGGAAACGCATCGATGTCAAGCCAGAAAAATATGTTGCGTATACGCCCCCGTGTGCTGCGCAAACTCATCAAAATCAGCTGTAACGCGCCACCCTCAAAATGAACCGCTTCATAGAACACCGCTATTATATTGAGGGACACAAGCATCCAGGCGTGTTCACATACATTTTTACCAGCAGGCGAGGAGAGCACAGAAAAATGCATAAACAGCGCGTAATTTTGTTACTGCTTGGTTTTTCACTGTTCTGTTTTCAACAGCTCATGGGTGTTTTCTTTCACGTTCTGCAAGAGGAAGCTGTGCTTTTGAAACGGATGCGTTTTGTTATGAGAGTGGCATGTTACAGCGGATTTTAACCATTGGCGAATGAAGCTAAATATCTCGGGATGACTCTCGGTGCATCATCAATGTGCCGTGGTATATTAGAAACAAGGATATCTACCGAAATCCGTGTATAGTATCTGTGGAAAGAAAAAAAAAAAAAGACTGACAAAAGTGCAGTGGCAGCTGTTTATTGCAAAAACTTTAGGTCACTTTCACCTAAATGAATTCACACACAACATGGGTGATTGAGAGAAGCTCGGCTCAGGTCCTTCATGGACCGTAACGCCAACATACATACAGCTGTTTATTGCGTAATATGTTGTTGACTGTATTGGTCTAACAGTATAACTCAACCGTAATTACTTCTCTGCGTCTGATTCGTTCATCATTTGTGGGCTGCTGGTTAAGGTACTAACTGAAACGAAGTATTTATTTTTACTCACAAACTCGAATTCATTTTTCAGCGCGATACACTTGTCCCAATGATATTTCAACTTTCTTAATTTTTCTAAAAATATTGATTTCTCTATTGCTACCAAATATGCGCAAAATATAAAAGAAAAAATGCTTCCGCCCTTTTTTATGCGAGGGAAGGAGACTAAAGGAAAATGTTCCCTAAAACTTCCTTATAAACACAAAATATTTACTAAACTAATTGTGAGAACTAAGTTTTATCGTAGGTGGCTAGGTAAGTTCGTAGCATTCCCAGAATTGAGAGGAACACACATAGGCCAGGGAGGTCCGTTGTGCAACTACGAGGGGGGTTTATCTCCTTATTCGTGGAACCATTATGTGCTTGTGAAAAAGTAAAGAAGATCAGATACTGCTGTCAGGTCGTTAAGGAAGTACGATCCTAGGTATCGTTTTCTGATTGTTCGGAATGCTGGGCAGGCGCAGAGAAGGTGGTGAATGGACTCAACCTCCTCCTCGTCTAGACAGCTTCTGCAGAAATCATTCGGAACTATTCCTAGTTTTTGCGCGTGACCAATAAGGCGTCCTGTGAGACTCGCGAGGTTCCAGAGTTTTTATATTCTCTTATGATGTGTTGATACACACACAACCTGAACGGAGTGCAGTGGTTTGGATTGTTGATGTTAGCTCACTACACTCAGGTGTGGTTGCCCTAGATAGGACGAGAGCCGACCAAATTCAGCGTTGGTTATAGTCCGTAATAATTCGTTCGAGCACTTTTAATATTGCATACGCAGAGGATGAATTTCAGTTGACCATATATTGTGAGCGTTATGCCTGCAGCAGTACGTCTGGTCACTTTCCATTCACAACTGCGTTGCATACTTTTTGTCCATATAGGAATTACTTTTTCTTGGCTTTGAAACGAATTTGGACTATAGACCTTCCGCTCGGCGGTCGATGATGTTAACCACTGCACCACGGGAGATTATACTTTTAGTCCGTTGACTGTCGAGCCGGGGCTAGATTTTCCTGGTGATGAGGCAGGTCCTGGGGTCCATCTCAGGTTCTTCTCGGCTCTGGCGAATGTAGTGTCGTTCCTTGTCTGGCGAGTGTGTCGGCTCTCTCAGTCCCTGGAATGTCGCTGTGTCCCGGTACCCATATAAGTTGTATGCTAAACTGTTCGGCAATCTCGCTAAGAAATGGGCGACAGTCGAGGCTAGTCTTAGGACTCCAACGACTTTAAGGCTGCATGACTGTTCGTAAGGATACGGATATCCGTAGTGGATATAACGTTGCACTTTAGCCAAGACAAGTCACCACCATGACTGTGGTGGGTTCTGGGTGGTCCAAGTTTTCTGCCATAGTTATCCTGTTTTCCAGGATGGAGGAGTGGCCAGTGACATAGCTCGTCCACTTCGGGAGAGCTCTTAGTCTTAGGGCCGTGTGCACGGCAATTTGCTCGCCGACAATATCGAGTGTGGTAAGATCGAGTATCATGTTAAGCGCAGCCGTTGGGATGGATCTGAGGGCCCCGATAATGCACATACATGCCAACCTTGGTACCTTTTCGAGTTGTTTGTGGTATGTGGTCTTGTCTACCCTTACAGTAGGCGTGCTGTGCCATAGAGATTAGGGAGGGATTCAAACTGTGGCGTATATGTAAGTCTATCAGCCTTTCCAAAGTTTTTAGTGCAAAGGATGATAGACAGATAAACCATAAATCCTTGGGGGAAGTGTGAGAATTCCTGCCGGCCTTGGGGATGGAAATTACCTTTGCGCACTTCCACTTTTCTAAAATGTAACTAAAAGCTAGGCATCCTTTAAAAATTATCTCTAGCCATGGTATAGTCCGTTCCATAGTTCGTGCGAGTTCGATAGGGTCAATTTCATCCGGACCTGGCGATTTGTAGGGCTTGAAGCTTTTCAGCACCCATATAATTTCCTCTCTAAAGATAATGTGATCACACTGTCCCTCTATCGCGGTGGAGAAGTGAGTTCCTCGCGAGTGCACTAAGTCTTGCGATTCAGAGCCACCTAGGAAATGCGTGTTGAGGAGAAGACGTTGCCCAAACTCCGGTTGCTAGGAGGCATCTCGGAGATTGTGGATCTTTCAGGAGTATTTTACTCAAGCTGTAGGTGTCTGAAATTTTCTTCATGTTATTGCAAAAGAGTTTGTACACCCTGAGACCATATTCTCAATATCTAACGTGGACCGCGGGGTGTCGGGGGTTCCGTTTACTATAGAATTACCAATGAAGGCTTTCTGTCGTAACAATGTACATACTGCATTCTTAAGAAAAGAAAAAAAAAAAAAAAACGAACAAGCTCCCTTTTTAGATTTCTCCTAATTTTCGTGAAGTCGCCGATGTCTTTTCGGGTATAATAGTGTTGTGGACACGAACCGACCGAACGGTTGTGTTCGAATTTCGTTGTCAATGTTTGGAATGCTCTGAGGCAGCTAAATAGGAAACGTAATAGGTAACTTTCAACGGCATACTGCAAAATGTCATTGCCAGAACACAGAGCATTTTAGAGACTTCTGATGTAAAGAAGGGGAACGTCTGACGGCGAACATTTGAGTGATGGGACCGAGAGCTATATAAGCAGGAACACTCGCCTTCGGGGGCATTTATTCAACTGTGGGTATTAGTGATGAAAGTAATTCAGCCATCTAGCGAGTTAGTGGACAATTACCTATCAATTGTAGACAAATTGTTTTAAAAAGTGTGTGTAAGCAATGGTGTTATAAAAGGTTCTAGTAAAGGTGAACCGCCCAGATATTTGATCTGAGGTGGAATATGTAATAAAGTATGTATTGAATAAACAGCGTCCCAAAAACGTACTAAAAAAAAACTGTGAAGTATACATTAAGAATGCTGTGGGGCGGCTACAAGAGTGGTATACTTGAATCCGTTTCGAAAAATTTGTTATCATCGATATACCTTGCTCTGTTCGGTCAATCACTGAAAAGATCGATGAAAGTTAGCAGCTGGTACAGTAGAAGCAATAGGAGCTATCAGGGGGTAGCGGAGGTAGAAAACGTGAACCGATGGCGAATTTCCATGCTAACAAGCTACACATATCTCAAAATAATCTTGAAAATTATGCTATCATTCCACCTCTGACCTTCATATTCAATCGAATGTTAAATTGATCTCCGATCATATGGCAAAACTCAGGGATAGATATTACCAAAGTTGTGATATTCCATATAATCCACTCATACAAAAAACTAATACCTATATAACGTGCAATCGTATTGAGATGGAAGAACCTCGAGGCCTCCTTTTCATTCTTAGTAAAATTGGAAAAAATGATACGGCCGGTACTCCTCATGAGAAGGACTCGGCGGATCAACGTAAATATCAAGAAATGGTGGATGAGTACATCTTCCATAGAGACATTTATTTATCAATTAAATAAACTACTTTATGTTTACCATTAAGTAGAATATAGTGTATTTTGAAGTATGAATTGAGGTGTTTAATTTGATGTGCCTGTGTCTAATATAGCTCCTGCCGGTGTATTTTATTTTTGAAGATGAGCTTTCAGCAGATGACTGTACACTCACTTTGGGCGCTGCCTGTATATCTTCTACGAAATCGGTTGAAATAGTGAAAGATGTAAAGTCGCTCTGTTTCCGTTCATCATTTTCGTTTTTTATTCAGTACATTGTAGAAATTGAAAAAAAAATATCAAGCAAGCTTGCAATTCTTAAATGAAATTCGAAAAAATATCTATTTAAGAGGTAAATGGAGTCCTTATAAGGACTTATCATATAAAGAAATGTTTTCTTTTTTTTCAGAATTCAAAATCAGACACAAATCTCAACATTTTATATACCTACATCAATTCCACTATTATATTTAGTACTTAAAGAAAACTTAAAGTTTACAACATAGGACTTCGCATTTTTTTTTAATCGTTACAAAAGTTGCAAATCTTTAAACAAGTAGGTGAATAGGCGTTGGAATTTCGGCTTGACTTCATATTTTAAGTTTCGGGAGATCTTGGTACAGGTATGAAGAAGGTGTATCCGGTTTTCGTAGTCGGTAATAAATATGATTCTCCTAAAATTCCAATTTGTCATTAGTACTTTTATAGAATTGTTAGAGGGGTAAACAAAGCCATGTTTGGGTTCTTCTGCTTTTACGTGGGTATCACTTCAAACACTTGTTATTAACCCAGATATGCCTAAAGTGTTATGAAACATAAAATATTATTTTTTTTACATCTTTGTAATAATATATTGATAATAAATCAATGTTACCATATAGTCGAGGGGTTCATAGCTTATATTTGTCCCTTCAGAAGCAGATGGACGACCTCGTGCATAAGAGATCGGCTTTTTCTTTTGCTTCAACAACCATACGAGAGGGCGGACGAACTGGCTAGGCTGGGATTCACTGCTAACATTGCGCAGATCTCAGCTGAGGCCAAAGCACTACTCACTGCGCTCTACATGGAGATAGAGACGGAGCTATTAGTAAATGCCAATAAGCGATGGTGTCGCTTAGATACATGCGCAATGGCGAGATCGACTTGGCCCGTCTATAATAAGAAAAGAACGGAAAATCTGATGAAGTTCAATCGTGGGAATATTCGACTGGCAGTCTGTGCCCTCATCAGGCACTGCATGCTATCCTACCATGCAGCACGACCAGGCCAGCCCTACAATGACTTCTGCAGAAGCTGTAGGGACGAAGAGGAAATTGAATCTTTTCGTCACCTGCTGTGCGAATATCCGGCGCTAGCCCAAAAAAGGAATATATTCCCAGGAAGATACTATCTTGCGGGACTAGAAGAGGTAGGTAATATTGGGCTGAACAGAATACTGGGATTTTTATCCTCGTCTGGATGATTCAGCTCAACTGTAAATGTCTAGATATCAACGGGTTAAATAAAACAAGTGGGTACAATGGACTCAACGTAGTCTACGTGAGCCATGACTTTTCGTCAATAGGGCACCCATGTACCTAAACTAAGCTAACGCTACCGCTATTTGCCTTCTAAAAGTTAGTTGGTCCAAGTCGCCGCCGTGGATCCGATGTATTCGCCAAGCGTTATGTATTGCGAGATCGATGCAGTGTGTGATCAGCTAGCAGTAGCACTTTTTTCCTCGAATTGATGTTCTATAAAGGCTAATGTTCTGATCGCATCTATCTAAACCTCCCATGTTGCATTGTATAGATGCACCACGTGCGGCTGTTCTCCCTACTCGTAAAGTCAAAGAAAATAACGTAAATATTTATACTACATCAAAACTATACATTTTTTTTTTTTCTTTTTGGGATTGATAGATTGGTGCTATATCAGCAAAGCTTGAACAGAGCGATACGATATTATTATCGTTCCATTTCATAGCGATTATATTTTCGTTTTGGATTTTTCGGAAATCCGATCCTCTTCCTTTTTTTTCAAGGACCTAGGGTCGACCAATGGATTCTGTGGTACACATTCGGTTTTCACGAACGGTACTATTGGCAAAAAAAAAAGTGTTTGGGCGGAAAGATCCATAAGCTCCGTCGAAGTAAAAAAAATTGTCGAAAAACAGATGAAATTTGTTTCCTGGCCATTTTCTTCTCAAAGCATCTGCGCATTCCAGTACCACCGCAGCACCAACTCCGTATTCCGCATAACTGGTGCTTATATTGCTGAGTGCGGCTTGGTAAGGTTCGAACCAGTTGACTTACCCCAACCTTGTTGCACCTACCCACAATTTGTAGCCATACCTAATGGGCTTACCGTGGAAAAATTGTTTACAACCATGGCGACCAAAATAAGGCACCATCGCTTCATCCACGGAATGATTTTCTTCCAATGGGGCGTTATCAAAAAACTTTTGGTTGAGGTGCGTGAACAAAACCCTCACTTTGGCAAATTTATCGGCTTGGTCCAAATTTTTCCCTTTTAATTGCATCTGCAACTAGATCATTGTGACCATCCTTCTCTCTTTCCCAATATATTATTCTTCGTGGAATCTGAACATACCCACTGATAATTACCACTTCAATAAAACTCTTGAGCTCCTGCAACTCGATGTTTCGCTACCTGTTTTTTTTTTTTGGGGGATATATACCTACCTGTTTGTTTCACCTAAAATTATTTCGAACAGTTTGCCGTCAATGGAACAGTAAAATAACTTCAAAAGTGATCATAAACTGTTGAAGTTTTCAGGCTTTTCGTAGTTGACGCAGGTGGGAGATAACAAATCCTCTCTTATCCAATGGTAGCACTTTTTCTTCCTTTCCTGTGGCTTCTTGGATTGTGATGAAGTGCATGGTGCCGTATTTAAAAAGTCGGACAAGCGGATGTCATCTTCGGTCAAATACTGACATTACTGACATATTATTTCAGCTGGTGCTTGTAACTGAGAACCTGGTACGTTGCTCACAGAAACATATTCCTCGCCACCAGTTCTGCACACGCAATTTTCGGTGTAAATATTGCAATCTCGTCCACTTTTGAGACCAATTCCTCATCATGCTCGGGAAAACCAAGTGCTCTATTCAAGGAAAATTCTCTGAGAAAAAAAAACTATATTTGCCTGGATGGCGAAGGACTAACAAAGGCCTCGTAAGGGTAGCATCTATCCGACGGATACTAGCCTGCTAAAAAGCGAGAAGAGCCACCGCAGTCGAACATCTTGCGGGACTGTAAGTAAGTCCTATCCCCACCTCCTTGTGGTGCCATCTGAATATTTCCTATGGAAATTGCAGACACCGAAGGGCGAATGGCGAGCCTCCTGCGGCAAAAAACGGGATTAGTCGGTTGGGCTACGGCCTAGTAAGCCGTAACCTTAAAACGGATTTAACGGATCGGATTTATGTTGACGATCCTTGCAAAAAACGACACAAGGACAATGATCTTAGGCTTTGTACGTGGAATGTTAGATCCCTAAACAGGCCACGTGCAGCCGAACAACTCGCGGATGCCCTAGACCGCTATAAAGTGGACATAACCGCCATCCAGGAAATGCGATGGAATGGGCCGGGTATAAAGCGGACGAAAAACTGCGTTATTTACTACGGCGACTGCTATAGGGAGAGAGAGCAACGAATGTTCGGATGCGGATTTGTTGTTCGAGGTGGGCTAAGGCAAAATGTCCAAAGCTTTCGGCATGTGAGCGAACGCCTCATAACAATCCGTATCGAGGGTAGATTTTTTAACATCAGCCTGATCTGCGTCCACGCCCCCACGGAAGACAAGGATGACTCGGCCAAGATGAGTTCTACGATCTCCTAGACAGAACGTATGCCCAATGTCCCAGCTATGATATTAAAAGTGTACTAGGAGACTTCAATGCTAAGCTGGGTAAGGAAAGCATCTTTGAACGGGTCATCGGCATACATGGCCTACACGACACCACCTCCGCTAACGGACACAGGCTGATTGATCTCCTCCTAGCCAGTACGCGCTTCCCACACCTCGATATACACAAAGGCCCCTGGCGGTCTTTTGATCAATCGACTACCAACCAGATTGATCACATCGGGATCGACGTCAGACACTCCTCCACTATTCTTGATGTCCGAACGTTCCGAGGGGCTAACATCGACTCGGACCACTATCTTGTAGTAGCCAACGTGCGCTTTTGGATATCACGAACGCAGCGGAGTAGAGTAAGAATTCAAAGTTATGACATCGGAAAGCTACTATCGCCAGAAACGCTCGTGCTTTTACCGATCGCGTCTCCCTTAAGCTCTCCAATACACCTCAAGTCCACGCGCTATCAACAGAACATCAGTGGAGCCATTGCCATCAAGCTCTGAAAGCTCTGCATCCAAAGTTTTGGATTTCAAGGCTTCTCCACAAAGGAAAGCCTGGTCCGATGACGAGTGCAGGAGGATTCAGACAGCGAAGCAGGGTGCATATAAGGCCTCGCTGCATAAAAGAACAAGAGCAGCTCGCGAGCTCTACAAGCTAAAAAGGGGGCAGGAGAATAAGTTTCTCGGAAGAAAAGAAACAGAGCACGAGAAGCGCGCAATTGAGGATTTGAAGGGGTGTTACAGCAGGCGTGACGTTCGAAAGTTTTATCAACAGATAAAGCGAATATGCCAAGGTTATAAAGCCTGAACGAAAGCCTGCAGAGACGAGGACGGACACCTCTTAATAGAATCGCAGTCGATGCTGAGGATATGGAAAAAACACTTCTGTAGAGTGTATAACGGCGATGTTAGTTAATATACCGCTGTCAGGCACAATGATCCATTTCTAATAGACGAAGACCGCAGATAATTCTGTCCCCCTGACCTCGACGCAGTTCAGATTGCCATATCGAAGCTCAGGTCGAATAAAGCTGCCGGCGCAGACGGACTGTCTGCTGAGCTCTTCAAGGCAGCTGGGGATAACCTAGTTAGAAGCATGCAACAACTCATCTGTAGGATATGATCAGAGGAAAGCATTCTTCAACATCATATAAGAAATGATTTTGCAAAAATCACTGGCCAATACAAAAGGCACAATCAATTTCAAATCCTCGCAACTTCTTGCATACGACGACGACATTGACATAGTAGGTACATAGACCACAGCGAGATGTCAATGAGGCCTTTGCGAAAATTGGTTTGGCAGTAAAGGAGGGCAAAAGACAAGCCATTTGACATTGTAGATAAACAATATGTAAATATGTAAACAACCTAAAAGTGAATAAAGCACCAATTTAATTAAAAAAAAAAAAAAAAAAAAAAAACTAAATATATGCTGTCATCAAAGAGCTCACCATCGACGTCTTGGCCAGAATATTTGTATTGGAAGATATAAGTATGAGGTAGTTAGGGACTTCGTCTACCTTGACTACGCAGTGACCAGGAACAGCGACATCAGTTCCGAAATCAAACGCAGAATCCCTCTTGCCAATCGCTGTTTCTTTGGGCTCAGGAGGCAATAGTGTAATAGAGCCCTCTCCCGAACGACAAAGTTGACTCTATATAAGACCTTTATCATCCCGGTCCTGTTGTACGGCGCAGAAGCATGGACACTATCAAAAGCGGATAAGGAGGCCCTTGGTCGGTTCGAGAGAAAGATCTTGCGCGTGATTTTCTGCCTATATACGCAGACGGTGGATGGAGGAAAAGATTCAACAACGAACTTTACGGGTTGTGCAGCGACATGAGTCTAGTCAGGCGTCTACGGATTCAACGCCATGGTCCGTGCCATGTAGAGCGTATAGACACCACAGCTCCAGCCCGGAGAGTCTTCGAATCCAACCCCGAGGGACGAAGAAGCAGAGGACGTCCGCACTTAAGATGGTACACACAGGTGGAAGGGGACCCCAGCCAACTGGGTGTGCGGCAATTTAAAAGGTTAGCAAAAGATCTTGCTAGTTGGAGGGGCATGTTGGGTGAGGCCTAGGTCCAGCCCGAACTGTAGCGCGCGTTAAAATGAAGAAGAAGAAGGGCCATTATTGCGGCACTCCCCCGGCCTTAGGGGACTCCGTCTATCGAAACGACTTATACGGCCCCTGAACAAGCACTCTATTGACATACTCAAACTCAATATCAGAAAACAAGTCGGCTATCTGACAGACACTGCGATCTTAACAAAATTAGCCTCTCGTCTGAAACTGAGTGTTGACTCTGTTTCGAGGATGAAGAGACGGCGGAGCACATACTGTGTGAGTGTGATACACCTTGCCATATTCGGAAGCGTGTCCTTCTCAGCGTAGTTATGACTCCTGAGAGCATCACCTCGGCTCCTACGAGAAGCATTCTCAACTTCATTATGGAAGTGGAGAAGCTCCTCGGCTAATCGGCTAGCACAATAGCTAGGCACAATAGATCTGCAAAGGTCGCAGTGTCAGATGCTAATGGAAGCGCTAACCCCAAAAAAAAAAAAAATACTTTTATTTTTTCTTATGTTTCTTATGTGTAGAAATCACAATTATGTGCAAACACGTCGACTTGATGCGTATGATCCTTTTAGTAAAACTCGTTCTAAATGCTGGGGCAGGTCACTAATTCCTTAGAAAATCTAAGGGATGGTGCTCATAGCATCCAGAGGTGGCCGTGGTGCAGTGGTAATCATCACCGACTGTCGATCGGGAGGTCTGTAGTTCAGAGTCTATACATAACCAAGGAATAATATTCCCATACGGGAAAATCGTGCTACACAGCTGTTGTGAACGAAGGTGATCAAAATACTGATGGAGGCGTAACATTCGCAGTATATGGTCACTTCAAATTGATAAATGAAAATGCAGTCCTAATATAACAACATAATGGCATGGAATATTTGCTGAGAACTACAACTAACGTGAAAATTCATCGAGTTCTTCTCGAATGCTAGCTGGGACAACCACCCCTAGAGAAAACGGACATCTATGACCCAAACCATTTGCACTGCGCCCAGGTTGTGTGATAAACATAATTAAGAATACGAACTTGCGCGAATTATAAAAAAATAAAAAAAAACAAAAAAACCTTCTGTGTTTACTAAGCATCATTCCTCAGTAGGTATTTGACAAAGTTTCAGCTGTGTTCTTCGAGTGGTTTCGTTTTTATAGTCACTTGAAGAAAACAATTATTGTTTGTCTAAAAAAATTGTAAAAGAAATAAAAGTTGGGTTGGATTTAGTAATTGCAACAATTTGTAATTGAATAAATGAATTTTAATGCGGTGGTGCACCAACAGAAGACGAGCATCGTTCAGGACATCCCATAGACGTATGTACTCCGGATATGATCGATACAATCCGCAACATGGTCTTAAGTAATCGAAAGATAAAATTGCGGGAAATAGCTGAGACCACAGGGGTTCCAAAAGGTAACGTAGGCTAGATTTTGCATGATAAATTGGGTATCAGCAAAATATTCTGCGGGGTGGGTGTCCCATTAGATGGGATCTAAGATTCTCTTAGATGAGAATCAACTCAACCGCGTGGTCTCTTCTAAAGCTCTACGGCGTCGCAATTAGTAATTGTATGTGAAACGTGGATACACCGCCACACTCACGAGACGAAAGAACAGCCAAAACAGTGGCTTGTTAAAGGCGAACGGGTTCTAAAGTAAGCAAAGACGGTGAAATCAGCTGGAAAAGCGACAGATGATCACTGGATCATTATTAGAAAAAGCTCTTCTTTCTTGAGGATAATGGACGAGTGCATTCGTGCGCAGTTTCAATGGCTAAATTGGAGGAGTTGAAGTTTGGATTGAGAAACCTTCCACCGTAATAACCAGATATGGCACCGAGTGACTTCTTCTTAATTCGCAATTTAAAAAAATGTGGTCTAGGTGCGACCCGCAAGGTCCCCACGACTAACTTCCCAGTGGAAAACATTGAAGCACATATTTAGTTTAATTGTTTTTCATTTTTAATCCTAGACGATGTTGGCATCAAGCCGCCTATTTGCTGTCGCTCCATGTAACTCAGGGTAAGGAAATACACACTCGTGTGCGCACATTAAACAATCTATTGCTCATAAACTGCTCACGTGCGCGTGCAATTTCGATTGCCGACATTTTCTAATTCAAAAAGTTCAAGTGAATAAAGTGAAATGTCTTCATGTTTCATCATTCTGTAAAATGTGTGCATTTATGGAAACTCACCCCATGTGCGCACTCCACATGTCCGTTAAACAGAACCCACCCTACAGAGTGCACACGAGTGTGCGTTCTCTTTAACGAACATATGAAGTGCGCTCATGGGTGAGTGTCCATAAATGCATACGCACTCGTGTTCGTGAGCGAAAATAAAAATGCTCACAGCCAATTACTCATGAGTGCGTGCGTTTAATAATTGCTCGTTGTGGGGGAGGGGAAGTGCACACTCACGAGCAGCTTGTGCGCATCTTTATCCTACCACAACACTGTCCGAGCAATATCTTATGTATCGGTTCTCGTCCGATCACCGCGATCAACCAGCGGGCGAGAAAATTCAGGCACGCACATACGCACACACGTGCACACATACACACACAGTCATCTCTATAGAAACCTTGGATTTGGATTCTGGTTGCCTTTGCCTTACAATAACTTCCCACTGGGAAGTTAAAAATGGCTCATTGGACAATGGTTTACATCGAATGACGAGATCGTCGCTCACACAAAGGCTTATTTTGAGAAACTACCACGATTATACAAATTTTTCTGAAGGCCTAAAAAGATGGAGGGACGTCTGTCGAGGTGTATTAGACTAAAAGGTGATCGTGCCGAAAAACAAAAACAATTGATTTTATATCATATAAATGTTTAAAATCGTAGTGGCGAATGCTTTTTTTGTTTTTGAGACCTAGCTTATATCGGTTGCCTTAAACGCCGTGACGCAGTGCTTATTATGTTGGACTCTGACGCACGATGAGCGAGTTCGGATCCCGATAACACCAACGCCATCGAATGTTTATTTCCAGGCGTTCCTCCTCGGCGGGGTACTGGCAAAACCCTCCGTAGCATACTTGCCGTGAAAAGGCTTCTCGACTAATGCCGTTCGGAATCGGCATTAAAAGCTGTAGGTTCCTTTCACCTATGTGAAAAATAAATCGCACACAACATGGATGATTGAGAGAAGCTTGGCTCTGACCCTTCATGTGTCATGGGCTGTAATGCCATCAACGAAGAAGAAAAGTGCGTTTCAGAATAAAAATAAAGTAGCGCATTCTAGTCGCGCCATCTATTGATACTCGTATATGCGTTGGAGGGTGCAACCTTCACAGACGTTTTGTTGAAGTTATTGTTTCGTGACAAAGTGTTCGAAAATGTATATCGAACAATCTTAGGTTTTCTTTTGAACAAAACCGTTCACTAAAATGCTTCAATTGGTGAAACAAGGGTCTACTATACTTACTTACCTAGATGGCGCTACAGTTCGCGGTGAACAAGGGCCTCAACCAACAAGCCTCTCCAGCCATCACGATCTTTGGCCAGCCTCTTCCAGTGCCGCACGTCCAGTTTGTTGAGGTCCCTTTCCACCTGTGTGCGCCACCTTAGATGCGGTCACGCTCTGCTGCGTCGTCCTTCGGGGTTGGAGTCAAGTAGTCTTCGGGCCGGAGCGGTGATATCCATTCGCTCCACATGGCCCAGCCATCTTAGATGTTGGATACGAACACGTCTACTAAGCCGATGTCGCTGTACAGCCCGTACAGTTCTTGGTTTAATCTTATGCTCCACTCTCCGCATACACAAATGGGACCAAAGATTGCACGCACAATTTTCATCTCCTCTTTTTTTTTAAAGTCCACGCCTCAGCGCCGTAGAGGAGGACCGGGATGTTAAGGTTTTGTAAAGGGATACCTTAGTTTTCCGAGAGAGGGCTCTACTACTCAGTTGTCTCTTGAGCCCAAAGAAGCGGGGGTTGGCAAGAGTTATTCTGCGTTTTATCTCAGCGCCGATGTCATTGCTGCTTGTCGCTATCGAGCCAGGGCAGACGATGTCCTTGACTACTTCAAAAATATAGCTGCCGAAGGTGACATTCTAACCAAAACTTCGGTGTCGCGCGTCTTTGCTCTTGTCCCCATTTACCCTTAGACCCACTTTAGTCGCTTCTGCTTCAATGATTGCGAACGCCTCATTCACGTCTCGTTTTATCCGTCAAATAACGTCAATGTCATCTGCGTAGGCAAGCAATTGTGTAGACTTGAAGTGGATTGTACCTCTTGTATTGGCCGCAGGGTCAATCACGATCTTTTCAAGAACGATGTTAAAGAAATCACATGACAGTGCATCGCTCTGTCTAAAACCCTTTTTAACATCGAAGGGGTGGGTTAGTTCACCCCGAGAGAACTTGAGGGAGTCTTGATCGGCGAAGGTCCTGGCGGTCTCCTGTGATTGCAGCTTTCCGACGTTAAATTTTGGTGTTCTTACTCGACTCCGTTGATTCCGAGAAATTCGCATCCGTACCTTGGCTGCAACAAGGTAATGATCCGAGTCGATGTTGGCTCCTCGAAAGGTTCGGACATCTAGGATGCTGGAGGAGTGTCTGCCGTCGATCGCAATGTGATCAATTTGATCGATTGTCGATTGATCGAGAGACCGCCAGGTCCCCTTATGGATGTTGAGGTGTGGGAATCGTGTACTTGCTACCACGAGAATATGTCCCGCCATAAAGTCCACTAGCCTTAGTCCGTTTTCTGAGTTGGTGTTGCGTAGGCTATGCTTTCCTATGACTTGTTCAAAGATAGCTTCCTTACCCAGCTTCGCACTGAAATCGCCTAGAACGATTTTGGTATCATAGCTGGGACATTGGGCACATGTTCTGTCTAGAAGATCATAGAAGTCGTCTTTATGTCTTCTGTGGGGGCGTGGATACATATTAAACTTATGTTGCCGAGATTGGCCTTGATTTGGATAGTTATGGGGCGTTCGCTTACATGTTGGAAGCTTAAGACTTTTTTCCTGAGTCTACCTCGAATGACAAATCCGCATCCGAATAAGCATTGTTTGTTTTCTCTGTAGCTGTTTCCGTAGTATATATTACAGTTTCTCATGCGCCTTTTTCCTGGCCCAACCCATCGCACTCCTTGGAGCGCGGTAGCGTCTGCCTTATAGGAGTCGAAAGAGTTGACCAGTTGTCAGGCTGTGCCTGTTCTGTTGAGGGACCTAACGTTTCAGGTCCAGATCCGGAATTCGTTTACTTTTATACGTTAGCGGGGGTCCGTCCTTATTCGGGGCTGTTGGTTGTTTCTGAACAAATATATGTTTTACGCTATAGGGATGTTAACACTAAGCACAACCGCCAACCTGAAGGGCCAGGTTTCTCTTTTCCCAGGAACTATTGGTCGGACCGCTGCACACATTGCTTCACTACCTGGCGGGTGCCAGTATAGCTATTCAGTGGGGGCCACGCGGAGGCTGTGTGTCAACTTGGATTAAGCAGGGACAGAGATCGAAGCTGGCGTTTGCGATCAACTTTTTTGCTCTGTTTGCTCGCTCCCTCCCCCCTCCACTAAGGATTGACTGATAAGTGTTAATTCCGCAGCAGACACCATGGATGGTATACGCGTTTTATAGATGACTGAATGACTGATGAGCAAAAACTGCACACATTTGTGATATTTTGACTAAAACTGACATTTTCACTAGTAGCCACTACTCGCCGCCGTGTACCTATTGGAAAAATGCATTTATTGAAGAAAGAAAAACGGTATGCCATGGAAACCATTTCAAAGGCTTTTGTCGAAATTTTGAGAAGCACCTCTACAGAGGATTTTCGGCATAGCTTGTAACCCTGCCAGTAGTTTTATAGAGACTTGAGATGACTAATTGATAAAAAACAAGACGTCCACCGGGAATCGGAAAAAATAAAAAAAAGATAAATATAGAGCCGTTCGCTAATGATTTGCCCCACTGCTGACTTATAAAAACACGGATCTCGATAATAATTCGTACAATTCATAAAGTCAATTGAGTACACTCGCCATTATGAACTTACTTTCCAATCCGCCCGAACAAGGTTCACTGCCTTCTGTGTTGCACATTACCATAAACAAAAGCGGCATAAGTGTCTTAACACTTTCCATGCTGCTGTTGCCAAAGTCGCTGGGGTGTACATTGATTAAGTGCAGCTAATCAGCACACATTCCAATGAAAATATCGGCCAGTTTCCTTACTATGTCAATAGACCCCGTATAGTAATATATATGGTGGACCATCAAAAGGTTTGTTTTTTAAATCCTAATTTATGTTGACACTGACAGCTGTTTCCCACTCGAAATCTTGACAGAAAGTCAGTATCATAACTCCGCGGAAATGAGTCGCTTTACGGTTGAACAACTTTGGGAAATATTGAAAATTTATTTCCAAATTGAGTGCGGTGTAGCCCAAACAGTGCGTTCTATGAGAAGAAGTTTTGGCCGAAACGAAGTAGCCAGCGCGACTGCTGTACGCAAGTTTGAGCAAAAAGTTCGTGAAAATGCTATGCCAGTGAACAACACTCATGGTCCCCGTCGTCGAACGGTGCGCACTTTTTTTTTTTTTTTTTTTTTTTTTTTTTTTAGAGACTCGCGCAGGTTCAAGAGTTTTTTTTTTATATTCTCTTATGATGTGTTTGACACACACAACCTGAACGGAGTACAGTGGTTGGGGTCGTTGATGTTCGTTCACTACTCTCAGGGGTGGTTGTCCTAGACCTAGATAGGACGAGAGCCGACCACATTCCGCGTTGGTTATAGTCCGTAGTAATTCGTTCAAGCACTTTTAGTATTGCATACGCAGAGGATGAATTTCGTACTGATAAGAATGTGGCTGCTGTGGCCGCGAGGTGAGAACAAATTCACTAACATCAACTCGCCATCGATCTCAACAGCTCAACATTTTATGTACTAGCCTGAGGAGAATTTTGCGTCCGTCCGCTTCGTTATCGCTTCGCAGTTTGGGCCTTAAAGCAGCATGAATTGGATAACGATTTTGGGCGAAAAATCATTCTATCTGTCGAGGCGCATTTCCATTTCGGCGGCCACGTAAACAAACAAAATTGCCGAATCTGGAGCTCGGAAAACTCGCACGTTATTTACGAGATGCCAATGGGTCTACAGAGAGTGACAGTTTGGCGCGGATTGTTTAGTGGTGGTAGTGGTGCGCATTGGACCTACCTGAGAACCAACCGGTGCTTCGATAGATTGTCAACGAAGGGGGCGCCGAAGTAGATTCTCCTGCGATTCGCAAAAGAGGGACATGAGCAGAGGAGGTGGTGTATTGATTCCTCCTCCTCCTCGTCCATACAGCCGCGACGGAAATCATTGGAGGGTAGCCCTAATCAGGCGGCGTGTATTCCGATGATACAGTGACCTGTAATGACACTCACTAGAGTACTTAAAGTTGCTCTTCTGGTTTCCACTAGGTCCCTGGTTCGTCCTAGGCTTAACTTAGGCCACAATTGTTTGGTGATAAAGCCAGTATTGCTCTCATTCCATTGGAGGTTTGTCTCCTCTGTGGTTTGAAGTTTTATCATGTGCTTTACCGTACTTATTGGTGTATCTATGTACCCGAGGGTATGTAGACTGAGTGTGCTTGACCCTAACTTTGCGAGTTCGTCGGCCGCGCAGTTTCCTGGAATATCCCTATGCCCGGGAACCCACAGGATTTTAATATTGAACTGTCAAGCCATCATCTCATATAGAGATAGGCGACAGTTAAGAGATTTCTTTGATTTGTGGGTTACCGCTGCCAGGGACTTTATCGCAGCTTGGCTGTCTGTGCAAATGATAATATCCTTCAGTACAATGATTTGGGAATCTGAAAGACAGGTTGAAGTTAAGTTCCTTGGAGAAGACCCCACTACCTACACCCGAATCCGTCTTAGAGCCATCGGTATAGAGGGAAATCGACTCCTTTGGTATTACTTTCCATTCAGCCCATTCCTCCCTGGTCGGAAAGACGACTTCGAAGTTCCTAGTGAACACATTCTGCGGGGTAATGTAGTCCGTATCCATGGGTACTTTGAAGTGGCTTAGAATGGTAGTATGGCCTTTTTGAGATGTGGGCCATTTTCTTAGGCTCCTCATCCTTAGGGCCGCGCAGACAGCAACTTGCTTGTTGAAAAGGTTCAAAGGTGGAAGATGTAATAGAATGTTTAGGGCCTTCGTGGCGGTTGATGTATAAGCTGGCCGATTTGTTTACCTTCCCCAAAAGGCTTCGATTGTCCAGAGCAGTTCACCAGGCTACAACGCCATACAGGAGGATGGGCCTTATGACTTCTGTGTAGCGCCAGTGCATAATGTTTGGTTGGAGACCCCACTTCCTGCCCACCACTTTCTTACAGCTGTAGAGGGCAATAGTTGCTTTCTTGACGCGATCAAGAATATTGGGTTTCCAATTCAGCGTCCTGTCATTGACTAGGCCTAGATATTTAGCCTGCTCTTTGATTGTTGGTTGGGTTCTACCCAGCCTCGGTGGGTTGAGGGGCGGAATTTCGTATTTCTTCTTAGGGCTTGGGCAAGCGGCTTGGCTTGCGTTTTTCCGTTATTATGCATAGTGTGTTGATATGTATATTAAATGCATAGTAGCGTCGTTTGTGCTCTCATAAGTGGTTTGGCTGGGGTTTCTTGCATATGTAACCATCCTGGGCCATAAAGAGCTTTGAACCCTACAAGTCTCCGGGACCGGATGGGATCATACCAGCTGAGCTCCAGCAGGTAGCAGATATCATCCGCCCCTGGCTTGTGGTTGTATACAATAGTTGCCTCTCCCTTTCCTATATCCCCAGCAAGTGGAAGGTAGCCAAAGTCATTTTCATACCCAAGGCAGGCAAAAGCTCCCACACGTATGTATGTAAATGACCTAGAGCCTATTAGTCTCACTTCTTTTCTTTTAAAAACTTTGGAGAAGATTTTGGACGTACACATCCGGTACAGCTGCATCTCAGCAAGGATGTCGGATAACCAACATGCCTACAACAAAGGCAAATCGGTGGAAACAGCCCTCCACTCATTGGTCAGTAAAATAGAAAGGTCTCTGGAAAATAAACAATACACTCTAGTCGCGTTTCTCGACATTGAGGGCGCCTTTAACAATGTTGAACCCGTCATCAAGGCGCTCTCTGATCTGGGTGTTACGGGATCAGTGATAGAACTGGTACGACAGCTGCTAATACAAAGAGTTGTCAAAGCCAACTTCGCTGGTGCAGTCTCAACCAGAATGGTCAGCAAAGGTACACCACAGGGTGGAGTACTCTCCCCTCTCCTCTGGAACGTGGTGGTCAACGAACTACTGCTGTTGCTGGAGCAAAAAGGGTACGCTGTGATCGCCTATGCGGATGACATTGCTATTGCCGTCACAGGAAAATTTCCCAGCACTCTATGCGACCTTATGCTGAGTGCACTACATACAGTAGCAACCTGGACACGGTACTGTGGACTTGGGGTGAACCCAAAGAAGACCGATCTAGTACTGTTCACTAACAAATATAAAATTCCGCTCCTCAACCCACCGAGGCTGGGTGGAACTCAACTAACAATCAAAGAACATGCTAAATATCTAGGCCTAGTCCTTGACAGGAGGCTGAATTGGAAACCCAACATTCTTGATCGGGTCAAGAAAGTAACCATTGCCCTCTACAGCTGTAAGAAAGCAGTGGGCAGGAGGTGGGGTCTCCAACCAAGCATTATGTACTGGCTTTACACAGCAGTCATAAGGCCTATCTTCCTGTATGGCGTCGTAGTCTGGTGGACTGCTCTGGACAAAGCAGTCAATCGAAACCTTCTGGGGAAGGTACAAAGATCGGCCAGCTTATATGTAAGCGGAGCTATCAGATCAACCCCCACGGAGGCCTTAAATGTTCTACTACGTCTTCCACCATTAAACCTTTTCAGCAAGCAAGTTGCTCCATGCGCGGCCCTAAGGATGAGGAGCATAAGAAAATGGCCCACATCTCAAAAAGGCCACATCTCTATTCTAAAACACTTCAAAGTACCCATGGACACTGACTACATCAACCCGCAGAATGTGTTCACCAGGAACTTCGAAGTTGTCTTTCCATCCAGGGAGGAATGGGCTGAAGGGAAAGTCATACCAAAGGACTCGATCTCCCTCTATACCGATGGCTCTAAGATGGAGTCGGGTGTAGGCAGTGGGGTCCACTCCAAGGAACTCAACCTCAACCTATCATTTAGGCTCCCAAATTACTGCAGTGTGTTTCAGGCAGAAATAACTGCGATAACGGAGGCCCGGCCATGGCTCAGGATCAATGTAATATCCACAATGGGAATTTGTCATTTGCACCGATAGCCAATCTGCGATAAAATCCCTGGCAGCGGTAACCCACAAATCAAAAACATCCATTAACTGTCGCCTATCTCTAGATGAGATGGCTGAACAGTTCAACATTAAAATACCTCGGGTTCCCGGGCATAGGGATATTCCAGGAAACTGCGCGGCCGACGAACTCGCAAGGTTAGGGTCAAGCACACTCAGCCTACCTACCCTCCGGTACCTAGAAACACCAATAAGTACGGTTAAGCACATGATAAAGCTTCAAACCATAGAGGAGACCATTCTCCAATGGAATGAGAGCAATGTCGGCTTTATCACCAAACAATTGTGGCCTAAGTTAAACTTAGGACGAACCAGGGACCTGGTGGCAACCAAAAGGGCAACCTTAAGCACCCTAGTGGGTGTCATTACAGACCACTGCACCATTGGAAAACACGCTTCCAGACTGGGGCTACCCTACAATGACTTCTGTCGCGGCTGCATAGACGAGGAGGAGGAGGAATCAATACACCATCTCCTCTGCTCATGTCCCTCTTTTGCGAATCGCAGGAGGATTTACCTCGGCGCGCCCTTCATCGACAATCTGAGTGAGCTAGCAAACCAAAAAAATAGCTCAACTCCACCGCTTTATTAGAAGCACCGGTTGGTTCCCGGGTAGCGGATCAGGGTAAACTGATCCAGGTGGTATCACAATGGGCCGGTTTCGGCCTAAGTGTGGCTTACGCCAACCACGTCAACCTAACCTAACCTAACCATCCTCGGTAGAGTGTTTGGATCTCATCTGACCATGGTTGGTTGCATTCATTTAATTCCCGTAGTAAACTTGCCATGAAAAAGCTTCTCTTCTCATGCCTTTCGGAATCGGCATTAAACTGTAGGTCCCTTTCACCCGTGCGAAAAATAAATCACACACAACATCGGTGATTGAGAGAAGCTTGGCTCTGGTCCTTCATGGGCTGTAACGCCACCAAAGGAAGAAACTGAAGACATGGACTTGGACGACCTCTGAGTCATGCAGGATGGCGCGGTATGCCACTCAGCCTGTGCCACAATCGATTTTTCGCACATCAAATTCTCGAATCGTGTTATCAGCCGTCTTGGCGATGTCAATTGGCCGCCTCGGAGATGCCACTTGACCCCTTTGGACTTTTTTTGTGTCGAACCGTGAAACGATTCAAACACTTAAGGCCAACGTGAGCTACTGTTCGAAACCATCAACAAAGTCTTGGAAAATTGGGGTCCCACTGCGAAGCCAACTGAGACAGCCGCTTCAACGATGTTGTACTTCATACTTAATGGGAATGTGTGTTCTTACAAAAAGGATTTTCAGATTTTGTACATGGCTTACCCAATTGGTTTTCTAACAGCCGATTGTGGGAATCACAATAAACTAATCGAAATATAAACAATGTGCCCAGGAAGTGATACCATGTCTAATTTCAATTCTACGCCAATCAATTATTCGATTGCTATCGGATGCACTGATGTAATTCATTCTCCTTTGGATTAAATGCATTTTCACTTTTTCCTTCAGTCTTCCTGAACACGCTTTAATGGCCTCGTTTTCCTCTCGCTTCACTGACCACTAAAGAAATGTATTTTTTTTTTGTATGTTAAAGGCGTAAGATACAGCCAATGGATTACTTTCTCGTGAATATCTGGTCATTGTGTGTATCTGTGCCTTATCCTTGTGTCACAAGCAAATCATTCCGTAACCGCAATGTCTGCTTTCCATCGCAATCGATGCCTTCGCGTCTGATAGAATTCCTACTGGTTGCTTTGATTCCTGAAGGTAGGTAGCTGAAGCACTGCCATTGCCCGCATTTAAACAAAGAGCTCCACGAGAGCTCTTTACATTCTCCAATAATTAACATTCTGCCTTTATTATTTAATTAAATATGCGCATGAAATGTGTGGCAAGCGCACATGGCATGAGGAACAATATTTACCTTTTCACATGCAGGTTGTAAAACCATTCATGAAGCAGCGTGGATATTGATACTAGCAGCTTGCGGTTAAATGTAAAGCCCCTTCGGGGATTCTCGATTCCTGATGACTGTTTCAGCGAATACCTGAAAGGATATTTTCGATACGGAGTTAATGGAAGGTTCTTGATTGCCTTTTCCATTTCTCACAGCATTTTTCTGAGATGAAATCTTTTATCTGAAAATCATGTATAAACCCAAATAAAAAGAACTTTGAAAGACTTGTAGATCGAGAGCCATTTTTATATAATTGAATTATATTTAAAGGATGGGCACATAATTCGTTGGAAAGTAATCCATTTGATGAAAATGTTTGGAAGAGTCTTATTACAGAAGTGAGATCGTTGCCAAGGTGTAAGTGGAGTTCCCCTAACCTTTCTGCCAAGAATATTTTGGATAAAATCTGGTTCATTTGATAATGAATTTAGGTCAGAGGGCCGATGCTTTATCTCACGAAACTTTAGTGGATTAATGTTATCAAGAGGGAAGGATAAAATATAGTTGACGCTTTAGGCTGCCCGGAGATTATGGTCTATTCTGTATGTCGCAATTAAGGAAAAGTTTTCAAGATATGTTGACCCTTATTCTCATGGGAGACTGAAGAATTTTATTGAAGCTATGGCATCTTCAATATTAGGAGAAAAAAACTATTTTTTTATTGGAAGTGAAAAAATGTGTAGTTTGTTATTTGGAAGCTTAACAGCTTGCCCACCGGCAGCTGACCTCCTCGTGGTGGGGGCAGGCAACAGGTTTGGGGTGAGCGAATTAATTTTCGTACGGCCCAAACCTGGTCAAATGGATGACAAGAAGGAGAACTGCCTCATATGTGGGAAGAGAATGAAAGTGTCAGCTGCATAGTCATCTTCATTTGTTCAAAGCACATGTACCTTTAAGAATTAGATAAAGAAAAACTTTTCTTCCTTGGATAACACAGGAAGTTACATCTCTGATGAAATCTCGAGACTTATTATACTTGAGGTGGAAGAAGTATAAATGTTTACATATCTTCAACGAGTTCAAGAAAGTACGTAACTCTGTTACTTCTCTTATACGAAAAAGAAAGATGCTCTATTGCAAAACCCTTTTCAATAACTTTAATTCAAACTCCAGTTTTTGGAAAAATATTCGCCAGATTGGTATTCACTCAAATAAAAGATTGGTAACCGATGTAATTGATGTACAAGAACTAAACTCCAATTTCGTACGACGTTCAGTAAATACGAGTACATCATATGTAACACCTACACTGGCCCCTTCTACGTCCTTGTGCAATCAATCTAACTTTTTCTCTTTCTGTGGTGTCGATGAAATCTCCGTTGGTACGAGTATCTTAAATGTAAAATCCAAGGCTATAAGACCAGATGGCATTCATCCGGACTTCGTAAAAATACTTCTTCCACTCGCGCTCCATCATATCACCCACATATTCAACACTATTCTTACAACATCAATTTTTCCTGATAGCTGGAAAACTGCAAAAGTCATACCACAACCCAAGGCATCAATATCCCGAAATGTTGAATATCGTCCTATCGCGCTACTTCCTTTCCTAAGTAAAGTTTTTGAATGCATTGCAAGCCAACAAATTAAAAAACACCTTAATCGCTCAAAACTAATTACAGAACTCCAATCGGGTTTTCGCTCTAAGCATAACAGCACTACCGCCCTACTTAAAGTGTCTGACGGCATCCGTGACATGGTGGGAATAATGGTATTTTTGGGCTTTTCAAAGGCCTTTGATTTTGTTGACCATAACACACTTCTTTCTAAACTTAGTACGGAGTTTCGTTTCCAAGGTTCCTCTTGTAAACTCATTAGACCGTATCTCTCAAATCGCTCGCAATATGTGTCTTTCAATGGTACTTGTTCTACGTGTTTATCAGTCCTCTCAGGTGTTCCACAAGGCTCTGTCCTAGGTCCCCTCCTATTCTCTTGTTTTATCAACGATATTTCAACATGTTTTTCATACTGTAACTACCACATTTATGCCGATGACGTCCAAATGTATTGTATGTTTCCAAGACAACAATGTTCTCAAGCAATGAATAGCTTAACTAGCGAGTTGAATAATGTTTACATGTGGTCTAAACTTAATAGACTAGGCCTTAACCCATCAAAAACAAAAGCTTTAATCATTGACAGACGTAGGCAACCATTCACATTTCCGCCACTTCATATTAATGGGCCTCCTATTGAGTATGTTGAGCATTTCAAAAACCTGGGTATCTTCTTTACATCGAAACTCAGCTGGAAGTTGCATATAAATAATGTTGTTTCTAAAGTCTACGGTGCTCTCCGCGGACTTAGTCCCAGAATACACTTTCTACCGAAAAATGTTAAACGCAAACTTGTTAAGGCATATATTGTACCAATAATATTATATGGCAGTGAGCTATTTTCAAATATGGCCTACGAATCTGAAAGGAAATTGACAATCGCTTATAACTGTTGCGCAAGGTACATACATGGTATCAGTAGATATGAACACATTTCCGAATACACAAGACAGATAACAGATTACTCTCTGAAGGAATTACTGAAATATCGCGCCATGTTAATATTACACAAAATTATAACAAGAAAAGAACCATCGTATCTTTTTCGAAAAATTCGTTTCGCAGGAGGTCATCGATCTTCACAGCTTATATTACCTAGATACAAACACACAACAACTGGCCGCCAGTATTTCGTATATGCGGTTCGACTCTGGAATGCATTGCCCCTTAATATCAAGTTAACGAACAACATAAATGTTTTTAAGCGTAAAGTCTTTGATTTTTATTCCAATAACCGGTAGCAAATAGAGCTCATTCTCACACTATTTTATATTTATTTTTGCTTTCATTTTTATTTTTATTTTTGTCTTATTTTATCCATTTTTTGCATTGTATTAACGATAACATCATTTCATAAGTTTGTACACACTTAAAAGACTTTGTCTTTGTCAAATAAACTAAATTATATTAAATTAAATTATTCGCTCCTGACGTTATAGCTTTTTTAACCGGTTATTGAAGCTAAAAATACCTAACTGGTTATACATTTTTCAAGCCAAGTGCTTCCTTGCCAAATAAGTATCAATACACCAGAAAAACTATATAAACAAAAAAAAAAACTAATCATCATGTCAACCACTCGCCAGCCCTTAAAGAGAATAATGCAGTGTCATCGCCATCTAACTCACTCAAAGACTGAACTAATTTACAACTCCCATCCGACAAAAAAGCTGATAAAAAAACATTTTCATCTGAGCAGCTACGGGATATGGAAGTAAATATGTTGGAAAAAATATCATTGATAACCAAAACCAAATCGGAAATTAACAAAAAGATAATGCAAGAGTGCGAGAAAGAAATTGCAGCCTTCCAGGAAAACAATAAAAAAGTAAGAGAGGAACTAACTAACTTACAATGTAAAGCGCGTCTCTGTGATCAAGTCGTATATGGCATTCCACAAAGAACAAATCCGTGAGATTTCCCCATGTTACGAACACATAATTCTATGCGGCGATTTGAATGCAGACCTACTCAGATATGACAGAAGATCTAACCAACTTGTAGACTTATCCGCAACATCTGCGCTAGTTATTGTGTACACTTATGCCACCCGCTTAGCTGCTGGTATCTGATAGGTCAAATGTGTTACTACAGGACTAGTTGTCATTGGATGGCATCACAGATCACGATCTATTATTCTGCACGTATAACACTGACTTATCGCATTCGTCATCACCCTCGACTTTTCAGTTTAGGGATTTTGCATCTGTGGATAACTACGCCTTACAAGCGGAGGCGAGTTTAATGCCTTGGCATAGTTGTTATCTTGTCTCAGATGTATGTGATAAAGTTGACTTACTGCAATCGCTGATACTTAATCTGTTCAATAATCACGTCGCGTTAAAAACAGTGATGGTGTGCAATAGAAATTGTCCATGGTTTACGTCTGAGGTTCATCATGCCATTAAAGTTGGCAAGAAACTGTACTCGAAGTGGAAGCGAAATCCAACTACCTTGAATTGGGCAAATTTCTGTCGAACGCGCAATACATATCTCAACTTCCGTCACGAGGTCTTCTTAGAAAAGATATTTCCTATCTAAATCAGGAACAAATCAAAATGGCAAAAAGCTTTGGAGCAACTTGCGTTCGATTGGTATCGGAAGGAAAGATATTACAGACGTCATCCCTGATCTTGATTATCTCATTAATACCTTTTTATCCAATTCTTTAGAAAATACCCCTCTGCCCAACTTACAACATTTCCCTGAACCGCAAACAGCTTTTGAATTCGCAGTTGTATCGGAAACTGACATCATTTACATCATTCGGTCTCTCAAGCCTGATGGTATTGGTGAGGATGGAATTCCTATTCGGTTTATTAAAATGATCTTGATACACCTGCTTAGCGCAATTACACACGTAATTAATTTTTGCATAACTGCATCCTCATTTCCATCTAGCTGGAAGCTGGCTAAAGTTATTCCGGTCCCAAAAAAACCTTTACCCTCCTTGGCTACTGATTTGCGTTCCATTAGTATCTTACCTTGCCTGTCGAAAGTCATTGAAAAAGTCATGGCTAAGCAGATTTCAGATCATCTGGATCGGCATCACCTACTTGCTTCGGTCTAGTCTGGGTTTCAACCCAATCATAGTTGCTCTACAGCTATGGTTAAAATTCTCGATGATATTAGGATCAACTACGACTTGGACTACCTGACAATACTTTGCCTCCTTGACTTTTCAAAAGGTTTTGATACTGTTAACCACTCAATTTTTATTGAGAAATTGAGAAGATATTTTGGATTTAGTGAGAGTTCGGTGCGCCTCGTCTGTAATTACTTAAGTAATCGAGTCAAAGGGTTGTGGCTGGTGATAAATCTTCTCATGTTAGGAATATTATTGCAGGAGTACCTCAGGGCTCGATTCTGGGTCCTATTTTGTTTTGCATGTTCATTAGTGACCTGCCAGAAGTTTGTTCAAATGCTAGCATTCACTTTTATGCAGATGATGCGCAATTATATTTATCTAGACTTACAAACGTAGTTCAGGATCTTATCTGCAGGCTGAACGAGGATCTATCTGCAGTCTACCAACGGTCGCTCCGCAGTTACTTAACTCTCAACCCAACAAAATCTCAGCTCATCTTAATTTCTTCTTAGATAGACATCGCGTTGAAAAGTGTGGTATAATGCTTTCTGAATATCAGGGTCAAGGGATGAGAATTGGAGTTATAATTACAACCTAAAAACAACCTATAAACAATCTAGGCGATAAAGCCTTTCAAAAACCAAGGTCACTTTGACTGTTTTATTCGAGTATCGTTGCACTGTGAATTTTGAGTTCCATCCGTCGGGTCAAACTATCAACAAAGAAATTCAGTTCAGCGTTATGTGCGTTTTCGTGAAGCTATTCGCCTGAATAGGCCGAAATTGTGACGAGACAACTCATATTTTTACAACAGGATAATGCACCGAATCACACATTGATGTTCGTATTCGTTTCGAAATTAACTCTACTTATTCACCTAATTTGGCACCATGCGTCTACTGACATTTCAACAAACTGAAAGATTTCTTCAGGAACAACGTTTTGAGTCGGTGGGAGAGACACAAGACACGTCGGAGGGAGAGAGCTAAAGGTAATCACGGAAATCGACTTTAACTGCTTACTAACTTTTATAATATGATTTATGTTTAGTTTTAAGTTAATTCGTTTCTCTTTTTCTGGCTTATGTTTGTTAATAGATGGATACTAGTAAATATAGACGCGAAAACGCAAGCCAGGTAGCTGAGCATTGGAATAGTGTTTATGGTCCTGATGCTGTAATAGCCAGTCAGGTGGTCAAGATTTGGTTTCGTCGACTCCGTTCTGGTAATTTTGATATCAAAGATGCACTACACTCTGAAAGGTCTATTGTGGAAAAACTCGAAAAAATCATGGAAATCATGGAATCTGGTCGTCATGCAGGCACTATTTCTATTGCCCAGGAGCAAAGCTGGACGACTAGAAGCTCTGGAATGCTGGTTTGAGTTTGGTTGATTTTGCTGGTGACATATTTTGTGAAAAAAAAAAAATCCGCACAAAAATACATTCGGTCCCATGTAGCGGACAAAAATATCTTATTTCTTATATTCTTTCTCATGCCCATCGAAATACACATTATATTAGTCAGAGGATCTTCTGCAACCCATTTAACCTTGAAAATGTTCCAATTACCAAATGTCCATCCGCCGAAATAAATTTGATGGCACTTTACGAGTACTAACCAAAGTACACTCATTTCCATTTTACTGCAAGCTCACTAAATGAAAACTTTGGAAGGTAGCAGATATAATTGTCTTCCTCAGCGACCCAGGAAGGCTCCATGTACAATATATAAATTTTTATCGCACCCTTAAGGCAGCCGCCAGAAAAAAAGGATAACTTGGCCGTTCGCTATGCCCCTAGTATGAGTTCGAGACCTTTCACAAAATCGATTCTATCTTCCTGTATCCTAGAACGTATTTCGTTTACAGAGTCGATGAGACTAAACCCGTTACTGGACTGTGAAAATTGTTTTTACCCCTCATGCACTTAATTCTCGCAGTTTTGGTGAAATGGGTACGATAAAATACTCAATATTCCACATACGCCACAGTGATACGATGATAATACCGCACCTCACCTTATGTCTCTTTTTATTCAATTGGCGATTGTTTTATTTTATCAGTAACCACTAAGGTCATGTCCTACCTCAAGGACTTTTAAAAATACGTAAACTAATGCACTTTACGCAAGAATCCGGACGGAGCACTAAAGCTAAGCAAGTTCGCAAGGATACTAATGTTTACACCACAAAAATGACATTTTCTACCTCACTGGAATGCTGGGAAATTTCCGAATAAGGCCGAAGAGAATTTCGTGGAAGGATATAAAGAGACAGTGGAGACTCGAATGTGGCATTGGAACAGGTGTCTCTGTATCTGTATTACGTTTGCTTCGCCTTAGTGTATTATACTCATATTCACTACCTATGATTGACCTTTCGAGTCGTGCTCGAGCATAAGAAATTTAATTTATGTGTATGTCAGTGGCCTTAATCAACTCGCTTAAAATGCGATACAATGTCGTGGGATATTCAAGCACCGTCGCTCTGTCCTTCCTATTTGGGATAACCTTCAAAACACGACCGTTGTCGAATGATGCGAGTGTTTTTGAGTGAACTGTCGATTGCTTGAACGTTATTTTACTTTATAATGAAGGCAAACCATCACGTGGGCTCACAAATGTTTATAATTATCGTGGTCCACAGGGCTTGGAATAATGACATTTTCGGTGATTTAGGTGAATGGGATTTGACGGATGATATGTCGGATGTATAAGTCTGTTAGGACCACTATGAAAATAGGCAACATTGTCGAGTTGGCTCCTTATACATCCAACTGCTTTTATTTCACTTTAGGCGGGTTAGTTTGGGTGATCAAATATTGCTTTTAGGCTCTAATTTTAAGTTCAATAGAATCTTATATTTTATCCATCTTGCTACTAAATGACGCGCTTTTAAATTTGAGTTCTTCATCGAAGTCTGGGCACATTCGCATGGGATGAACATCTTGCAATAGATCTCTCATGATAGGAACTTTCGAAAGAAGTGACTGCTGTGTATCATATGTTACCTACATGTATGTATGTATATAAATTATGTATGTCTGTACAAATCGAGACTCTGGTAGAAGCATAATCGTACGTTATAATGTGATTAGGGACAGAGGTTGAAGAGATTTTGATCGGACCCAAAAGGGATTTAGTTATTGAGAAGAATATCGTGATTGAACTCTAACAAATTAATTTATAATCACATTTTTTGAGGCTATACGGATCCAGTCAAGCGTTCGTGCATTTACCCTTCCAGTCTTACTAACTGGGACTTCGACTTTCCGCATAATTTCAAAAGTGGTAGGAGGATTAAACATAGCCTTGAGTGTAAGCTAGCTAACACTACAATCAGAGGAGCATATGCATCTGAAAATGCGATTTGTGGCAGCCAAGTTACGGGAATTAGTATACAAAAATCAAGCAAATTAAGTTCGCCGCAGAATAGTCCCCCTCCAACTCTACACGATGATTCCAAGGTAACTCGTTAAGAATCATGGTACAGCCTCTTTGGCGTGAATTTGTTTTAGGACCTGACAAAGTCGATTGCTCAAAACCATGAAGAAGCTCATTAGGGAATAGAACGAATATTGTTGGGCCGAGTTCGTTATTTTCTGGAACACCGTATATACTCTGCCTTTCCTCACTAATAGGGTCTGAAATCTTTACTCTAAATGGCCTTTTAGTAACGTAGGTTTTTAGGGATATTACAGTGTTTTCTCTGAGAGGTATTCAAACAGTTCCCTGTACACTAGCATACCGAATGATTTGATGAGAAGATGTTATCTACTCCAAGATCTGTATTCGCTTCTAGACAACACCCCATTCGTTACGTTAGGCAGTTCGTAGCCTCCCATAGTGGAAGGCCAAAGAGAACCGTTGTGTTGCTACGAGGGGGGTTCCCCCCTATTCATGTAACCATTTAGTGCGTCTTAAATAATTAAGCCAGAGAGAACCGTTGTGTTGCTAAGAGTTTGGTTGACCCCCTATTCATGGAACCACTTAGTGCATCTTAAATAATTAAGAAAGTCCTCACTCGCTGAACATCAGTCAGACCGTTGGGGAAGTGGGTTCCTAGATAGCTTTACTTGATTGAGCAGAGGGCCGAACAGGCGCAGAGCAGAGTTAGAGAGTTAGAGAGGGTACGGGGGATGGGAAAAAGTCGCCTGATCACTGCGGCCACGAGTGGGCCTATTGTGATGTCCCCCACTTACAGTTCACTCAAGAATCCTGAGTTTGCGATAAAACTTAGTATGCTTTTGAGTGAGCTAGCAGCGATTTCTTCTGCTTCAAGATAATACTTGCCTAAGTGACGATGACGTGTACTGACAAGGCAGTTACAGTGGCATAGTATGTGCTCTGCTGTTTCTTCGTCTTCATTACACATTCTGCAAGTGTCATCTTGTATGATGCCCATCGTCTTGAGGTGTTTGTTGACTGGGCAGTGTCCAGTAAGGAAACCTGTGATTAAGCGAATCTGACTCCTCGAGAGCATGAGGAGTTATTTCGTTCTGTTGAGAGATGTAGTTGGGAGGAACAACTTGGCTTGTCTGCTACCTTTCGTTTGTAACCAGGAGTGATCTGTCGTGTTCCTTAACCAATTGTTTATGCAGCATTTGGTGCTGCTGATGGGTATCCCGCTGAAAGGCCGTGGCATCATGAATTGTGATGCGGAGCCTTTCCTAGCTAGTAGGTCCGCCTTTTCGTTGCCTGAATGGCCGCTGTGTCCAGGTATCCAAATGGGATGAACTCTGTTTGTGCTGGCCAGCTGGTGAAGTAAATGTAGGCAGTCCCATACCAGTTTGGAGGTGACTTCATAGCTCTTTAGGGCTAGAAGTGCAGCCTTGCTGTCAGAGAGAATGTACATGTTTTTGTTAAGTATGTTCCTGTTTAAATTTTCTCTGAGGCAGAGTTCTATAGCAAATATCTCTGCTCGGCGCAGAGCAGGTCGCGACCTTTGAATAACATAGTTACATGTACACAAAAGCTCGCTTTGAGACCTCTTTAATCCGGTTGGTGTTTTAAAAAGGTTTTCAACTTACTTACTTACTTTGATGGTGCTACAGTTCGGGGTGAACCAGAGCCTCAACAAACAAGCCCCTCCAGCCGGACCGATCTTCGGTCAGCCGCTTCCAGTGCCGCACGCCCAATTGGTTGAGGTCCCCTTCCATCTGTGCGCGCCACCTTAAATGCGGTCGTCCTCTGCTGCGTCGACCCTCGGGGTTGGAGTCGAAGACTCTTCGGGCCGGAGCGTTGATGTCCATTCGCTCTACATAGCCTAGCCATCTTAGACGTTGGATCCGAAGACGTCTAACCAGGCCGATGTCGCTGTACAGCCCGTACAGTTCTTGGTTGAATCTCCTCCTCCATTCTCCGTTTACACAAACGGGACCAAATATTGCACGCAGAATTTTCCTCTTGAAACGACCAAGAGCCTCTTCGTCCGCTTTTGATAACGTCCAAGCCTCAGCGCCGTAGAGGAGGACCGGGATGATTAAGGTTTTTGAGGGAAACCTTAGTTTTTGGAAAGAGGGCTCTACTACTCAATTGCCTCTTGAGTCCGAAGAAGCAGCGATTGGCAAAAGTTATTCTGCGTTTTATCTCAGCGCTGGTGTCTTTGCTGCTTGTCACTATCGAGCCAAGGTAGACGAAGTCCTTGACTACTTCAAAAATATAGCTGCCGAAGGTGACGTTCTGACCAAAACGTCGGTGTTGTGCGTTTTTCTTGGATGACAGCATATATTTGGTCTTGTCTCCACTTACCCTTAGACCCACTTTCGCCGCATCTCCTTCAATGCTTGTGAACCCCTCATTGACGTCTCGCTTTGATCGTCCAATAACGTCAATGTCATCTGCGTGGGCAAACAATTGTGTGGACTTGAAGTAGATCGTACCTCTTGTATTGGCCGCAGAGTCCCGTACGATCTTTTCAAGAATAATGTTGAAAAAATCACATGACTGCGTCACCCTGTCTAAAACTTTTTTTAACATCAAAGGGGTCGGCTAGTTCACCTCCGACCTTAATGGAGCAGCGAGGGTCATCCTGCATAGTCTGACGAGTTTGCCAGGAATGTTAAAACCTGACGTGGCCTTGTATAGCTCGTCTCTATAAACACTGTCATACGCGGCTTTAAAGTCGACGAAAAGATGGTGCGTGTCGACCTGGAATTCATGGGTCCTCTCCAAGATCTGCCGTAGTGTAAATATTTGGTCTACCGTGGATTTTCCTGGCCTGAAACCACACTGGTAGGAACCTATCAGATGGTCCACGAACGGTTTCAGGTACTTACACAGTACGGCAGAGAGGATATTGTACGCGATGTTCAGGAGGCTTATCCCTCTGTAATTGGCGCAGTCATATGGGTCTCCTTTCTTATGGACCGGGCAAACGATACTGAGATTCCTTTCATCGGGCATGCGTTCTTCCGGCCATATCTTGCAGATGAGTTGGTGCATGTTCCTAACCAGCTCATCACCAGCTGCTTTAAACAGCTCCGCGGGGAGTCCGTCTGCTCCAGCAGCTTTATAAGTCTTAAGTTTCGATATCGCTATCTTAACATCGTCTAGGTCGGCTGGACGGGATTCTCCTTCGTCTTCGTCCGTTGTGAATGGTTCGCTCTGCCTGATGCCGGCATTTTGACTATCATCGCCGTTATACAGTCTGCAGAAGTGCTCCTTCCACCATCTCAGCATCGACTGTGATTCCACTACTAGTTGTCCGTGCTCATCCCTGCAGGCTTCTGCTCTGGCTTTATAGCCGCGGCATGTTCGTTTTAGTTTCTGGAAAAATTTTCGAACGTGGCTCCTGCCGTAACATCTCTCCATCTTCTCGATCTCGCACTTCCCGTGCTCCTTTTTTTTCCTTCTCAAAAGCGCATGCTCCTCCCTCCTTTTCTGTTCATAAAGCTCGCGGGCAGATCTCGTCCGTCGATGCAATGTGACCATGTATGCATATATGCATGTATGCATGTTTCTCTACATGGGCCTGTCTGCACTCATCATCAAACCAGGAGTTTCTCGACGGTGGTGGCTCGAAACCAAGTATATCTGAGGCGGCCTCTCTAATGGCTTTCTGACAACGACTCCATTGCTGTTCTATGGTTTCTGCAGATTGCATCGGGGCCTGAGAGAGCTTGAGGGAGACTTGATCGGCGAAGGTCCTGGCGTTCTCCTGCGATTGCAGCTTTCCGACATTAAATTTCGGTGTTCTTACTCGACTCCGTTGGTTCCGAAAAATTCGCATCCGTACCTTAGCTGCAACAAGGTAATGATCCGAGTCGATGTTGGCTCCTCGAAAGGGTTCGGACATCTAGGATGCTGGAGGAGTGTCTGCCGTCGATCGCAATGTGATCAATTTGGTTGGTTGTCGATTGATCGAAAGACCGCCAGGTCCCCTTATGGATGTTGAGGTGTGTCTTCTAGAACGGTTTTGGTGTCATAGTTTGGACATTGCGCATACGTCCTGCCTAGGAGATCATAGAAGTCGTCTTTATGTCGGTCATCTTTCTCCGAGATGGCCTTGATGCGGATAGTTATGAGGCGTTCGCTTTCATACTGGAAGCTAAAGACTTTTTTCCTGGGTCTGCCTCGAATAACAAATCCGCATCCGAATAAGCGTTGTTTATTTTCTCTGTAGCAGTTTCCGTAGTATATATCACAGTTTATCCGCTTTTTGCCTGGCCCATCCCATCGCACTTCTTGGAGCGCGGTAATTTATGCCTTATAGCAGTCCAAAGAGTTGACCAGTTGTTCGGCTGCACCTGGTCTGTTGAGGGACCTAACGTTCCAGGTGCAGAACCGAAATTCGTTTCCTTTTGACGTTTGCGGGGGTCGTCAACATGTAATCCGTCCGTATCCGAGGCTATTGGTTGTCTCTGAACAAAATATTTGTTTTAAGCGATAGGGATGTTAGCCCTAAGCGCAACCCCCAACCTAGAGAGCCTGCACACATTGGTTCACTACCTGGCGGGGTGATTGAGCAGGGACAGAGATCGAAGCTGGCGTTTGCCAAGTTAAACGCGATCAACTTCTTTGCTCTGTTTGTTCGCTTCCTTCTCCCCTCTTAAGGTCTTAAAGCTTAATGAAAATTCGTTGAGTTCACACTCGATTAAAAGAATTGAAGGACTTATTGCAATAACAGGACAAGCCACAAAAGCAAAAAAATTAGGAAAATGGGTTTCAAAGATTTAAGTAAACCTAGAAAATAAGGTAACAAACACTTGAATTTTTAATTATTTTTAATAAATGCTAAAGGTATATGAGTGCGTGAGTAAGTGGATTGTTAGCTACGGTATACCTGGTTGGAAAGCCACTAAAATCTTAATTTTTGAGACAATGTGGCTTATCATATTACTGTAATGCGCGCACGCGCAGACCATTCAATCCCCCGCCATCGACTCTAACTTATCAGGAGCTATGCCCAAGCGCACAGAGGGCATGGGCTCGGACATACAGGGTAAAGTTGTTGATTGCTCTCAACCTGGCGAGATGCCAGCAACGATCCCTGTTTAAATGCCCGGGTCAAGTTGACATACGGCCTCCTCGCGGCGCCCTCTGGATAGCCTCTTCAACACCCGTTGGGAGGTGAACAAACGTATGCAGCGAAAAAAAACCCCGACCAGAATGGCGGTTGTGCGGCGGGCTAACAATCCGCCCACGTAAAAAAAACATAAAGTTATGAATGAGCAAGATGCCTCGGATACACGGACGGATACTCGACGACGACAACGCACGAAAAAGGAACACGATTTGCGAGTATGCTCCTGGAATGTCAGAACCCTGTACACTCCCGGAGCTGCTCATAAACTAGAAGGAATCCTCACGCAGTACAAGGCGGATATTACTGCGGTCCAGGAAATACGCTGGATAGGAAACGGTATGATTAGGAAGAAAAATTGCGACATTTATTACAGCTGTCCCAAAAGGTTGCACTTACTGGGATGCGGATTTGTCGTGGGAAAGCGGTTAAGGTCGAAGGTCATCGACTTTAAACCTATAAGTGATCGCCTGGCTGTGATCCGCATCAGAGGCAGATTTTATAACATCAGCCTTATATGTGCACACGCCCCTACCGACGAGGCTGAAGACCCTATCAAGGAGGACTTCTATGACCTCCTGGACAACGCCTACGGAGCTTGTCCGGAGTACGATGTAAAAATCGTGCTCGGGGACTTCAACGCCAAAATCGGAAAGGAAAACACCCTTGGCGGAGTGATCGGAAAGCACAGCCTCCACGATACAACAACAGATAACGGCTTCCGACTCGCTGACTTTGCGACAGCTCGTAATGCGGTGATAAGTAGCACAAGATTTCCTCGCAAGCGAATCCACACAGCAACCTGGCGATCTCCGGACGGTCGAACCGCCAACCAAATCGACCATGTGCTCATTGACGCAAGGCACGCGTCAAACATCCTGGATGTGCGAACATTCAGAGGGGCAAATGTCGACTCTGACCACTTCCTCGTAGCAGCAAGATTCAGAGCTCGACTGTCCAATGTCAGGAAGCTGCACCAGCACATCAGGAGGAGGTTCGACATTGGGCGCCTGAGCACACCGGAGGTTGCCAGAGTCTACAGGGAGCAGCTGAGCGAAAGACTCTACGGTATGCCTACGTCGAACACAAATGCTAATAATATGTGGCTGCATTGCCGCTCAGCCATTCAGGAAGTAGCCGAAACCACCTCAGGATACCTACCACCCCCGACAAGAAACCCGTGGTATGATGGCGAGTGTGAGCAGAAAAAGGCAGCAACCGACGAGGCGTACCAAAAGGCGCTGCAGAGGAAAACCAGGGCAGCGCGAGAAGAGTACCGAGCCAGAAGAAGGGAGGAGAAGAAACTACTGCGACAAAAGAAAAGAATCTTCGCAGCCTCCCAGCTCAAGGATATCGAGGAGTCTAGGGATGAACATAAAATACGAGCCTTTTACAAGAAAGCCAAAGGCCTTGCAGGAGGCTTCAAAAAGGGCACCCTGGCTCTTCGAAACTGCGAGGGTAATCTTGTCACCGACCCGCAGGGAATAGTGGATGTATTTAAGCAGCACTTCCAGCAGCTGCTTAACGAGCATGACCAAGAGAGAGTGGTAGGGACCGAGGAAATCCCAACTCCAGCCGCTGAAGTAGTCCTCCCACCCAGCATAGAAGAAGTCGGCACAGCTATTCAGAAGCTGAAGAACAACAAGGCCGCAGGCTCAGATGGCTTGCCATCAGAGCTCTTCAAGGCTGGCGGCGATGTTCTGGTAGGGAGCATGCACCAGATCATCTGCAGAATTTGGGAAGATGAGAGCATGCCCGACGACTGGAATACCAGCTCTATATGCCCCATCCACAAAAAAGGCGATCCTACCTCTTGCAAGAACTATAGAGGTATATCCCTGCTCAATGTCGCATACAAGATCCTGTCCAGCGTATTGTGTGAACGTCTAAAACCATTTTGCACCGCACTAATCGGCAGCTACCAGTGCGGCTTCCGGCCCGGCAAATCAACTATAGACCAAATTTTCACACTTCGACAGATCCTGGAAAAGACCAACGAGTTTCAAATCGATACACACCATCTTTTCATCGATTTCAAAGCCGCATACGACAGCATTCATCGTGAAGCACTGTTTGGGGCGATGGCCGAATTCGGGATCCCGGTAAAACTGATCCAGTTGTGTCGCGCCACGCTAAAAAACACGCGATGCACCGTGCAACTCGGTTCTAGGACCTCGGAACCATTCGAAACATGCACCGGATTTCGGCAAGGAGATGCGCTGTCATGTGACCTCTTCAACCTGGTGCTGGAGCAGATAGTGCGACGGGCAGGCGTCAACAGGGAAGGCACTATCTTTTACAAGTCCATCCAGCTGCTAGGATACGCGGATGATATCGACATCCTCGCGTGTTCTCGCCGTGGCATTGTGGAAGCATTCACGGCGATTGAAGAACAGGCGAAACGAATTGGTCTTAAGATCAATGAGGACAAAACGAAATACATGCTGTCAAGCAAAAACCAATCCGTCGCTCACCACCTGGGACAAAACATAACAATTGACAGCTACAATTTCGAGGTAGTTAAGGAGTTTGTCTACCTCGGGGCAAACGTAAACTCCACAAATGACACCACAGTGGAGATCCGGCGTAGAATCGCCCTTGGCAACCGCTGCTACTTCGGCTTGTCCAAACAACTGGGGTCAAAACTCCTCACTCGAAAGACCAAAGTCATGCTTTACAAAACGCTCATTCTGCCAGTCTTGCTGTACGGAGCCGAAAGCTGGACGATAAGCAGGACAGCGGAGCTGATTTTGGGTTCTTTCGAAAGAAAAATTCTGCGCCGGATATTTGGTCCTGTCTGTGAGGAAGGTGAATGGAGAAGAAGACACAACCGCGAACTCTACGAGCTGTACCAAGATGTGGATGTAGTCCGGAAGGCAAGGACCCGTCGACTGCACTGGCTCGGCCACATCGAGCGCATGGACATCAACGCTCCAGCTAAGAGGGTCTTCGACTCCGAGCCTCCTGGTTCGAGAAGAAGAGGAAGACCGAACCTCCGGTATAAAGACCAAGTAATCGCGGATGTAAGACATCTTGGTCTTGACAACTGGAAGCAGCGTGCCCGGGACCGTCAAGGATGGAAGGCAGCTATAGCTCAGGCTCAGATCCTCCATGGATCGCAGGCCTGATAAGTAAGTATGCCCAAGCGCACATAGGCGAGTTTTTGGACTTGGTCCAACCACCTCGTCCTGGATCTGCCAAGCAGTCGCCTGCCTGATGGTATTGCATCCAAGGTACGCTTCGAAAGTCGTGATGATGGCGACATTCGTCTCACGTGACCAAACCATCGAAGCATAACCGCTAACTTGCCTTTGATACCAGGCTCGGTCTTCCTGATTACAGATCTTCCAAGCTATTTCAAAATTGACTCAGCTTGGCCAATCCTGCAGAAAAACTCAATATTACTCCTCCCATCACTCGTGAAGAGGACCCTGAGATACTCAAACTTCTCCACCTGCTTCAATGGGACTCCACTAACATGTAGAGTTCATTGTACAGGTGTTCTGGAAATAACCATAATCTCGCATTTGTCTAGCGCGAGCTGAAGTTCCGTCTGGGTAGATGTAAGGACAACTAAGTCATTTGCAAAAAAAGATGGCTTATCCTCAACTCTCTCATTGTGAAACACTCCTCGCATCGACTGCCCTGCAATATCAAGTCCATATATGCATATAATGAAAAGTAGAGGTGACAAAACGCATCCTTCGGGAAGTCCAACGCCCACGGTGAAAGATGTTGATTCACTACCATTAACCCGAACACAGCTGCTACAGTTTGCGCATAGAGACTGAATGGCCCTCAAAAGGGGACCATCAATCTTGCAGAACACTCCCAAGCCATCTCGAGTATCATTCTTAAAGTGAAAAGCGGGTCGGTTGTACTTCTGCCGTGACGAAACCCGCACTGCTCATCCCCTATCCTGGATTAGACCATAGCTCTAAAACGCGCCTCCAACGCCTTAGCGTAGACTTTACCGGGGACACTGAAAGGAGATATGCCCCTATAGTTGGAGAACTATTTTTATCCCCCTTTTTGAAAAGAGGGACAATCACCCCAGTCTGCCAATCGCTAGATGTCTCCCTGCATTCCCAGGCCACCTTAGTGATACGACAGAGCCATAATACTCCCTCTTTACCCATTGCCTTAAACCGAACTTTATCCACAACGGCGGATTTGCCAACTTTTAGCGATTCAATCGCTAAAATTACTCCTCCACCGTTGGACTATTCTCCGCCCCACTCAAGACTATAGGTCTGTCCCCCTCAGTGCCCTGTTTGGAATTGGGCAGCTCCGAAAAGTGCTCGCCCCATCTGCGTAAGATACCCATCTCAATGGGAAGCAACACACCACCCTGGGACTTAACTTCTTCGACTATGTTGAATTTCCTTCCTCTGTGCCGGCGAATGGTTTGCCAGAACACCTTTTTCGCAGATCTATGGTCGCTTTCCAACTTCTCGCCGAACTCCTTCCAGGACTGCCCTTTAGCTGCTCTCACAGCCAATTTGCAAGTTCTTCGCGCCACAGTGTATCGGTCACGAGAAGCAGAGTCCCACAAGAGAATCCAGTCCCTGGAGGCCTTCGTTTTCTCTCTGATGGCTCCTTGAACTCCGGGTTTTTTAAACCACGCAGTTCTTTTCTCACCAACCGCCGCCACACCAAGCCGCTTCTCTCCACAAATATCACGTGCAGAGGCAATGACAGCTGTTGAAAATAGCCGCCATTCTTCCTCTATATGCGATGGAACAGTTGGAATTTGCTCAAGCCTCTTGGATATGTGTCGCGCGAAGTGTTGCCACACCTCACTGCTCTGTAGTTTCTCCCACCGTAGAGTGTAACCACTCTTGGTTTCCGCCTTGGCAGATGAGGTACTCTATCAGTAAGATACAGCTTACACAACACCAGGTCGTGATCAGTTGATAGTTCAGCCCCTCTCAACGCAAGAACGTCACAAGCCATCCGTTTCACATACGATGGTACCACAAAGAAATCTATCCACGATTTCTGTTGAGGGCTCCGACGATACCACGTATATACATATATGAATGTCTTTGTGCGGAAAGAAGGTGGTCATAATGGACATGCCATTTGCGCAGCAAAAATCCAACAACCTCACTCTGTTCGCGCTTTGATGAGGATCACCGTTCCTCCCAATCACACTCCCCCGTGTGGTTACATCCATACACCTGCACCGGAACCAAAGTTGATCTTTCAGGCTTGAGTTTTAAGATCGCGACTCTTTCAAGTCATCTAAAGATATCCACTCCAACAGCCTGTCTGCCAGCCTGGGACTTATGAATATCCCCAGTACAGCCTGTGCAGGCATTTGATGTGCAACTCCCGACAGGAATAGTTTCCACCCATCCAAAAGGTCTACAGTAATATATCCTCTTTCCTTTGTCGAAGAGATACCTACGATATCCAACCGATACCTGGCAGCTTCCTCAACCAGCTCGAGATGCTTTCCTGTGAGCGATGAGGCGTTCCATGTGCCCATCCTAAGTCGATGCCGTTGTCTGTTGCCTTTTAGTCCCCGCATGCACTGGTTAGTGCATGGCGTGCATCCCCCTCCACCTCCGTAATGGCTCACGAGGCCAGTGAATAATGAACTTCATATTCTGTTTGGAGCAGTCGTTATCGAATGTTTATTCTGCGGAACCCGCGAATCACTCCATGTTATGGGCTCTTTAATATCGTGTTCTTCGAAAACCGTTTCCAAAATTTTAAATAATGCCGAAGCAATGTCGTTCCCACTTCTGCCACCTGTATATTCGGAGCATGAAGCACACGAAATTGCCTTTGTTGTAGAAAGATGTGCGGTTAGCTTATAAGTATTGAGTTTTGAATTGTAGAACAATGGCCCGATTTCTGCCTGTCGACAAGTTAAAACATTTCAACATTTCAAATGTAAAAATAAGGGTTTTTGAACCTTTGTCCAACGCCTTTTATTCTGTCGTGCCAGACTTAAGTTTATGATGGACATCCGATTCTGATTTCATACACTTAGTCAATTCATTTTCTGTAGTTGCAACTAGATAAGTTTCGCACTTGCCCCATTTATCAGATTTTGGTCGATGCAGTTGAAATTTGTATTGGAAATTATTCGATAAAAGCTCTCCTTTATGGAATCCCCAGTTTGGTGCTTATAAAGATTATACATTTAAGTTATGTTTAAGTTAGAAAACCTGATGGTACCTTTACTGAGTCTACAGCGGAAACTCTTAGTTTACTTGTTGGGACTTTTTTCCCGGGAAATCAGATCGACATCGGCTCGTTGCACACTCCTTCAAGGGAAACTGCAACTGAAACGATGAACTCAGCTACGCTGAGTTGTTCCTTGGCGCACAGTGAAAGTGGTCTTTATTCCCAAAATAGGAAAAGAGGACTACTCACTTGCCAAGAGCTTCAGACCAATTAGTCTAACATCCCTCCTGCTGAAAAGCATGGAGAGATTGGTAGAGTTGCACGTGCGCAAAGTTACCCTTCGAATGCACCCTCTTTCGGAGATGCAACATGCTACATGGTCCTATGGATCAAGGCAATGCTCATGCACAGGACATAGGCCTCGACCAGTATGTCAAATCCAGCGTAAACAGGGGCTGCCCGCAAGGTGGCGTCCTGTCTCCGCTGTTATGTTGCATGGTGGTCGATTCTCTGCTTGATGCTCTCAATGCCTCTGGAATCTATGCCCAGGCCTATGCGGATGACGTTGCCATTCTTTCTGTCGGCTCATGTTTAACAACTGTCCGTCTCAAAGCACAGGCGGCGCTAAATGTGATCGATGATTGGTGTACTAGAAATGGGCTGTCAGTCAATCCTCTGTCGTTCTCTTTACGAGAAGGAGGAAAAATACTGACATGACTCAGGTGGTACTAAAAGGCACTTTCATCCCGATATCCAAGGAGACTAAGTATATAGGAGTCATCTCAGATAGCAAGCTTCTCTGGTCAAAGCATGTTGAGTCAAAAACCACCAAAGCGCTCTCAGCTCTCTGGCAATGCAAAGAGCTCTGGCAAAACATGACAAGACATACAACCTCATTTGCATCGGGTGTCTGGTGGAACAGAATAAAACGCAAACACGTCGTGGCCTCTTTCACCAAACTCCAAAGAACGGTTTGTCTCAGCTGCACGGGGGCCTTCCCCAGCACGCTGGGCGCTGCTCTAGGTGCTGTGATGAGCCCTCCACTTCTTCATATATTTATCAGAGGGTGTGCTCTGAAAACTATGCCTCGTCTGAAGAGAAGCCATCAACAAAGAAAAAAAAAAAAAGTTAAAATCCAAGTACAACTTTGAATTTTTGGCTTGAGTGTTATGAGACTCAACTTTTGGGAACGAATTTATATGGGCTTTGACTTCTAAGACCTTGTTTTATTAGTTTTAAAACCGCCATCACTTTTCTTAGTAATACTAGTAACAACATTTTTAAATTTGCGAGCACTGTACACTGGTTTTTGAGACATGCAAAAGGTATCAAGCCAAATCGCTTTATTTGAATTGTTTTTTTCACATACATTTACTGCATACTATTCAGACTTTCAAGTTCAGCCCGCTTTAATAAGAACGCTGGTTTGGAGTTGATTCCCATCAACCTTTCGGAGGGTCAATTTTCTTGACCTTCGAAGATGCAACGTAGGCCAACCAGGCAATATATTCACCTATCCCTAAGTCCACAACTGCTTTGTCCAATGTAATTCCTTGCGACCTGTGAATACTAATGCCGTAAAACGGCGATAACGAAAATTGCTTTCTCGTGCCATTGAAGGTCCCTTTTTTTGAATGACTTTCCGACCTGCGTTATAGGAATAGCGCCTGAAGCGAAAGTCGGTCCCGTGTAAGTTTCAAACTTGATCATGGTGCAGATAGGAGCTTCGCTTGGTATGGAGTTTTCGACTCTGTTTTCGGTCGGACCGTAAATAATGTCAATGACTGTGCCCATCGAGCCATTGCACAGTCCGCAGGAGGTCCACAGATTCCGGCGTTACATCACTTTAGCGCCAACGCAAAGTAACAGTTGTTTTAGGCATTTAGTCGAGTCACTGGGCATCCAAGCGATCGTAAGGCGTTCCTGTTATAAGCTTTGATGTTTTTGTTGGTCGCCATCAATCGTGCCGCATCCTTAAAATCTTGAGACGATGCTGGATTATTATCGTCAAAGCGTTGTGTTCTCACCTGGGGCTGGAGCATGAAGTGCTTCTCGAAATTGTTTCTGTTCATCGCCAAACTGTCGCATGATTTACTTGAGAATAAACGTCTTCCGTATCTGCAAATAGTCTAGAGAACATTAACGTTTAGCAAAAGTTGGGATAAGTGCAAAAACCAGCGTGGGAACGTTTACAGTGTACATCCCCATGCAACCCGACATTATGCGTTAAAGATTGTGGGGTTTCGTAGCTTCGCATCAGTTTTTGGCATAGGTGCGAATACCGGATAGTTAATTTGTTATTTATTTTTTTATTTAATTTTTTGGTTTGTATACGATGTGTATTACTTACTTACTTAATTAGGTGGCGCTACATTCAGTGGTGAACCAAGGCCTCAATCAACAAGAGTCTCCAGCTGGCACGGTCTTTGGCCAGCTGTTTCCAGCGCCACACGCCCAGTTGGTTAAGGTTCCACCCCACCTGCGTGCGCCACCTTTGATGCGGCCGCGCCTTGCTTCCGGGGTTGACTCAACAACTCTCTGGGTCGGAGCTGTATTTTCCATTGCTCTACATGGCCTAGCCACCTTAGACACTGTATCCGTAGACGTCGTACCAGGCCGATGTAGCTGTACAACCCGTACAGTTCTTCGTTTTATCTTCTCCATACACCGTTTGAACAAACGAGACGTAAATACTCCACAGAATTTTCCGCTCGAAACGACCCAGGGCATCTTCATCCGCTTTTGTTACGGTCCAAGCCTCTGCGCCGTAAAGGAGGACTGGGATGCTTAAGGCTCTACTTCTCAGTTGCCTCTTGAGCCCAAAGAAACAGCAGTTAGCAAGAGTGATTCTGCGTTTTATCTCAGCGCTGGTGTTGTTGTCCCTGGTCATCAGTGAGCCAAGGTAGACGAATTTCTTGACCACTTCAAAGTTATATCCACCCATGGTGACGTTCTGGCCAATACGTCGGTGTTGTCCGTCTCTTTTAGATGAAAGCAGATGTTTGGTTTTACCCTCATTAACCTCGAGACCCATCTTAGCCGCTTCTACCTCAATGCTTACAAAGGCCTCATTGACGTCTCGCTGTGTCCGTCCAAACACGTCAATGTCGTCGGCATACGCAAGCAATTCCGACGGAGTGCAATCGAAGACAATATCAAGTAGCTCGCAATAAGGTAACGTCTTTAATACGACATGCAAAGAGAACTTATCTTCTTAACAAACTTAATACTTCTTTAAGTTCGCAAGAGCTCTGGAAAAATATTAGAGATATGGGAGTGGTTGAAAACAAAAACGAATACAAATGTACCGCGGATCCGAATGAAATGAGACGTTTTTTTACGGCGAATCTTCCTCTCAATAATGAAAATGATTTTACACTCCATGATGTGACCGAAGAGTCGTTTGTGTTTGAATGTGTAGGAACCTCTGAAATTATCAAAGCTATTCAGTCCATTAAGTCGAATGGTCAGGGTGCTAATGGCATTTCTCCTAAGTTTGTTAAACTTATTTTACCCTTAGTAATTCCGTATATTCGACATGTATTTAATGTATGCATATACACTTGTAAGTTTCCCGATCAATGGAAGAACGCTGTTATTATACCTGTTCCCAAGAAATCAAATCCGTCTAGGCCGTCGGACTATAGGCCGATAAGTTTGTTGCCGTTTTTTGCAAAGGTATTTGAAAAAGTTATTGCGTATCAAATTCAGCATTACATTAACACAAGAAATTTGATGTCGAAATGGCAGTCAGGATTTAGGGTTAATCACAGTTGTGAATCTGCTGTGATTAAAGTAACTACCAACCTGCGTATGGCAGCGGATTCAGTTGGCGCCGCGTTGTTAGTGCTTCTGGATTTTACTAAAGCTTTTGACTGCATCGATCATTCAGTTCTCTTAGAAAAATTAAAACATAAATTTAGCTTCGCAAACTCTGGACTCAAGTTAATGGGCGAATACCTGAAAAATAGGCAATTATCTGTCAAAACTGTTCTGGGTATGTCTAGTCCTACTGTTGTCAACTGTGGCGTCCCCCAAGGATCTGTTCTGGGTCCTTTGCTGTTTTCCCTGTTCATTAATGATTTACCTGATGTAGTCCATAATTGTAAAGTTCATATGTATGCTGATGATGTATGTATTTATTTGCCCTGCCCCAAAAAATCTCTAAGTCAACTCCGTTGCAAAAGTCAACGAAGACCTACATAGAATTCAAATGTGGTCTGAGCAAAATAAACTCAGATTGAATACACAAAAAACGGTCGCAATAATGTGCTCTAATAGGGTTTTTTGTCCCGAAAATATCCCACCCATCCTAATAAACGGTGAAACTATATCCTATGTCAATAAAGTAAAATACCTTGGGTTTATTATAAATAATTCGCTGACATGTTGTGATGCTATTTCTGACACAGTCAAAAGAATTTATTTCAGATTGCGTAGCCTGCGGTGCTCAACTCAGCTTCTTCATCCCAGTATGAAGCTTAAGCTAGTTAAGATTCTTATATTACCATATTTTACGTAAATTAAATGTTGCCTTTAATGACACTCTAAGATATATATTTAATGTACCTAGATGTATTAGTGTGAGTCGGTATAAATCCAAAATGTTTGGAATCCCACTAGATCGTTACTTAGAAATGAGAAACCTTTTACTACTCCATAAAATTATCTATCGGAAAGTTCCGCAGTATTTGAAAGAAATGATTACTTTTGCCCAATCGCGTAGAGGTGTTTATTTGATTTTTCCATCTTTTACACACACTGTTGCAGAGCGATCCTTTCTTATCTCAGTAATACGGTTGTGGAACAGTTTACCAGCCGAGTTGCAGAAAACAACTTCGTCGATGGTCTTTCAGAGGAATCTGATCTTGCATCTCTCAACATAGCCCTGATTATTGTTATTAGTTTTATTAATATTATATTATATGTTTATGAGTCACAAAATGCCTTTGTAATATTGCCATAAATACCTATTATAAGATATAATATCTTGTGGTATTTTATGTTATTCAAATAATAAATAAACTAAAATAGAAAAAACAGAAATAGAACTTTGGCCACAATTGTTTTGTGATAAAGCCAATATTGCTCTCATTCTATTGAAGGTTTGTCTCCTCTATGGTTTGAAGTTTTATCATGTGCTTTACCGTACTTATTGGTGTATCTATGTACCCGAGAGTAGGTAGGCTGAGTGTGCTTGACCCTAACTTTGCGAGTTCGTAGGCCGCGCAGTTTCCTGGGAACCCACAGTATTTTAATATTGAACTGTTCAGCCATCTCTTCTAGAGATATACGACAGTTTAGGGATGGCTTTGATTTGTGGGTTACCGCTGCCAGGGACTTTATCGCAGCTTGGCTGTTCGTGCAAATGATAATATCCTTGGCGGATATTACATTGATCCTGAGCGATGCAAGGGCCTCTGTTATAGCTGTTAATTCTGCCTGATACACACTGCAGTGATTTGGGAGTCTGAAAGATAGGTTGAGGTTAAGTTCCTTGGAGAAGACCCCACTACCTACACCCGACTCCATCTTAGAGCCATCGGTATAGAGGAAGATCGAGTCTTTTAGTATTACTTTCCCTTCAGCCCATTCCTCCCTGGATGGAAAGACAACTTCGAAGTTCCTAGAGAGCATATTCTGCGGGATGATGTAGTCCGTGTCTATGGGTACTTTGAAGTGGTTTAGAATGGTAGTATTGCCTTTTTGAGATGTGGGCCATTTTCTTAAGCTCCTCTTCCTTAGGGCCGCGCAGGCAGCAACTTGCTTGCGGAAAAGGTTCAAAGGTGGAAGATGTAATAGAATGTTGAGGGCTTCCGTGGGGGTTGATCTGATCGCTCGGCTTATGTATAGGCTGGCCGATCTTTTTACCTTCCCCAGAAGGCTTCGATTGACTGCCTTGTCCAGAGCACTCCACCAGACTACAACACCATACAGGAGGGTGGGCCTTATGACTGCTGTGAATGCCAGACAAACGCGTGCCAAACCATGGTTCAGTTCGCCAAATTTCGGAAAATTGTACTGAAAAATCTTGGCTTGGCTATGCAAGAGTTGAAACCGCGTGACCGCGTCGTAGGTGCCCTGAATGGGTCGAAAATATGATTAGGCTTGATCGGGTGAAGCCCATTTTTGGCTAAATGGATGTGTAAACAAGCAAAATTGCCGATTTGGAGCGCAGAAAACCTAGAAGTCTGTCCAGACACCCTTGCAACCATTAAAACTCACTGTTTGGTAAGCTTTATGGGTAGAATCATCGGCGGACGATGCCGATCAGAATTTAACGGTCAAGGGAGAGCGCTATAAAACATGACAACTGACTCCTCCTTCTCTTTTTTTCAAAAGTTGCCTGTAGCCCGGGCTACTGACAAGTACGATTCGCAAACCCGAATATTTGATGCGCCTACGTACTAAACCACAGCCTGCACTCATTAACCGCGGCACTGCCATTAGGTATTACTTCGCGAGGCTGGTAAGCAACTCATGCCATGCGCTCCAAGTCGACCGTTTCAGCTCTTATTATTCTTTCCAGTCTTCTTAGCTCGTTTTGCACGATCGTTATAAATGAGCAGATCTCTAGCCAGTAGTCCTCTGAATTTATCATACGGCTTACTAGAAGGTCTGGGATCGGCAAGTCCATTCTTGCCTCTGCAAAGCACCTGTAGTGGAATACGGCGTGCTCCGCATTTAAGACGAGCTAACGTGTCCAAATCTGTGGAGATCGATCGATAACCGCCGTAACCTGACAGGATTTGCGTAAGATGGTAATTGCAACTTCCGTTTGCTCTTTTTTACCAAAACTCGATCGTAGGGATTAGCTTGTAGGTCCGTCGGCCTTTCGTCGTGTTGTTCCACCTGGCTTGCGAAATTGCTATGGATGTTGCCCTTTTTTCAGCTTTTATGCTCCGGAAGACTGATCTTTTGACGGTCTGTGGTTCGCCTAAGGTAAATCCTGTGCATCCCATTGGCGAGGATGTCCATACCCGCTATAACATAGGCTGCTTCATCCGAGATTGGCCGGAAACCGCATATTGCCCTTATTGCGCAGAGCCTGTATGCATACGAGAGTTTTCGTCTCATCTCTTTCGACCGGTGCAGCGTATAGCTTACCACTCTGGAAAGCAGAATTCTTCTCGCATATCCTGTTCCATCGATGTTCGGCAGCATTTTGGAAAGCGACGCCTGCACGACTTTTTACTGCAGTATTCGACATAAGCTTTAAGATTACGTCGGTTGTCGCGCATCACCTCAAGTAATTTAAGGCCTCTTTAGACTTGATTGGCTGGCTCCACGATCTTTCGGCTGGTTATTAAAACAGTATCCGTTTCGTAGTCGGCTAGTTTAAGGTCGGCAGACTCTAGCCAACGTTTGACCCTGGCGATCGCTTCATTTGTGGCAGACTCTACCTCATGAATGTGTGTGGCCACAGTAACTACGGCGATAACCCTAACTTCCTGTGGCAGCGCTAATCGCAAAGACCGTCATACACAGAAGAGGTGTCGGGACCTCTGGTAGAGAGACTTCCTGGAACCATATTGGCGGTCGGACAAAGCTCCTTTTTCCTTCGCCACGGCGATTAGTCTGCCATATATAATACGTTCCAGGATCTTTCCCGTTGTATCTAGTAGAAATATTGGCCGGCACACCAAATGTTCTCCAGGTGGTTTGTTTCCCTTGGGTAGCAACACCAGATGTTGGAGTTTCCATGGTTCAGGGAGATGGATCGTTTGCTTCGTTTCTTCGAAAAGCAGAATTTTTGTTTCCCAGTTAAATGAATTGACGTGACAGAGCTTTGCTTTCAATAAGATGGCGTAGCATGCCACACGGCGCGCGACGCCATCAATTTATTGTGGGAAACATTTGGACCTCTGAACTGGCCTCCACGATCCTGTGATCTCACACCTTATATTACTCTCTTTGGGGTTATGTGAAGTCACGAGTCTATGCTGATAAACCAGCGTCATTGGACGATCTGAAAATCAACATTCGCCGTGTTCGAAAAAGTTTTCGAAAATTGGACTTCACGATTGCGCCTCGTCCGGAGTAGCTTAGTACACCACCAAAGGTGATCTCAGAAGAGTCGTCAAGCGCAAAGTCACATGAGGTAGGCAATCCAAACCCTTAACGAAGGTTATGTACACCCACTGAGCGAAGAAGGATAACACCAGACCCCAATTAAGGGAATCCTAAGAGCGTTGCAATGGATATAAGAATTAAAGCCCTGATGAACTACTATAAGGGCAAAAATAGTGTTCACCAGGAGATCAGGAGACTGACAAGCCTGACTCGATTAGCCTATGACAAACTAGCTAACGTAGGATATCCAAGACCTACACGAGATCAAAGTGGCTGTACTCTCATGACCGCGACAAAGGCGACACAAACAACAAACGAGGTAGCAGCACCGTGCAATTGATATAGAGGACCAGTAAAACTGCCGCATTATTACATTAGATGAAACTTGTATCTATGCCTACGACCCGGAAACAATCGACCAAAGGTACAAAAGGTAAGGCAAGACCAAAAAAAAACTCGCCAAAATCGCTCAAAAATCAAGGTCATGTTGCCTTAATTACTTCCTTAGGTGGCACTACAGTCCGGTGTGAACTTGGATCTCAACCAACAAACTTCTCCAGCTGGCACGGTATTTTCTAGCTGTTTCCAGCGACGCTCTCCCAGTTAGTTAAGGTCCCCTTCGACCTGTGTGTGCCACCTTATGTAGATTCGGTCGTCCTCTACATACACGCTGTCATATGCAGTTTTGAAATCAACGAAAAGGTGGTGAGTGTCGTTTTGATATTGCTGGGTCTTCTCCAAGATCTGCCGTCGCGTAAATATTTGGTCTATTGTGGATTTACCTGGCCTGACACCACACTGATAAGAGCCGATCAGGTTATCCACAAACAGTTTCAAGCGTTCACACATTACGGCAGAGAAGATCCTTTATGCGATGTTAAGGAGACTTATTTCCCTATAGTTGGCGCAGTTATAGGAGTGTCCTGCTGAGATTCCATTCGTCGGGCATGCTTTCCTCCGACCGTACCTTGCAAATGAGATGGTGCATGCACCTTACCAGCTCATCTCCAGCCGCCTTAAGATGCTCAGCAGACAGCAGTCTGCGCCCGCGGCTTTATTAAATTTAAGTCTTGATATCGCTGTTTTGATTTCGTCTAGGTCGGGTGGATGGAATTCTCCTACATCGTCGTCCATTACGAAGGGCTCATGGCTTTATATGCCTTTTCATTTGCCGCATGGGCTTGTTCATCGAACCAGGGGCTTCTAGGTGGTGGCGACTTAAAGCCCAGCAACTCTGAGGCAGCGTCTCTGCTCTATTGTTTGTGCTGCTGTGCCGGATTTACAGAGAGCTTGGAGGAGGCACGATCTGCAAAGATCCTAGCAATCTCTTGGCAATTGTTGCTATCCGACGTGAAACTTACATACGTAGTGTTACTCGACTCCAAAGCATTCTTGGTTTCCTCATTCGTACCTTGGCTACAACAAGGTAGTGGTGCAAGTACAGGAGGAGTATCTGGCGTCGATCGCAATGTGATTAATATGGTTGGTGGTGGATTGATCAGGAGACCGCCAGGTACCCTTGTGGATGTTGAGATGGGGGAATCGCGTTCTTGCTACAAGGAGGTTACGCCCCGCTAGGAAATCGATTAGCCGATTTGTATTAATCCGTCATAAATTTTATTTCACGAATAAATTCAGATCTTATTTCACTGTGCTTAATCTGTACAGAGCATGCGTTATTTTTAGCCTGCTGTATAGCACACCTATATCTATCGTTCCCCGTAGATATCGAATAACTCTCTTAACCGCTGCCCAATGTGCCTTGCCGGAGTTGCTACTATATCGACTAAGTTGATTTACAGAATAGCAGATATCAGGGCGAATACTTTGACCTGTAAACAATAAACTACCAGTGGTTTCCATGTATAACACAGGTGACATCTACTGTTCTTCCTCCACGTCTCCGGGGCACACTCTAATCCCTTAACCCGATTACGGAGGATCCATGGTTCTTGGATCAGGGCCACATCCAACTGCTCCCTGTTCAGAAGCAGCATAAGGTTGGCTGATGCGGCATTACTGTGATGGAGGTTTATTTGCACTACCTTCATTCGCTGTAGCAATCTCCTTCACCACGGTTGCCGTGCCTTCTTCATGAGTCTCAGAGGAAACTCAGTAGCCTCGAAGAATAAGCGCATATGCCTCTCTTTTTTAGTATTTCCGTCGGATTCTCGATAACGAAGATTATGCTTTTTGTGCCGTCTTCGTTACTTTCGAGCGCGACAACTTCCCAGCTATCCATAGGGTCTGCTAGGTTTTGTGCCGAGGAAAGCCGAGGATCTCCCTTTTCTCCACCTCCATATCCGGTACGCTCATCTTGGCTTTAGGCCTCTCTGGTACCTCGTCTAAAGGAACTGCCTTTAGTGCAGCTCCCTCCCACAGCTTAGAGGTGGGAACGACCTTTCTTGCAAAATCATGCTATAACTGGTCCTTACAGTCCAGCCTACTCACACCTTGCCTCCCGTTAGTGAGTTAGTGAGACCGTTGGCGCAGTTTTTCCAGTATTTCCTCGAATGTGGTCGAAGATCGCCCTATCTAGAGCCTTTTCGATCATCTTCCCCTGTTTGAAGGTGTACTGGCCACTTGGCTTGCTGGAATCTATCACAGCTAGCTGTAAAGCATTCCGGGCAGCCCCTCCGAACTGTACCGTCGTGTTAACCCTCACTCTCTTTGTTGGATTGCCGACTTCCTCCTGGGATCTTACCCTCTTCGCCTTGAAATCCCCTCTTTTCTTGGGAGCTGGCACGGTTTCTGGCTTGCCTTTACCGGTGTTGTCGACCGCGTTAGGGGCTACCGTAATAGAACCCGCCTTAGCGGCTACGGGTTCTTACCTTCGCCTAGGTCCTGGGTGCAGCTAAAACCCGCCTTATCGGCTTCGGTTCCAACTGGCCCAGCCCTCCGCTCCCTTTCCTTGGGGGGGTTTAATGTTGTTTTTATCCTCCTTGCCTTCTTTGGCTTTTTTATTGGATGTGCCCTTGTCAGCCCTTGGTCTTGTTGGGACATCCTAGGCAATCACCTCCTCGGCCCAAGCGAGCTTCTCCTTCTCCGTATCGGTGAGCAGGGGAATGCCCTTTTTCCTCAAGTAAGAGCTTAAGGTATACAGCTTTTTTATACTCCTTAGGCCTAAGCTTTCCTTAAGTTAACTTCTGGGGCTTCTTGGCATTCTTTTTCCGTGTTACACCTTCCTGAGCTGTCTCCTCAGAATCAGCGAGTAATTCCTCCTCTAATTCTGTGGAGATGTCCCCGTCTAACACGCCGGATCCTCTTGCTTTAGCCCCTTTCTATCTGCCAAGTGGCCACGGCAAATAGTGCGTCTGCCACCGACCCGAGAGAGAGCTCTTCCTCTATATTTTCGATTTGTATGTTTGAATTTATGCTTGAAATTTTGTACCCACGAGTACGGCCGGAAATACAGGGGCACTCCGACAGAGCCGTCGAGTATCGGAGTAAGGTATTTGAATACCTTAGGCGTCGCCTGTGCACCTATGGGAGCTCGTTAGCGGTTGTAAATAAACCCTCCAAGGTTTCATCCTTCGGCACGGTTTTAAATAGCTAACACCAACATTGGAATAGGGTTGACTATCTTTTGGTTCCCGGCCTGGAGACCATGCTGTTGCAAGGCTTACCGGGCCAGTATAAGCCCAGCACCACGGCAAGAAAGACAGTCACGCCGGGGACAGCCACTCATACCAAAACAGCTACTCATACCAAAACGTTGTATAATTTTGGAAATGTACACAGATTGATGTATTGAAATTGCCCCGGCCAATCTGTCACGTGGTATTGAAATTCTCAATATTCAAGGTGCCTCTCCTAAGCCTTTCATTTTTAAATGCATGCATAACTCATCCATTAACAGACATACTAACTCAGCATTGCTTGCATACATCAACACACCATCTACATATGTATGTTGTCACAAATAGCATTTCGCTATTCTCCACTTTATAGTACATAAATGCACTGATCAGCATATGATCGTTTTAAGCCAAAATGTATCTTTCTTGAACTATTGCCGAATCCTTTAGGTTGAGTCATACATATACGTATAACTCCTATTTCAGTTCTCCATTGAGGAAGAGTTATTTCTTTCTACCACAACTTTTTCTTTCATTCATTTTTTAATGTTTGTTAACAAGTTACCACGCAGGGCGACTACTTACTAGCTTGTTCCAAAGTTGAATATACAATTAGATTCATTAACTATTGCTTACCTGTCAGCACAAGTATATATGTAGGTAGGCGTTTTGTTTTTTTTTTTTTTTTTTTTTTGTTGCGCCCATGAATGTGGAATCTTCAAAAGATACCGGTAACCCGTGTTGCCAGCATGCATGATTCGCGGGATATTATTCTCCTTTTTCCACGCGCCTACGTACTAAACCACACCTCTGCACACTTCAACCACTCTCCCCGCGGGACTGCCGTTAGGTATTACTTCGCGGGGCTGGTTAGCGATTTACGCTGTATATCGAGTAGAAGCCTCTGGGCTTCTGCTTCGGCTTGCCGCAGCTTGGATTGTACTGATGCAATGTACGAGCATGTTTCATTCCAATTTTCCACCGAGTTCATCATAAAGGGGACCAGGCTCTCAGGACTTGGTACACTTAGCCTTTGCCTGTCCTGCATAAAGCGACTACAGTAGAAAACTGTGTGTTCAAAATTGTGGACAAAAAGACGAACTATCATATCCAAATCTATGCAAATACTTTCGATAGCCACCATGTCCAGACAAAAACTGCAAAAGATGATAACTGCAGTCTCCTGCCGGTGTTGATGTCCAAGTTTCCATGACGGAATAAGTCTGTGCGTCCATCTTCCTTTTGGGAAAGTGTCCCATCTGATTTGCCACATTGCCATGGATTCTGCCTGTTCTTCTGCTTTTATAAGTCTGGTCTGTTGCCTGTCTAGTGTTCGCCTACGGTATACCCTTTTGAGCTCGTCTGCCAATATATCGATGAGTAGCATTCCTGTTATGGCGAACGCTGCATCATCTGATATGGTCCTGAACCGGCAGATTACTCTAATTGCGCACCCTCGATAGACTGAATCCATTTTCCGCTTTAGTCCTTTTATTGTAAGGGCTTCCGCCCAAATTGGAGCAGCGTAGAGTAGGACTGAACTGACTACCGCCTATATTCGGAAGCATTCGCGAAAAAGCTGGTTGTGCGTGTGATGCCTTCTCGCTGGCATACAGTATGTGTTCCCTGAAAGAAAGCCTGTTGTCTAGGATGACCCCTAAATACCTGACTGCTTTCTTGGACCTTATCGCCTGATTTCGGGCTAAGAAGCTCGCATATTCCACCTTTTTCCGGCTGGTTATGAGCACGGCCTCTGTTTTTTGGGCTGCTAATTCCAGACCCGCAAGTGTGAACCAATCTTTCACTTTAGCGATAGCTGCGTTCGCAGTAGCCTCTACTTTCTCTATATGCTTAGCTACTGTAACGATGGCAATATCGTCGGCGAAGCCGATGATTCGTACTCCTTCGGGAAGCGCTAGTCGTAGAACGCCATCGTACATGATGTTCCACAGGAGAGGAACACCCGCCGTTACATGGTAGAATTTTGTACCTTGTTAAAGTAGTCGATGACAGTCCTTATTAAATGGGACGGGGTAGCCATGTCATTTAAAGACTTTTTTATGTGCGTCCAGTTAACCGAGTTAAAAGCGGTCAAGCGTAATTACTGCACAATACTTGTCCTCCCCCCATTTCCATATTTTTCCTTTGATGGCGTCCGCAGCCAGGTTTACCACTGTTTCTATGGCGTCGACCGTTGATCGACCTTTTGTGAAGCAATATTGGTTGGCTTCCGCCACCGCCAATAACCTATCGTAGATCACTCGTTATAGTATCTTGCCTAATGTGTCCAACAGACAAATTGGCCGATACGATGACTGTTCTCCAGGTGGTTTCTTTCCTTTTGGTAGTAGTACCAAGTGCTGCAGCTTCCACTGTGTGGGAAAGAGCCCTTCCTGCAAGCATTTCCCCAAGGTGTGTTGGAAAGCGTCTGGTCTAGCCGTAAATTCCGCTTTGGCTGCCTTATTTGGGATTCCATCCGGTCCGGGTGCTTTGTTGTTTTTGACCTTCGACACTGCGTTATGTAGCTCCTCTGGAGTAATAACAGGAATTTCTTCTATGTTAATCTCCGCCATTCTGCTCCTATTACGCGGCTGTTCCTGTGGGAAAAGATGTTCCACAATACGGGTGAGCATTTCGAGATTTGATATTGGCGAACTTCTATTGTCTTTTACCTTTTTTGTGACCACTCTGTATGCTTTACCCCAGGGGTCTATGTCGGCCTCCTCGCAAGGTTTTTTGAAGGACGTCGGTTTACTTTCCTTGATTGCTTTTTCTAGCTGACGTCTTGCGTGCTTGAATTGAAGAAGCCGCTCTGGATAGTCTGGCCTATTTCTGGACCGTTGGTATTTTCTCCGCTCTCTGAGACATATCGCCCTTAGCCTCTGGATATTCTCGTTCCCCCAGTAACACGGGGGCTCCTTTCTGCTGGGTAAGTATATAGGTCTATTCCCTCCCATCGGCTGCCACGTCAGAGTATCTCGATCAAACTTACATGACCGCTCTTTCCACATTGTAACAATCATTTTTGTTTCACCACCTGCTCAGACGATAACACCACACATCGTGATAAAATTCACATAAAACCTCACAACATATCGTCTCCGACCACTTATCCTGCCAAATAAATGACAACCACCTCCAGGGCTTCATATGTTACACACGTTCTGTCATCGGGCAAACATATCATATGGTACGGAGCATACAACGGAGCAGCGAGGCAGTTTGGAAGTTAAAATATTTCGATTTTGTGTCACTAACAGCTGTCCACTAAAAGTCTGTCCTTGTTTCAATTTATTTTATGAGGCAGGACGCGCACTCTTGTTCACTACGAGGTCTTGTGCATAAGGTGCTTTCATACAGACACTACGACTATTTAGCCTTTTTACTTGAGCTCGGCATACATCACATCACATACTTTACACAATCTGGGAAAGATGTTTTCATGTTTGTTGCAACTATACTAGTATGTAGACCATCATTCCTGCAGCAATAAATCTTTAAAATCATAACGAAATTTTGTTAAACGGACAGCTTCCTTCAACCAAAACGTTTTGATTCTCTGTTTCATCCTGACATAGAAGAACACAATTGCCCCTTAAAGCTTTCTTTGAGGCAAGAGTTCGCATGTTGCATTCCACACTTCATCTTCAACTTTAGAGCACCGAATTGCACAAAGCGCAAGCATACCAATATAAAATGTAATATACACATCACATCCTTCCTTGACTCGCTCGTACATGACTGATGTATCCTGCATAATATCCTGTGATGATTTGCATTTTTAAATTGATAGAAAGTCAACTCAAAGGTATTCGTTTGAATGAAGACATGAAGTAATGAGTTAAACGTAGAGGAAACATTGTGCCAGCAGTGCATACGTATGAATAAAGATTCAAAAAGGTAAACGAGTTAGTTGTCTGCGTTCAAGAGATGAATGTCAAGGCGATACCTGTCTGACTCGAAACAGGATAGCAGATATGTAGACTTTGATTTTGACAAACTTTCCTTAAAATACAACTAGCAGATGATTGGTTCTGTGGTTGGTTGGCTAAAGGCGACATCGTGCAATTAGTCACAGGAAATCATTGTCTACATTGTGGTGGCATCTGTAATATAATGGAGGTAACCAAGAAAAGCCGATGTCGAAGTGAACGTGTTGGAGATTTTATGAATATTTGCAGATCCCTCTCTTATTTTTGTATCATCAGTTTAACTCTCTCTCTCTCTCTCTCTCTCTCTCTGTAAGAATTACTTTTTATATCATTAGTTTTAGTTCGCAATAAACCATTCAACTCAACGGTCGTCTTTTTTCTTTTGCGCAACTGCTACAGGTTATGGGCCCAGCCCAGATGTACAAATAATTTCAATAGCTCAGATCGCAGATTCGCGGAGTTATATAAAGTTTTTTTATTGATCGAATTGTTTGTGCGGGCTTTTTTTGTTTTAATATTTTAAAATGGAAGTGGATAAATTGGTTTCTGCGGAACATTGGCCATCGTGGAAGTTCCAGATAAGGGTAATTCTGAGGTCATGTGATCTGTATGATATAGTTACTGGTAAGCTGAAGGAACCAGAAACAGATACAGATAAGTCAGAATACAAAACGATCATTAAAAAACCGGCCAAGTGCGAGTCGGACTCGCGCACGAAGGGTTCCGTACCATCTGTGTATATAAATATGAAAGAGACTATGTATGTATGTTACCTCATCAGTCATCACATTAAATCACATTTTTCGTATGATAACAGATCTTGGTTGCAGGCAGGTTATCGGCATATTACTTTGATAATCAAAAATCTTCATTATGAGATATATGTAGTTGATCGTCAAAATGTCCATTGAATTCAAATCAATTATCTTACTTGACAGCAACGATGTGAAAAGGTGAATAACAATAAATATGGGGAAAAGGTTTGCAACTAGGATTAATTCATCAAAGACACAAACATATTGTCGACTAACCCTAGTTCAGTATGTGACCAAGGGGATTTTTTTTGGATGAAAATCATGTCTGTTGTATGGGCGCCCCTCTTAAATATTCATATTGTTTTTAGTATTTGTCGTGGTAGCGGCAACAGAAATACATCATCTGTGAAAATTCCAACTGTCTAACTATCACGGTTCATGAGATACAGCCTGGTGACAGACGGACGGACGGACGGACAGCGAAGTCTTAGTAATAGGGTTCCGTTTCACCTTTGGGTACGGAACCCTAAAAATGACTGTAAAGCACAAAAAATTATCGTAACGGCATTAGGGCAGCAACCACCCACACATGTAATGAACTGCCATACCGCAAGAGAAATGTGGGAGAAACTAGAAGCCGTATATGAACAGAAATCTCTCACCAATATTCACATGCTGCAACAGAAATACTATTCGTTCACGAAGGATGAAAGAGACGACATAGCAACTCACATTTCCAAATTGGAGTCAATAGTGCAGCAACTACGTGATCATGGCGAAACAGTGTCGGATAGCATGCTAATAACAAAAATTCTCATGACATTGCCAGACACATACAGGCACTTTCACACAGCATGGGACTCGACAGCTGCGTCAGAACGAACACTCTCAAACTTGACCAATCGTCTCATCGTAGAAGAAATGCGAACCTCACACATTCAAACAACCAACACCAAGAAAATGCATTTTTCGCCAACAGAAAAACAAATCAGCAAAATCTGCCTCAACCGGGCAACGGTAGTGGTCGCGGTAAATGCTTTTATTGCAAGAAAACGGGGCATTGGAAGAGAGATTGCCCGAAGAGAAGAAGCAAGTATCAAAATCTACAGAAAAAGGTTCAGTCCCATCAAGGCGAAGTACAGAGTCAGAGAGACGCGTTTGTTTCTCTTTCTTTTCGCGACAAAGAAATAAACGATGACAGTTGGATATTAGACTCTGGTGCCTCTAACCATATGACTTTTAATAAGAGCTTGTTCTCTTCATACATTCACTTCAATGAACCGCAAGGTGTTCGTGTTGGGAACGGGGAATTAATTTTTGGCGTCGGTCGCGGAAATATAAACATTCTTGCTTTTAATCATACTGCTTGGACGAGGAAATATTTAAAGGACGTCTTATATGTGCCCAGTTTAAAGGTGAATCTGTTTTCTTCAAACGCGACATTAGACAAAGGTTTCTCTTTAATATCAGATAATATGAAGTGTGAACTACGGAATAAAAAAGATGTTGTGGCAATAGGTGTGGGTAAAGAATCCTTGTTTCATATGTTGTTTAAAATTGATAAGCCTGTTCGCGCACGTTGGCAATGCTGTTCGGGCTCTGGATCCAGAACTCCCGCGAGAGGGAGCTTGGTTTTTTTTGGGTGGTTGACGAGAGAGGGAGGGGCGAGCACTTCTTCTCGTGGTTGAAATAAAAATAAAGGATTTCGTTTAACAAAAATAGTTTTGGTTGATTTTCTTTAAGATCCTGAAAACGCTCATGATCATTTTGGTGCCGAAACCCGGGACTAAGCTAAAAGCAGTCCAACTTTTCTTACGAGACAAGTAAGTGAAAAAATACAAAAAAACATACGTATGTAGACATCTCTAACTAAACGTCAGTTTGCTGGGAATTTCGTTGTCGCTTTGGGAGAGTCGTGGCTTAGAATTGGTGTAGAACTTCGTTGTGAAACACATATATGGAGACATTTCAAATTCCATTGTTGTTCCGGAAATTGTTGCTGGATTGTCTCATTGTGTTGTTACTCTTGGTCAATATCTAAGCCCATTTCTACTGAATTGGTGAATGCATATAAAAATATATATAGATATATGTACGTACATTATTAATAATAATAAAATATAAACATACATACGTCCACAAACACATTCATGATGTCGAAAGCCGTGGGATCCCTTGGTGACGTCTCACCGGACATGTCAGCTGACAGGGGAAAAACGTTGATAGAGCTGAAAGCATTGAGGAGTTCGATTAAAGGTAGTCTCACTAGAATAAAAAAGTTGATTTCCGTGAAGGGCGAGACATTATCTTTTACCGAGTTAGAATGCAGATTAGCCATACTCGAATCGTACTTCAAGCAGGTTTTAAATGTGCAACTTTCTATAGAGCGCCTTGGCATAGAAGGGGAAGAAGAGGCGAACGATAGCTTTCGCTCGGCGGTTGAAGATTTGTACGTAAGTGCAAAGGCAGAAATAATGTCTCTGACGGCTGCATCAAAGGCGAGTTCATCTGAAAGCTTCAACACTACTCTGTTTCAACAACCTGTGTTGCGATCAAAGTTGGAGCAGATAAAATTACCCACTTTCTCTGGGAAGTTTTCGGAGTATCCGAACTATATCGGATTATTTAAAAATCTAGTAGATAGAGACGAAACGTTGGATAGTCTACAAAAGTTAAATTACCTTAAGCGTTCTCTTGCAGGAGCTGCATTAGGAGCGATAAAGGAGTTTGATATGATAGGGTCGAATTATAAAAAAGCGTTAGAGAGGTTGGCTGATCGATTTGATAACAAATGTCTGATGTTTCAGGAACATATAAATTCGTTATTAGAAGTCGCTAAGGTATCTAAAGCAACGTCGAGTTCTTTGAGAAATATAGAGGATAGTTTTAACGCTCACCTGACTGCTATGTTATCGATAGGGAGTTATGAGAATATAACCCATGCCATCCTCATATCTCTAGCGCTGGACAGAGTAGATGTTGAAACCCAGTCCAAGTGGCAGGATGCCATGGATTATTCGAAGCTGCCGTCGTGGGACGACTTCGTTAAAGTCCTTGATCGTAGATGTAAGAACTTGGAAGTTAAGGAGTCAAAGGTGCAGAACGTGGATAAGGCTATCAGTTCTAATCCCAGAAAAGAAAATCGCGCTCACTGGCATAATAATGATAGAGGGGCCCGACCCCTTGCGTTAGCAGCTGAAAGAGTTCAATGTGTGTTTTGTCGCGCAGGAGATCATCGAATAGAAGGATGTGCAAAATTTCAAACCCTTCCGGTAGCAGACCGGTTCCATGAAACCAAAAAGCTGGTATTGTGCATCAACTGTCTCGACAAAGGACACTCTGTAAGGCGTTGTTCAAAGTCGAAGTGCAGTATTTGTTTTCTGCCACATCATCGACTATTACACAGATTTGCTACAAGGAACGATAATGTTCCAGAAGATGGATCCAATGACGTAGGACAGTCAGCATTAGTGGGACGAACCGAAAATCAGGTCGTTTTAGCAACGGCCTTGCTTGAAATCAGAGACAGTTCCGGTGTGTATCATCCTGTGCGAGCGCTTCTTGATTCTGCGTCGCAACTGAATTTCATAACTGAACAGATGGCTCAAAGGCTCAGGTTGAGCAAGGTCAACGCAGATGTAGAAGTCAGTGGCATCGGGAAGGAAGTGTCGAAAGTACGGCATCGGACGAATGCTCTCTGTAAGTCTAGGATCTCAGACTTTAAAACAAATTTAGAATTGTTCGTAATCAAAGCCATTACAAATCCTCAGCCTAATCGGTCATTTGACATCAAGGGTTGGAACCTTCCAAAGAACGTGGTTTTGGCTGACCCATACTTTAATCAGTCGTCGAAAATCGATATGCTCATCGGAGCGGAATGTTTTTTCGAACTTTTAGCAGTTGGTCAAATAAAAGGGGATGGTCAACCTACTTTACAGAAAACCGTATTTGGCTGGGTTGTGTCGGGCAAATATGATTGTTCTGTAGTTTCGAAGGCTACAGTTTGTTTAGTTAATAGCCAGCTACCAGATGAGGATACTCGGCTTAACGAAATTGTCGAGCAGTTTTGGAAATTGGAATCGATCGATTTAAACCGGAATAACCTTACCCTAGAAGAAACTAAGTGTGAAGAACACTTCTTAAAAACTACGATTCGAGACGAAAAAGGGAGGTTTGTAGTATCGTTGCCATTTAAGCAAAATCCCGACGTTCTTGGAGACTCTTTGGATAATGCAAAGAAAAGATTTTTCGCCTTGGAAAGGAAGTTGGCCAGAAACTCAGTGGTTACGGACAGTACCGCAGGTTTATGAAGGAATACGAAGAGTTAGGTCATATGCAAGAAGTCTCGGAGGCGAAAATAAGCCAGATGAAGTATTTCTGCCCTCATCAGTATGTTCTCAGGCCGGATTCTTCTACTACAAAATTGAGGGTGGTTTTTGACTGCAGTGCGAGTACGTCCTCGGGGTTTTCATTGAATGATGTATTACTCAAAGGACCGGTTATTCAGGACACGTTGTTCGACATTATACTAAGGTTTCGTTGCTATAAATATGCCTTAACAGCAGACATTTCAAAAATGTATCGACAGATACTGGTGAATCCCAAGGACTGTAAGTACCAATGTGTTCTTTGGAGGCCTAACCCCTTGAATAAGTTAAAGGTATATCAATTGAACACCGTAACTTATGGTACTACTTCTGCCCCCTATCAAGCAACTCGTTGCCTGAAAACGTTGGCAGAAACAAATAGGGACGTGTATCCCGTAGGTTCAAGAGTGCTGGGCCAAGACTTCTACATGGATGACCTCATAAGTGGAGGGGATTCGGTGGAGGAAGTTTCTAGAATCTATGAAGAAGTCAGGACTATGTTGGAAAGTGCGGGTTTTTACCTAAGAAAATGGTGGACCAACGATAATGAAATGTTGCGACGAATTCCTGAAGTTGAGAAAGAAATTCCCTTACGAATTAACGACTCCGATAAAATCAAAACTTTAGGAATTCAATGGAATCCGACACCCGATCAACTTCAATACATCGCACCAGCTCTTGCTACTGCAAGGAATGTTACCAAGAGAATTATCCTGTCCGAGTTGTCATCGCTTTTCGATCCATTGGGTCTCATAAATCCAGTGATTGTTAAAGGAAAGATTATACTACAAAGTCTCTGGCTAAAAAAGACAGCTTGGGATGAGTCGGTACAAGTCCGTATACACGATGAGTGGAAGGAGTTTAGACATCGGTTGAAGGAACTAGAATTGCTAAAAATTCCGAGATATGCATTGGCCTCAAACTCCGAAACAATGGAACTACACGGGTTCGCAGATGCGTCGCTGAAAGCCTATGGTTGTTGCGTTTATGTTAGACTCACCGATGTAAATGGTCGAGTAACTTGCAATTTATTAAGTGCTAAGTCGAAGGTGGCCCCTATAAAAACTCAGACTTTGCCGCGATTAGAACTCTGTGCTGCTGAAATGTTAGTACGGCTAGTGGTAAGAGTACTGCCCAATTTTTCACATCTCGTGGAAGAAATCCACTTATGGACCGATTCTGAAATCGTTCTCTGTTGGTTGTCGGCACATCCATCAACTTGGGATACATTTATTGCAAACAGGGTGTCCATAATTCAAACTGAACTTCCGTCCGCAAAATGGAGGCATATCAGCGGCAAGAAAAATCCAGCCGATATTATATCAAGGGGAGCCTACCCGGAGGAATTAAAAGGAAGCATATGGTTTCAAGGCCCAGACTTTCTGAGGAAACCAAAGTGCAATTGGCCAAGTCAAAAGGATTGCACAAATATGGTCAAAGAAGTTCCGGGTAAACGTCGCAACGGTGACGCTCTTCTGACAACGGTAGCATTCGTGAATTCGGAATTCTCAGAACACTATCTGCGGTTTAGCAGTTTCCAAAAAACTTGTACGTTTTTGAGCCAATGTATAACAAAATTAGAAACAGAAACAAAAAGAAGGTTAAGAATAATACGAAGTGACAATGGTACGGAATTTCGAAATGAAGTTTTTGAGGGCATATTACAAAAATATCGTGTTTTTCACCAAACGTCAGTGCCATATTGTCCGCAACAAAATGGCAGAGCGGAAAGGGAAATGCGGACTCTAGTTGAAGCTGGTAGGACGATGCTGCATGTAAAGAGCCTGCCCTTAAAGCTGTGGGCCGAGGCAGTAAACACTTCAGCTTTCGTGATTAACCGCACCTGCTTAAATGCGAACAACAAATCACCGTATGCGATGTGGACAGGAAAAGATTTTGACTCTTACTGTGTGGATTGGAGAGTTTTTGGATCAGATTGTTACGTTCACATCCCTGATCAGAAAAGGCAGAAATGGGACGTGAAATCGGAAAAGGGAATATTTGTCGGATATATGGATGGCGTCAAGGGTTACAGAGTCTGGATACCGGGAACCAATAAAATTAAGGTTAGTCGCGATGTCATTTTTAGAATTTCAGATCCAGTTGACGAAGTCAAAGAACAAGTTGAACTTGATGTAACTCTTCGATTTTCTGATGGCCACGGTGATAAGAACCCTGTTTTTGCTGACGTTCCGGATGAAAGACTGCACATGAATATAAGGACACACCTGTTCACGGAACTCCACTTAAGGGTCGTTTGAGGAGTGCAGCAAGAAGTGGAAACAGTGCTATTTCAGCCATGTTAGCGGGCTGTGCGTTTGAATCTGAGGTTTCGGAGCCGGCAAGTATTAATGAAGCGTTAACTTCGAGGGATTCAAAAAAATGGGAAGCGGCAATGGATGAAATGGATGCACTACAGAAGAATGAAACCTGGGAGATGGTTCAACCACCAGACGCGCGAAAAATAATTGACAACAAGTGGGTTTTTAAAGTTAAAGGTTCTAACACCAACGAACCACTATGTTTTAAAGCCAGACTCGTCATAAGAGGTTTCTCACAAGCAAAAGGAGTCGATTATGAAGAAACGTTTAGTCCAGTGGCCAAGTTCAGCTCCATCAGAACAATTATTGGGATAGCAGTCTTAAGGAAATATAAAATGAAACAGTTCGATGTCAAAACTGCCTTTCTGAATGGATATCTAAAGGAAGAAATTTTCATGAAGCAGCCAGAGGGGTTTAACGACGGAACAGGCCGAGTGTGCCGTCTTCGCAAGAGCTTGTATGATCTTAAGCAAGCATCCAGATGTTGGAATGAAAGGCTTAATTCAATTCTCGAGAGTTTCCAACTGAAAGCTTCTAATGCTGATCCATGTGTTTTCATTGGAGAAGGAATCATCCTGGCCATCTATATTGACGACGGTATCATCGCGGCAGATAGTGACATCAAAATAGCAGCGTTAGTAAACCACTTGGAAAAAGAGTTCGTTCTCAAGGTCTTCGAGGCAAAGCATTTCCTGGGACTGGAGATTCAAAACAAACCTGATGGCACAATACATCTTGGTCAAAGGATTTTTGCCGGGAAGTTAATTTCGAAGTTCGGCATGGCGGATTCAAACCCTGTTGCAACACCAGCTGATGGATCAGTTTTTGTAAGTGTCGATGAGGACGACTTTGACAGCAGTTTTCCATAGAGAGCAGCCGTCGGCAGTCTAATGTATCTTGCCATTGGGACGAGGCCAGACGTTATCTTTGCCTTAGGGGTTGTCAGTCGGTACATGGAAAAACCAACTAAAATCCATGTTACAGCCTTGAAGCGCATTATAAGATACATCAAGGGAACTCAGGATTATGGTATAATTTTTGAACTAAATGCTAAATTTAAATTGAATACTTACAGTGACGCCGATTATGCTGGGGATCGAAGAACAAGGCGATCTACTAGTGGGTACGTTTGTTTTTTTGGTGGTACTCCCATCTCTTGGGGTTCTACTCAACAGCGGTGTGTGTCACTATCAACAACAGAATCGGAGTATGTAGCTGCAGCTGAAGAAGTTAAAGAATTGTGCTGGGTCAAACTGTTGTTAAAGGATCTCCATGTCCGCTGCGAAAGTTCAATACTCCATTTGGACAATAAGAGTGCAATCCACTTAATAAAGAACCCAGAATTCTACAAACGGACGAAGCACATCGACGTCAAGTACCATTTTATACGTGAAAAATATGCTGATAAGTTTTATGACATTGAACATGTTTCATCTGAGATGCAGAAGGCCGACATCTTTACTAAGACATTACCTCGGGATTGTTTTCAAAAACAAAGAAATTCGCTAGGCGTATTTCCTTTAACTAAATGATAGTATAATTACTTTTTTTGAATTGGCATCTTTTCTATTATATTTTAAATCTTGAAGTCCTAAACATACATATACAGTTATTAATTTGAAGTTATAATGAAATGTTTGAAAGTTAAGGAATCATGGAACTATTCGTAAAAGTAGGAGTGTTGGAGATTTTATGAATATTTGCAGATCCCTCTCTTATTTTTGTATCATCAGTTTAACTCTCTCTCCCTCTCTGCAAGAATTACTTTTTATATCATTAGTTTTAGTTCGCAATAAACCATTCAACTCAACCGTCGTCTTTTTTCTTTTGCGCAACTGCTACAGAACGTAAGTTCGAGACCCTTATAAAAAGGTGGGACAAGCACGCGTATTCTGCAAAGTGGAAGCCTGCAGGGGATAGACATGAGCAGCTCGTAGTGGAGGCGTAGGAAATACCACTTTATAAGGTTGATGATATGTCGTTGTCAGTAACAACGAAGGTGAGAGATAAAGCTGGAGTAAGCTTAAGTCATTGGCCTCGTAGGGGTAGCATCTATCCGACGGTTGCTGGCCTGCTAAAAAGCGAGAAGAGCCACCGCAGTCGAACATCTTGCGGCACTGTTAGTAAGTCCCATCCCCACCTCCTCGTGGTGCCATCTGGAGATTTCCTATGGAAATTGCAGACGGGGAAGGGCGAATGGCGAGCCTCCTGCGCCAAAAAACAGGATTAGTCGGTTGGGCTACGGCCTAGTAAGCCGTAACCGTAAAGAAAAACCACAAACTTCGAAACAATCACAAGCCTCGGATATAACGGACCGGATTTATGTTAACGACCCTTGAAAAAACAAAAAAAGGACAATGATTTTCGGCTCTGTATGTGGTTTGTCAGGTCCCTAAACAGGCCACGTGCAGCCGAACAACTTGCGGACGCCCTAGACCCCTATAAAGTGGACATAGCCGCCATCCAGGAAATGCGATGGAATGGACCGGGTATAAAGCGGACGAAAAACTGCGATATTTACTACGGCGACTGCTATAGGGAGAGAGGGCAACGATTGCTTGGATGCGGATTTGTTGTTCGAGGTGGACTAAGGCAAAAAGTCCTAAGCTTTCGGCATGTGAGCGAACGCCTCATAACAATGCGTATCAAGGCAACATTTTTTAACATCAGTCTGATCTGCGTCCACGCCCCCACGGAAGACAAGGATAACTACGCCAAAGATAAGTTCTATGATCTCCTAGACAGAACGTATGCCCAATGTCCCAGCTATGACATCAAAATTGTACTAGGAGACTTCAATGTTAAGCCGGGTAAGGAAAGCATCTTTGAACGGGTCATCGGCATACATGGCCTACACGATACCACCTCCGCTAACGGACACAGGCTGATTGATCTTGCTACGGGGCAAAATCTCCTTCTAGCCAGTACGCGCTTCCCGCACCTCGATATACACAAAGGCACCTGGCGGTCTTTTGATCAATCGATTACCAACCAGATTGATCACATTGCGATCGATTCGAATTGAAGTCATCGAAGTGTATAGTTGGTTAACAGTGCTCCGTAATATCGCTTGAATTTCGTGTAAAAAACCTGATCGCTAGCGAAAATGTGCATATTGAGAGATAAACAAGACAGTGACTTTTTTATAATTTATTGAAGAAATCGCATAGGAAACGTGGTTTACAATAGTTTTTTAATTACTTAAAATCATTAAATTCATTGCTGCTTCATCTCCAACGTCTCCACAGTGTATTTATTTACCGCTCCAGTGACAATGGAGTAGAAGGGGAATGCCTAAATGCAATCACTGTAAGAATGAATTGCCCCTTGCGGGTGACCTTATCTCTTGCCCCTCATACTCTCGCAAATTACATTTCCCATGCACCACCGTGACGGAGAGGTCTTGGAGATCGATGGGTTCAAAAAGAGATACTTGGAGGTGCCAATTCTGTCGAAGCGCCAACGAAAATCTTAACGGCACACCAAACGACGTCTCATCGCAGCCAGTAACACCAGATAAATTATAGTCCAGATAATAAATAGTCCACAAGCTAATGCAAACACAAAACCAGCCACCGAAAATGATTCGAATGTCAATACAAGCGCAAATACAAACACCATACTAGCCGAAATTAGAAACATGAAAAACGAAGTGAAAAACATTGCTGACTTTTTCAATTTCGTGTCTCAGAATTTTGACGAGATCAACAAAAATATCGAAAGAAACAATCCATTCATGGACACTATGATGAACGAAATACAAAAATTGAAATATGCAAATAAGGAAAAAACCGGCCAAGTGCGAGTCGGACTCGCGCACGAAGGGTTCCATCTGTATATGTATATAAATATGAAAGAGACTATGTACATATGTTAGCTCATCAGTCATGACATTAAATCACATTTTTTGTACGATGACAGATCTTGGTTGGAGGCAGGTTATCGGCATATTACTTCGATAATCAAAAATCTTCATGACGACGATATACATACGTAGTTGATCATCAAAGTGTCCATTGAACTCAATTCAATTATCTTACTTGACAGCAACGATGTGAAAAGGTGAATAACAATAAATATGGGGAAAAGGTTTGCAGCTAGGATTAATTCATCAAAGACACAAATATATTGTCGACTAACCTTAGTTCAGTATGTGACCAAGGGGATTTTTTGGATGAAAATCATGTCTGTTGTATGGGCGCCCCCCTTAAATATTTGTCGTGGTAGCGGCAACAGAAATACATCATCTGTGAAAATTTCAACTGTCTAACTATCACGGTTCATGAGATACAGCCTGGTGACAGACGGACGGACGGACAGCGAAGTCTTAGTAATAGGGTTCCGTTTTACCTTTGGGTACGGAACCCTAAAAAGATGAACAAATTCATAACATGCAAGCACAAATAAATAAACTTGAATAACAACAACTAAAACACAGCATAGAAATTAACAGCCCTATTCTGGCTGTGATGTGGTCACAACTCACAAACCTCTGTGATGCTAAAATTGTGATGTCTCTCTTGTGAGGTTTCTTGTGAGTAATCAGCTGTTTGGTATTCTGGCAAACACCTCACAAGAAAACACAGAATAATAGTCACAACACTGTGGTGAATGTATTAACATGCATGAAATTTACTTTTTTTGACAGCTATCACTTTCAATCAATCGAGCAGTCAGTAAAGAACAAAAAAAAAAAAACAAAAAGGAAAACGAAATTGTTACCTTTGTACAAGGTAAACAATAAACAATAGTAATAACAACAAGTATCTGAAACGAGATTTCAAGACAAACAATTTTTCTGAAACAGCTATCATGAAAATGGGTTATTTCTTTCCCGTTGTTGTTGTATTCTTAAAACCAAAAGAAATATTTATAAATTTGTATATTGTCCAACAAGACATAAATATAAGAAGCAAAAGCAAAAATTCTTCCTCCATCTCATATCTTGTGATCGACTTGTGAGCTGCTCAATCGGACATCACAATTTTGACAGTTACTGTGATGCTCACAACTTGTGAGGTTTTGGTTAGAATACGAAAACCTCACAAGTTGTGACTCACCACACTCTTGTGAGGTTGTTGTGACTTATGAGGCATCACTGAGGTATGCCAGAATACGGGCGTAAGAATATCCCACCCGAACGAAACGAAAATCTAGTCGAAATAATGAAATCTGTAGGAAAAACAATTAAATAAGAAATAACAACCGCGGAGGTAACAGACATTTCTTTTCTTTCTTTTGATGGCGCTACAGTTCGGGGTGAACCAGGGCCTCAACCAACAAGCCTCTCCAGCCGGTCCGATCTTCGGCCAGCCGCTTCCAGTGCCACACGCCCAGTTGGTTGAGTTCCCCTTCGACCTGTGCGCACCACCTTAAATGCGGTCGTCCTCTGCTGCGTCGTCCCTCGGGGTTGGAGTCGAAGACTCTTCGGGCCGGAGCATTGATATCCATTCGCTCTACATGGCCTAGCCATCTTAGACTTTGGATCCGAAGACGTCTAACCAGGCCGATGTCGCTGTACAGCCCGTACAGCTCTTGGTTGAATCTCCTCTTCCATTCTCCGTTTACACAAACGGGACCAAAGATTGCACGTAGAATTTTTCTCTCGAAACGTCCAAGAGCCTCTTAATCCGCTTTTGACAACGTTCAAGCCTCAGCGCCGGGATGATTAAGATTTTGAATAGGGAAACCTTAGTTTTTCGAGAGAGGGCTCTACTACTCAATTGCCTCTTGAGCCCGAAGAAGGAGTGCGTTGCTGCTTGTCACTACCGAGCCAAGGTAGACGAAGTCCTTGACTACTTCAAAAATATAGCTGCCGAAGGTGACGTTCTGACCAAGACGTCGGTGTTGTGCGTCTTTCTTGGAAGACAGCATATATTTGGTCATGTCCCCATTTACCCTTAGAGCCACTTTCGCCGCTTCTGCTTCAATGCTTGTGAACGCCTCTTTGACGTCTCGCTTTGTTCGTCCAATAATGTCAATGTCATCTGCGTAGGCAAGCAATTGTGTGGACTTGAAGTAGATCGTACCTCTTGTATTGGCCGCAGAGTCCCGCACGATCTTTTCAAGAATAATACTGAAGAAATCACATGACAGTGCGTCACCCTGTCTAAAACCTTTTTTAACATCAAAGGGGTAGGTTAGTTCACCTCCGACATTAATGTAGCAGCGAGAGTTCTCCATAGTCATCCTGCATAGTCTGACGAGCTTGGCAGGAATGTTAAACATGACATGGCTCTGTATAGCTCGTCTCTGTAAACACTGTCATACGCGGCTTTGAAGTCGACGAAAAGATGGTGCGTGTCGACCTGGAATTCATTGGTCTTCTTCAAGATCTGCCGTAGATTTATATTTGGTCTATCGTGGATTTTCCTGGCCTGAAACCACACTGATAGGAACCTATCAGATTGTCCACGAACGGTTTCAGGTATTTACACAGTTCGGCAGAGAGGATCTTGTACGCGATGTTCAGGAGGCTTATCCCTATGTAATTGGCGCAGTCATAGGGGTCTCCTTTCTTATGGACCGGGCAAACGATACAGAGATTCCATTCATCGGGCATGCGTTCTTCCGACCATATCTTGCAGATGAGTTGGTGCATGTTCCTAACCAGCTGATCGCCAGCTGCTCTAAGCAGCTCCGCGGGGATTCCGTCTGCTCCAGCAGCTTTATAAGACTTAAGTTTCGATATGGCTATCTTAACATCGTCTAGGTCGGGTGGACGGGATTCTCTTTCGTCTTCGTCCATTGTGAATGGTTCGCTCTGCCTGACGGCGGCATTTTGACTATCATCGCCGTTATACAGTCTGCAGAAGCGATCCTTCCAATATCTCAGCATCGACTGTGACGCCACTACTAGTTGTCCGTGCTCATCCCTGCAGGCTACTGCTCAGGCTTTATAGCCTTGGCATGTTCGTTTTACTTTCTGGTAAAATTTTCGAACGTCGTTCCTGCAGTAACATCTCTCCATCTCCTCGATCTCCCGCTTCTAGTGCTCCTTCTTTTCCTTTCTCAGAAGCGCATGCTCCTCCCTCCTTCTCTGTTCATAGAGCTCGCGGGCAGCTCTCGTCCGTCGATGCAATGTGGCCATGTATGCATTCTGTTTTTCTACATGGGCCTGTCTGCACTCATCATCAAGCCAGGGGTTTCTCGACGGTAGTGACTCGAAACCGAGTATAACTGAGGCGGCCTCTCTAATGGCTTTCTGACAACGACTCCATTGCTGTTCTATGGTTTCTGCAGATTGCATCGGGACCTGAGAGAGCTTGAAGGAGACTTGATAGGCGAAGGTCCTGGCGGTCTCCTGCGATTGCAGCTTTCCGACGTTAAATTTTGGTGTTCTTACTCGACTCCGTTGGTTTCGAGAAATTCGCATCCGTACCTTGGCTGCAACAAGGTAATGATTCGAGTCGATGTTGGCTCCTCGAAAGGGTTCGGACATCTGGAGTGCTGGAGGAGTGTCTGCCGTCGATCGCAATATGACCAATTTGGTTGGTTGTCGATTGATCGAAAGACCGCCAGGTCCCCTTATGGATGTTGAGGTGTGGGAATCATGTACTTGCTACTACCGGGTTATGTTCCGCCATAAAGTCCACTAGCCTAAGTCCGTTTTCTGACGTGGTGTTGTATAGGCTGTGCTTTCCAATGATCCCTTCAAAGATAGCTTCCTTACCCTGCTTCGCATTGAAATCTCCTAGAACGATTTTGGTGGCATAGCTGGAACATTGCGAATACGTTCTGCCTAGGAGATCATAGAAGTCGTCTTTATTTCGGTCATCTTTCTCCTCTATGGGGGCGTGGACACATAATCAGTCTTTATTGCCGAGATTGGTCTTGATGCGGATAGTTATGAGGCGTTCACTTACATACTGGAAGCTTAAGACTTTTTTCCTGAGTCTGCCTCGAACAACATATCCGCATCCGAATAAGCGTTGTTTATTTTCTCTGTAGCAGTTTCCGTAGTATATATCACAGTTTATCCGCTTTTTGCCTGGCCCATCCCATCGCACTTCTTGGAGCGCGGTAATGTCTGCCTTATAGCAGTCCAAAGAGTTGACCAGTTGTTCGGCAGCACCTGGTCTGTTGAGGGACCTAACGTTCCCGGTCCAGAACCGAAATTCGTTTCATTTTTTGTCGTTTGCGGGGGTCGTCAACATGTAATCCGTCCGTAGCCGAGGATATTGGTTGTCTCTGAACAAAATTTTTGTTTTAGACGATAGGGATGTTAGCCCTAAGCGCAAACTCCAACCTGGAGGGCCAGGTTCCTCTTTCCCCAGGAACAAGGGGTCGGGTCGCTGCACACATTGGTTTACTACCTGGCGGGTGCCGGTATAGCTATCCAGGGACAGAGATCGAAGCGGGCGTTTACCAGGTTAAACGCGATCAATTTCTTTGCTCTGTTTGTTCACTCCCTTCTCCCCTGTAACAGATATTTACCGCACCTAAAATAGAAACACCGACAGATCCACAATTATAGTCACTTTTCATAGCTATCAAACAAAAACAACTTTTATGCAAAACGCCCGGGCAATTTGCTCGTTAATAATTGCTAAAATTAATCCAAATATGAATAAAAATGAAAAAATGAGCGAGGCATATAATAACATCTATGAGCAGAAGAGAAGAGAGGAACACACGCTTTTCAGAAAAAAGAAGAGAGAGCACGGAAAGCGTGAGATCGAGGAGATGGAGAGATGCTTCCGCAGGAATGACGCCCGTAAGTTTTACAATAAGGTAAAACGAACATGCCATGGCTACAAAGCCAGAGCGGCGGCCTGCAGGGATGAAAATGGGGAACTGGTAGTAGAGTCGCAGTTGATGCTGAGGATTTGGAAAGACCACTTCTGCAGACTGTATACGGCGATGATAGACAAGATACCGCTGTCAGGCAGAACGAGCCATTCGTAATGGACGACAATGAAACAGAATTCAGTCCACTCGACCTAGACGAAGTCAAAATAGTAATATTAAGACTTAAGTAAAATGAAGCCGAGGGCGCAGACGGCCTGTTTAAGGCGGCTGGAGATGAGCTGGTAAGGTGCATGCACCATCTCATTTGCAAGGTATGGTCGGAGGGAAGCATGCCCGACGAAAGTGTAGGAGTAAAACAACTGATGATCACCAACTCGCTAACAGATTCTTTATTGGGTGGTATTTATACAATTATATAAGTGTAGAGTTTGCGGGTCTACTACTGGGTCAGATGATCGAACTTATATACAAACTGTATGTTAAAAAGTTAAGTGCGATACGGCAGCACAGTAGAGTACTATTAAAATGTACCTATTATGTAAATTGCATATTTTTCCTACAGTTCGGCCATCCTGATCAAGTAATCGACCCGGTTACAATTCATATATACAATTCTGTACTATGTTGATAATGAAAATTGAAAAATTGCTGAGATATTATGTATAAAGAAAATTCAATAGATACAAATTTATAAAAAGTTATAACATATTATTTAATGAATTAGATACGAGTTAGTATGTATGTGTATATATATTTATAATCATTTATATAGAGTCATGGATAGGAATGAAATAAATTTTGAAAAATAAGTACTCCATAGAAAAACTAGAATGGCTGATAGGAAGGGAAAATGTCATTAAATTTGAGCATTTAAGTGTCAGCGCAGCAATCAGGATCCTTCGGATGGTTCTCGGCAACATGCATCTCATCATCACATTCAGCATCCGCTCGCTCTACTTTGTAAGGCCTCATATTATCAGGTGCAAATATACCCTTGTACGGTAATCGAGTCATCTGTAAACCTTCAATATCTGAAACTAAGTATCTGTCGTTAGGTAATACTTTCTTTATTTCGTAAGGTCCACGATATTTTGCTAAGAGCTTTTTATTTACACCTGGTGTTGTTGGTGTATTTTTGATTACCACGAAATCTCCCTGTTTGTATACTTTAGGGTTTTTGTGACGGTTATTGTAATAGTCTTTATTCCGCACCTGTGACTTCTCAATATTCCTACATGCTTTTTCCCTAACATTCTCTAAATCTATTCTTTCCTTCTTAAACTTTTCATCAAGGAACTCTTTAACGCGATCGGCAAATTCCCCCTTTTGATTAACACCGAACAGAAGGACGCTGGGTGTAAAACCTGTGGATCTGCTGACAGTGTTATTAAGTGCAAATTCGATTTTCGCTAAATGCCTATCCCAGTCACTTGTTGTATCTGGCCTACATTCTTTAGCAAGCATTGGAATTAAGACACGGTTAACGCGTTCAACTTGTCCATTTGACTGGGGTGAACACGTAGCGACTTTAATATGCTTAACTTTATTAAGTTCCATGAAATCGGAGAATTCTTTTGATGTAAAACATGTCCCACGATCAGATACAATACGTTCGGGTCTCGAATAATTTTCAAAAAATGATGTTAAGCATTTAATTGCTTCCTTACTTTGAGTTGTTTTGACGGGATAGAGTTTAACGAATTTGGTAAACCCATCGATAACTAGGAGGACATGTTTTCGATTCGCACTAGAATTCGGTAATGGACCTAGATGATCGATATGAAGAGTGCAAAAGGGAAGGTTTCCTTTAGGAATCGAGTGTAAACTTGCTTCTACTCTGCCCGAATGAGGCGAAAAGTTAATGCATTTCAAACATTTTGCAATGTAACTTTTAATTTTGTTTTTCATTTTGGGAAACCAATAGCTTTCAGACAAGTGCTGAAAACATTTTTCAACACCTAAGTGGCACATCGCTTCGTGATGTGTGCGTATGACTTGTTCCTCCATATGTGAAGGGACGAAGAAAAGTACCCTGCCTTTGCACTTACGATAAATTAATCCGTTAATCATTTCATAAAAAGCGCTTTCTTTTTTCTCTAAGTCAGACGATATAGAAACGATTGTAGGATCTTGTTTTTGTGCCGCTGCTAACATAAACTCAAACGATTCATCATCAACGTGTAGTATGTTAAACGATCGGCTAAGCGCATCGACATGACCCATCCTTTCTCCTTTCCTATGTTCAACAGAGTAATCGAAACTTTGAAGTTCCAGAGCCCATCGTGAAATTCGAGGGTTTAATAGCTTCTTTTTTAGGGTAAGAGTCAGAGCTTGACAATCAGTGATAATTTTGAAACTTATTCCAATCAAGTAAATTCGGAATCTACGAAGTGCATAGATAATGGAAAGCGTCTCGAGCTCATAGCTATGATACCTACTTTCTGATTCAGTGGCTCGTTTCGAGAAATAGAATATGGGGTGGAATTTTCCATCTTGTTGCTTTTGCATCAAGACTGAACCGAATCCAATACAACTTGCATCGCAATGAAGTTCGGTGGGACTCTGTGGATTGTATATAGCCAAAACGGGAGATGCAGTCAACTTACTCTTTAATTCCTCGAAAGCTGCTCTTTCAGTCAGCCCGAATACGAAGGGTGTATTTCTTTTTAATAAGTCATACAATGGCTTAGCTATGTAAGCAAAGTTTTTAATAAATTTGCGGAAATAGGAACAAAGTCCTAGAAAGCTGTGCACATCTTTGTTACATGAAGGTGCAGGAAACGCTCTTATGGCATTTAAGTTGCTCTCATTTGGCCTTATACCGTTTTCTGTAACTTTATAACCCAGATAAACTATCTCCGTTTGTAAGAACTTGCACTTGTCAAATCTTAATTGCAAGCCATTCTTTACAATGACGTCAACTACTGACTTCAAAATAGCTAAATGTTCCTCAAGCGAAAGTGTGGCGACAAGTATATCATCCAAATAAGTTAAGATTTGTCCCTTCGAAATCAAATCACCGAAAATATGTTTCATAAATCTTTCGAAAACGGACGGTGCATTTTTTAAGCCAAAGGGCATTCTAATATATTCGTATTGGCCCATGGGCGTAATGAAAGATGTGTATTTGGTAGATTCATCTGATAGTTTAACGTGATGGAAGCCGTTCTTCAAATCCAACGTACTAAAATATTTTTTATTTCTAAGCCGATCAAGGTGATCATCAATTAAGGGTAAGGGGTAGTTGTCACGTAAAGTGACTTTGTTGAGCTCCCGGAAGTCAACACAAAGCCTTAGTTCATTGTTTTTCTTTTGTACGAGTACGATAGGGGAAGCATATGGTGAATTTGATTCGCGGATTATACCCTTATCTAATAAATCATCAAGTATGTTTTGAAGCGCGATCTTATGTGCGTAAGGAAGTCTTCTTGGTGTACACCGGAAAGGAACGTGCTTCGATAATTCTAATCTCATATTAAAATTTGTTGTCGATAGCTGAGTATTGGAATTAGAATAAGCGGGCCTAAGAATATTCCTAACCTTACTCCTAATATCTTCACACAAGTTTTCGTTAATATTTAATTGCAACTCACCTTCGCCTATTACATCGATATTTAGAAGTTGTTGAAAGGCATCGATGTCTGCGACTGATGAGTTATCCAAAGCTGCAGGCGGAGATGAGATGTGAGATTTGATGTTATTCCGCTGTATTTGAGAATCCTGTTTACTGCTGACGTTATCTTGATTTTCCTTACGTAGAGCCAAGCCAGTTTTTCCTATGAAGTCACGACCTAGAATAATAGGGTATGACATTGAATGATTCTTAACTATTATAATATCTAAATTAATCACTGAACTTTCGAATTCCACACTCGTGTTTATTTTCCCAATCACTTCCAAAGGGCTGTTATTGACTCCACAATAGATATGCTTCGTCTTCTCGAGCTGCGGCAATAAAGCTGGCGGGAGATATCTTTCCTGGAGAAAACTAATAGGACTCCCAGAGTCCAGAAGCGTAAGTAGATTAATGGCGATTTCCATGTCGTTGCTTGTCCATCTATAGCAAGCGTTGTATTCGAAGTCATTGTCACTTCGCCTTGGTTTTTCCGCTGCTGTCACTGGAGTATTGACCGAACCAATTGCTGTATGTTGCTGCAACATCATAACAGGATTTTTAGTTTCGCATTTCGTTGAAATGTGTCCTTGTTTTCCACACTTGTAACACGTAACATTTCTTTGCCGCAGTGTCGGTTTCATTGGATCTTCAGCATTGTTGTTATTTTCTGCAGTTGACTTACTTGGGATGAAACGCCGGGCTTGAGAAGTGAGAGGTGCTGACCTGGTAACTTTTTCCTTGTGTTCACGATGGTTGCTTTTCAATTTGGCGTACTTCCGCAGGGCTGTCTTTAGTTCTTCGAGGCTGTTGGCGTTATATAATATACTTTTGTTAATTTCCGAGTCTGGTATACCTTTTATAATGAATTGAACCAGGTCCTCTTCTTCTACCTTACTATGTGAGGCGATTTCCTGCATGTGAAGAACATATTGTTGCATCGTTTCGTCACGGTGTTTCTTCCTCTCTCGCAGTTCATTGTAGATGTCGGATTTGGTAACGACTCTCTGAAACTCATTTCGTAATGATTGCTTTAGTTGCAGCCAACTTCTAATGTTCACGGTTCTGACGAATAACCTGGCAGTTCCTTTAAGGAGTCTCTTGCCGTAGATAAACTTATTTCGGTCATCCAAATTCAAGACTTCTGCACATTCTTCGAATTGCTCAATCCAGCACTGCACAGGGAAATTATCGTCGCCACTGAAGGCTTGTATAGAGTCTTCGATATCCCTAAAGTTACAAGCAGAGCTCTGTAGGTTGGCGGAATCTGTTTCTTCAAGTTGTAGCTCGCGTAGTTGTCGTTTTAGTCTAAGGATCTCCTCTTTCTTCTTATACATTCTTCTCAGCTTTGATAATTCGGCATCAAGTTCCTCCTCTTCATCATCACTCGTGGACTCACCTTGAGATTCTGGATCTAATTGTGGCACAGAATCATCTACGCTTTGATCTTTGCTGGTCGATGGAAGTTCCTGGATCAGTTTTGCGAAGTCTTCGGGCGTAAAATCTTGCACTGCTTCTTGAAGTCGGATTTTCAACTCCGCTTTAGTGCCCGTGGTTTGATGTTTCAATGCTCTAAGGACGCTTTTGAGTCTAGATACAGTCGCAGACTCCAAAAACTTTTTCCACTCCTCGGGCATTGTAAAATTTCCACAAAAACACTATCAGAGGAAATCTCGAACACTGAGCGCGCGATACCGATTTTCAACGTACACTCAACTTCGTACAGTAGACCCAATACGCGAACTGTCAAACGTACATACAAGAGCGCGGTAGAACTGATCTGCTCACTGATATCCCACTTCTGAGAGATTGTAGGAGTAAAACAACTGATGATCACCAACTCGCTAACAGATTCTTTATTGGGTGGTATTTATACAATTATATAAGTGTAGAGTTTGCGGGTCTACTACTGGGTCAGATGATCGAACTTATATACAAACTGTATGTTAAAAAGTTAAGTGCGATACGGCAGCACAGTAGAGTACTATTAAAATGTACCTATTATGTAAATTGCATATTTTTCCTACAAAAGGAAACTCAGAATCGTTTGCCCGTTCCATAAGAAAGGGGACCCCTATAACTGCGCCAACTATAGGGGAATAAGTCTCCTTAACAACGCATATAGGACCTTCTCTGCCGTATTGTGTGAACGCCAGAAACCGTTTGTGGATAACCTGATCGGCTCTTATCAGTGTGGTTTCAGGCCAGGTAAATCCACAATAGACCAAATATTTACGCTAAGGCAGATCTTGGAGAAGACCCAGGAATACCAAATCGACCCTCACCACCTCTTCGTCGATTTCAAGGCCGCGTATGACAGCGTATATAGAGACGAGCTGTACAAAGCCATGTCTAGTTTTAACATCCCTGTCAAACTCGTCTGACTGTGCAGGATGACAATGGAGAACTCTCGCTGCTCCATTAAGGTCGGTGATGAGCAAACCGAGACCTTTGATGTTAAAAAAGGATTTAGGCAAGGCGACGCGCTGTCGTGCAACTTTTTCAACATCGTGCTTGAAAAGATTGTGCAGGAGTCACTGGCCAACACAAGAGGTACGATTTATTTCAAGTCTACGCAATTGCTTGCGTACGCCGACGATATTGACGTAATTGGACGAAAACAGCAAGACGTCAATGAGGCTTTCGTGAGCATTGAGGTAGAAGCGGCTAAGATGGGTCTCAAGGTTAATGAGGGTAAAACCAAATATCTGCTTTCATCTAAAAGAGACGGACAACACCGACGTATTGGCCAGAACGTCACCATGGGCAGATATAACTTTGAAGTGGTCAAGGAATTCGTCTACCTTGGCTCACTGATGACCAGCGACGACAACACCAGCGCTGAGATAAAACGCAGAATCATTCTTGCCAACCGCTGTTTCTTTGGGCTCAAGAGGCAATTGAGAAGTAGAGCCCTCTCTCGGAAAACCAAGGTGACACTATAGAACACCTTTATCATCCCAGTCCTCCTTTACGGCGCAGAGGCTTGGACCTTGACAAAAGCGGATGAAGATGCCCTTGGTCGTTTCGAGAGGAAAATTCTGCGCACTATCTACGGTCCCGTTTGTTCAAACGGTGTATGGAGGAGAAGATACGAACTGTACGGGTTGTACAGCGACATCGGCCAGGTACGACGTCTACGGATACAGCGTCTAAGGTGGCTAGGCCATGTAGAGCG